>JARQOD010000003.1:66746706-66929980 GCA_033576555.1 Oophaga sylvatica | reverse complement strand
TTGGTTGCAAACACTATAGAACTACACAAAGGAGCTTTTCACAGATAGTGAATAGTTGTGTTTCAGTGTTCACTGCAGTCGTGAGGTTTTGATTTTTTGAGTGCAGATCACGCTCCAGTTAGTTCTTCAACACTGCCGGTTGTAGTCTGCTGAGCGTGTGTCACTGCCTCATCCTTCACATTTTTCTCTAATTGGTGCTGCTCCATTTTAGTGGAAAAAAATCTAATCTATTAGTGTGACGCGCTTCCATCCGTATACAATACATGGTTGCAAACACTATAGAACTACACAAAGGAGCTTTTCACAGATAGTGAATAGTTGTGTTTCAGTGTTCACTGCAGTCTGTGAGGTTTTGATTTTTTGAGTGCAGATCACGCTCCAGTTAGTTCTTCAACCACTGCCGGTTGTAGTCTGCTGAGCGGTGTGTCACTGCCTCATCCTTCACATTTTTCTCTAATTGGTGCTGCTCCATTTTAGTGGAAAAAAATCTAATCTATTAGTGTGACGCGCTTCCATCCGTATACAATACATTGGTTGCAAACACTATAGAACTCACAAAGGAGCTTTTCACAGATAGTGAATAGTTGTGTTTCAGTGTTCACTGTAGTCTGTGAGCTTTTCATTTTGTGAGTGCAGATTACGCTCCAGTTTGTACTTCAACCACTGCCGGTTGTAGTCTGCTGAGCGTGTGTCACTGCCTCATCCTTCACATTTTTCTCTAATTGGTGCTGCTCCATTTTAGTGGAAAAAAATCTAATCTATTAGTGTGACGCGCTTCCATCCGTATACAATACATTGGTTGCAAACACTATAGAACTACACAAAGGAGCTTTTCACAGATAGTGAATAGTTGTGTTTTCAGTGTTCACTGTAGTCTGTGAGCTTTTCATTTTGTGAGTGCAGATTACGCTCCAGTTTGTACTTCAACCACTGCCGGTTGTAGTCTGCTGAGCGTGTGTCACTGCCTCATCCTTCACATTTTTCTCTAATTGGTGCTGCTCCATTTTAGTGGAAAAAAATCTAATCTATTAGTGTGACGCGCTTCCATCCGTATACAATACATTGGTTGCAAACACTATAGAACTACACAAAGGAGCTTTTCACAGATAGTGAATAGTTGTGTTTCAGTGTTCACTGTAGTCTGTGAGCTTTTCATTTTGTGAGTGCAGATTACGCTCCAGTTTGTACTTCAACCACTGCCGGTTGTAGTCTGCTGAGCGTGTGTCACTGCCTCATCCTTCACATTTTTCTCTAATTGGTGCTGCTCCATTTTAGTGGAAAAAAAACTAATCTATTAGTGTGACGCGCTTCCATCCGTATACAATACATTGGTTGCAAACACTATAGAACTACACAAAGGAGCTTTTCACAGATAGTGAATAGTTGTGTTTCAGTGTTCACTGTAGTCTGTGAGCTTTTCATTTTGTGAGTGCAGATTACGCTCCAGTTTGTACTTCAACCACTGCCGGTTGTAGTCTGCTGAGCGTGTGTCACTGCCTCATCCTTCACATTTTTCTCTAATTGGTGCTGCTCCATTTTAGTGGAAAAAAAACTAATCTATTAGTGTGACGCGCTTCCATCCGTATACAATACATTGGTTGCAAACACTATAGAACTACACAAAGGAGCTTTTCACAGATAGTGAATAGTTGTGTTTCAGTGTTCACTGTAGTCTGTGAGCTTTTCATTTTGTGAGTGCAGATTACGCTCCAGTTTGTACTTCAACCACTGCCGGTTGTAGTCTGCTGAGCGTGTGTCACTGCCTCATCCTTCACATTTTTCTCTAATTGGTGCTGCTCCATTTTAGTGGAAAAAAAACTAATCTATTAGTGTGACGCGCTTCCATCCGTATACAATACATTGGTTGCAAACACTATAGAACTACACAAAGGAGCTTTTCACAGATAGTGAATAGTTGTGTTTCAGTGTTCACTGTAGTCTGTGAGCTTTTCATTTTGTGAGTGCAGATTACGCTCCAGTTTGTACTTCAACCACTGCCGGTTGTAGTCTGCTGAGCGTGTGTCACTGCCTCATCCTTCACATTTTTCTCTAATTGGTGCTGCTCCATTTTAGTGGAAAAAAATCTAATCTATTAGTGTGACGCGCTTCCATCCGTATACAATACATTGGTTGCAAACACTATAGAACTACACAAAGGGGCCTTTCACAGATACTGAACAGTTGTCTGCAGGGTTCACTGTAGTCTGTGAGGAATAACCACACTTAGGCCTTAACTTTTCTGACTTTCTTTATCAATCTACCAAGTGAAGAAGTCAGTGAGTAAGGCACGTGGTCGTGGTCGAGGCCGTGGATTTGCAGCAGGGAGAGGACGTGGGGATTCTGTGGCTGCTGCCGCACCCAGTGACACAGCATCCACCAGTTTTCCCCGTGAGCGTTCCTTTATGCGCACTTTTGTAGGAGCTCAGCGTACCCCCTGCTGCGTGAAGAACAAATTGAAGCCGTTGTTGGTTGGATGGCAGCCAATGCATCGACTTCAATACCTTCCACCTCCTCTCAGGACCACAGCACTGTTGAACAACCATCAGTCTCTTCACCGCCTGCCAAATTGCCCAGGCAGTCAGAGAGCTCTGTACAGGAGCCAGCTGAGTCTCTGCTTCTGTTCTCAGAATCTGTTGGCTTGGAAACAGGGGCCCAGCCAAGCAGCATTCTGGAATGTGAAGAAGAGGCAGTATGCAGTGATGCGCAACAGCTGTGTCTCTCTGAATCTGAAGAGGCGGGTGAGCCAGTGCCGATGGTCAGCACACCGCAGAACGCATCTGATGATGATGAGACTCAGTTGCCAGTTTCTGTTGAGCATGGTGCTGGCCAGACCACCCAACAACAGCAGGTGTTGGAAGAGGGTAGTGGTGGAGATGATGAGGTCCAAGACCCAACATGGCGTGAGGAACAGGAAGGTGGTGGGAGCAGCTCTGAGGAAGAGATTGCACCAACGGTCCAAACAGTAGGGAGAGGTAGGCTGCAGACTCGCTTGCCTGTAGCCTCCAGTTTGGCACCCGTTCGGAGCAGTTCTCTTACAACAGCCAAACGGGCGCTCCCAGGACTTGCTCTGCGTGGTCCTTTTTTGATACAGTTGCAGATGATATTTGCTATGTCAAATGCAAGCTGTGTAATCAAAAATTAAAAGAGGTAAAAGTGTCAGTAACCTTAATACAACAAATATGTGGAAACATGTGCGGTCAAAGCACTTTGTTGAGTTACAAAGACACACTGGAGATGTAGGCCAACCTACAGCAGCACCTACATCTTCAGCTCCTGTTGGAGCCTCTTCCTCCAGTTCACACACAGCTGGTAAGGCTTCCTCAAAGGATAGCCATGGAAGAACCTCTGTCACTGTTGTCCAGAGACACAGTGTTATTCCACCCACAGGTGCAAGTTCCCTGTCATCCTCACACACCCAGGCCACAAAACAGCCATCGGTAGCACAGGCATGGGATAAAAGACGGCCATACTCGGCAAACCATCCACGAGCACAGGCTCTGAATGCTGTCATTGCAAAACTCCTGTCCCTTGAAATGCTGTCATTCAGGCTGGTGGAGACTGACAGTTTCCGTGAATTAATGGCATTGGCAGTCCCACAATACAATGTGCCCAGCCGATTTTATTTCAGCAGGCAAGCCGTCCCTGGTCTGCAAAAGCATGTTGAGGCAAAAATTAAACATGCGCTACTAAACGCCGTCAGTAGCAAGGTCCACCTGACCACCGATGCGTGGACCAGTACCCATGGCCAGGGACGATACCTTTCACTCACTGCCCATTGGGTGAATGTTGTGGAGCCGGGTACAGATCTTGTGAGTGGCGCTGTACGTGTTCTGCCAACTCCAAGGATTGCCGGAATCAAGTCTGTCCACATTGACTCCTCCTCCTACTCCAGTTCCTCAGAATCATCGCTGCAGGAGCCGTCACGGTCTACCTCCACATGGACCCGTGGACGCTTACTGATGCGACCGATATGAGCACAGCCGTGGCCAAACGGCAACAGGCCGTTCTGAAATTAATTCCCATGGGGAATCGAAGCCACACAGCGCAGGAGGTCTGGAATGCCATCAAGCAGGAGAGCGACGTGTGGTTTTTGCCAGCGAATCTCCAGCCAGGTTTGGTAGTGTGTGACAATGGCCGAAATCTGGTGGCAGCTCTGGGCCTTGGCAACCTCACTCACATACCATGTCTGGCACATGTGCTCAACTTGGTCGTGCAGAGTTTTTTGAGGGACTATCCGGATCTTGATGCACTGCTGCACAAGGTCCGCCTAGAGTGCGCTCACTTGCGACGTTCCAGCATGGCCAGATCGCGCATTGCAGCTCTGCAACGCAGATTGCGCCTTCCTGAACATCGCATCATATGTGACGTATCCACCAGGTGGAATTCAACGTTACATATGTTGGAGCGGTTGTGTGAGCAGCAGCCAGCAGTTATGGAGTATCAGCTGCATCAGGCGCAATCAACACGCAATTTGCGCCGTCCACACTTCACCATTAATGAGTGGGCCACTATGAAGGACATGTGCCACGTTTTGCGTGCGTTTGATGAGTCAACGCGGATGGCGAGTGCAGATGATGCACTAGTCAGCCTGACTGTCCCCTTATCTGCCTGCTTCAAAAAACACTGCAAGCAATAAGGGATGAGGTTTTGGAAGAGGTGGAGGATGAGGAGTCACAAATTCCATCACCTTCTGGAAAGTCAGCGCAACGTGGTTCCTCACAAAGGGCTGGGCAGGGCTCACTTTGTGAGGAGGATGAGGAGGAGGAGTCAATGGAGGAGGAAGACATCGCTCCAGAGGGAGGTACACAACGCTCTAGTCAGTATGTAGAGCGAGGGTGGGGTGATGCAGAGCAGGCAGAGATAACGCCTCTTGCAGAGGACAGCGTTTCTTTGCCAGTTGGGAGTCTGCAGCACATGGTTGATTTCATGCTGCAGTGCCTAAGAAACGACCGCCGCATCGCCCACATTCTCACGACGTCTGATTATTGGGTGTACACCCTCCTAGACCCTCGCTACCGGGACAACGTCAAAAGCCTCATCACACCGTTGAACCGGGAGCGTAAAATGCGGGAGTACCAAGACACACTGGTGCAATCCCTAATGTTCTACCTTACTGCCGAGAGCACTGCTGCTGCTACTGCTTTACAAAGCAGCTCTGTGCGTCGAGGCAGTGTAGAGAGCTCTGCAACAAGAGGGAGCACACGCAGTGCCTCTGCACAGGGAAAGACCAGTATGTTCAAAATGTGGCAAAGTTTTGTGGCAGCGCCACAAATGTCTACACCATCCGAGAGGGCTCCAGTCAGCGGGAGGCAACGTATCCGTCAGATGGTGACAGACTACTTGGCTTTGCCTCTCAGTGTACTCCCAGATGGCTCTTCCCCATTCAAGTTTTGGGTCTCTAAGCTGGATACATGGCCAGAGCTTAGCCAGTATGCATTGGAGGTGCTGGCTTGCCCTGCTGCCAGTGTATTATCGGAGCGCGTCTTTAGTGCTGCAGGTGGTGTACTAACAGACCGTCGCATGCGACTATCCTCCGATAATGTAGACCGGCTTACTTTTCTGAAAATGAACAAGGCATGGATCTCGCCGAATTTGTCTGTCCGTTTTCAGATTAAATAACTGGTTCGCAACGTTATCCATGTCTCCTGTTATGTTCATCTTTCTACCACCTGAACTCTACTCCCTGGGCTCCAACACTGCCAGTTGCTGCTCAGAAGTGTCGTGTCCACAGAACAAAACACAAGCTCTACTGTTAGTGGGGTTCAGTAACGCCAGCTGTTCCCTGCTGTGTCAACGGCAAGAAGTGTCCTGTTCCCGACACATGGACAGAAAAACACATGACCAACATGCTCCAAATAGGGAAGAGCCGTCACCCTGCTTGTTATGCTGAAAACATGAAATTGTGAAGTTTTGCAGGCCTAGAATGATAAATTTTTAAGAAAAATATGGACAAATAATAATTTGTCATCACAGCGCATATCTGCACATGTCTATTAGAAATGGTAACAAAAAATAAAACATAGTCTACTCTTCACATTTTTAAATTAATGCATAAAAGTACATTTCAGACTTATGAATTAATGCTTTTAAAGGAACTTTATCTGTACCTGTAAGATAATGCACTCAATGGATGTACGAATCATTACATCCTCATCATCATCATGACGAGTTTTATTTATGACAGACATTATAAAATACACATACTGATGCCAACTGTAGCTTCAAACACCATATATGAAATGGCCAGCATGTAAACATGGTAATAATGTCCAATAATAAATACATCTAGAAAGTGCATCATGCATACTGACAATAGGTACTTATACCTGCAAGTGCTGTTGAAACAACCACAAGAGATATAAATTAATACTGGTATATAGGTATCACAGTGCATAGTTACTCATGGACAATGTTGATGTAATACTGTATCTCAATTAAGTCAGCGTCAACCATTAGGCTTGTTAGTCTTGTACATTGTTAAAGAGGGAACGTAATTTTTTGGTTTGTCATAGGTGTAGTATTACACATTAAATTATTACTGCTGTATTTTTTTTGGCGTCCCTAGTGCGCAATAACGCAGCCTAACCTCACATTTGATAGTCAGCTAATTGCCACACGCTACCCTACCCTACGCGTGACAGTAGGAAGGTAGTGTTGACGGATAAAGCTTTGCGCAAACAGACATTCTTTTACCCTCTTCAACACTCTACAAGCAAAAAATGCATGATTTCAGCCGCAGACTTTATTGACGTACAGTATAACATCGGCATTACCCATCAGAGGCTGTCCACTGTGTGATACAGACATAGAATATACCTTTGCTATCCGTAGCCTTTGTTTCACCTACACTTGCAGGCACACACTTAAATTGTGACAAACAATGCCTAATGTTTTTTTAAATGGTTATTTTTTATTGTACATTATTGTGTCATCAATCACATTGATGAGTCCATGCTGGACATGTCATACATGCTATAGAAAGTTACGATTTTATGAACTTAAATAATTAAATTGTCTGTGACTGTCACATAAAATTTGCGATGATGATGATGAGTGACTATTACAAAATCCATTGTCTTCACTATGTTATAGTTTAACATTGCGTTCCTTAAGCATTATTCATAAAAAAAAAAATGTACTTTTATTCTTAAATTTACAACACTATATTTTGTTACCAATTTTTTGGGTGTTGTGTTGTTCCATTTATTTTTGGCATGTGCATATATGCGTTTAGATTTGTATTTTCTTTATTTTTCCTTCTTGAAATTAGAAAACATGTGTATCTTTGTACCGTGTTAGCCAGTAGATAGAAAAATATTTAGACTTCAGAGTCAGCAGTGGTTCATACCTTTTTATGGATAACTGAAAAGATGGAAACAAATTGCAAGCTTTCAAGGCTACTCACGTCTCTTCATCAGGGAAAGACTAACTAAAAAAATTAAGCATCACATATTTCTATACACAACAGGACACAGGAATATTGCAATAGGTAAGACAAGTAAGTGACGTGTATCAGAACTGTCATTATCTCACAGGGATGAACATAAATATTCAAACAGTTCCTAGATAAGGATAGAAAGTTTGATTGCCCTCTCATTGGCGTATTTTTTGGGGTTTTCATGACCCTGGAAGGGCATAGACGCAGATTCCTTAATTGATATAGAATGACATAAATCCATGTGATCTATTCATTCCATCACTAACAGTGTCAAAGGTCATGATGAGCTTATATTCTGAAACCTTTGTACGTTTCTCATATTTGAAGTTATATTTTAATAACAGTAATTCCATATCCATGATGCTATGACCGGGCGGGCATACAAAAGTCTTTTGCCACAGCTAAATTCATTAATTTATCTGTGATTGTGTGGCGCTGATAATTCATCCTTGTTCTCCTTTTTGTTGCCGGTCTCCCCTCACTTGTCCCTCCCTCACTTGTCTTAGCTATTCCTGTGTCCTGTTGTGTGTAGAAATATGTGATTCTTCATTTTTGGCTTTACTCTTAGCCTGATGAAGACACCTGAGTAGTCTCGAAAGCTTTGAATTTGTTACCATATTTTCAGTTAGCCATTAAACGTTATCAACCACAGAGGACTGTCAAGTATAAATATTTTTCTATTCTTGTAATTGAAATTTATCATTTTATTGTTGTAGTAAAACTTCATTTATTCTTGTTTGAAGTACATACATTTGCAATGGCCACGTAACAAGGCAATAACTCAATATTTTATGCCTACACCCTCCTTGACCCTGGGCTCCAACACCGCCAGTTGTTGCTTGGAAGTGCTGTTAGCACAGTTAACACTTGCTCCTGTGTTACTGGGGTTCAGTAATGTCAGCTGTTCCCCTGCTGTGTGAACGGCAAAAAGTCCTGCTGCCTCCACCATGTTCTCTTCTCATCCCTGGGTTACAACACCGCCAGTTGTTTCTCGGAAGTGCTGTTAGCACAGTCTACACTTGCTCCTGTGTTTACTGGGGTTCAGTAATGTCAGCTGTTCCCCTGCTGTGTGAACGGCAAAAAGTCCTGCTGCCTCCACCATGTTCTCTTCTCATCCCTGGGTTACAACACCGCCAGTTGTTTCTCGGAAGTGCTGTTAGCACAGTTAACACTTGCTCCCGTGTTACTGGGGTTCAGTAATGTCAGCTGTTCCCCTGCTGTGTGAACGGCAAAAAGTCCTGCTGCCTCCACCATGTTCTCTTCTCATCCCTGGGTTACAACACCGCCAGTTGTTTCTCGGAAGTGCTGTTAGCACAGTCTACACTTGCTCCTGTGTTACTGGGGTTCAGTAATGTCAGCTGTTCCCCTGCTGTGTGAACGGCAACAAGTCCTGCTGCCTCCACCATGTTCTCTTCTCATCCCTGGGTTACAACACCGCCAGTTGTTTCTCGGAAGTGCTGTTAGCACAGTTAACACTTGCTCCCGTGTTACTGGGGTTCAGTAATGTCAGCTGTTCCCCTGCTGTGTGAACGGCAAAAAGTCCTGCTGCCTCCACCATGTTCTCTTCTCATCCCTGGGTTACAACACCGCCAGTTGTTTCTCGGAAGTGCTGTTAGCACAGTCTACACTTGCTCCTGTGTTACTGGGGTTCAGTAATGTCAGCTGTTCCCCTGCTGTGTGTACGGCAAACAGTCCTGCTGCCTCCACCATGTTCTCTTCTCATCCCTGGGTTACAACACCGCCAGTTGTTTCTCGGAAGTGCTGTTAGCACAGTTAACACTTGCTCCCGTGTTACTGGGGTTCAGTAATGTCAGCTGTTCCCCTGCTGTGTGAACGGCAAAAAGTCCTGCTGCCTCCACCATGTTCTCTTCTCATCCCTGGGTTACAACACCGCCAGTTGTTTCTCGGAAGTGCTGTTAGCACAGTTAACACTTGCTCCTGTGTTACTGGGGTTCAGTAATGTCAGCTGTTCCCCTGCTGTGTGAACGGCAAAAAGTCCTGCTGCCTCCACCATGTTCTGTTCTCATCCCTGGGTTACAACACCGCCAGTTGTTTCTCGGAAGTGCTGTTAGCACAGTTAACACTTGCTCCCGTGTTACTGGGGTTCAGTAATGTCAGCTGTTCCCCTGCTGTGTGAACGGCAAATAGTCCTGCTGCCTCCACCCTGTTCTCTTCTCATCCCTGGGTTACAACACCGCCAGTTGTTTCTCGGAAGTGCTGTTAGCACAGTTAACACTTGCTCCCGTGTTACTGGGGTTCAGTAATGTCAGCTGTTCCCCTGCTGTGTGAACGGCAAATAGTCCTGCTGCCTCCACCCTGTTCTCTTCTCATCCCTGGGTTACAACACCGCCAGTTGTTTCTCGGAAGTGCTGTTAGCACAGTCTACACTTGCTCCTGTGTTACTGGGGTTCAGTAATGTCAGCTGTTCCCCTGCTGTGTGAACGGCAAAAAGTCCTGCTGCCTCCACCATGTTCTGTTCTCATCCCTGGGTTACAACACCGCCAGTTGTTTCTCGGAAGTGCTGTTAGCACAGTCTACACTTGCTCCTGTGTTACTGGGGTTCAGTAATGTCAGCTGTTCCCCTGCTGTGTGAACGGCAAAAAGTCCTGCTGCCTCCACCATGTTCTCTTCTCATCCCTGGGTTACAACACCGCCAGTTGTTTCTCGGAAGTGCTGTTAGCACAGTCTACACTTGCTCCTGTGTTACTGGGGTTCAGTAATGTCAGCTGTTCCCCTGCTGTGTGAACGGCAAAAAGTCCTGCTGCCTCCACCATGTTCTCTTCTCATCCCTGGGTTACAACACCGCCAGTTGTTTCTCGGAAGTGCTGTTAGCACAGTTAACACTTGCTCCCGTGTTACTGGGGTTCAGTAATGTCAGCTGTTCCCCTGCTGTGTGAACGGCAAAAAGTCCTGCTGCCTCCACCATGTTCTCTTCTCATCCCTGGGTTACAACACCGCCAGTTGTTTCTCGGAAGTGCTGTTAGCACAGTCTACACTTGCTCCTGTGTTACTGGGGTTCAGTAATGTCAGCTGTTCCCCTGCTGTGTGAACAGCAAACAGTCCTGCTGCCTCAACTTTAATTTCCATGGGTACCTTCTGCTACCCATCCGGGTTCCAGTACCGTCAGCTGGTTCTCCGCAGTGCCTTTGGCGTAGGTGCCTCCATGTCGGTATCCGAGTTCCAGCAACGTCTGCTGGTCCTTGGTAGTGCTTTGGAGCACAGGTACCTCCTGCTTAGTAACCGTGTCCCAGTAACGTCAGCTGGTCCTCGGTTGTGCCATTGGCTCTTTTCCTTCTGCTGACCCTCCGGGTTCCAGCACAGTCAGCTGGTCCTCGTTACTTTCATTGGCTCTTGTACCTTCTGCTACTCATCCGGGTTCCAGTACCGTCAGCTGGTTCTCCGCAGTGCCTTTGGCCTAGGTGCCTCCATGTCGGTATCCGAGTTCCAGCAACGTCTGCTGGTCCTTGGTAGTGCTTTGGAGCACAGGTACCTCCTGCTTAGTAACCGTGTCCCAGTAACGTCAGCTGGTCCTCGGTTGTGCCATTGGCTCTTTTCCTTCTGCTGACCCTCCGGGTTCCAGCACAGTCAGCTGGTCCTCGTTACTTCCATTGGCTTTTGTACCATCACCAACAGGACAAAGAAGGTTAAGACAAACTACAAGATACAGAACAAGAGACAGAAGAACAATAAGCAGAAGATCAAAAAGCAGAAGAACATTAAGTATAAGACCAAAATGAAGAGCAAAATATATGCTCTAAATTCTAAGCAGAAGAAGACTAAGCAGTGTATGGGGGTGAGTCCGTTCCTCCTCGTGGTGCCCCTGGAAAATGCCTGATGCTGCTGCAGGCTAAACTGAACGCGGACAAATACTGTTGTAATTAAAATCTTTCGTGACAGCAAGAACGGAAGGATGAAAATTCAGAGTTTTACAGATTACAAGTACAGGAATGTCTGTCACAAATAAGAATATGATGAAAAGGATGAATAGGAAGAAGATGAAGAAGTAGAATATGAAGAATAATAACTGTTTAATAAGAACAATATAAGTAATGTTAACAAAAAGATGAATAGCAAGAAGTTTTAGAAGATTAATAAGGTGAAGATGAAGAATAATTTGATGAGAAAGATGATGCTGCTGAAAATTATGAAGGAGAAAGTGTGTGAAAAGTTAAAAAGGTGAAGACCATGGAAGTTGTGAAACAGACATATTTGACAAAATAGAAAAAAGGTTAACAACATTGTCAATTTGTTCGTCAATCCGAACGTATTTCCTAAAAAAAAATAAATAATGCTATTCCATTGGATTGGGTCAAACATCTATGCCTTTAATGTCTCCTCAACCTCCCCCAATACATTCTACATTACTCTTTCTTGTTTTCCTTCATGTACAATTAACCAACAAGGCAAGAATGGGTTTTTTTTAATTTCGATATTTTGTTCCCATAGACTTACATGGGACTTCCGGTATCGGTATCGGGTATCGCCGATATTTTAGTGATATCGGCGATACCATTACGATTCCGATACTTTAGGATATCGGAAAGTATCGCTCAACTCTATTACAGAGACCAAAGGGCATCACCAAGTACTCGTAGTGGCCGTCCCGGGTGTTGAATGCCGTCTTCCATTCATCTCCTCGACGGATACGAACCAGGTTGTATGCTCCACGAAGATCTAGTTTGGTGAAGACTCTAGCCCCTCTAAGACGATCAAACAGTTCTGGAATGAGCGGAAGAGGGTACTTATTCTTCACCGTGATCGAATTTAGGCCTCTGTAGTCAATACAGGGACGGAGAGATCCGTCTTTCTTTTTAACGAAGAAAAAACCTGCTCCCGCTGGGGAGGTAGATTTCCGGATAAATCCCTTTGCTAAGTTCTCCTCGATATATTCGGACATCGACCTGGTCTCAGCAGCAGACAACGGGTAAATACGCCCACGGGGAGGCGTAGTACCGGGTAACAGGTCAATCGGGCAATCATATGGTCTATGCGGGGGTAATGTCTCTGCTTCCTTTTTATTGAAAACATCAGCAAATGACCAATATGGAATCGGGAGTCCAGGTAGATTAGCAGGTGTAGGAGAAGAATAGACAGGATGAACAGGCACCAGACACGTTTTATGACAGTCCTGTCCCCAGCGAAGAACCTCTCCATTCTGCCAGTCGAGCACAGGTGCATGTTTTTGGAGCCAAGGCAGACCTAGTAAGAAAGCATGAGAGAGTCCAGGCAGAACATGAAATGAGATGCTCTCAGAATGCAACATTCCCACCTGCAGGGTTATGACTTCGGTGATAAGTCGGATGGGACGAGGTAGGAGACCCCCATCCACAGCAGCAACAGATACAGGTTCAACAAGAGGTTTGGTGGGAATGTGATACTTCTCTACTAGAGCCTGTGACACGAGATTCCCAGCTGCTCCAGAATCAAGTTGGGCCATTTCGAAGTGGCGGTTCTTACCGATCAGAATTGAAACCGACAGCAGCAGGGATGAAGAGGAATTATTTTTGTCTAGATTGACCTCTCCGAGCGAACCTATACACAGGCGTTTTCCCGACTTCTCCGGACAGGTTTGGATCCAGTGCTCCTTACTGCCGCAGTAGAAGCAACTTTTCTCGGCACGGCGTGAGTCCTGACGGGCTTTGACCATCTTGGTCTGGTCGACCTGTATAGGCTCAGCAGTGTGCACCTGAGGAGAAACGGAAGAGGTTATAGATCTCTGACACGAGGGTGCAAGATGGGAAAATTCTTTTTTACGGGTGATCTCTTTGGCTCGTTCCTGGAACCGAAGATCAATTCGATTGGCAAGATTTATTAAATCATCTAGAGAGGTTGGAACGTCCCGACCGCAAGTTCGTCTTTAATACGGCCGGACAGACCCTCCCAGAAGACCGAAATTAGAGCTTCATTGTCCCAGGCTAGTTCTGAGGCTAAAGTCCGGAACCGTATGGCATATTGACCAACGGTGAGACTCTCCTGACGGAGACGCAGCAGAGATGATGCAGAGGAAGTCTTCCGTCCAGGTTCGTCGAATACCTTCCGGAAGGTCGAGAGAAAAGCAGGCAGGTCAGATACCAGAGGATCCTCACTCTCCCAGAGAGGATTAAGCCAGGCCAGGGCTTCTCCGGTGAGATGGGACATGATGAAGGCAATTTTGGCCCGGTCAGAGTTAAACTGGTGTGCCAGGAGTTCAAAATGCAGGGTGCACAGATTAATGAAACCCCGAGCCAGAGCAGGATCGCCTCCAAACCTAGGAGGAGCTGACAGTCGGGGTCCGGGAATGGAAACCACGGAATTGGGAATCAGCGGGACTGACGGATTATGAGTCATGGCTCCAGCGATGGTTGCAAGTGATGATTTCAGAGTGTCCAGACGGGATTTGACGTTCCGCAGGTGACCCAGGATGGTCTCCTGTTGAGACCTCTGGCGAGACAGCTCATGACACAGTTCCGGGAGTGAAGGGGTTTGGGTGCCACCGGGTTCCATGGCCCGAGCAAACTGTAACGGGTCTGGTGGGTGGAACTACTGACGAGACAGGTCAGGTTGGTGGAACCACATAGCTTTATTATACAAGAGATTTTACTTGTAAGAGAGCGGGTGGCACCTGGGAAAAGGGCAGGGATTCACGGCAGAGGATATAGGTAGTTTCTGGACAGGCAGGTTTGTCACAGCAAGTGACCAAGGAAGTCTCTGGGCAGGCAGGTTGTAACGGTAAGTAACCGAGGCAGTCTCTGGACAGGCAGGTTGTCACGGCAAGTGACCAAGGCAGTCTCTGGGACAGGCAGGTTGTCACGGCAAGTGACCAGGCAGTCTCTGGGCAGGCAGGTTGTCACGGCAGGTGACCAGGCAGTCTCTGGGCAGGCAGGTTGTCACGGCAAGTGACCAGGAAGTCTCTAGACAGGCAGGTTGTCACGGCAAGTGACCAGGCAGACTCTGGGCAGGCAGGTTGTCATGGCAAGTGACCAGGCAGTCTCTAGACAGGCAGGTTGTCACAGCAAGTGACCAGGCAGTCTCTAGACAGGCATGTATATACGACCTGATATGGTGGAGCCTCCAGGTAGGCTGCAGTCGGATGGCAGATGATCGCTCCCAGGTGAGCAGGCAAGAGCCGGGGATCTCTGCAGATGATGTCCGAACTTCAGGATGGAGCTGCAGTCGGATGGCAGATGATCGCTCCCAGGTGAGCAGGCAAGAGCCGGGGATCTCTGCAGATGATGTCCGAACTTCCGGATGGAGCTGCAGTCGGATGGCAGATGATCGCTCCTAGGTGAGCAGGCAAGAGCCGGGGATCTCTGCAGATGACGTCCGAACCTCTGGATGGAACTGCAGACGGATGGCAGACAGGCAAGCCGACAGGTAACAGGCAGGTAACTGGAATCAGGAGCTGAAGGCTGAAACAGAGTTAGACTGCACAGGAACAACATTGCTCGGGCACCTACATTAAGGAGGAAGCCCTTAATATAGGGTGGAGTCCTCCAGCATTGGCTGGAGACTGATTTGGAAAATGCGCGCGGCTCCTTTAAGAGCGGGGGAGGGTGCGGGCGCGCGCCCTAAGGCCAGTAGCAGGGAAGGAGCGCGCGGGACCAGCAGGGCGGAAGGAGGACATCATAGGCGCAGAGGGGGCTGGGAGCACTGAGGACGCTAAGCGCAGGTGAGGAGAGCGACGTCCCTGTCTGGCAGCAGGCAGGGACGCAGGCGCTACAAATTGCACAATAACTCTTGGGGTCCAGAGTACGCTGATACCCCATATGTGGGGATAAACTACTGTTTGGACGCATGACAGAGCTCAGAAGTGAAGGAGCACCGTTTCACTTTTTCAACGCAGAATTGGCTGGAATTGAGATCAGACGCCATGTCACATTTGGAGAGCCCCTGATGTGCCTAAACAGCGGAAACCCCCCAATTCTAACTCCAACCCTAACCCCAACACACCCCTAACCCTAGTCCCAACCCTAACCACAAACCTAACCCTAACACACCCCTAATCCCAACCCTAACCCTAATCCTAACTTTAGCGCCAACCCTAACCCTAACTTTAGCCGCAACCCTAACCCTAACCCTAATGGGAAAATGGAAATAAATACATTTTTTTAATTTTATTATTTTTCCCTAACTAAGGGGGTGATAAAGGGGGGTTTTATTTACTATTTATAGCGGGTTTTTATGATTGGCAGCTGTCACGCTAAAAGACGCTTTTTATTGCAAAAATAGTTTTTTGCATCGCCACATTTTGAGAGCTATAATTTTTGCATATTTTGGCCCACAGAGTCATATGAGGTCTTATTTTTTGCGGTACGAGTTGACGTTTTTATTTGTACCATTTTTGAGCAGGTGACATTTTTTGATCGCTTTTTATTTCGATTTTTGGGAGGTTAGAATGAACAAAAATCAGCAATTCATGAATTTCTTTTGGGGGAGGCGTTTTTATTGTTTCGCGTGTGGTAAAATTGATAAAGCAGTTTTATTCTTCGGGTCAGTACGATTATGGCGATACCTCATTTATATCATTTTTTTATGTTTTGGCGCTTTTATAGAATAAAAACAATTTTATATAAAAAATAATTATTTTTGCATCGCTTTATTCTGCGAGCTATAACTTTTTTATTTTTTCGCTGATGATTCTGTATGGCGGCTCGCTTTTTGCGGGACAAGATGACGTTTTCAGCGGTACCATGTTTATTTATATCGGTCTTTTTGATCGCGCGTTATTCCACTTTTTGTTCGGCGGTATGATGATAAAGCATTGATTTTTTGCTTCGTTTTTTTTTTTTTTTTAAGGGGTTCACTAAAGGGGTTAACTAGTGGGACAGTTTTATAGGGGGGGTCGTTACGGACGCGGTGATACCAAATATGTGTACTTTTATTGTTTTGTTTTTTTTATTTACATGAAGAAATGAATTTATTGGGGAATATTTTTTTTTTATTATTTTATTTTGGATTTTTTTTTATAACATGTTTATTTTTATTTTTTTAACTTTTTTACTTTGTCCCAGGGTGGGACATCACTGTATTTTATCAAATCACTGGTGTGACAGTGTGCACAGCACTCTGTCACACCAGCGATCGCTCAGGCAGTGCAGCAGGCTTCTCAGTGCCTGCTCTCAGCAGGCACTGAGGAAGCCGCCTCCCTCCAGGACCCCAGCGCCATCTTGGATCCGGGTCCTGGGAGGGAGGAAGCCCTCAGAACAGCGCGATCACATCGCGCACCCGGGCACCCATGCCACCGATGCTTTCCTGCTTCCTCATCCAAGTTTCATTTATGCACGTTTGCGCATCCCCTGCTGGATTGCGGGGCCTGGAACCCTGAAGGGGTTGATCACTATGGACTGTGAGTGTGGTGGCTTTAAGGATTGTGTTGTTTTAACCCTACATGTTACCTGTATTTGCCCTGAATTTTGCCTGTCTTGACCCTGAACTGTTTCTTGATAAAGCCGCCCACGTGTGTTTAAGAGCCCGTGATCCGCTAAAAGAGGGGAGGGGGAAAAATTTGTGCAGGAGGACCTGAGGAGCGAGCAGGGTCAGGACTAGATGAACTGTTGCTGAGTGAGCCACTGGTGTTATGTTTAGGTAGCTGAGGAGGCAGGAGCAAAAAACCGCATAGGCAGCCTAACACCAGAGAGGTTGGAAACTAATAGGTTGCAGACTCCTAAACTAACCGCACAACTAGAAGCAGCTGTGGGATGTTCCTACGGAGCCCTAGACGCCTCGTCACAGCCGGAGAGATAGCTATCTTTGAAGATGGAAAGAGGAAAGCTAACTGCCCCGGAGTAAACCCCAAAAGAATAGGAAGCCCCCAGACATATAATGGCGGTTAGACAAGATGAAAATACGAACACAGACAGAAAATAGATTGAGCAAACGCTGGGGCCCAAAACTGTCTAGATAGGACAGCACAGGAGAGAATACTGTCTGCAACCCAGAAAAACCCTAGGAAAAACTCCAACACTTCTGAATCCAAAAATACTGAGACCACACGGTCTCGACCACCTATATCAGATCTCTGGTGTTGACACGTAGCAACCCAGTAATAAAATATCACAAGAACTGAGCAAATGAACAAATACAAAAGAACGAACGGAGACCAGCCAAAGCCCCCCAAAGGGGACCCGGCTGAAGACAAAAAGCAATGCAGCAAAAAGCAAATAATTCAAACCACAGTAAAAAAAAACCTGAAAGAGACTTATCTGAATGCAAGCAGGAGACAGCAGAAAAGCAAGCTGAATTCCAACCTAGACCAGGAAGAACAATTGATCACCGGCAAGGATCATGGGAGGTCAGCTCACTTATATCAGGCCAGTCAGTACCACCTGACAACCACTCGTCCACTGTAGGTGTAGGACTCTTGGTGTTCAACATAGGTTCAATACCCTCAGCAACCACCAGAGGGAGCTTCTGCTCCAAAGTCATCTCCAAAACGTTCACAACACACTGGGTCATGTGTTACAAGTAGCTTCCTGTGTTTGGCTACCCGGAGCAGGAAAGGACTTCACCATGGTGAAGCGCTCTCCTGCCCGATTCGCCCTGGACATCAGAGATTCAGCCCACGTAGCTATCCACCACATTCTGGAGTGACCTGCCTGTACACTTTTACGGTGACCTTCAAATCTTCCTCTGCTTCCTTCCTTTCTCTTCCTCCCTACTGCTGGTTCTGCTGTACTCTGCTCTCCGTTGTGTACACCCTGGATGGCTGGGCAATATCTTGAACCTTTACGGGGTAGTTAGGTGGCTCGGGCCTACAGCCCTCCCGAGCACTGCTGGGTCAGGTCCCCAACTGGGCTCCTTTAGCTCCCAGCCCTGACTCACTAGATACAGGAAGACCTTCCCGACTATTCCCCAACTAACCCCTCCTATGTTTACCCTTGAATTACTAACCTGCCAGTTGGTGACCTCTATGCCCCCATCTAGTGGCCACAACCCAGACTGCACTATCTCTGTAATAAACATAATGCAATAACAAGACAATTATACATGTAGCACGGAATTACAATGGTACAACTATATAAATATACATATAATTACATATACATGAGAATAACATGGAGATTTAAAGGGGTAAAGCTCTCAACCCCTTACACATGCAGTACAAGGGACTTTATTTATCCTTTCATGTACAAGGTGCCGGGGTGCTTACTGACTGTTGCTTAGCGAACTCGCCCATGACTATTACCCTGTGCCACCTTGTTACACAGCCACTGTGTACATACATTACTTATCCTGTACTGATCCTGAGTTGCATCCTGTATTATACTCCAGAGCTGTACTCAATATTCTGCTGGTGGAGTCACTCTGTGCATACATTACATTACTGATCCTGTACTGATCCTGAGTTACATCCTGTATTATACTCCAGAGCTGCACTCACTATTCTGCTGGTGCAGTCACTGTGTACAAACATTACATTACTTATCCTGTACTGATCCTGAGTTACATCCAGTATTATACTCCAGAGCTGCACTCACTATTCTGCTGGTGCAGTCACTGTGTACATACATTACATTACTTATCCTGCACTGATCCTGAGTTACATCCTGTATTATACTCCAGAGGTGCACTCACTATTCTGCTGGTGCAGTCACTGTGCACATACATTACATTATTTATCCTGTAATGATCCTGAGTTACATCCAGTATTATACTCCAGAGCTGCACTCACTATTCTGCTGGTGCAGTCACTGTGTACATACATTACTTATCCTGTACTGATCCTGAGTTACATCCTGTATTATACTCCAGAGCTGCACTCACTATTCTGCTGGTGCAGTCACTGTGTACACACATTACATCACTTATCCTGTCCTGATCCTGAGTTACATCCTGTATTATACTCCAGAGGTGCACTCACTATTCTGCTGGTGCAGTCACTGTGTACATACATTACATTACTTATCCTGTACTGATGCTGAGTTATATCCTGTATTATACTCCAGAGCTGCACTCACTATTCTGCTGGTGCAGTCACTGAGTACATACATAACATTATTTATCCTGTAATGATCCTGAGTTACATCCAGTATTATACTCCAGAGCTGCACTCACTATTCTGCTGGTGCAGTTACTGTGTACATATAGTACATTTCTAATCATGTACTGATCCTGAGTTAGAGCCTGTATTATACTCCAGAGCTGCACTCACTATTCTGCTGGTGCAGTCACTGTGTACATACATTAGATTACTTATCCTGTACTGATCCTGAGTTACATCCTGTATTATACTCCAGAGCTGCACTCACTATTCTGCTGGTGCAGTCACTGTGTACATACATTACATTACTTATCCTGTACTGATGCTGAGTTATATCCTGTATTATACTCCAGAGCTGCACTCACTATTCTGCTGGTGCAGTCACTGTGTACATACATTACATTACTTATCCTGCACTGATCCTGAGTTACATCCTGTATTATACTCCAGAGGTGCACTCACTATTCTGCTGGTGCAGTCACTGTGCACATACATTACATTATTTATCCTGTAATGATCCTGAGTTACATCCAGTATTATACTCCAGAGCTGCACTCACTATTCTGCTGGTGCAGTTACTTTATACATACATAACATTATTTATCCTGTAATGATCCTGAGTTACATCCTGTATTATACTCCAGAGCTGCACTCACTATTCTGCTGGTGCAGTCACTGTGTACACACATTACATCACTTATCCTGTCCTGATCCTGAGTTACATCCTGTATTATACTCCAGAGGTGCACTCACTATTCTGCTGGTGCAGTCACTGTGTACATACATTACATTACTTATCCTGTACTGATGCTGAGTTATATCCTGTATTATACTCCAGAGCTGCACTCACTATTCTGCTGGTGCAGTCACTGTGTACATACATAACATTATTTATCCTGTAATGATCCTGAGTTACATCCAGTATTATACTCCAGAGCTGCACTCACTATTCTGCTGGTGCAGTTACTGTGTACATATAGTACATTTCTAATCATGTACTGATCCTGAGTTACATTCTGTATTATACGCCAGAGCTGTACTCACTATTCTGCTGGTGGAGTCACTGCGTACATACATTACATTACTGATCCTGTACTGATCCTGAGTTACAGCCTGTATTATACTCCAGAGCTGCACTCACTATTCTGCTGGTGCAGTCACTGTGTACATACATTACATTACTTATCCTGTACTGATCCTGAGTTATATCCTTTATTATACTCCAGAGCTGCACTCACTATTCTGCTAGTGCAGTCACTGTGTACATACATTACTTATCCTGTACTGATCCTGAGTTACATCCAGTATTATACTCCAGAGCTGCACTCACTATTCTGCTGGTGCAGTTACTGTGTACATATAGTACATTTCTAATCATGTACTGATCCTGAGTTAGAGCCTGTATTATACTCCAGAGCTGCATTCACAATTCAATTGGTTATCAAAGGAAAAAAATCAATAATCTTGCAGACTGATAACATCCTAAAACTGGAGTTCCAGACTTAAGGGTATGCCACACTAAACAATATCGCTAACGGGATCGCTAAAAAACGTCACTATTTAGCGATCCTGTTAGCGATGTTGTTCAGTGCGGCAGCTGCCAGCGACGAGCTTCCTGCTGTGATCTCGCTCGTCGCTGGAATCGTTCCGGACCCTATTTTCTCGTCGGCGCTCCCGCTGGGTAAGTATCTTATCGCTGTGTGGCACCTTTTCTTAGCGATTTAGCGGTACTTTTGTACCGCTAAAGTCGTTAAGAAGATCGCTAACGGCGATAGCGTCGTTAACTATATCGCTAAATGTGGCCGCATTTAGCGATATAGAAACAATCCCGCTAGCGATCGCATTAGTATGCGTCGTTATCGTGATCGCTAGCGGGATTGTTTAGTGTGGCAGTACCTTTAAACAATGGACAGATATTACTTCGTTCCTGAAACATAGAGGCCTTGTTTTACTGATCCTGGACAAGTCCTTTAAGTAAAGTTTGTCTATGTGGTTGAAGTGAGTAATGGTAAATGTGAGGTTTCTCTTCTTGTCCGGAGTTGTAGTTTAAGTATCACCATTACAATCCCTGGTATGGAGTATTTCAGATGCAGATAGTACTGCCAAATGTGTGAACGGCTCAGATCCCATTTAAGAGGCCACAACAGCTTCCTGTTATTGTACAGTAACAAAAGACCAATAAACAATTAGCCATTTTTAGTCCCGGTAGCTGAGAACTAGGGAAGCGCTGTCACAATCGCAGATCACACTCCGCTGGGAGTAATAGTTTATGTTAAGCACACACTGGGGATGATCCATAAAAAGCACAAATGGATTTTTTGCCTTTACTTATATCTGGGCTTGTTGTTATTAGTAATCCATACTACATCGGTTTATTTTTCAGATTCTCCTGCTTTTTGCATCTTATGCTAACGAGTGGGAGTGGTTTAAGCTAATTGCAATATTAAATATTTCTCTGATCGATGAAATGGCATTTAATCAATTTTCATTCTTAAAGGGCAACTCCAAAAAAAGTTATATAACCATCTGTCTTAACCCCATCATGCTCTAGAATTTGAGGTTCTTGCCAAATTGCTCATTTTCGCCCCCTACTGAGCAAGTACTGCCTTAGAGGTATGTTTCTTGCATGAAAGAGGGGTTATTGGCCTTGTCTTGATTAAGGTTCACCTCTAACTTAGCTACCTAAAGTAATAGAAAGTTTCCAGTTGATTGACATGGTATCAAATATTAGGTCATACATAGTTTTGAAGATGTCAACACTGATTGGTTCATAAGCAAAGATCTCCATTAAGAACGAAGAGTAGGATGGTAAAACCCAATACAAAGATTTTTTTAGGATGGTTTTCCCACTGAAGTTTTTGGAAGTGTAGTATACTTGCAGTAGAGTACCATGGTGTCTTCCTTGTAGCAGTTGTTGTGGCTCTTTGTCACGGACCTTCAATGACAAGTCATGAGATGTTTAACCCCTTCATGACCCAGCCTATTTTGACCATAAAGACCTTGCCATTTTTTGCAATTCTGACCAGTGTCCCTTTATGAGGTAATAACTCAGGAACGCTTCAACGGATCCTAGCGATTCTGAGAATGTTTTTTCAATACATATTGGGCTTCATGTTAGTGGTAAATTTAGGCCGATAATTTTTGCGCTTATTTGTGAAAAAAATGGAAATTTGGTGAAAAGTTTGAAAATTTTGCAATTTTGAATTTTTATTCTGTTAAACCAGAGAGTTATGTGACACAAAATAGTTAATAAATAACATTTCCCACATGTCTACTTTACATCAGCACAATTTTGGAAACAAAATTTTTTTTGTTAGGAAGTTATAAGGGTTAAAACTTGACCAGCGATTTCTCATTTTTACAACAAAATTTACAAAGCCATTTTTTTTAGGGACCACCTCACATTTGAAGTCACTTTGAGGGGTCTATATGGCAGAAAATACCCAAAAGTGACACCATTATAAAAACTGCACCCCTCAAGCTACTCAAAACTACATTCAAGAAGATTATTAACCCTTCTGGTGCTTCACAGGAACTAAAGCAACGTGGAAGGAAAAAATTGACATTTTAATTTTTCCAACAAAAATTTTCTTTCAGCATCAATTTTTTCATTTTTACATGGGCAACAGGATAAAATGGATCCTAAAATTTGTTGGTACACAGATACCTCATATGTGGTCATAAACCACTGTATGGGCGCATGGCAGGGCTCAGAGAGAAAGGAGCGCCATTTGACTTTTTAAATGGAAAATATGCTGGAATATTTAGCGGTTGCCATGTCGCATTTGGAGAGTCCCTGTGTGCCTAAACATTGGAGCTCCCCCACAAGTGACCCCATTTTTGAAACTAGACCCCCAAGGAACTTATCTAGATGCATAGCACTTTGAACCCCCAGGTGCTTCACAAATTGATCCGTAAAAAAAAGAAAGTACTTTTTTTCACAAAAATTTCCTTTTAACCTCAGTTTTTTCATTTTCACATGGGAAACAGGATAAAATGGATCCTAAAATTTGTTGGGCAATTTATCCTGAGTACACAGATACCTCATATGTGGTCATAAACCACTGTTTGGGCGCATGGCAGGGCCCAGAAGGGAAGGAGCGCCATTTGACTTTTTGAATGGAAAATTAGCTCCAATCGTTAGCAGACACCATGACGCGTTTGGAGAGCCCCTGTGTGCCTAAACAGTGAAAAAACCCACAAATGACACCATTTTGGAAACTAGACCCCCGAAAGAGCTTATCTAGATGTGTTGTGAGCACTTTGAACCCCCAAGTGCTTCACAGAAGTTTATAACGCAGAGCAGTGAAAATAAAAAAATCATTTTTTTTCCTCAAAAATGACTTTTTTAGCCCGCTATTTTTTATTCCGAGCCCCGACGTGTGCCCAAACAGTGGTTTACCCGCACATATGGGGTATCAGCGTACTCAGGAAAAATTGCACATCAACTTTGGGGGTCTAATTTCTCCTGTTACCCTAGAGAAAAAATTGGGGACTAAAAGATCATGTTTGTGGAAAAAAAATGATTTTTTTATTTTCACGGCTCTGCGTTATAAACTTCTGTGAAGAACTTGGAGATTCAAAGTGCTCACCACACATCTAGAGGAGTTCCTTGGGGGATCTAATTTCCAAAACGGGGTCACTTGGGGGGGTTTCTACTGTTTAGGCACATCATGGGCTCTGTAAACGTAACATGACGCCCGCAGACCATTCCATCAAGTCGGTATTACAAAACGTCACTACTTCCCTTCCGAGCCCCGACGTGTGCCCAAACAGTGGTTCCCCCCCACATATGGGGTACCAGCGTACTCAGGACAAACACGACAACAACTTTTGGGGTCCAATTTCTCCTGTTACCTTTGTGAGAATTAAAAATTGTGGGTTAAAAAATCATTTTTTGAGGGAAAAAATGATTTTTTATTTTCACGGCTCTGGGTTATAAACTTCTGTGAAGCACTTGGGGGTTCAAAGTGCTCACTGCACATCTAGATAAGTTCCTTGGGTGGTCTAGTTTATTTACTTTTTTATTTATTTTGATCACTGTGAGGGTTTATCATAGTGATCAAAATAAATGTATTGAAGCTGCTGGCCGGCGGGCGCACTGCGTATGCGCCCGCCATTTTCCAAGATGGCTGCGCCCATAAAAAATCCCGGACGGATGCCGGGACGGATCCAGGGACACCAGAGGACCAGGGGAGGTGAGGGGAGCTGAGGGGGGATCGGAAGCCGAGGGGGAGCGGAGGCAAGGAGGAGGGGAGCGGACCGGAGCGCAGGGGAGCAAATAGTGACGGCGGTGACCGATTGCCGCCATCAATCGGTGGCCGATCGCCGCTGTCACTCAGTGTGGGGAGGGTCGGAACTTGGTGTCCAGCCATGGCAGATGCTATTGCAGTATCGGCCATGGTTGGATTGTAATATTTCACCAAATTTCATTGGTGAAATATTACAAATCGGTCTGATTGGCTGTTTCACTTTTAACAGCCAATCAGAGCGATCGTAGCCACGTGGGGGTTAAGCCACCCCCACTGTGGTGATGCACAAAGGTTCTTGTTACTGCGGGTCGGGTGACCTTTCAGTGACCCCGATCACCCGACATGCAGGAACATGATTTATACCATGACGCCTACGTCGGCGTCATGGGTCGGGATGCCACTAGTTTTCATGACGCCGACGAAGGCGTCATGGGTTGGGAAGGGGTAAAAGGGAATCTGTCAACTCGTTTTGCCGCTATAAGATGTGGCGCCAGGAAAGGTCAGAGACGCCCAGCGCCTGCGCACTGCAGTACTTTACTCTGCCCTCAACAGGACAGATCAGTACACCTGCACAGGAGCCGCGACACGAAGCAAGGAGGATGACGACATTGCATGAAGACGGGAAGCTCTGGACCTGGACCTGTGACACCCATCGGACCGGACTGCATCGGACCACCCCCGGGTGAGTGTAATATATCCTCTTTTTCTTATCTTTCAGGTCAGACTGTAGCATTACAGTGTGACAGGTTCCTTTTAAAGAGATGAGTCCATGAGGTTGTACCCATATCCATTAACTTTCTCCAAAATACCTTTACCTCCAACAGTTTTGGTTTGCCCAATGTCTTCAGTTGAGTCTATGAGCCAAAGCCACATGAATCATGTTAATTAAGGCCCTCAGAAGGACGCTATTACCTTTAACCACCTTATCTCTTGTTAGAAGATGTCGCCAGTGGAGGTTCACAGGTTGAAACCGCCACAATTACTAGGTGGCAGAACATTTTAATTTTTCCATCACATTTTAGTGATTGCAGTTTACCATATAATTTCCTCAATATCTGTACTATAATATGTTTTATGATGCTTAGCAGGTCAATGACAAATGTTTTGGAATGATTTGCAAATCAGGAACAAATCTTCAAAGAAGGTCCATGAGTAGAAACCACAATAACTAGAATCAAAGTTTATGATAGAACACTATGTTTCTCCTTCATAATTGATTCCAGTTTATCTGAGCTATGTCACTGTCGCAATGTTAAAATCTCTGACTACTTTTTTAAATTCTCAACAGATCAGTCAAAAATCTTCAGTAAGTAAGTAAGGCATCATGAGATGACACCACCACAATGACTATTAAGAAGGGAACTGGTAGAATACTGTTCTCTGTCCTCATAATTCAGTGATTGCAGTGTATCTAAGCTATGTCATTGTCTTAATATCTATGTTCAACTGTTTTTGGAGTAATCCTGGTTGACAACAATGAGTTGAGACCACTAGAGATGGGCGAACCCGAACCAATAAAGTTTGTCGTCCGTACCGAACACCTACTGTTCGGGCATGGACATGGAACACGGACTTCACCCGAACACGTGTGTTTGTCGCACTGTCATGTGCATGACAGCGTGACAAACACTTCTCCTGATCAGCGGTAAAATCATTTACCGCCGGCGCCGGTCAGACAGCAGAGGCTCCCGCAGCTGTGATCAGAGGTATAAAGTTTACCTGCTGCCACTAATAACAGTGAGAGCAGGAGCTGCTGATGGGATCATTCATCAACCGTCACCTTCGCTGTAAATAAATAATTTAAAAAAAAAAACGGCTTGGGTTCCCCTGCATTTTTGATAACCAGCCAGGCAAAACTCACAGCTGGGGGCTGCTGCCCTCAGCTGTCAGCTTCAGCAAGGCTGGTTATCAAAAATAGAGGAGTCCCTTTAATTATTTAGATAATTTAACCCCTTAACCCCCGGAGCTTTTTTCGGTTTTGCATTTTTGTTTTTTTTTCTCCCCTTCTTCCCAGAGCCATAACATTTTTATTTTCCATCAATATGGCCATGTGAGGGCTTGTTTTTTGAGGGACGAGTTGTACTTTTGAATAACAACATTGGTTTTGCCATCTCGTGTACTAGAAAATGGGAAAAAAATTCCAAGTGCGGTGAAATTGCAAAAAAAGTTCAATCCCACGCTTGTTTTTTTGTTTGGCTTTTTTACTAGATTTGCTAAATGCTAAAACTGACCTGCCATTATGATTCTTCAGATCATTATGAGTTTAATAGACACCAAATATGTCTAGGTTCTTTTTCTTTATCTAAGTGGTGAAAAAAATTCCAAACTTTGTTTAAAAAAAAAAAAATTGCGACATGTTCCGATACCCGTACAGTCTCAATTTTTCGTGATCTCGGGTTGAGTGAGGGATTATTTTTTGCGTGACAAGCTGATGTTTACAATGATACCATTTTGGTGCAGATATGATCTTTTGATCGCCTGTTATTACATTTTAATGCAATGTCGCGGGGAACCAAAAAACGTAATTCTGGCATTTTTACTTTTTTTCTCCCTACGCCGTATAGTGATCAGGTTAATCCTTTTTTTATTGATAGAGGGAGTCTGAATACGGTGATACCAAATATGTGTATGTTTAATTTCTTTTTTATTGTTTTATTTTGAATAGGGCGAAAGGGGGGTGATTTGAACTTTATTTTTTTATATTTTTAAAAACTTTTTTTTTTACTTTTGGCATGCTTCAATAGTCTACATGGGAGACTAGAAGCTGCCATAACCCGATCGGCTCTGTTACATAGAGGCGATGATCAGTTTGCCTCTATGTAGTAGAATGACTCACTTGCAATGAGTGCCGACCACTGGGTGGCTCACAGAAAGCCAGCACTGACAACCATAGAGGTCTCCAGGAGACCTCTGGTTGCCATGCCCACACACCGTGACCCGCGATCACGTGACGCGGGTCACTGGTGGGCGGATTTCCGGCGCGATTGCCAGAAGTGCTTGCTAAATGCCGCTGTTAGCGTTTGACAGCAGCATTTAATGGGCTAATAGCCGCGGGTAACATAGTCACATAGTTAGCAAGGCCGAAAAAAGACATTTGTCCATCCAGTTTAGCCTATATTCCATCAGAATAAATCCCCAGATCTACGTCCTTCTAAAGAACCTAATAACTGTAAGATACAATATTGTTACGCTCCAGGAAGACATCCAGGCCTCTCTTGAACCCCTTGACTGAATTTGCCATCACCACCTCCTCAGGCAAGGAATTCCAGATTCTCACTGCCCTAACAGTAAAAATTTCTCTTCTATGTTGGTGGAAAGCCTTCTCTCCTCCAGACACGGAGAATGCCCCCTTGTGACCGTCACCTTCCTTGGTATAAACAGATCCTCGGAGAGATATTTGTATTGTCCCCTTATATACTTATACATGATTATTAGATCGCCCCTCAGTCGTCTTTTTGCTAGATTAAATAAACCTAATTTTTCCAATCTCTCTGGGTATTGTAGTTCCCCCATCCCCTTTATTAATTTTGTTGTTGTCCTTTGTACTCGCTCTAGTTCCATTATATCCTTCCTGAGCACCGGTGCCCAAAACTGTACCCAGCACTCCATGTGCTGTCTAACCAGGGATTTGTACAGAGGCAGTATAATGCTCTCATCATGTGTATCTAGACTTCTTTTAATGCACCCCATGATCCTGTTTGCCTTGGCAGCCGCTGCCTGGCACTGGCTGATCCAGGTAAGTTTATCATTAACTAAGATCCCCAAGTCCTTCTCCATGTCAGATTTACCCAGTGGTTTCCCGTTTAGTGTGTAATGGTGATATTGATTCCTTCTTCCCATGTGTATAACCTTACATTTATCATTGTTATACCCCATCTGCCACCTGTCGGCCCAAGTTTCCAACTTATCCAGATCCATCTGTAGCAGATTACCATCTTCTCTTTTATTGACTGTTTTTATAGTTTTGTATCATCTGCAAATATTGATATTTTACTGTGTAAATATTCTACCAGATCGTTAATAAATATGTTGAAGAGAATAGGTCCCAACACCGACCCCTGCGGTACTACACTGGTCACAGCGACCCAGTTAGAGAATGTACCATTTATAACCACCCTCTGCTTTCTATCACTAAGCCAGTTACTTACCCATTTACACACATTTTCCCCAGACCCAGCATTCTCATTTTGTGTACCAACCTCTTGTGTGGCATGGTATCAAACGTTTTGGAAAAATCAAGATATGCCACATCCAATGACTCACCTTGGTCCAGTCTATAGCTTACCTCTTCATAAAAATTGATAAGATTGGTTTGACAGGAGTGATTCCTCATAAACCCATGCTGATATGGAATTAAACAGTTATTCTCATTGAGATAATCCAGAATAACATCCCTCAGAAACCCTTCAAATATTTTACCAACAATAGAGGTTAGACTTACTGGCCTATAATTTCCAGGTTCACTTTTAGAGCCCTTTTTGAATATTGGTACCACATTTGCGATGCGCCAGTCCTATGGAACAGACCTCGTGAATCGTGATTCCACCCGCGGCTATTGCGGGCACGTGTCAGCTGTTCAAAACAGCTGACATGTCCCGGGAAAGATGTGGGCTCCGGCGGGAGTCCGACACTGGCGTGCTGTTACGTCCAATGTTGGAAAGGGGTTAAAAAAATGGCTTGGGGTCCCCCATTTTTGACAACCAACCTTGTTAAAGCAGACAGCTGGGGGCTGGTATTCTCAGGCTGGTAAGGGGCCATGGATATTGCCCAGCCAGCCTAAAAATAGCAGCCCACAGCCGGCCAGAAAAGGCACATCTTTTAGATGTGCCAATTCTGACACTTTGCCTGGCTCTTCCCACTTGCCTTGTAGAGATGGCAAGTGAGGTTCATATTTGTTGGGTTGATGTCACCTTTGTATTGTCCGGTGGCATCAAGTCCATGGCTTAGTAATGGAGAGGCATCTATAAGACACCTATCCATTAATAATCCTATAGTTAAATGATAAATAAAGACACAGCCAGAATTAAGTTTTTTATTTTAAATAACACAAAACACAGTTTTAATTTTTTATTTAAAAATAACAAAAACAGTTATACTCACCTAACGTCTAATTCCATTGAATCCCTTGTCTCTGATAATAAAACAAAAATAATTAACAACCATATCCTTCACCTATCCATTGTTCTGTCCCATGCCGTAATCTATGTCTGAGGGATAAACAGTCTTCAAACTGGATGGTGCCAAGATGCGACCGTCTAGGCTGAGCACCACTGGTAAATGAACTGCTGCGAGCACAGCCTCAGTGACTAGCGGTGACTTCATTGAGGTTACCGCAGATCACTGAGGCTGCGTTCCCAGCCGGGCTGAACTGCGGTGACCTCGGTGAGATCCCTGCTAGCACAGTGAGAAAATGTCTCACAGTGCAAAGGCAAGTTCACTGTAGTTCAATTTCACCGCAGTGAAATTCTTCCGGTGAACTGTGGAAAACTCGCCTCTGCACCGTTCATCAGAGGTTCTCAGCCTAGACAGTCGCATCTTGACACCGTCTAGGTTGAAAACTGTTTATCCCTTTACATGGATTACAGCGTGGGACATAATGATGGACAGGTGAGGGATATTGTTGTTGTTTTTTATTACAGGTGTCAATATCCATGGCCCTTTACCAGCTGGAGAATACCAGCCCCCAGCTGCCTGCTTTAGCAAATGGGGGGGACCCAAGCCATTTTTTTAAATTATTTATTTAAATAATTAAAAAATACGGTGTTGGGACCCCTGTATTCTTGATAACCAGCCTTGCTGAAGCTGACAGCTGAGGGTTGCAGCCCCCAGCTGTGAGTTTTGCCTGGCTGGTTATCAAAAATACAGGGGAACCCACAGCTTTTTTTGTTTAAATTATTTATTTACAACGCAGGCGCCAGCTGATGAATACTCCCATCAGCCGCTCCTGCTCTCACTGTTATCAGTGGCAGTTGGCTGGTGGGAGCAGTAGACCCATCAGCTGACACCAGTGACTGGAGGTAAACTTTATACCTCCGATCACAGCAGCACGCTCATGCAGTCTTTTGATAGCGTGGGAAACGCGGCTGTCTGAGCGGCGGTGATGATTTTACCACCGATCAGAAGCAATGTTTGCCGCACTGTCAAGCACATGACAGCATGGCAACCACTGGGTGTTCGGGCCCCTCATTCAAGTGAATGGTGTCCGAGTTCAAGTTCTGGTCTGGTTACTGTTCTAGCCCCCCGAACCCAAACTTTTTGCAACTGGCCAAACCCGCCAGACCCGAATATCGAGGTGTCCGCCCATCTCTAGAGATCACCATAATGACTGGAAGAACAAGTGTTCTGGTACAACACTATGCTTAGCTCTCAAAATTAAGTGATTTCAGTGTATCTGAGAAATGTCATTGTCTCAATATCTACAACAACTATATTTAAACTAATCAGATCAATGACAAATCTTCATCAGAGGTCCAAGAGTTGATTCCACCATAATGACTAGAAGAGCAAGTGTCATCTTAATCCTCATAATTCAGTAATTTCCATGTATTTGAGCTATGTCATTGTCTCAATGTCTACACTGACTGTTTTTGAACTAGTTAGATCAATAACACTATAATGACTATAGTAATAAATGTTCTGGTAGAACACTATTTTTTATCCTCATAATTCAGTGATTCCAGTGTATCTGAAATATATTATGGCCTCCAATATCTATATATCTGGCTATTATTAAAACATTCAACAGATCATTCACAAATCTTCGGTGTGGGTTCCAGAATCCAGAGTTAATACCACCGCAATATCTAAAGTGAAGAAGTTCTTTTAGAACATTATGCTCCTCCATCATAATCTGTGATTCCAAGATTATTGTGTCATCAGACCTCTGGTTGAGACCAAAATGTCTTAAAGTAAAAAAACATACTTATGGGCAAACCAACAAGCTTTTTAGTCTTCAGATGTAGTTCATGGTCATTTTCTGAGTACCTGCTGTACTATGTATGAAGAACATATCTACCATAGGATTGTATCCAGTAGTTACTCTTTCCTAAAATCCACAGCAGCTGTTTTCCTTAGACATTTCTATCAGAAGCCTCCTTTATAGCACGGAGGACATATGGAAACTGTTAGGAGGCTGTGAGGAGGGAGGTTAAAAGCACAGTGAGTGAATATAATGCAAACATTTGTACGATCCTTATAAACAGACCTCCATCCTAAGACCAATACAAATTGTTCAAGTGTCCTAAACACAAGACTAAAAGGTGCACTCACATTTACAAGCATATGCTACAAATCACTTTTTACAAGTGTTTTCCACCTTTTACGCTTCCCAGAGAGTAATGAGGCCCAGCCCCCTGCAGCATTGGGAAATAGTCCTATAATAGAGCAGTCTAAGGCAACCAGAAGGTCAGAGGTGACCTGAAAGCTCAAAAAAGCATGAACTTATGATGCTTATTAGCAGGCAATGAAGATAACCTGCAGATGCTGGTGTCTGGTCTTTCTGGACAGAGATGACTCATTGATTATATTGGGCACTAACCAATCTACCAGACCTATCAATGCCACTGGTATCATCCTATGATCTGCCTGTAAAGGAGGAATGGCTTTTAAGACTTTCTTGTTGACTTTGAAAGCTCTCAGCAGGCTCCTGTAATAAATCCGAAACCTCTCTTTGTTGGGCCTTAAGGTACTGCCACACTAAACAATCCCGCTAGCGATCTCGTTAGCGTTGCATACTAATGAGATCGCTAGCGGGATCGTTTCTATATCGCTAAATGCGGCCACATTTAGCGATATAGTTAACGACGCTATCGCCGTTAGCGATCTTCTTAACGACTTTAGCGGTACAAAAGTACCGCTAAATCGCTAAGAAAAGGTGCCACACAGCGATAAGATACTTACCCAGCGGGAGCGCCAGCGATGAAATAGGGTCCGGAGCGATTCCAGCGACGAGCGAGATCACAGCAGGAAGCTCGTCGCTGGAAGCTGCCGCACTGAACAATATCGCTAACGGGATCGCTAAATAGTGACGTTTTTTAGCGATCTCGTTAGCGATATTGTTTAGTGTGGCATACCCTTTACTGCAGAGGTGCATTTTCTGTATATTCCAAGAATTTCATTATCACTACTGAAAGAACCTTTCTCCCTTTTACAAGTAGAAAATATAGTACTTTGAGTGAAGAGTTACGTACATGATTGTATAACGGATCCATGTAATAATGAGCGCATTGCCTGCAACATGCTAAAATTTCTGTGTATTCCACACACTGACATTTTTTAATTATGGAGGCACAAAAAATTTCCAATACTCAATTGGATGTTGTATTATAGAGGTATTCATTGACCACCATTATGACTAAGCCACCATTAGACATTAAGACAATAGGGCAATTAGACCGAAAGGTTGGTCACAACTAGGATGTTGGTAGACTCTGAATACGTCTTGAGAGCCACTAGACAATAATACAAATAGACACAGTGAATGCAGACGCAAATGTACTGAATGTATGTCGTGGTGCCTTGTGCATGAATTCTTATACTATGTACTGTTAAACTGATCAACCACCAGTCTGGAAACCATGCAAGTACATACTCTAGTATAGAGGTAGGTAAAGTGGCTAACATTAGATCCTTGGAGAAAGAGGATCCAAGGATCCAACTGTTTGGTCTCTCTTGGTAGGTTCTGAAGATATATAGAGCCCCATGGGACATTGACAGAGGGAAGGATGCAGATAAAATTAAATGTGGTAATTATAGGTACTAAGAGACATTAAAAAAGACCCATGGCACATGTCCATGATGCAAGGTACTGAAAAGGAGACTGCTGAAGAACCATTTGCTATTACAAAACCCATGCATAACTACATTGTTAGCAACAATGGACACTACTGTTTAGGGCAGGAAAACATAAAAGTCGACCAAATTGGACAAATATATAGGGGCCCCCTTATTTCTATTATGTCAACGATTATAACCAAATGGTTTTGAATAGCAATACTTTAGCAACAGATGTCAATAACATGCCACCAGAGAAAAAACAAGCACCTTCCTTACTAATACAAGTGACAAGACGTCAGGGTCCTCTAGATGGTATGGAATTGGTTACTTTCTATTGCCTTTAAGGGTAACGAGAATTATTTTTCAAATTCTAAAAGAAAATATACAGCTAGACATTCCTGAGATCGACTGATGATGGACATCTGTGACTCCTGGCCAAAATACAGATATGAATCTAGTGCTTGCTAGTCAAACACTGGTTTTGCTTGTCTGTCTAACCATTTCGTTGGAGCCCCGGGGTGTATGTGAACCTTCACCTTAATCTACAGAATTTAGTGGCTACAGAAATTAAATCTAAAGCCTTAAAGTAGCCACAAATCACAATATCTCTAGGTTTTATACCTTAGTCACTGACCTTTCAACAGCTTGCTAGCACTTCTCAGTGCAATTTAGCCATTGTGCTGACATACTAATTAAAATATATTTTTAGTACATGAGTACTAAGGTCTATAATACTGTTGCTCATATAGAAGCATTTTAACTACCAAAATACTGCCTACTATGTACAAGAATATACCTACTATAATACTGTCCCTATGTACAAGAATATAACTACTATAATACTGCCACATGTACAAGACTATAACTACTATATTACTGCCCCTATGTACAAGAATATAACTACTATAATACTGCCCCTATGTACAAGAATGTAACTACTATAATACTGCCCCTAGGTACAAGAATATAACTACTATAATACTGTCCCCTATGCACAAGAATATAACTACTATAATACTGTCCCCTGTGTACAAGAATATAACTACTATAATACTGCCCCTATGTACAAGAATATAACTACTATAATACTGCCCCTATGTACAAGAATATAACTATTATAATACTATCCCCTATGTACAAGAATATAACTACTATATTACTGCTCCCTATGTACAAGAATATAACTACTATTGATAACTGCTTTAAATTAATTAAAATAAAAGAACTTAAATTTCTGGATCATCTTTTTTTTAGAACTTTTAGTTGTGCCGTTCCTCTGTAATTCCCATTGGAAATATAAGCAGTGGTGCTTGAAAGTTTGTAAACACTCCCGAATTTTTCCATATTTATGCATAAACTGGACTTAAAACTACATCAGTCTTGAAAGTATTTAAGGACAGATGTCCTGACTAGAGATGAGCGACTTTGCCTTTTTTAGGGTCGAGTTGGGTTTCATGAAGCCCGACTTTCTCAAAAATCGAGTCGAACGAAATCGGCCAACTATCGGGAAAAGTCAGGGTCCGACTGAAACACGAAACCCAAGTCAATGGGGAAGCAAAGTCGGCAGGGAGTGGAGGACAGTAAACACACCTACAGTGCCCATTTCAATGCCAACGACATCAATTCTTATTACTTAAGCTTGTCAACCTTAAATTTACTTTATAATAATAGTTACGCATTGAAAACTGGGGGTTATTTGGCTAAAGCTGTGGGGGGTAGGGCTGACACCAGGTTTTCGTGTGCCCCGGGAGAAAGAGTATCAGTGGGCCCCTTTAATACATACCACAATTCATGATGCTCCGATACGGCAGAGAAATATAGGTATAGTACAATGACAAATACTTCACTTCTTACATTACCTGACTGATATCTATTTTAAATTCTACAATAGCTCAAAAACCGGACAGTATATTCCTCCATATAGTACTACTGCCACCACATAGTGCGCCATACAGAATAATGAGCCCCATATATTGCTTCATACATAATTGGTCCCATATAATGTTCCATACAGTATATGATGAGCTCCACATAATGCTACAGTATATGATGGTCCCCATATAATGTGCCATACAGTATAGGACGGTCCCCATAGAGTAGAATGAGCCCCACATATTGCTCCATACAGTATAATGACAGTGTATGATGGGACCCATATATTGCTCCATACAGAATTGGCTCAATATAATGCTCCATACAGAATAGGCCCCATATGTGCTCCATATGATGCTCCATACCCTCTATGATGCCCCATAAATAATGAACCCCATATGATACTCTAGTATATGATGGGCCCCATGGATGATGCTCCAGTATATGATGGGCCCCATATAATGTGCCATACAGTATAGGACGGTCCCCATAGAGTAGAATGAGCCCCACATATTGCTCCATACAGTATAATGACAGTGATGATGGGACCCATATATTGCTCCATACAGAATTGTCTCAATATAATGCTCCATACAGAATAGGCCCCATATGTGCTCCATATGATGCTCCAAACCCTCTATGATGCCCCATAAATAATGAACCCCATATGATACTCTAGTATATGATGGGCCCCATGGATGATGCTCCAGTATATGATGGGCCCCATGGCTGATGCTCCAGTGTATGATGGGCCCCATTTATAATGCTACAGTGTGTGATGGGCCCCATATCATGCTCCAGTATTTGATGGGCCCCATGGATGATGCTCCAGTGTATGATGTGCCACATTTATAATGCTACAGTGTATGATGGGCCCCATATACAATGGTACAGTTTTTAATGGGCCCTATCTATGATGCTCAAGTGTATGATGGGCCCATATAATTCTCCAGTGTATAATGCTCCCCATATATTGCTCCAAACAGTTAAAAAAATGAAATACCACCATCCAAACTATTTCTTTGATTGATGGGGCGGTCAAGAAAGGGGAACCCATGTGCATTCTGTCGACTGATGCAGAAAAGGCTTTCGACAGGGTGCACTGGGATTTTATATTTTAAATGTTAGAAGGAATTGGCTTAAAAGAAAGTATGCTCCGTAGAATTTCTGCCCTGTACTCATCTCCCAGTGTTCAAGTTAAAATTAATGGCGCACTTTCAAACACATTTTTAATTAGGAACGGCACGAGGCAAGGCTGTCCTCTTTCACCCTTGCTTTATATACTCACTATGGAACATGTAGCAACTGCGATAAGGAATAATCCCTCCATATAAAAGCCCAATCAGAAGAGAACAAAGTGGCCCTTTTTGCAGATGATGTCCTATTGTATGTCTCTTCCCCAACTATAAGTCTCCCAAATATTATCTCAGAATTACATAGATTTGGTCGTCTGAGCAATTTCAAAATTAATACCCACAAATCGGAGATTCTCAATATCTCAATCCAACCAAGTGAGGTGTAGAGAGTTTGGCAGCTTCATTTCCCTTTAAGTGGTGTTCAGATTCTCTTACCTATCTAGGAATAAAAATCACTGCCAAAGTATCTAATTTTTGTGAAGCAAACTTTAAGACAGCTTTACATCAAGCTGAGTTTGACTTAGAAAAATGGCATAAACTACCTTTATCTTGGTTTGGAAGAGTGAGCGCTATTAAAATGGATCTATTACCCCATCTCCTATATTATTTCCAAACAATCCCCTTGTATTTACCTGCCTCCTTTTTCTCACGTCTTAAAAAAGTGATTACTCGTTTAATTTTGTCACAAATCTAGCATGTATTTCATACTTTTTGTGAAGTAGATCGAAGCAAGAAGAGGGAATAGGTCTGCCAGATTTTGCTATGTATAGTCAAGCAGCAATTGGTACATGTATTTTAGAGCTGTTTCATAATAAAAACCAAAAAAAAAATGGGTTACATTAGAAAATGATCTTAATGGACGTGACTCCCGTATAGTTATTTGGTCCCCGATGGAAGAACAGGATATACCTTTACCCTTCCTCACCAAAAACATGATATTTATCAAAAGAGGGAGTCGAGAGCTGTGAGTTTCTTCGTCTCCTGGCCCCCTAACTCCTATATATGACAATCCATCCTTTCCTGCAGGATTAAAAAGAGACAATTATCTACATAAAAATAGAGCTTCATGCCCCATAGTCCATGATTATGTTACAAGGACAGTAATGAGGTTTCTCCAGGACATTTTTCGGGACAAGGAGCCGCCACCAGGTGCATGGTTCTTTTATGAACAAATAAAGATGTTTATTATTAAATTAGCCAAGCTATCCGATCCATACTGAATATTATCTCCGTTTGAGACTCTTTGTTTAGATCACACTATCTCTTTATTATACAAAACCTTCCAAGAAGGGCAGACCCCATCAAGAGATTTCCCAGCATTATTTTTCAAAATGGTAGATTGATTTGGGTAGAGCCTTATCAGTTGAAGAAAGAACAAAGATTCTCTTATGCACATTCAGGTCATCGCTCTGTTCGACATCACAGGAGAGGAGCTACAAAATCTTGTTGAGGTGGTACAGATGACCATCAGATTTAAACGTAATTTATCCAACAACTCCGAATACGTGTTGGAGATGCTTAAAAGATAGAGGTTCATTTGTACACATTTGGTGGCACTGCACACTCATACAGAAACTGTGGTTAGCTTCCTTTGATCTCTGCAACAAGCTGTCTGTCATGTATGAGCCTGGGCTCGTTCCTCTAGAGCCTCAATCCTGGCTCGCAATTCCTGGGTAGTCTGTCCAAACACTTGCAAATTATGATTAGTGAGGTCCTGTAGGCTTGCAAAACGGGTTTTTAAAGTCTGTACATCTGAAAGGATTGTATCAGTCACTCCGCAAAGTTCCTTTATGCGGGCCTCCATCTTCCAGATCTTTTAAGGCAGAAGTGCTGGAAGAGGAAAGGGAAAAAAAAAACAAAAAAACAATAGTGTTTACCTGTGGTAACACTCCAGAGTAAAATTTTAAGGGAATGCGCCCACCTGGAATGGTTGTGAGAAGTCACAACCACTGTCATCACATAAGGTATTAAACGGACATCTGATATCCAAAGTCACAGCAGACACGGCTTTCGCAGACCCAGCAGACACTAAACATTGGCTCCTGAATCTTGTCATGTATAGTGTACAGTTCCTATAGCGTCTTGTGCTTGGGTGCGAGGAAAACACAGGAGACATAGGTTGAAATGAAATGACTTGTATTACTTCATACAAGCATGCTGAAAAGTTCACACAGTTTGCAGGAACAGCGACAGGAGACACAGCAGGCCAGAGTAACTTCAAGCACTACAATAAATCTCCAAAGCAGGTTCAGGATCTCTTCTCTGTACCGTAATTCCTCTGCAAACATGGATTCACCAAACAGCAGGTTTCCAGAGTCCAAAAGTGTTCCAAGGTTCCTCAGTAGGGAATAGCTGGAGTACAAGTCCAAGGCTTCCAGGAGTCAGGTCACAGACTGACTGAGGCTTGATTCAGGAGCACTGATTGTTCAGCTGAGGCTGCTTAAGAAGCAAGAGGGAAGAATCAGGGCGGGAACATGAAAACTGGAAACTCCATATTAACTGAGGGCAAGAGCTGCAGAAAGACAGAAAGCAAAATGGCCGACGGAAAACTGAGTTTCAAGGAACATGTCAACAGAGACAAAGAACCTTACATTACTCCCCCCTTAGGGACAACCTCCGGATGACCTCAGACCAGGCTTGTCAGGGTACCTCTGATGAAACTGGCGGAGCAGGCGAGGAGCATTTACATTATTGACTGGTTCCCATGAGTTGTCCTCCACTGGGTAGCCCTGCCATTTAATCAAATATTGCAACTGATTTCTGTACAACCTGGAATCTAGAATCCTTTCCACCATAAATTCTTCCTGACCATCGACCAGCACTGGGTCAGGGCAAGGAGAAGAACGTCTAGGAAACGTATTGGGTGTTGCAGCCTTTAGTAGGGATACATGAAAGACAGGGTGGATTCTCATAGTTCTGGGTAGTTGAAGACGACAAGCAACAGCACTTATAATCTTATTGATCTTATAAGGTCCAATGTACTTATGTCCCAATTTAGACGATGGAATCTTTAATTTAAGATTTCTGGTTGACAGCCAGACCAAATCTCCTACCTTGAAAGCTGGTGCAGGTTTACGAAATTTATCTGCTGCTTTCTTGTACCTTTCCTGAGCCAATTCTAGATTTTCCTTTAGAAGATCCATATTCTTTTGTAAAGAAGTGATTCTTTCAGCCACTGCCGGCAAGGGCGTATCTATGGGAAATCGAGGAAGAATGTTAGGATGATAACCTAGATTGGAGTAAAAAGGAGACTGCTTAGTGGAGGCGCTCTGAGAGTTGTTATAAGAGAACTCAGCCAGTGGAAGTAGATCCACCCAATCATCCTGTAGGTGGCAGATAAAACAGCGGAGATACTGCTCCAGGGTCTGATTGGTTCGTTCTGTCTGTCCATTAGTCTGGGGATGAAAAGCAGAAGAAAGGTTTACTTTAATGTCCAATGCTGCACAGAAATTTTGCCAAAACCTTGAAGTGAATTGCACCCCTCGATCCGAAATGACCTCATCCGGTACTCCATGTAAGCGAAACACATTCTTAATCATCAAGTCTAATGTCTGTTTTGCAGTGGGTAAGCCGACACAAGGGATAAAATGAGCTGCCTTTGTTAGACGGTCAACCACCACTAGAATGGTGTTCTTTCCTTGAGAGGTTGGTAACTCCACAATGAAGTCCATAGAAATGGATCCCCACGGGCGGGACGGGGTGGGAAGAGGTTGCAACAGACCAGTTGGTGAGGAGCGAGGTGTTTTGCATCTTGCACAGACTTCACATGAAGTGACATAGTTTAAGACATCTTTCCTGTAAGTGGGCCACCAAAAGAAACGAGAAAGAAATTCTTGTGTCTTTAGAATTCCCCTATGCCCGGCTATCTTGGAATCGTGGATGAGTTGCAATACTCTCAATCTGACTGTTTCAGGTATATACAGACGTTGTCCCTGAATCCACACACCATTCTTAAAGACAAGACTTACGTCCCTTGGGGGTTGAGCCAACAAAGAATCCGCATGGTATGCTTCCTTGATGTCCTTAAGTAGGTCTTGATTATGAATCACTCCCAGGAATCTAGAGTCAGGAAGAATAGTCTTAGGAGGAGTAAGTGGACGTGTCTCTGCTGAATGAATCCTAGAGAGTGCATCAGCCTTTCCATTGCGCGATCCTGGTCTATAAGAAATGACAAAATTAAATTGGTTTAGGAAAAGATTCCAGCGAGCCTGGCGAGGAGTCAGGCACTTAGCCGACCTGATAAATTCAAGGTTACGATGGTCTGTCAGGACGACTATTTGCTGTGCAGCTCCCTGAAGAAGGTGTCTCCATTCCTTGAAGGCGGCAATAATGGCCAACAATTCTCTATTGCCCACATCGTAGTTCCTCTCAGCCGAAGACAACTGCTGGGAAAAGAAGGCACAGGGATGCAAGACATTCTTCTCACCTGTTCTCTGAGAGAGTATAGCTTCAACGGCACAGTCTGAAGCATCCACCTCTATTATGAAGGCAAGCTCGGGGTTGGGATGTACTAAGATAGGTGCGGTGGTAAATTTATCCTTTAAACAGGAAAATGCTTCCTGAGCTTGCGGGGTCCAGGAGAACCTAGACTGTTTCCGGGTAAGTTGGGTGATAGGTGACACTACCTCAGAAAAATTCTTAATGAAACGTCTATAGAAGTTGGCAAACCCGATGAAACGCTGCACCTCCTTCACATTTCTAGGAATTGACCAATCCTTGATGGCTTGGGTCTTGCTTCCATCCATACTAATCCCTTGCGTAGATAGTACATACCCCAGAAATCGAATTTCGGTCCTATGGAATTCACATTTTTCAAGTTTGATGTAGAGATGGTTTTGTCTTAGGCATTCTAAGACCATTCTCACATGTCCATGATGTTCCTCTGTGGAGTTAGAAAAAATTAGAATATCATCCAGATAAATCACCACAAATGTATCTAGGAGATCCCTGAAGATATCATTCACGAAGTGTTGGAAAGTGGCTGGGGCGGTACTCAGACCAAAAGGCATAACTAGATATTCAAAGTGTCCATAGCGTGACCTGAAAGCAGTCTTCCATTCATCCCCAGGTCTGATACGGACCAAGTTATAGGCCCCACGGAGATCCAGTTTAGAGAAAATTTTGGCATGCCGCACTCTCTCCAACAACTCAGGGATTAAAGGCAATGGATAACGGTTTCTAATAGTAACCTTATTGAGTTCCCTATAGTCTATGCAGGGTCTCAGAGATCCATCTTTCTTCTTCACAAAGAAGATGGGTGCACCTGCGGGAGATGAAGAGGGGCGTATGAAGCCCTTGGCTAAATTTTCGTCTATATAATCCTTCAAAGCTTTTAGCTCGGGCCCCGCTAGGGGGTAGATCTTACCAAAAGGTATCTCGGCTCCGGGTAATAATTCAATTGGACAATCATATGGACGGTGAGGAGGAAGCTGATCAGCGTTCTTCTTGTCACATAAATCGTCATAGTCCTGGTATACAGCTGGTAGTTCAGGGACTAACATGGTTCCTTTAGGAACAGAGCAAGCTGAAACTCCTTGACTCATCTGTTTCTCCGGAAAGTGTAATTCCTTGGTCTCCCAGTTAATCGTAGGATTCTGCGCCTGCAGCCATGGTAGCCCTAGAATGATGGGAAAGTGGGGAGAAGAGATAAGCAAAAAAGACATTTTCTCCTGATGATCTTTACCCATAAGGACCCTCAAAGGCTCTGTTTCTTGATCCACTGGTCCAGAAGTCAGTAGAGAGCCATCCACAGTCTCCATCTGTACTGGAGTAGCCTTCTTCACTGAACGTATCCCCTGTTTCAGAGCAAAGGAGATATCCATAAAATTTCCACTTGCTCCTGAGTCGATCATAGCAGAGCTAGACACCCAGACTGAGTCAACCCAGAGTTTGATGGAAAGGAAGCAATGAGAATTGTTTCTTTTACAACTCAGCTGGGACACCGCTGAGGAAACTTGAAAAATTGCAGCGTTTATACCGTCATCGTCCCCAGAACTAACAGAGTTTAAGTCCGAGAAATCAAGATCTCTTGCAGCAGATCTCTCTGGAGCCTGAGGCTCGGACATGACAGAGCTCCTCTCGCAACACTCACAGTGAATGACTGCTGCAGTAGTCTTATGAGAACGGCTGGGGCAGTTTATAATGAAGTGCCCTGACTTACCACAGTAGAAACATAGATTTTCCTTTATACGATGTTCTTTGCGTGCATCACTAACCGTCTTTGTAAAGAGTCCACCTGCATGGGTTCAGGTTCTGGTTCCCTTGTGATCCTACTCAAAGGTTCCTTAGCTGAGGAGGGAGGTAGTAAAAGGTTAGTGCGATTATTTTCGAACCATCTCTCTTGTCTGCGTTCAGTCAGACGAGCATCAATACGGATACAATAGTTAATAAAGTCACCTAAAGCAGTGGGAGGGTCGGCACGAGCAAGTTCATCCTTAATCAGTGGAGACAACCCTTTCCGAAAAATAGATTTTTTAGCGGAAGTGTCCCAAGTGGTATCAAGAGCCCATCTCCTGAAATCCAGGGCATATTCAGCTACTGAACGCTTACCTTGGCGCAAAGTTAACATGGCTGCTTCAGCTGTTGCACCTCGATTGGGGTCATCAAACACCTGCCCATGGCTGAAATAAAAGCATCAAGGTGATTCAAACAATCATCCTCAGTCTCAATCAGAGGGTTTGCCCACATCAAAGCCTTATTGGTAAGCAACATGATTATAGTAAGCACTTTGGATCGTTCAGTGGGAAATTGTGAAGCATGTGCAGAGAAAAATAAATTGCATTGATTAATAAATCCCCTGAATTTCTCACGTTCACCGCCAAAACGAAAAGGAGGTAATTTGGGGATCCCTGAACTTGGGGTTATGGCAGGAGCCTGGGCTCGTTCCTCTAGAGCCTCAATCCTGGCTCGCAATTCCTGGGTAGTCTGTCCAAACACTTGCAAATTATGATTAGTGAGGTCCTGTAGGCTTGCAAAACGGGTTTTTAAAGTCTGTACATCTGAAAGGATTGTATCAGTCACTCCGCAAAGTTCCTTTATGCGGGCCTCCATCTTCCAGATCTTTTAAGGCAGAAGTGCTGGAAGAGGAAAGGGAAAAAAAAACAAAAAAAACAATAGTGTTTACCTGTGGTAACACTCCAGAGTAAAATTTTAAGGGAATGCGCCCACCTGGAATGGTTGTGAGAAGTCACAACCACTGTCATCACATAAGGTATTAAACGGACATCTGATATCCAAAGTCACAGCAGACACGGCTTTCGCAGACCCAGCAGACACTAAACATTGGCTCCTGAATCTTGTCATGTATAGTGTACAGTTCCTATAGCGTCTTGTGCTTGGGTGCGAGGAAAACACAGGAGACATAGGTTGAAATGAAATGACTTGTATTACTTCATACAAGCATGCTGAAAAGTTCACACAGTTTGCAGGAACAGCGACAGGAGACACAGCAGGCCAGAGTAACTTCAAGCACTACAATAAATCTCCAAAGCAGGTTCAGGATCTCTTCTCTGTACCGTAATAAATCTGCAAACATGGATTCACCAAACAGCAGGTTTCCAGAGTCCAAAAGTGTTCCAAGGTTCCTCAGTAGGGAATAGCTGGAGTACAAGTCCAAGGCTTCCAGGAGTCAGGTCACAGACTGACTGAGGCTTGATTCAGGAGCACTGATTGTTCAGCTGAGGCTGCTTAAGAAGCAAGAGGGAAGAATCAGGGCGGGAACATGAAAACTGGAAACTCCATATTAACTGAGGGCAAGAGCTGCAGAAAGACAGAAAGCAAAATGGCCGACGGAAAACTGAGTTTCAAGGAACATGTCAACAGAGACAAAGAACCTTACACTGTCTCTAACCAAAATTACACCCACAATGGAGGTGGCCTTGATGTCCTTGTGTAGCTTCTCGATTTCTAGATTTAATAAAGATCTTCTTAGACATATTCTCACTGCTACCAGGAACGTGATTACTAGATTTTGGAAACAGGAAAAGGTTCCCTTGCGTTCTGATTTGGTGATGGAACTCAATGACATATATAAAATGGAACAGCTGATAGGACAACTGAATGGTACCACAGGAAAGGTATATAACACTTGGGCCCCCTGGGTTATGTTTAGAGAATCATCGGAATTGGATTCTTGGTTGATAGACCCATAGATGATGGCGTCATGGGTTTACCTACTGGATCGAGCCACATTTCCTACCCCACTCCTTAAAATCCTTCCCCTACCCCTTTTTTTCCCTTCTTTCCCCCTTGTTTCTTCTCTATCTTCTTTTCTTTTGTAGACCTAGAGTCTTAGTCTAGGTACCTTCTTCTTTAAAATTTATAAACAAAGTAATACTGTGATGATAATTGCCTACATGAGCAAACACCTCAGGCGCTCATCCAACATTTGTTTTATATGTATCACTTTCTGGGGAAAAGTTATAGTTGCTATATAATTTTTTTTTTGGCATGTGATAGTAGAAGAGGTATGATCTTTTCTCTTCCTGTTATTAATGATTGATGTGTATAAATACCTAAATAAACTTGATTTACCCAAAAAAATGAAATACCTCTCCTCGCTGGGCACTGCTCTACTCTGGACTCCTCAGTGTCGCCATCTTCCAGCTCTCTGCACTGTGACTGTTCAGGCAGAGGCTGCACAGACGTGACGTCATCACGCTCTCTGACATGAATGTAACTGTCAGGAAACACGGAAGACGTCACAACGGTGGAGCAGGGAGAAGTATTGCAAGTGCTGGGGCCCTGAGCAAGCGAGTGGGCCCCCCCACATCAGAGACACCGGAGTACTATGAGGGGTCCTGTGCCAGTGCCGCCGCCCACGAGTGGGACCCCCCACCTGCTCAGGGCACCGGCACTTGCCCGGGTGCGCCAGGTGCTGATGCCGGCCCTGGAGGGGGTACAGCCCAGTTAGGGAGGTGGAAAAACTGGCATATCTTGAGGTGTAGGCTGGATGTTCAGCAGCTGCAAATGGAGGAATTGGAGAAGTCGGAGGAAGAGGAGGACAAAGCGAGCCATTTTGCTGGCAACCTATGTGTCATCAGGGGAAGGTGGTACAAAATCCTTTGAAACCCAGGCATGGTTCATTTTAATGAAGGTGAGATGATCAACATTTTGGGTCAACAGCCAGGTCCTTCCTTCTGTCAGGATTGATCCAGCAGCACTGAAGACTCTTTCTGATAGCACACTACCAGCAGGGCAAGCGAGCTCCTGTAAGGCATATTGTGCCAATTCAGGCCAGGTGTCCAGTTTACAGGCCCAGTAGTCGAAGGGGAATAAACTGTGAGGTAGAACATCGATAGGAGAGGAGAGGTAATTTTGAACCATAGTTGACAACAGCTGTCTGTCTGTTTTAATTGATTCAGTATTAACAGTCGTGTGAGCGGTACTTTAGAAATCAGACCACAACATGGTCATGAAACCCCTGTCTCCAATGCCACTTCGGCTGTGTGCACCATGAACACCTCTTCCATTTGGCCCACTACGGCTCGTGGTAGAACCTGCACTGCTGCTGTGTGCTGGGAATGCCTCTAACAAACGGTTTACCAGAGTTGCTTGTTTGTTCGCCAATATTAGCTCTAGGTTCTCCTGTGGCATGATGTTCTGTAACTTGCCTTTATAGCACGGATCGAGGATGCTGGCCAACCAGTAGTCGTCATCCTTCATAATTTTGGCAATGCGGGGGTCCCTTTTTAGGATATAATCACATGTGGGCCAATGTTCCAGGTGTCAATGATGCACTGCCAGTGGTGGGTGGAGGAGCACTTTCTGCCAAATCCACATCCCTCCAGTCACGCACAAACCCTGTACCTGACCTTGGCAAGCCAACATTTTCGCTTGCCCTCTGAGAAGCATCCTCATCCCAAAAATAATCATCCCCCTCATCCTCTTCTTCCTCCATCTCGTCCAGGACAGTTCACTGAGCAGACAATGGCTGACTGTCATCAAGGCTTCCCTCCTCCTCCTTCTCTTCCTCCTCCGCTGCAGACGCCTGATCCTTAATGTCCATCAAAGTTTGCATGAGCAGACACATGGGATGGCTCATGCTTATGATGGCGTCGTCTGCGCTTACCAGCCGTGTGCATTCCTCAAAACACTGAAGGACTTTACAGAGGTCTTTCAGCTTTGACCACTGCACACCCGACAACTCCATGTCTGCCCTCAAACTGCCTGCCCGTGTATCCTCCCACAAATGCATTACAGCCTGCATGGTGGAGGTCCACCTTGTTGCAACGTCTATGATTAGGCGGTGCTTGGGGAGGTGGAGTGATCGCTGCAGCCTCTGCATACGACTGGAGTCTACGGGCGAGCGACGGATGTGCGAGCACAGTCTTCGCAGCTTATTGAGCTGGGCTGTTAACTCCGGATAATTATTTAGGAAGCACTGCACCACCAGGTTCAAGGTGTGAGCCAGGCAAGGTATGTGTTTGAGTTTTGCCAGGGCTATGACCGCCACAAAATTACGGCCGTTATCACTGACTACCTTGCCTGGCTCAAGATGTAGACTGCCCAGCCATGACTCAGTTTCTCGCTGCAAGTAGTCTGCCAGTACCTCCGCAGTGTGTCTGTTGTCGCCCACAGACATCATCTTTAAAACAGCCTGCTGACGCTTACCACTAGCTGTTCGATAGTGGGACACCTCATGTGCAACACTGGCAGCTGCGGATGGAGTGCTCGTGTGACTGCGCTCTGTCGACGAGCTTTCGCTTCTAGAGGAGGAGGAGGGACGAACGCCTACAGCCAACTGTTTCCTATTCCGTGGGCTAGGCAGCACTGTCCTACCGCCGCTGTCCCCCGTGGAGCCTGCATCCACCACATTAACCCAGTGCGCAGTGATGGACACGTAACGGCCCTGGCCATGCCTACTGGCCCATGCATCTGTTGTGAGGTGCACCTTTCCACTCACTGATTGTTTGAGTGAATGGACAATTGGACAATGTGGTCTTTCACATTCAGGTGGAGGGCAGGGATGGCTTTTCTAGAAAAGAAGTGCTGACTGGGTAGGTCATAGCGTGGGACAGCGTAGGCCATGAGCTCTCGGAACGCTGCGCTTTCAACCAAATGGAAGGGCATCATCTCTAATGAGATCAGTTTGGCAATGTAGGCGTTCAAAGCCAGTGTACGTGGAAGAGAGGATGAGTACTTTCTTGTCCTACTCAGAGTGTCTGCTAGGGTGAGCTGGACTTGAGAGCTGCATATGGGGGAACTAGCGTTGGACATGACGGACTGAGAGGGGGTTGGTGATGGTGATTGTGGTGATGGCCTAGATTCAGTCTTTCGTTGCAAAAACATTGTGATTCCCTGACTGCTTTGGCCTTGCGACGACACCTCAACATTTCTTGCTGGTGGTGTGCTAACCGGTGGACTTACAGTGGAGGAAGCGATAGAGCGTTGCTGGCTACCTTCAGTCGGAGCAGGTGCACATGTGCTACCTGAGGTTTTGTAGTCCGTCCATGCTTGCAAGTGCATGGTCATTAAATGTCTAAGCATGCAACTGATATTCAAATTTCGGAGATTTTTACCTCGGCTAAAGGTCCTTCCGCACTTCTTACAGATAACCTTTGCCTCATCAATAGGATTTTGGTCAAGAAAGTGCCACACTGCACTCTTCCTACTATAGTATAAATTTTCAGGGCTTGCACGCCGTGCTAATTGGACCGTCTGGCCAAGCTGTCCTGCAACTCTTTTTGTGTTTTTAACACGTTTTTGGACAGCTACGGGCCTGCCAGATAACCACTGCTGCGATGTCGATGCCAGCAGCGTATCCTTCTCCTCTTCTGAGGTATTGCCAGCGGCACCCTCTTCCCCCAATGGATGCCAATCCGGTTCAACAACTGGGTCATCCATAACCTCCTCTTCAATTTCATCTGCACCTTCCTCTCTGTCACTGTGTAAGGTTGTATAGTATCCTGGGAGGGGCACCTGTGTTTCATCAAGGTCAGATTCTGGCTCAGTAGTCTGCGAGGGCAATGTAGTGCTGTGGGTCAATGTACCAGAAGAATCATCTAGCAGTGGCTGTGCATCAGTGCACTCCATGTCAGATTCATCTTGGACTGGGGAATTCAGGATTTGACTTGATAACCCAGGCATGGTATGTGAAAAGAGCTCCATGGAGTAATCTGAAGTGTGGCCTGCCGCATCCTTTACTTTTGGTGGGGGTGAAGGACACAAGGAAAGGTGTTGTTTCTGACCAGGAGCCTGCACTGATGACTCAGTGCTTGCATTTTTTGAAACTTCAGAAGAGGAGACGATAGAGCTGGAGGCTGTTTCGGTAATGTAAGCCAAAACCTGTTCCTGATGCTCCGGCTTTAAAATTGGTTTACCTACTCCCAGAAAAGGGAGCCTTCCAGGCCTTCTGGGGCCAGAAGATGCCGCAGGCTCAACACCTCCTGCCTTAGGTGCTATTGTGCTTTTGGCACTACCAGCAGATGCACCACCACCACCATCAGTACCAGCTGGCCCCCCCACCCACATCCGCGGCCTCTTCCACCATACTTCCTCATGTTTTGGAAAATGTACCAAAAATACCAGCAGATATATGGTACTGTATCAGAAGCGTGCAGCTGTATACAGTGTTGGGGTAATTTTAAATCTCCGTATAGATTTCCGGAGTAACACACAGACGCTCACAGGCTCAGTATGGATTAGACCACAATATAAAAAGCTGAAAAAGGGTACTGTATCTGAAGATAACAGGTGTATAGGGGTAAATTGTAAATCTCCATATAGATTTCCGGAGTAACACATAGATGCTCACAGGCTAAGTATGGATTAGACCACAATATAAAAAGCTGAAAAAGGGTACTGTATCTGAAGATAACAGGTGTATAAGGGTAAATTGTAAATCTCCGTATAGATTTCCGGAGTAATACATAGAGGCTCACAGGCTCAGTATGGATTAGACCACAATATAAAAAGCTGAAAAGGGGTACTGTATCTGAAGATAACAGGTGTATAGGGGTAAATTGTAAATCTCCATATAGATTTCCGGAGTAACACACAGACGCTCACAGGCTCAGTATGGATTAGACCACAATATAAAAAGCTGAAAAAGGGTACTGTATCTGAAGATAACAGGTGTATAGGGGTAAATTGTATATCTCTGTATAGATTTCCGGAGTAACACACAGACACTCACAGGCTCAGTATGGATTAGACCACAATATAAAAAGCTGAAAAAGGGAACTGTATCTGAAGATAACAGGTGTATAGGGGTAAATTGTAAATCTCTGTATAGATTTCCGGAGTAACACACAGATGCTCACAGGCTCAGTATGGATTACACCACAATATAAAAAGCTGAAAAAGAGTACTGTATCTGAAGATAACAGGTGTATAGGGGCAAATTGTAAATCTCTGTATAGATTTCCAGAGTAATACACAAACGCTCACAGGCTCAGTATGGATTAGACCACAATATAAAAAGCTGAAAAAGGGTACTGTATCTGAAGATAACAGGTGTATAGGGGTAAATTGTAAATCTCCGTATAGATTTCCGGAGTAATACACAGACGCTCACAGGCTCAGTATGGATTAGACCACAATATAAAAGCTGAAAAAGGGTACTGTATCTGAAGATAACAGGTGTATAGGGGTAAATTGTAAATCTCCATATAGATTTCCGGAGTAACACACAGACACTCACAGGCTCAGTATGGATTAGACCACAATATAAAAGCTGAAAAAGGGTACTGTATCTGAAGATAACAGGTGTATAGGGGTAAATTGTAAATCTCTGTATAGATTTCAGGAGTCACAAACAGACGCTCTCAGGCTCAGTATGGATTAGACAAGAATATAAAAAGCTGAAAAAGGTACTGTATCACCAGATACCAGGTGTATATAGTATAGTGAAAAGATTGTAAATATCCGTATATATTTCCGGAGTCACACACAGATTGTCAGCATGTATTTGTCCATTATACCAGCCGGTACACGGTACTGTGTGAGGAGCGTGCAGCTCTATACGGTGTGGGAAAAAATGAACGCTTGGTAACTGTGCAGAAAAAAAGAATAAAAGTATTAGTGCTGTGTAAAAAACAGTCTGCACAGCAGTGTACACACAGCAATACAGCTAGCAGGCAGCCTATTAACCAGCTCTGCTGCTGCACAAAAGAAAATCCTCCCCTGTCACTGGCAGGCAGCCAGCGCTGCTGCACACAACAAAATCCTCCCCTGTCACTGCACACTAACTGTACAGCACAATTTCTATCAGCACAAGCACAGAATCACTTTTCTTTCCTGCCTAACTCTCTCCCTACTGAGAAACAGCGGCAGCAAACTCTTCCTACACTACGATCAGTAGAAGTAAAATGGCGGTCGGCGGTCAGGGCTTTTATAGCCACTGTGACGCTACACAAAGCAAGAAATTCACTGCAATGCCCTTCTCTAAGATGGTGATGGCCGCTGCCCATGTCATCTCGTTGCCCACAGTGTGCGACCTTGTTCATTGGCTGAGAAAAGGCGCCTGTAACCATTCACCCAACCGCCTCCAAGACTTCTCCCGAATATCCCCCATCCTCTGGAATTCTTTGCCCCGATGTGTGGCCCAGCTGCGCGAGGCACACATGTCTCCTGGAAAATGCACAGGAAAGGTAATTGTGAAGCCTGATATTCATTCACTTCCCACACATTTCCCAACACTGCCACCAGAGGGCAACTTAGATGATTTAGGTTGGTGTGACGTAGCAGAGGGGAGTGAGAGGAGATTATTCATTCTAGTCTTGGAGGGAGAGGAGTTAAGACTGAGATCTGACAGAGCTCCTGTAGCTCACCTTATACTGAAGTGGAGGCTAGTACGAGTGGGAAGGAATCACTCTAGCCTAGTCAGAGTTACATCTGAACCTGAAGCAGTTACCTCAGGATAAGCTGTCTGTGTTCTCTAGAAAGTGGAAAGTGACTCTCGGAGCTACAGCGTGTATACAGTCTGACAAAACGTCCTGTGAGCTGCTCTGGACAGAGTTTGGAAGGAAAGAAGGAAGGGAACTACTGCAGTTAATACAACGAGGCAACTGAGGACAGGTCAGTGAGCACTGGAAGGAAAGCTGACATCTACTACCATTGCTATCTGTGCTTATGTTATGGGCAAGAGCAGGGCGACAGGCAAGTGGAGAAAGAAGGACAAGTGACTTAGGTGACAGATCACCTTCACTAAATTAACCGGACACCGGGGTCCGAAGGATTGCTAGTACTTTACGTCTAGTAATAAGATACACCGGAATCCTTGCTGGACTTCAAGTCACAGAAGGTAGCCCTAAGCGTTGATACGTAACTGGAGTCAGGGAGAACAAGGACTTTTAGCTAGGCCAAGCTTAGAGGACTTCGTTCTTGCCAACCTCTGAGCATCAGAGACAGAAAAGACTCTACCACAATGTCAGCCGGGCGTAGCTGCTACACTAGGAGTTAAACCTGACTTCACGCAGGTTAGGACTCACATACACTTCAAGGAGAAAGGAGGCCTTAAACCTGCTCAGCAATCCCCTGAATGTGCATTCTCCAACCTGACCAGCTTCCCGGGACATACCTGCCAACAACATCAGTAAAGGTATGGAAAGAGACTGAATTGTGTGTGACTGACTTATTCTGCAACACCATTGACTTTGAGGGAATAGTCCCACCTGTGGGGGACTTAACATCAAGCTGCCTAATAACATCCCCTCAGAAGATTAACCCTGCAGCGCTGGTCTTATTGATCAGAAACCACAGGTGGCGTCACGAACAAATCTTTATAATCCCCTGTAAATATCCCCCATTGCATGACCGCCCAGTGCCACGGACCGAGTCCTGCTGCCAGTGACATTCCCCATAGACTTCCATGGGCTCGGTGCCGAGTACCCCATAGCCCTGGTACCCACATGTGTGTGGTGCGACTCACCAACACGTCCGACTATCAACCACATTCGGATCCTTCAGACGGAACCTGAAAACCCACCTCTTCAGGAAAGCTTACAGCCTGCAATGATCCTGCTACCTCCTCACCACTACCGGAGATATCGCCTCAACCAACACCGGAACTGCTGCGACCCACCAACCTGCTGTCTCGTTCCCCACCATCCTGTAGAATGTAAGCCCGAAAGGGCAGGGTCCTCTCCCCTCTGTATCAGTCTGTTATTGTTAGTTTGCTTACTGTAAGTGATACCTGTAATTTGCATGTAACCCCTTGTCATGTACAGCACCATGGAATCAATGGTGCTATAGAAATAAATAATAATAATAATAATATGTTCCTCTCCTGGTCGTCTCACTGCGCTGGCTTTCCACCCTTCCTGCCCAGCACCATCATAAACTGTGTCTCAAGCCAGCAGCCGTGGACCTTGTCGGGCGACGTCCCTTGCGTCCCCTTGCTCCTATATGGCTGCCTCTTCGGCGATTAATTGTGGATATGGCTGGGGCAGCGACAGCTACCCCTGCTTCCGGCTTGCTAGCTGAGTCTTGTAGTCCTCCACTAGTCTCGGTGGCCAGTTCCCCTACTGTGACCTGGTCCCTCCACTACTGGATTCTGGCCCCACGGGTGACTTCAGCACTCTCCGTGTCCCTAGGACACCTTCTGTCCTCCCACGATCTTTCTTCAGCCTCCCTGTCACGGGTGTGTCGCTGCGAAGATCGTCGCGATTGCACACCCTGACTTCTCACAGCTGAGTTTCTGGTGCTGGGTGTTTTTCGGCAGAGAGGGAGTTAATTCTTCCTCTCTCTGTGCTGGACTAGACCAGCCTAGCTCAGCTGCAATTAATGTTGTGATAATTGGTTTCCTTCAAATTCTTGCCTGTCTGCTGGGGAAGTGTCGGTGAAAGCATTCATGCAGACCAGCAGAGCGGATCGTTGTATGGTGAAGGCTGAAGTTAAGAGTACCTGTGTGGTCTTTTCCCCCTCCTCGCTTTATCATTTATCTCCGTACCCATTGGTGTCCCCTCTGTTTCCTGTGGTGTGATTTTTGTATGCAAGGTGGATTTTAGTTTACCCCTTGTACTGTCTCGTTCGTTTATTACTGTGTTTAGGCATATACCTACCAGTCCCCGGTGTGTGATCAGGGTCCTTCTCAGGACTGGATCACTGAGGTTCAGGGATCCTCAGGAGGTAGGGATTACGCTGGTGGCCTGGACCTCTGTACCATTAACAGTACCTCCAGGTAGAGGGATTAGTCAGGACCCCAGCTTAGGGTCAGCATAGACCCCAGACCTCCTGTATGCAGTAACAGCGTGACACTCCCCTCACAATTCTCTCTCTGCAGCTTCTCCGCTGCACTCCTTTTCCTACAGTCTCCTCAGACCAACTGCTCTGTTCTTCCCGCTCTCTAAGCTCCTCCCCGTCTCCTACCTTCTCCACCCACACCCCAACACACTTTCCTACCCTGCCTGAGATGAGGCCTTCCTCCCTAGGGGTACGCCCAGGTGCCCTGACTGAACTAGTGTGTGTAGGGTGCGAGTGTTAGAGTCCTTGGAAGTGCTCTCTCCTTGCCTGAGAGTGGGGTACCACACCTCTGGATGAAGTGCAGTACCTCTGTGGCGACTGGACCCTCAGGGGCGCCACAGTGACATCCACCCCAGGACACCCAGAGGTGATCCTGGAAAACTCACCAGAATTAGGATGAAACCCATAATTACAGAAAAACGGCAAAGTCCCCGTGGACTGATTAACCCGACTGCTAAAGGTAAACTCAGCCAGCGAAAGAAACAATGACCAATTCTCCTGTTGATCGGCGACAAAACATCTTAAAATTTGTTAGAAAGGCTGATTTGTCCTCTCTGTCTGACCATTAGTCTCAGGATGATAAGCAGAGGAAAAGGACAAATCAATCCCTAGTTTACTGCAGAAAGCCCTCCAAAATCTAGAGACAAATTGTACACCCTTATCAGATACAATTTTTAGAGGAATCCTATGCAATCGTACCACATGAATAATAAACAGTTTGGAGAGAGTTTCTGCATTGGGTAATCCAGATAATGCGAAGTGAGCTTGTTTGCTGAAGCGATCGACTACCACCCAAATAGCAGTCATACCCCCAGACCACGGTAAATCTGAAATGAAATCCATGGACAAATGAGTCCATGGTCTTTCTGGAATTGGCAAAGGAGCCAATTCCTTGGTCGGCCGGCAATGCTGTACTTTGGCGCGTGCACAAGTTTCACAAGCAGACACAAAATCTCTAATAGCCTTATGCATAGCGGACCACCAAAAGAGTGTAGCAACTGCCTCCTGGGTGGCGTAATCTGAGATAAACAGGGACATACAGCTTGCATTCAGGGGTATTGGAAGGAGCCAAGGACTGAGCAGTACGAATCTCAGCTTCCAGCTCAGAGGAAACCATGGCCACAACAACACCCTGAGGAAGAATGGAGGAAGGAGGTTCTGGAGGAGACACAGAATCAAGACTATGAGACAGGGCATCCGCCTTCACGTTCTTAGACCCTGATCTGAACGTAAAAGAAAAATTGAATCGTGAAAAAAAACAAAGACCATCAGGCCTGTTTAGGTGTCAACCGCTTGGCAGATTCAATATAAGCAAGATTTTTGTGATCCATCACCACGGTGACTGGATGAACAGCTCCCTCCAAAAAATGCCTCCATTTTACAAAGGTCAACTTGACCGCAAGCAACTCCCGATTACCCACATCATAGTTTCTCTCAGCAGGAGACAATTTTTTAGAGAAGGCACATAGTCACAGGTTAGTTAAAGTCTCAGGACCTTGAGACAATACAGCCCCCACCCCGACCTCAGAAGAATCTACCTCCACAATAAATGGCCTCTGGAGGTCTGGTTGCACCATAACATGAGCAGACATAAAACATTTCTTTAAATTTTCAAAAGCTCCAACCGCTTCCGGCGACCAAACCTTTAGCTCCGCCCCTTTACGAGTGAGGTCCGTAAGAGGCTTGAAGATCTGAGAAAATCCTCTAATAAATTTTCTATAATAATTTGCAAACCCTAAAAAGCGCTGCAGAGCCTTAAGGTTGCTGGGTTGAACCCAATCAATGATGGCCTGAACTTTCCCAGGATCCATCTTAAATCCTGAGGCTGACACAATGAAGCCAAAAATTATCTTTCTTGAACAGAAAAGGTACATTTTTCAATTTTAGTGAACAACCAATTATCCCTCAACCTTTGCAAAACCAAACGGACATGTTTATGATGTGAATCTAGGTCAGGTGAGAACATCAGAATGTCATCCAAATAAACCACAATAAATCTCCCAATATAATCAGAAAAAATATTCATAAAATTTTGAAAAACTGCAGGTGCATTAGTTAGACCACAAGGCATGACGAGATTTTCAAAGAGACCTCCAGACGTTAAAAATGCTATCTTCCACTCATCATCCTCACGAATCCGTATAAGATTATATGCCCCTCTAAGATCCAGTTTGGAAAACCATTTGGCCCAGAAAGTTGATTATATAGATCGGGAATGAGTGGGAGTGGATAAGTATTTATAACCGTTATTTTGTTTAATTCTCGGAAATCGAGGCAAGGACGAAGACCTCCATCTTTCTTTTTAACAAAAAAGAATCTGGCAGCTACCGGCGATGAGGAAGGGCGAATATGACCTTTTCGTAAACTCTCGCTAATATACTCTTTCATGGCTGACCGCTCAGGGCCAGACAAGTTATACAAGCGAGCCTTGGGTAATTTGGCATTAGGAATGAGATTAATTGCACAGTCATAGGGGCGGTGAGGAGGTAATATCTTAGACTCTTTTTCCAAAAAAAACATCTCCGAAGTCTTTCAGGTATTCCGGAAGACCCTTCAGACTAACGGAACAAACATGCACAGATTTAAGACATTTTTCAATACAAAAAGGTCCCCTTTTGACAATATCTCTCCAATTCCAGTCAATAATTGGATTATGCATACGCAGCCAAGGATTATCCAACACAATTCCAGCAGGTAAATTGTCCACCATAACTAACCAAACCAGATTTTTGAGCAATGATGTTCTGTCAATGGCCACAATTTGAATAGGCCTTTCTAGCTTAACTGTCCCTAATCCTAACTTCAGTAGCAGTCCCGCATCTATGAAATTAGCAGCAGATCCGCAGTCAATAAAAGCAAATGTGAACAGACACTGACCTTGAAAAAGAAATTCAGCATTCAACAACACCTTATCAGAGGAGTAAAAGTGTACTTGTAAGTCTGAGTGACCTCCTCGACAATCACCCAGACTTAGGCTTTTCCCGACGGCTTGTTTGCTGCAGGTCGTGCCAAGCAATCCTTTAAGAAATGTCCAGCTTGGCCACAATAGAAGCAAAGTCCAAGTTCCCGCCGGCTTCTCCTCTCCTCAATCCTAGATCTGGCAGCACCAACCTCCATAGGTTCCACCTCAGGTGCACAAACCAGGCCAGTTGGACAAAATGGAGCCTCTTTTTGCACCTCGTGTCTTTCCCGCATCCTCCGATCCATGCAGATAGCTTGAGTTATGTCCTCCACCAAACAACTAGGTGGAGCATTTAGAGTCAGAGCGTCCTTAAGAGACTCTGAAAGACCCCTGAGGAATTGGCATCTGAGAGCTGCATCATTCCACAGGACCTCAGAAGACCACTGCCGAAACTCAGTACAATAGTGTTCTGCTCTGCGGTTCCTCCGTGTCAGGTTCATGATCCTTGTCTCTGCCACTTTGACCCTGTCAGATTTGTCATAGATCTGTCCTAAAGTGATAAAAAAGGAGTCCACCGAAAGACGTTCAGGAGCAAGAGAGGGTAGGGAAAATACCCAGGTCTGGGGACCTCCTGCAAAAGTCACATTATAATTTCCACCTGCTGTGACTCATTCCCTGATGACCGGGGGCGCAAGGCAAACAATAATTTGCAACTCTCTTTAAAAATTCTGAACTGGTCCTTTTCTCCTGAAAACTTGTCAAGGAGTGCAATAGCAGGTTCAGGGTGGCTGAATAAGACGTCAGATGGTACAGGAGTCATAACAGCGGTCTGAGGAGAGGGATTCTGAGAGGCAGTAAGAGTACCAGAAATCTGGCCCTGTAACTGAGCATGAGAGTAAGCCAGTTTGTGTTGTTCCAAAGCTAAATCTTGAACTAACTGAGTCAGATTCGCCACCTGATCACACAAAGTATGTAATGGATCCATAGGTGGGAAACTGAAAAAATTTTAACGGTCAATCGTAATGTGACGCGAGTCACGGCAGTAAATATGTATACTACTTACTGTAAGTAAAAGGGAGGTCAGTACGATAATAAAGGGAAGTCAGAGACGAAGTCCAATACACGAGCCGAGGTTAGGAAAGCAAGAGAGACAAAACAGTTACAGGGAGCAGGCACAAGCAAAGTCAGGTCACAAGCAAAGGTTCAGAGTCTGGGAAGAGAATCAAGTCAAGCAGGGTCAGGCACAGAGTGCAGAGGGATCAAAGTTCCACAGGCAACAGCAAGTTGTACGACTGACACTGGGGGAGGAACTAGCATGTTTAAGTAGAATCCTGATTAAGGAAAATGAATACAAGTGATTGCAGCACAGCCCCAGCACAGACTGGCAGCCCAGACACAACGTAACAAAAAGATAGAAACAGAGTGGAAATCGTGACAACAATGTTCTTTTTTGAGTGCAGTGCCTTTCTCCTTCCAATCCTGCCATGCATACAATTGTTGTTAAGTGAACTCTTGATGGTGGACTCGTAAACATTAACATTAGCTAATGTGAGAGAGGCCTTTAGTTGCTTTGAGATTACCTTGAGTTCCTTTGTAACTTCACAGACTACTATACCTCTTGGTCTTGGAGTGACCTTGTTGGTCAAGCACTCCTTGGGAGGGTAATGGCAGTCTTGAATTTGCGCCATTTCTGTACAATCTTTCTGACTGTGGATTGGTGGAGTCCAAACACTATAGAGAAGGTTTTGTAACCTTGATGAGCATCAACAATTCTTCTTCTGAAGTCCTTGGAAGTCTCCTTTGTTGGTTCCATGATACACTTCCACAAATGTGTTGTGAAGATCAGACTTTAATAGATCACTGTGCTTTAAAACAACCGGTCACCCACTCACACCTCGTTGTCATCCCAATTCTGTGCCTCTTCCAGTATTTTATGCTGCCATACTAGGACCCTTTCCAGTAATATACAGTATGTCCCTCATTCTGTGCCCCTTCCAGTAATATATGTCTCCCATCCTGGCATAATGCTCCAAATCCTGAGCCCCTTCAAGTAACATATGTACCCCATCCTAGGCCCTTCTAGTAATATGTCACCCATTCTGCCATAATGTCCCCCATCCTGGTATAATGTGCCCCATTCTGGGCTTTTTTTCCAGTAATAATGTCCCTTTTCTTCATCCCTTCTCCAACAAATATAAAAAAATAAATGACTCTACTCACCCTACCCTGCTCCCACGACGTGTGGTGTCCACTTTTATACCGGTGCAGAGGCAGGCAGCTGACTTGAGTGTGCCAGTGACAGACAATGCATGACGCCACTGTCATGTGCCAGTGGTGACTGGCACGCTGATGTCAGCTGCTAGCTTCTGATTGGCCGACAGGGTGAATTGTAGTGCAGGGAGCCGATGGATCTCTGCACCGCAAAGCATTTCAGCTAAATGTGCATTCACTTGGGTCCAGTCGCGGTCCCATCCTCCGTGATCGTTACGCTGCTTGCCATACCCTATTGACAAGAGAAATTGTAACAAGTAGTTGTCAAATGATTAATACATTTCCAGTAGGAATAATAGAGGAACAGCACAATGCAGAGTTCTAAGAAAAGGAGCAGCAAAATATCGAATAGAAGGAGAATAAAAACGTGGAATAAAAGCATTTATTAAAATAAGTAGGTGAACTCTGTGTGGTAGTTAATTTTGACCACCACCAGCTGAGGAGCCCCTTTAGGTCCTGACGTGGTGCTATACCCTTCTGGGTAGATGCCCAATTTACCTATTCTGAGCTTTTCTCTAGCAGATGGATGTCGCAATGGTTTCATAGCGCGTCACCAGCCCCATGTGTTCCTGTAGTGCCATTCTGCAGAAGGAGTAGGCACTTTCCAAATAAAGGCTGATAGTAACAAACAAGTAATCAGCGGCGCCTGTTGTAGAGCAGTAAGTTGTGTTTTTGTGCCGCGGCGGAGAAATGTGGGACTTTGTATAGCAGAATGTGACAGGCAGACAATAATGGGAATGACAGAGCAAGGACAGGTGAATTAGAGAAAGCGCACAGACAGGCCGCCTGCAAGAGGAGGTTTTATAGACAGCAGCGCATTCTCCTTATACAATTAAGGCAGCCAGGAAGAGTCCTTTGTCATTGGCTGTCATGCAATATAAGATATAAAGCCGCTTTATTTGCTGTATAAAACACAATCGTTTTTAATTTATGCTTTTCAGATCGCATTCTGCCACTTTTTACCGCATTACACATAATGTTATCCCATTGACTTCTCTTTCAAGACTGTGGGAAAAGCGATTCAAAGGGAAGAGCACCTGATAGAGACAAGACTTGCATGTGCCTCCTGTGTATCGTCTGCAAGCGAGCCTGGGAATGGAAAGCTCCACAATTATTGGGCTTTATGCCCTTCCCATTCATGTAGGACACCCCAACCTATGGCATGTAAGTCACAAATGTTACATAACAGCACACATATAGAGTATATAAACCACGGCAGACCACACACCAGATAATATAAATAAAGACACCAGACCAGATCTCCTAAATAAATCTCCTAAATATACACCTAAGACTAACAAAATATAGATCCCAGACCTCTTATATATAGTCCCCAGACCAGACATCCTAATTTAATATAAATCCCTCAGACCAGCCCCCTAAATAAATATAGACCCCAGACCAGACACCTTAAATAAATATGGACCCCAGACAAAACCTCTTAGATATAGGCCCCAGACTACCCAAATATAGATCCCAGACCTTCAATAAGAAGACCCCACTCCAGATATCCTAAATATAAATCCCTCAGACCGGCCCCCTTAGGAAAGACCCCAGACCAGACCTCCTAAATAAATATCCTAAATATACACCTACAGCTACCAAAATATAGATCCCAGACCTCTTATATACAGTCTTCAGACCAGACATCTTAATTTAATTTAAATACCCCAGACCAGCCCCCTAAATAAATATAGACCCTAGACCAGACCCCCTAAATAAATATGGAACCCAGACAAAACTTACTAGATATAGACTCCAGACTACCCAAATATAGATCCCAGACCTTCATTATGCAGACCCCAGACCAGACAGCCTAACTAAATATAAATCCTTTAGACCAACCCCTGAATATATATCCCAGACCAGACCCTCTAAATAAATATGGACCCCAGATAAAACCTCCTAGCCTCCTAGATATAGACCACAGACTACCCAAATTTAGATCCCAGACTGTCTATATACAGACCCCCGACCAGACATTCTAATTAAAAATAAATCCTTCAAAATAGATGCCTACATATAAACACCAGACCAGACCTAATAAATAAATAGAGACCCCAAACCAAACCCGCTCAATATATACCCCAAACCAGACATCCTAATAGTAGACCCAAAATCAGCCTAATAAATAAAAATATACCCCCAGACCAGCTGGCTAAATATAGACCCCAGACCACCTAAACATAGATATCAGACCTTCTCTATACAGACCCAGACCACACATCCTAATTAAATATAAAACTACCAGACCAGTCAAATACATAAATACAGACCCCAGACTAGACCCCCAAAATATAGACCCTCCAAGCCAACTAAATATAGGTCCTAAACTTTTATATACAGACCCAAAACTAGACCCCTATAGAACCGCAGACCACCTAAATAAGTTCTTCTATATACAGACCCCAAACCAGACCCCCTAAATATAGAACCCCACACCACCTAAACATAGGTCCTAGATCTTCTATATACAGACGCCAAACAAGAACCCCTAAATATAGAACCACCGACCACCTTAATATAGGTCCTAGATCTTCTATATACAGACATCAAACCAGACCCCCTAAATATAGAATCCCAGAACACCTAAACATAGGTCATAGATTTTCTATATACAGACTCCAAACCAGACATTCTAATTACAGACCTCCTGAATCAGCCTCCTAAATGTAGGCCCCCAGACAAGCCCTCTAAATATAGAGCCACTAAGTCTATCCTGCTAAATAATGACCCAAGACCACCTAAACATATATCTCAGACTTTCTAAATACAGACTCCACACCAGATATTCTAAGTAAATATAAATCCTCCATAACAGCCCCTAAAATAAATATAAACCCCACACCAGGCCCCCTAAGTAACTACAGACCCCAGAAGAGACCACCAAAATATAGAGCCTAGATCTTTTATGTACAGGCCCCAAACCAGACATCGCAATTAAATCTAAATCCTCCAGACCAGACCCCTTAAATAAATACAGATCCCATATGAAAACCTCCTAAATATAGACCCCCAAAACCACCTAAATATAGGTCCTAGACCTTCTATACTGTATCCAGATTCCAAACCAGACACCCTAATTATAGATCCCCCAAACCAGCCTCTTAAATAAATGTAGGCTCCTAGACCAGCCCCCTAAATAAAGAACCCCTCAGACTAACCTGCGAAATATAGACCCCAAACCACTGTGAGACAGTGAGGGTATGTGTGTTGAATGGGGTGTACATTTCACCTAGGTACTTTGCTGACGGGTATAAGGGAAATGTATGGTTTTATAAACCTAGTGGTAGAGAAAGGTCATTACACCATCCATTCAAGTACACGCTTGCAGCTCAAACCTGTGGCCACTCAGGTGATAATTAGGAAACCAGAAGTAGGTGTCTGGGAAACACAATCAGGGAGCTGGCTTAGTCTGGACACAGGAAGGTGTCCCGGCACAAGAAGCAGTCTCCAAGAGTGGAGCTGGCTTAGTCTGGACACAGGAAGGTGTCCCGGCACAAGAAGCAGTCTCCAAGAGTGGAACTAGTTTTAGTCTGGACACAGGAAGGTGTCCCGGCACAAGAAGCAGTCTCCAGGAGTGGGAGCACGCTCAGTCTGGACACAGGAAGGTGTCCCGGCACAAGAAGCGTCTCCAGGAGTTTGAGCTATCTCAGTCTGGGTGCAGGAAGTACCCCGGACACAGGAGTAGTCTCAGTGAGAATCCGTGCGAATAGCGGCTGAATAGGAGTGGATCTCTCTCAAGTCTGGACGCTGAAGGGGCCTTCAGACACAAGGAGGAGTATCTGTGAAACTCCATACTGGTAACATATATCATGTGTGTTGTTTTGGGCACAGACTGGTAGAGTCTGGACCCGGAGAGACAGGGAAATCGATCTATGTGTAATTAGTGGCTAGACAAGCCTAGGTTTTCTGTTTATGCTTTATTTTTATCTGTTTGCTGTGGACTTTAATAAAGCTGGTTGCGGCCAGTTTTACACCAGAACTGCTGTCTGATTGAACTGTTTTCGTGCCATTCTGTCTACCCAGACAGCGATCCTAGAGCTATATCCCCTGGAAATGTTACAATTGGCGGAGAATGCTGGGGCAGCGCAGTGGCTGATACAGTTAGTGCTGGAGTGTGCATGCAGCACAGTGGCTTAGAGACAGCAATAAAGGTGAAGTCTGTTGAAAGAGCAGCAGAGAAAAAAAAAAAGTGTGTCAGCAGAAACGTCTGTTTGGAGCAGTCTTAAAGAGACAGGAGCCCTAATAGACTTTGCAAAGAAAAAAAAAAAAAAAGGTGTCTGCACAGCAGAGCTGAATTTTTCTATGGAAAAGACTGTAGAGTGTGTATGTCTTGAGTGAAGACTGGCGTTGTTGAGACAGAGAAGTCTGACAGCATGGACGACGAGTGTGGATACAAGCATCTTGCTGTGACTCAGTGGGGTCACGAAGGCATCTTGCTGTGACTCGGTGGGGGTTACGAAGATTGTCGTCGCACTCAAATCCGGTTTTCAGCTGCAACTCGGCGGGGTTGTGAAGATTGTCGTCGCACTCAAATCCAGTTTTGCTGTGGCTCGGCGGGGCCACGAAGATTTTTTCAAGGGAAAGCGGTGAAGTTCTGGTGTGAACAGTGCTCCGCGATGGCTGTGAACGGAGCAGCGAATGGGTCTGACAAGTCGGACCGCATATTTGAGAAATGTCTACTGGACATGCAACTGGACATGGTGCGGGAGCTGTGGGCACCGTATGGAATGGCGGCAGTGGACCATTCTATGGACTCTCCGGGGGTGCCAGTGTTGTCACAGAGTGCCCGGGGAGGTGGTAAGAGATGTTGTGAACTGAGTCCTAAGACTACTGCTGATTTTTTGTGTAAAAATTACCCTGCCGGTGTGGTTGTTAAAAAGGGGGCGGAGTCTAAAAAAGGGGCGGATTTTCACAAGAGTGTAGAGTGTGGAAAACTGAAAATTGTTACTGGTGGTGGGTTGGTACCTCCTAAAAATGACAATGTGACCGTTGATAACGGGGTAGCTCCAGTAGAAGGGGGTGACGTCAAAGTGGGAGGTGACCTGTTAGTCCACAACACCATGGGGAGTGACACAGACCCCGTAGCTGACTGGGACACTATGAAAGTAAAAAGTGAGTTCAGTCAGGAGAGGCTAGACGAGGGAAGAGAGTCCTCCTCTCGTCGTAGACGGCGCAAGGGCCACAAAAAGGTTGTTCCGGTAGTACTCGCTGAAAATGAAAATGAAGAGAATGTAGTACTGTCTGCCTATGCTTCAAGTGTGGATTCTCCTTTAGAGGTAGAAAAGGAGGGGGCCAGTCATGGCCAAGAGCTGGAACCTATTCGGCTGCAGTATCAGAGTGACATGCTGCAATTATGTGAAAACCTGGAAGACGTGTCCTCAGACCAGCGAGTCCTAGAAGGAAGCAACGAGGAAGTTATCCTGTGGCAGAATATGTTCTTTGCCATTAAAGAGGACCGCCGCAAAATCAAGGAAGAGGTTTTGCAGTTGAAGCGTGAGAAGGAGGCGCTGCAGGATGGAGTTTCTGGAAGTGAACAAATCCTAGAACGATTGCGCGAACAGCTCAACCAGGAGCTGTGTGACTCCAAGAAAGAGTGTGGTGAACACAGTAGGGAACTGCAACAGATGAAGAGAGATTATGTGGATCTCCTCAGGGTCAAAGAAAAACTAGAAGAGGAGAAGATGGATGCAGAGCAAATGCGCCAGGTGGTTGAGACCACTCTGCAGGACACCCGTGATGAAAATGGTGATATGCGCAGAAAGACCCTAGGTCTGGAAGCTCAGGTGAAGGAGCTACAGATGTCCTGTGATACTCTCCAGAAGGTGGAGATGCGCCTTAAGGAAAAGCTCAGCCAAATGGAAGCTGAGCGGGAAAAGATGGAGGAGTCCATCAGAGAAGCTACAGACCAGGGCCAGGAGTTGGCCACTGGAGATGAGAGGTGTAAAGCAGATACTTCCTCGAGTGCTGTGAGTTCGGATGATTCGGTGGATGTCGGAGCCGAGATCAAGGAGCTCAAGGAGTGGTTACAAGCCCATTGGACGCAAGAGAAGCTTCAGAGACGGGCAGCTGAGAGGCGAATGGCGGAACTAGAGGAAGAAGTTCTCGGGCTTAAAAGTCGCCTGATACAGTGTCACTCGGTGAACAAGGCCTCCTTGGAGAAAGAAAAGGGCAAACACGTTGCCCTCGCTCCCTTTGGCCAGGAGAAAATAGACCTGAGGAGAGCTAAGAGGGTGGTAACGGAAGATAAATGTGAAATGGAAGTGGTCAGGACGGAAATTCACGAAATTGTAGCTGTGAGTCAGCTCAGAAGAAGTGTAAAGGGGGAAGAAGCTGAAAGTCAGTTGTCCCTGAACCCTGAGCTGATTGATCGTCTGGAAACCACTGGTGAGACAGAAACGTGTCGGTACAAGTGCCTCGTAGATGTACCCGAGGACTTGAGAGAAGAATGCACCCGTGAGTTTGTGCATGAAGCGTTTAGGAAGGCCGTGGGAGCCTGTAAGGTGTACTCGACCTCAGGAGCTAAACAGCTGGTGGTCTTGTCCACGACCGAAGTTACAGTGAAGAGGGTGGCAATCCTAAGTGACATGCACTGGCGATGTATTCGCACAAAGCGGTTTCTCCGGTTGAAGACAGAACAAACCGTTAGACAACTAAAGCTTATGAGAAAAGCTCACAGTCTACAGGAAGAGGTCATCCGGGTGCCTCATGTTCTGGTGAGAAAGCTGATTGGGAGAAATGGCTGAGCCATGCAGATAATGGTGAAGAAGTCTGGTGTGGTGAAAGTAAGCAGTCCACGTGATCGTCGGGACTGGATACCAGATGAAGACGGCATGGTGTCATTCTACGCTATAGGAACGGAAGAAAGTCTTGAATATGTGCGCATGCTGGTGGCGTACCGTGTGACCTACCTGCGAGAGGTAGAACAATTGAATCTCGCTAGACAGCGAGTAGATAGACAGCATCATCTGAGCAGCAGAAGATGGCAGCCGTCTACTGAGGGTAGTGGGCGTGGGTTTAGAGGTAGTGAGACCTCCAGTAACTCAGGTTTGAGAGGCCCATACAGACGACCGATAGAGTACGGGACAGTACGAAGTCTAACCGGACCTTAGATACCCAGGCAAGACCTGACAAGGTTACGATTGACCACTGGGAGCGAAGGGGAGACCTGACAAGGTTACGACCCAGAAATGTGACTGGACGAAGTCTGTGACAATGACAGACGGTAGGTCCCTAAGGAATGAGTGAATGTCATTGACTAATATTACGGGGCTGAACAGAGCAAGGGACAAGTACATGGTCTCTGTGTGAACTGTGGGTTGAGGTGATTGGATATATTATGTGTTCAACCCCACAAGCCTAAACTTATGTGATGATCATGATAATGATGATGATGATCATAATGATGATGATAATGATGATGATGCTAATCATAATAGTGATGATACTGATAATGGTGATGACCGTGATAAAGATGAAATTCCTTTGCAGGTGATGTTGGGAGACGAGGATGGTGGTTCTCGGGAACCAAGTGTCCCTGACCTACCTGTGTCCTGTGACAATTTTGGGAGTGAGCAGTTGCGAGACCCCACTCTTAAAACGGCACAGGAAAATATAATTGTTCTAAATGAGGTTCCCCAAGAGCCTGGCTCTGAGGAGAGGTTTCTTCATGCTGCCATGAACAATAACCTATTGTATAGGGACACTGAAGTCCAGGGAGAGGTCGTGAGACAGCTCCTGGTACCTGACCTATATAGAAGTATAGTGCTGATGCAGTGTCCGGAGTTCACTGTCTCTTTGGGATTGTTGACCAGCCCTCCGGTCTGGATGGCCAGCCCTCCGGTCTGGAGAAGAGGGAGGGGATATGTGAGACAGTGAGGGTATGTGTGTTGAATGGGGTGTACATTTCACCTAGGTACTTTGCTGACGGGTATAAGGGAAATGTATGGTTTTATAAACCTAGTGGTAGAGAAAGGTCATTACACCATCCATTCAAGTACACGCTTGCAGCTCAAACCTGTGGCCACTCAGGTGATAATTAGGAAACCAGAAGTAGGTGTCTGGGAAACACAATCAGGGAGCTGGCTTAGTCTGGACACAGGAAGGTGTCCCGGCACAAGAAGCAGTCTCCAAGAGTGGAGCTGGCTTAGTCTGGACACAGGAAGGTGTCCCGGCACAAGAAGCAGTCTCCAAGAGTGGAGCTAGTTTTAGTCTGGACACAGGAAGGTGTCCCGGCACAAGAAGCAGTCTCCAGGAGTGGGAGCACGCTCAGTCTGGACACAGGAAGGTGTCCCGGCACAAGAAGCGTCTCCAGGAGTTTGAGCTATCTCAGTCTGGGTGCAGGAAGTACCCCGGACACAGGAGTAGTCTCAGTGAGAATCCGTGCGAATAGCGGCTGAATAGGAGTGGATCTCTCTCAAGTCTGGACGCTGAAGGGGCCTTCAGACACAAGGAGGAGTATCTGTGAAACTCCATACTGGTAACATATATCATGTGTGTTGTTTTGGGCACAGACTGGTAGAGTCTGGACCCGGAGAGACAGCGAAATCGATCTATGTGTAATTAGTGGCTAGACAAGCCTAGGTTTTCTGTTTATGCTCTATTTTTATCTGTTTGCTGTGGACTTTAATAAAGCTGGTTGCGGCCAGTTTTACACCAGAACTGCTGTCTGAATGAACTGTTTTCGTGCCATTCTGTCTACCCAGACAGCGATCCTAGAGCTATATCCCCTGGAAATGTTACACCACCTATATATAGACTCATTCTGGAGAACATGTTTTTCAAGAATCAGTTCTGGGATGTTCTCTACATTTTGACATATTCCATCTCATGCGAAGGCCGTGGCGTAGTGTGGGGACGGGACACTAGGGTGGTTGCCCTAAGTGCAAAATGTTTGGGGGGTGAAAAGTTTAAAAAAGAAAATAGCAATGGTGTTGCTAGGACTGAAGATCTGGGACAGAGCACATGCCCAGATCTCTTGTCCAAGGGTCCATATTTTACTTACGATGTTGTAAATTCCTGTTCCGCCCCACCCCTTAAGTGTACTTAATGTTTTCTCATGTAAATAAACATTGTGTAGTTATATAATATTATGTATTATTGCTAATAGTTATGGTACTGCCACACTCAGGGCCGTCTCCAGGTTTTTATTGGCCCCAGGCGAAAGTGTCTCAGTGGGCCCCTTTAACACAGACCACGATTCATGATGCACAGATACTGCAGAGAAATATGGGTATAGTACAATGCCAAACACTTCACTTCTTCCATTACATGAGTGATATCTATTGTAAATTCTACAATAGTTCAGAAACCGCCAAATCCTCACAGCGCACAGTACAGACTGGACAGTACAGTCCTCCATACAATATTATGGGTACCACATAGTCTCCCCCTCATCACCCATATAATATCCCATGCAGGATGTCACCCCCCCATCCCCCATATAGTGCTCCATACAGAATACTGGACCACATAAATTGCTCCATACAGGATACTGGTCCCCATATAATGCTCCATTCAAAATATGGAGCTCTCCTCTGCACTGCGCTGCGCTCTGCACTGTTATGGCTCAGGAGAGGCCGTATCACCTCCCCATCACCTCCATCATGGCCGGCTTCTCCCCATCACCTCCATCAATGCCTTCTCCCATCACCTCCATCAATGCCTTCTCCCCATCACCTCCATCAATGCCTTCTCCCCATCACCCCCATCATTGCCTTCTCCCCATCACCTCCATCATGGCCTTCTCAGCATCACCTCCATCAAGGCCTTCTCCCCATCACCTCCATCAATGTCTTCTCCCCATCACCTCCATCAATGCCTTCTCCCCATCACACCCCATCATTGCCTTCTCCCCATCACCTCCATCAATGCTTCTCCCCATCACCCCCATCATTGCCTTCTCCCCATCACCTCCATCATGGCCTTCTCAGCATCACCTCCATCATGGCCTTCTCCCCATCACCTCCATAAATGCCTTCTCCCCATCACCTCCATCAATGCCTTCTCCCCATCACACCCCATCATTGCCTTCTCCCCATCACCCCCATAATTGCCTTCTCCCCATCACCTCCATCAATGCCTTCTCCCCATCACCTCCATCAATGCCTTCTCCCATCACCCCGCATCATTGCCTTCTCCCCATCATCTCCATAATGGCCTTCTCCCCATCATTGCCCTCTCCTCCACCTACACACACACACAGCAACATTCACCTGTCTGCACATTCACACACACACACATCTCCGCACCACAGGCACTCCTCAGCATCACCGGCGCCCGCGCTTTCTCTCTCTGCCACAGCCGGCCACTGAATGATGACATCATCCAGCGGCGCTGCTGTAAGAGGAAGCGCGGGTGCCCTGCAGGGGACCCCTGGAGCCCAGAGCTGCGGAGGCACGGGGAAAGGTAAGTATTGTGCCGGCTGCCGGGGTCCTGAGCAAGCGGGGGGCCAGTGCAGTGGCGGTGCTGGCACCGCTCTCCTCCGCTAACGGGCACCGGGGTGCCCGACAGCGAGTGGGCCCCCCGCCTGCTCAGGGCCCCGGCACTTGCCCGGGCACGCCGGGTGCTGACGCCGGCCCTGGCCACACTCATGATGTGTTACCATTATGTGTGTATATATATATATATATATATATATATATATGTGTTTGCCTATGCCTTGTGTTCCTTTGTAAAATATTGTATAATGTTCATCATTTATGTACAGCTTAGGAAAAGTTCAGTGCATCCTTTTGGGACAATAGAGGAGGGCACTTTAGTACATAGTTTCTATATCTGGATAAGTGTAGTTCTGTTGCCGGCCACTAGGTGGGGGCATACTTACTGGGCCTTGTTAAGTATAGTTGCCAGGTAGTTTCACACAGGGTTAAGTGTAGGAGGGGCTGCCGGGTAGTAGTGAGAGGTTCCTAGGAAGTTAGTTCAGACGGGGCCAGCGTGCCCAAGTGTCCACAAGGGCTTAGGCCTGGACAGCCGGCAGCCACGCAACATTTAAGTACCGCAACCCACATTACCCACGGCCGTTGCATAGGCTCGCAGTGGGCCCTTACAGAGTAGAAAGATGTGGCGTTTTACCGCCTGGGCCAATGCTTTCAGGGCAGAAGTTGGCTGGACCAAGGAACTTAGGAGAGCTGGAGCTTCGACGAGTTTGGTACAGATGGGCCGGATGCTTCGGGGGCCACCAAATGTAGTGATTGATGAATTCAGTTCTGAGGCAAAGCAGGCTGGAGATGTCATTATGGCGAGGTAATGCCTGGAAGAAACTGGGGAGCAGTCTAGGACGGTCCAGTCCAGGCGTGTACTGCACAGAAGTGACAGCAAAGCAGGGAGAGATAAGGAAACGAATGAAACATCTGTTGTGCCAACAGTGGATATAACGTGTGAAGAGTTAAGTAAAGAATGTATTCAAGTTATTCTGGACTGTGTCTCCATTACTGGGGGTCTCAAGGAAGAGGGACCGTCGGTGCCTGGGAGGTGCCCAGGAGGAGTGGAATCTGGAGATGCAGGTACGCCAGAGGGAAGAACACCGTTTCATGTAGGGGAAGGGCTGGTCATGGATGTTACAGTAATCCAGGTCACGACTACAGTCCGGGCCCTTCCTTACACTCTATTTTTAAATAAAGTTTATTTTATTATAATTGCAGCGCTGTGCAGCTCATCAGCACTGCCATGACTGCACTCTCACACTGCATGCAGACAAGCACACCTACGCTGCTATACTGGGAGTGGTGCCACGGCTTGCTTAGCACCTCTTCCTGCATGCCCGCGACTAGTACTCCTCACTGTGGCGCACAAGTAGCTGGCCCCAAATATCTCAGAATCCAGCTCCCTCACTGTTTCGTCTTGTCTGGCCGCCATTGTGTGTTTGGGGGCTTCCTACTCTTTTGGGGTCTACTCCGGGGCAGTTGGCTTTCCTCTTTCCATCTTCGGGGATGGCTGTCTCTCCGGCTGTGCCGAGGCGTCTGGGACCACCATGGGTGCGCTCCACGGCTGCTTCTAGTTGTGCGGTTGGTTTGGGGGTCTGCGGTCTATTGGTTTCCAGCCTCTCTGGTGTCAGGCTGCCTATGCGGTTTTTTGCTCCTGCCTCCTCAGCTACCAAAACATAACAGAATCACCGGCCATACTGAAAATTCTATGGTACTCAATAGAAGGGAAAAATAGTAAAGAAAAAAAAAAGTTGTCAGAGTTGTCAGAAAAATTTTTTTTTCCTGTTTGTTGCATTTTTTCCCTCTTTTTCTCTGGGGGCTGAGGAGGAATTTTTTCCCAATGGAGGTCAAGCATTTGTCCGATCGTGTGGAGCAGCTTGCTGCTGAAGTTCGTGGTATTGCTATCTATCTTGCTGGGTTGCCTGCTGTGGAACCTAGGATCCCTCTGCCGGATTTATTTTTGGGGGATCGGTCTAAGTTTTTGAATTTTAAAAATAACTGTAAGTTGTTTTTTGCTTTGAAGCCTAAATCCTCAGGGAACACAATGCAGCAGGTTCAAATTGTCATCTCCCTGTTGCTCGGTGACCCTCAGGAATGGGCCTTTTCCCTGACACCTGGGGATCGTGTTTTGAATGATGTTGATGTGTTTTTTCAGACTCTGGGGTTATTGTACGATGAACCTAATGTTACTGATCAAGCTGAAAAAACCTTGTTGGCATTGAATCAGGGTCATGAAGCCACTGAGCTGTATTGTCAGAAATTCAGAAAGTGGGCAGTCCTTACTAAATGGAATGATGATGCTCTGGCAGCTCTTTTTTGGAAGGGTCTGGCAGAGACTGTAAAGGATGTTATGGTGGGATTCCCTGTCCCCTCTGGTCTCAATGACTCTATGTCATTAGCTATTCAAGTTGACAGACGTCTGTGCGAGCGTAGAAATATGCGTGAGATTGTGATGCCTTGCGGGCCAGCCCCTGAGCCAAGCAGTGTGATGGAGTGACTTCTGGGGCACAGCGTCATGAATTTCGTAAGCGTAATAAGTTGTGCTACTATTGTGGTGACGCTTCTCATGCTATTTCCGTCTGCCCCAAGCGGGGAAGACGTTTTGCGCGCTCAGTTGGTTTGGGTAGTGTTCAGACTAAATTTCTGTTGACTATTACCTTGATTTGCTCCATGTCCACATTTTCAGCTCAGGCTTTTGTTGATTCAGCGGCAGCTATAAACCTGATGGATTTTGATTTTGCCAAACATTGTGGTTTTCCTATGATACCCCTGCAGAAGTCTATTCCTTTGCAGGGCATTGATTCTACCTCCTTGGCAGAGAATAAACCCCAGTTTTCTACCCAGGTGATAATGCGGGATGACCCGGACCACCAAGAGAATTGCAAATTTTTGGTGTTACATAATTTACATGACATTGCTGTACTGGGGTTTCCTTGGTAACAGACTCACAATCCTGTTTTGGATTGGAAGTCTGTGTCTGTGACCAGTTGGGGTTGTCAATGTGTTCATGCAGACACTCCTGTTTTTTCTGCCCCCCAGTCTCAAGATGTTTTTTCTGCCTCCCCCAGTCTCAAGATGTTCCTGACTATTTGACTGATTTTTCTGATGTGTTTAGTGAGAGTAAGTCTGCATCCTTACCTCCTCATAGGAGTTATGATTGCGCTATTGACTTAGTACCCGGTTGTAAATTCCCCAAGGGTCGGTTCTTTAATTTATCTATACCTGAGCATGAGTCTATGCGATCTTATATCAAAGAGTCTTTAGAGAAGGGTCATATCAGACCATCCTCTTCACCCTTGGGTGCGGCTTTTTCTTTGTGGTCAAGAAGGATGGCTCATTGAGGCCGTGTATTGATTATCGTCTCCAGAATAAGATCACTGTTAAATATCAATATCCGTTACCCTTGATTTCTGACCTATTTTCCAGAGTGAAGGGTGCTTGTTGGTTTACCAAGCTTGACCTCAGGGGGGCGTATAATCTTATACGTATCAAGCACGGAGATGAATGGAAGACGGCGTTTAATACCCCAGAGGGGCATTTTGAGTACCTAGTGATGCCTTTTGGGCTCACTAATGCCCCTTCCGTCTTCCAATCCTTTATGAACGATATTTTACGGGATTTCGTGGATATATTTCTGATCGTTTATTTGGACGATATCTTGATTTTTTCCAATGACTGGGATTCTCATGTAGAACATGTTCAGACTGTATTCCGGATTTTGAGAGAAAACGCATTGTATGTGAAGGGATCAAAATGTCTTTTTGGCGTACAGAAGGTTTCATTTCTGAGATTCATTTTGTCTCCGTCTGTTATTGAAATTGACCGGTCAAAGTTCAGGCCATTTGTGATTGGGTTCAACCCACTACATTGAAGGCTCTTCTGGGTTTTGCTAATTTTTATCGTAAATTTATAGCTAATTTCTCTGGTATTGTGAAGCCACTGACTGATTTGACCAAGAAGGGTTTTGATGTAGTGAATTGGTCTCCTGAGGCAGTTTCTGCATTTCAGGAGCTTAATGTCACGCGGTCTTATGATATGTGTACGATGTCAGTAAACTATTCTTAAAAGAACAACACTCTATACAACATATAGATTAGCAACATCAGCATGTAAATATAGAATAGATTTACCTGACACGATATCCGTTGAACTCAGGGTTAATCTTGAGGACTTGATACACTGTCACAGGAAAGAGGAGGACCGGGGGTCTAACCTGACCCTAAACTGGGGTCCTAACTAATCCCTCACCTTGGAGGTACTGATAATGGTTCAGAGGTCCAAGTCTCCAGCCTAACCCTGTCTCCTATCAGTCCCTGAACCCTGTAATCAGTCCTAAGAAGGATACTGATTACCACCAAAGGGATATGGGCTGATCTCTGCTAAATACACAGATTAGACATATAAGACAGACTGGAGAAAACACAGACTTGCATACACACTCAAACACAGAAGGAACATAAATGATCTGGGACATTAAACTCTAAGCAAGGTGAGCCTAAAACAACTAAGGAGCTCTTTAACTTCAGTCTATACAGATACAATCCTATCTGTGGTCTGCATGAAGAATTTCACTGGCAACTCCCAACACAGACAACCAGAGATTTAAAGGAAACCAATCAACAAATAATTAATTGCAGCCGGGAGAAACTGCACCCAGTCCCAGAACTGAGCACAGACAGAATTAACTCCCTAACTGCCAAACACAAAGAAACAGCAACTCAGCTGTGAGAAGTCAGAATGTGCAACCGCGACGATCTTCGTGGCGATGCACACATGACAGTACCCCCCCTTCTACGAGGGGCCTCCGGACCCTCAGGGCCAGGTTTGCCCGGGTGAGTTCTGTGGAAGAACCAAACGATCTGCGTTAATGTCAGACGCAGGAACCCACGTCCTCTCCTCTGGACCATACCCCTTCCAATGCACCAAGTACTGAAGGGACCGGCGATTCAGACGTGAGTCAATGATCTTTGACACTTGAAACTCCAAGTTACCATTGACCACCACTGGAGGAGGAGGTAGAGGTGATGGTATGACTGGTGCCACGTACCTCTTAAGTAATGACTTGTGGAACACATTGTGGATTTTAAACGTAGGAGGGAGGTCCAGATGAAATGCCACAGGATTAATTATGGAACTGATCCTGTACGGCCCGATGAATCTGGGGCCCAGCTTCCAGGAGGGAACTTTAAGTTTTATATTCCTGGTAGACAACCATACCAGATCGTTCACATTAAGATCTGGACCAGAAACTCTCCTCCTATCAGCCATACGTTTATAACGGTTCCCCATAGCACTCAGATTATTCAATACACCTCTCCACACTGAAGCAAGTGACGACGAGAAACGCTCCTCCTCAGGAACCCCAGAAGGGCCCCCCCCATTGAATGTACAAAACTGGGGATGAAAACCATATGCCCCAAAAAACGGGGACTTACCAGTGGACTCGCTCCGCCTGTTGTTAAGAGCGAACTCTGCCAGAGGCAAGAAAGAAGACCAGTCCTCCTGGTTCTCTGAGACAAAACACCGAAGATAAGTCTCTAGGCTTTGATTCAGACGCTCTGTCTGACCATTGGTCTGCGGATGAAAAGCCGAGGAAAATGACAATTGCATCTCCCGACGTAAACAAAATGCCCTCCAAAACTTGGACACAAACTGAGACCCCCTATCTGACACCACATCAGAAGGCAACCCATGAAGTCTCACAATCTCCCCAATGAACACCTGCGCCAGAGTTTTAGCATTAGGGAGGGCAGGAAGAGCAATGAAATGTGCCATCTTACTGAACCTGTCAACAACCACCAGTATGACAGTCTTCCCTGACGACTGAGGAAGGTCCGTGATGAAGTCCATAGACAAATGAGTCCATGGACGCTCCGGAAGTTTCAAGGGTAAGAGGGTCCCAGACGGACGGGTATGAGGGGTCTTAGAGCGAGCACAAACCCCACAGGACGCGACAAAAGTTAAAACATCTTTATTAACGTTAGGCCACCAAAACCGGCGAGAAAGGAGATCTAAAGTAGCCTTACTCCCTGGATGTCCTGCTAAAGCAGAATTATGATGTGCCTCAATAACCTTTTGTCTCAACTGATTTGGGACAAACAGTCTCCCTGGAGGTCCTGCAGGGGCGTCCCCCTGAGCCTCTAACACCTCCTCCTCAAGCTCAGAACATACAGCCGACACTACCACCCCCTCCTGAAGGATAGGAATCGGGTCATCGATTTTCCCGGCCCCTGGGAAACTGCGAGACAAGGCATCCGCCTTAACATTCTTAGATCCAGGGCGATAAGTGACAACAAAATTAAACCTGGTAAAAAACAACGACCATCGAGCTTGTCTGGAATTCAGACGCTTAGCAGATTCCAAATACAGCAGGTTCTTGTGATCAGTAATGACGGTGACCGGGTGGACTGCCCCCTCCAAAAAGTGACGCCATTCTTCAAAAGCCAACTTAATGGCCAAAAGTTCCCTATTGCCGATATCATAATTCCTTTCGGCGGACGACAATTTTTTAGAAAAGAAAGCGCACGGATGCCATTTACCAGGGGACGGACCCTGGGACAATATTGCACCCACCCCTACGTCAGACGCGTCCACCTCCACAACGAACGGCTGTGATGCATCTGGTTGGATGAGAACGGGTGCCGAAGCAAAACATTTTTTCAAAGAGGAAAAAGCTTGGCAAGCTTTGTCCGACCATTTAGAAAAATCCGTCCCTTTTCTTGTCATGTCAGTGAGAGGTTTGACAACAGATGAGAAATTACAAATAAATTTCCGGTAGTAGTTAGCAAACCCCAGAAAACGCTGCAGAGCCTTAAGATCCTCTGGCTGATCCCATTCAAGCACTGCTCTCACCTTTTCAGGGTCCATACGGAAACCGGAGGCTGACACCAAGAAACCCAAAAACTGAAGTTCCTGTACGGCGAATACACACTTTTCCAGTTTGGCGTATAGTTTATTGTCTCGCAAGATCTGCAACACCTGTCTCACATGCTCCTGGTGAGACACAAGATCTGGTGAGTAAATTAAAATGTCATCCAAATATACGACCACAAACAGCCCCACCAGATGACGAAAAATGTCATTAACAAAATGTTGGAATACTGCTGGTGCAGTAGTCAGACCAAAAGGCATGACAAGGTTCTCATAATGTCCCTCCGGCGTGTTAAACGCCGTTTTCCACTCATCCCCCTCTTTTATCCTAATCAGATTATACGCCCCCCTGAGATCCAATTTAGAGAACCATTTGGCGCCAACAATTTGATTGAAGAGATCAGGAATCAGAGGGAGTGGATACGGATCTCGAACAGTAATCCGATTAAGTTCGCGGAAATCCAAGCAAGGGCGTAGGCCTCCATCTTTTTTCTTCACAAAGAAGAACCCCGCGGCCACTGGGGAAGATGAAGGTCTAATATGCCCTTTGGCCAGACTTTCCGAAATATAATCTTTCATAGCCTGCCTCTCAGGACCAGAAAGGTTATATAACCTAGCTTTAGGTAACTTAGCATCAGGAAGTAAATTAATAGAGCAGTAATACACGCGATGAGGAGGCAACTCCTGACACCCCTCCTCAGAGAACACATCCCCAAAGTCCTCCAAAAAAAGGAGGCAAAGTACTAGACACGACCGCACTGATGACTGTGTTCATGCAGTTACTTTTGCAAAACTCCCCCCATTGGCTTATATCTCTGGACTGCCAATTAATCACAGGGTTATGTTTAACCAACCAAGGAAGTCCCAACACAATAGGAGTAGGTAGACCCTCCAACACATAACAAGATAATAGTTCCCTATGTATTGCCCCTACCCGAAGGTCAATGTTATGAACCTCATGAACAAAGCTACCTTGGCCGAGAGGCCTGGCGTCAATGGAGAATATAGGGATCGGTTTGACCAATACACTCAGATGCATACCTTGAGCCTGAGCAAACTGAGCGTCAACCAGATTAGCCCCGGACCCACTATCAAGAAGAACAGAAAATCTCTCCACTCTCGTACCAACCACCACCTCCACTGGTACAAGGAACTGAGAAGAACTAGCGGACGAAATACATACTCCCAGGTTGTCGTCCACCACACAACCTGGGATTAACAGTTTTCCGGCGACTTTTTGCTCAACAAGGCACGGGATGGACATCCCCAACAAAATGTCCCTCTTTCCCGCAGAAGAAACACCTTCTAGTCCTGCGGCGTACCGCCAATCCCCTCCTACGAAATGATGTCCCTCCCAACTGCATAGGCTCCTCCGAACAGACAAGGGGAACCTCAACATAAGGGACTTTAGTAGTAGGTGGAGTAACAACAGGGGGCGGAGTTACCTCACACCTCTCCCGGAGCCGTCTATCAGTACGGATAGCTAGGGCCATAGCAGCCTCCAGTGATGGAGGAGAATCATACTGAGCCAAAACGTCCTTTAATTTGTCAGAAAGCCCATGACAAAACTGGCTTCTAAGAGCTGGGTCATTCCACTGAGTATCTGTGGCCCATCTACGGAACTCAGAAGCAAATTCCTCCGCCGGACGATCTCCCTGCTGTATCTTACGTAATTTTGTCTCAGCAAGAGAGACCCGATCTGGGTCATCATATACCAAACCCAGGGCAGTAAAAAATCGATCTACTGACTGTAGAGCCGGGGATCCCGGAGGAAGGGAGAAGGCCCAGGATTGAGGGTCCCCTTGTAGGAGCGAGATAACAATTCCCACTCTCTGCTCTTCACTCCCTGATGATCGAGGCCGAAGCCGAAAATACAATTTACATGCTTCCCTGAAGGTAAAAAATTTGTCTCGCCCACCAGTGAACCTGTCCGGGAGAGCTACTTTAGGTTCAAATCTGGTTTGCTCCGAGGGAGACAAAACTTTGGACTTAATGTCCGTCAGCTCCATGGATAATCCCTGCAACTGCAGAGCCAGCTGGGCTACTGGATCCATGGCAACTGGGAATAATTTTATGGGCCAGTGAAAATGTCACGCGGTCTTATGATATGTGTACGATGTCAGTAAACTATTCTTAAAAGAACAACACTCTATACAACATATAGATTAGCAACATCAGCATGTAAATATAGAATAGATTTACCTGACACGATATCCGTTGAACTCAGGGTTAATCTTGAGGACTTGATACACTGTCACAGGAAAGAGGAGGACCGGGGGTCTAACCTGACCCTAAACTGGGGTCCTAACTAATCCCTCACCTTGGAGGTACTGATAATGGTTCAGAGGTCCAAGTCTCCAGCCTAACCCTGTCTCCTATCAGTCCCTGAACCCTGTAATCAGTCCTAAGAAGGATACTGATTACCACCAAAGGGATATGGGCTGATCTCTGCTAAATACACAGATTAGACATATAAGACAGACTGGAGAAAACACAGACTTGCATACACACTCAAACACAGAAGGAACATAAATGATCTGGGACATTAAACTCTAAGCAAGGTGAGCCTAAAACAACTAAGGAGCTCTTTAACTTCAGTCTATACAGATACAATCCTATCTGTGGTCTGCATGAAGAATTTCACTGGCAACTCCCAACACAGACAACCAGAGATTTAAAGGAAACCAATCAACAAATAATTAATTGCAGCCGGGAGAAACTGCACCCAGTCCCAGAACTGAGCACAGACAGAATTAACTCCCTAACTGCCAAACACAAAGAAACAGCAACTCAGCTGTGAGAAGTCAGAATGTGCAACCGCGACGATCTTCGTGGCGATGCACACATGACACTTAAGCGGAGATTCACTTCTGCTCCTGTTCTGCGCCAACCTGATGTTTCTCTACCATTTCAGGTGGAGATTGATGCTTCTGAGATAGGTGCAGGAGCCGTTTTGTCACAAAGGGATCTGGAGACCTTTAAGATTAACCCTTGTGCCTTTTTCTCTCGAAAATGTTCCCCAGCGGAACGTAATTATGATGTGGGTAATCGGGAGTTCTTGGCCATGAAGTGGGCTTTTGAGGAGTGGAGACATTGGCTGGAAGGAGCCAAGCATCAGGTGGTGGTCCTCACGGATCATAAGAACCTGGTTTATCTTGAATCAGCCAAGCGACTTAATCCTAGACCGGCCAGGTGGGCCTTGGTTTTCACACGTTTTAATTTTGTGGTCTCTTTTCTTCCGGGCACTAAGAATGTTAAGGCGGATGCCCTCTCGAGGAGTTTCTCTCTGGATTTTCCTGAGGTAACTGAGCCTGCTGTTATTCTGAAGGAGGGTGTGGTTCTTTCCGCTATCTCGCCCGATTTGAGAATGGCTTTGGAGAAATTTCAGGAGGATAAACCTGAACGTTGCCCTGCTGGGAGATTGTTTGTCCCAGACCAGTGGAGGAAGAATGTGATGTCCGAGATTCATTGCTCCGCGTTGGTCGGCCATCCTGGTATTTTTGGTACCAGAGATTTGGTGAGTCGGTCCTTTTGGTGGCCCACTTTGTCTCGTGACGTCAGGGACTTTGTGCAGTCCTGTGGAACTTGTTCTCAGTCCAATACTTGCTCTCGCTCTAGTGGTTTGTTAATGCCATTGCCTGTGCCCAAGAGGCCATGGACCCATATCTCTATGGATTTTATTTCCGACCTCCCTGTCTCTCAGAGAATGACCGTTATTTGGGTGATCTGTGATAGGTTTTCCAAGATGATACATCTTGTGCCACTCCCTAAGTTGCCATCCTCCTCCGAGTTGGTGCCCTTGTTTTTTCAACAGGTGGTTCGGTTGCACGGCGTTCCAGAGAATATTGTGTCTGACAGAGGAGTCCAGTTTGTTTCCAGATTTTGGAGGACATTTTGTTCCAAACTGGGAGTTCAGCTGTCTTTTTCCTCTGCGTTCCACCCTCAGACCAATGGACAAACTGAGAGAACAAACCAGACCTTGAAAACTTATTTGAGATGTTTTGTGTCTGCTGATCAAGATGACTGGGTCTCTTTTTTGCCTTTGGCTGAGTTTACTTTGAATAATAGGGCAAGTTCTGCCACCTTGATGTCTCCATTTTTCTGCAATTTCGGGTTTCATCCTCGATTTTCTTCAGGGCAGGTGGAGGCTTCTGTCTGTCCTGGTGTTGACTCTATTGTGGAGAGAATGCAGCTGATTTGGGATCAAGTAGTGGATAAGCTGTCTATCTCTCAGGAGAAGGCCCAGCGGTTTGCCAACCGGCATAGGACTGATGGTCCTCGATTTAAAGTGGGTGACTTGGTTTGGTTGTCCTCAAAAAATATCCCTATGAGGGTCGCGCCTCCAAAATTTAAGTCAAGGTTCATTGGACCTTATAAGATCATGGAGATTATTAATCCTGTTTCCTTCTGTTTGCTTCTTCCAGGAACATTCAAGATTCACAAAGTATTTCACAAATCTTTATTGAAGAGATTTGTCGAGCCAGTGGTTCCTATGGCTGCGCCTCCTGATCCTGTTTTGGTTGAGGGCAATTTGGAGTATGTGGTTGCGAAGATATTGGTTTCTCGTTTGGCCAGGCGGAGACACCAGTACTTGGTGAAGTGGAAAGGCTGTGGTCAGGAGGACAATTCTTGGGTGTTTGCTTCTGACATTCATGCTGAAAGATTGGTCTGTGCCTATCACCGAGCTCATCCTGATCGTCCTGGTGGTGCAGGTGAGGGTTCGGTGACCCCTCCTCAAGGGGGGTACTGTTGTGAACGTTTTGGAGACGACTTCGGATCTGAAGCTCCCTCTGGTGGTTGCTGAGGGTATTGAACCAATGTTGAATACCAAGAGCCCTACACCAGCAAATAACGAGTGGTTGTCAGGTGGTACTGACTGGTCTGATATAAGTGAGCTGAACTCCCATGATCCTCGCCGGTGATCAATTGTGCTTCCTGGTTTAGGTTGGAATTCAGCTTGCTTTCCTGCTGTCTCCTACTTGCATTCAGATAAGTCTCTTTCAGTTTTTTTTTACTGTGGTTTGAATTCCTTGCATTTTGCATTGCATTGCTTTTTGTCTTCGGCCGGGTCCCCTCTGGGGGACTTTGGCTGGTCTCCGTTCGTTTTTTGCATTTGTTTATTTGCTCAGTTCTTGTGATATTTTACTGCTGGGTAGCTACGTGTCCACACCAGAGATCTGATATAGGTGGTCGGGACCGTGTAGTCTCAGTGTTTTTGGATTGAGAGGTGTTGGAGTTTTTCCTGGGGTTTTTCTGGGTTGCAGAGGGTGTTCTCTCCTGTGCTGTCCTATCTGGACGGTTTTGGGCCCCAGCATTTGCTCAATCTGTTTTCTGTCTGTATTCGTATTTTCGTCTTGTCTGGCCGCCATTGTGTGTTTGGGGGCTTCCTACTCTTTTGGGGTCTACTCCGGGGCAGTTGGCTTTCCTCTTTCCATCTTCGGGGATGGCTGTCTCTCCAGCTGTGCCAAGTCGTCTGGGACCACCGTGGGTGCGCTCCACGGCTGCTTCTAGTTGTGCGGTTGGTTTGGGGATCTGTGGCCTATTGGTTTCTAGCCTCTCTGGTGTCAGGCTGCCTATGCGGTTTTTTGCTCCTGCCTCCTCAGCTACCAAAACATAACACCTCACTGCTCCTGCTTCTAGACTCCAGCCAGAGCGGCTGCTGAGTCAGGAGGCACTATTATTATTATATAGAGGCACAAATCCGAGCACTATTATTATAAGGAGGAACAGGGAGCACTATTATTAAAAGGAGGCACAATGGAGACCACTATTATTATATGGATACACATTGGCTGGACTTTTATTTTATGGATGCATAAAGAGAGGCACTATTATTTTCTGGAGACACAGGGTGGACACTACTATTATATGGAGGCACAATGGATGTACTTTTACTATATGAAGGCACAGAAGGAGCACTGTTACTATATGGAGGCACAGAAGGAGCACTGTTACTGTTGGGAAGGGGGTGATATTACTGTCTATATCAAGGGTGGGCAATTAATTTTCCTGAGGGGCCGCATGAGAGACCAGGACTGTTGTATTATAATGCACAGCCTATAGTCATCCATAAAGTATAATACACAGCCTATAGTTCTTCATAAAGTTTAATGCACAGAACGCAGTTATCCATGAAGTATAATGCACAGCCCCTAGTCATACATGTAGTATAATGCACAGCCCATGGTACTCCATAAAGTATAATGCACAGCATATAGTCATCCATATGTATAATGCACAGCCCATAGTCATCCATAAAGTGTAATGCACAGCCCATAATTAGCCATGTAGTATAATGCACAGCCCATAGTCATCCATAATGTATAATGCACACCCGATAGTAATCCATAAAGTATAATGTACAGCCCATAGACATTTATAAAGTATTATGCACCACATACTCATCTATAAAGTATAATGCACAGCCCATAGCCATCCATAAAGTATAATGCACAGCACATAGGCATCCATAAATTATAATGCACCCCATAATCATCCAAAAAGTATAATGCACAGCCCATAGGCATCCATAGAGTATAATGCACAGCCCTTAGGCATCCATAAAGTATAATGCACAGCCCATAGGCATCCATAAAGTATAATTCACAGCCCATAGTCATCCATAAAGTATAATGCACAGCCCATAGGCATCCACAAAGTATAATGTGCAGCCCACAACCATCCATAAAGTATAATGCACAGCCCACAGTCATCGATAAAGTACAAGGTACAAGGTACAACGCACCTTATAATCATCCATAAAGTATAATGTGCAGCCCACAACCATCCATAAAGTATAATGCACAGCCCATAGGCATCCATGTAGTAGTATGGCCACTGATTTAAAAAAATAAACCATTATACTTGTAACAAGGTGGCCTGGGGTGCAACTGAAATTAATCAGGAAGTATCTCTTTTTATATCTCCCCTGCTGCTGCTGCTCTGCTCTGTGCCCCTCCCATCTGCTTAACTCCTTTGCTGCCTGAAACTAATTAACACTCTTATCTATCCTATGCTCTATGGGCCCCTCACACTCTTCAATGTCCCAGCGATCCCACCAACGATCCGACGTGGATGGGATCGCTGGGACATCGTTAGCTGATCGCTGGTGAGCTGTCACATGGGCAGACTCACCAGCGATCAGGACCAGCGAGCACGCTGGTATCCAGGCTAAACATCGGGTAACTAAGCATTGCGCGGTGCTTAGTTACCCGATGTGTACACTGGATACCAGCTCCCAGCTTCCGTTGTATGCACTGGGAGCTGGTATCCAGGGTACATATCGGGTAACTAAGAGCGGCGCCGCACTTAGTTAACCGATATGTACCCTAGATACCAGCTCTCAGCTTCTGTTGTACGCGCTGGGAGCTCGCTGATCGTTGGTCTCCCGCTGTCACATGCAGCGATGCACGCTGGCCAGCGGGAGACCAACAATGAAAAAATGGTCCAGGCCATTCGACGACAATCAGCGATACCCAGCAGGGGGGCTGGTCATCGCCGCGTGTCACTCTAAGCGAGATCGCTGGCTTGGTCGCTGTGGCGTCACAAAATCGGTGACGCTTCAGCGACCTTGCTAGCGATCTCACTTAGTGTGACGGGGGCTTATCTCTAATGTGCCCCATTTATTCTAGTCCCTATAATCCTACACTACCTACTAATACCCTAAGATAAAGCTCAATACACAACACATTACAAGACAAACACATTACAGCAACACACAATACATTTGCATTACAGTACAAGAATAACCATCAAGGTGCCATATTAGACACATATGAACAGCATCAAGAAGGGGAAGGCACGTGACGTACCTGATCACCCCCTTACATACTCACCTTCCCTCTGCTCCTATGCTGCATGGTATCCTCTTGTGAAGCCGACAGCTGACTTCAACATGCAACGGGAGCGCATGGTGTCACTGCAACGCGCCCTTGGTCATGTGCACCTCTGATTGGCCAGCAGCATGTATTGGTGCGGGGGCCCCTGCATTCGTTATGCCCCTGAGCATAGGAATGCTATTTATTAATTACTTAATGTTCATGATGTAGGGTATTATTATTATCAGCCTTGCATGGTGGTACTACTGGTAATAATTGTCTTTCTACAGTATTTTTATTCATAACAGTATACAGATATACAAGTAACAATAGTGGAAACAATAGTGCAAAGTGAGAATCTTTTAAAACTAGAAATGTTAATTCATTTCATTTCTAAGTAAATATATTTGTAAAGGTGCTCAGTGGAGGGTCCTTGCAAGTTTCGGGCTACGTTTTAGCAAATGAAGTTGGGGGTTTGGTCAGGATTATTGGTGTCCTCCATGCTGAGAAATGCAGGCAGATACTTATCTATCAAGCAATACAATCAGGGTCAAAGAAAAGAACAAGGAGTCCAAGGAGTGAAGATCCAGCCCCACAGAGATCTGATGTCAGCATCAAGTCTGTCTGGGATTACATGAAGAGACAGAAGGATTTGGGCAACCAGACATCCACAGAAGATCTGTGGTTTGTTCTCCAAGATATTTGGAGCAACCACCTGCTGAGTTCCTTCAAAACCTGGGCACAAGTGTAGCGAGAAGAATTTATGCTGTTTTGACGGTAAAGGGTGGTCACCAAATCTTAATCTTATTCAGATTTCTCTTTTGTTGTTTCACTTTGCATTTTGTTAACTGATAAAAGTAAACTAATAACACTTGTATAAAAGCATTCTTACATTGCAGCATTTTTTCCAGGCACGCCTCTTTGCACAGTACAAAAATTATATATTGGATATAAAAAGTCTACACACCCCTATTAAAATAACATGTCTCTGTTGTGTAAAAAAAATCATGCTAAGAAGAAAATGTTCAGAACGTTTTCCACCTTTAGGCCAGGGTCACATTTGTGAGAAACTCGCACGAGTCTCGCACCTCAATACCCGGCACTGCCGCCGGCACTCGGACCGGAGCGTTCAGCTGCATAGAAATACATGCAGCCAAACACTCCGGTTCCGAGTGCCGGCGGCAGTGCTGGGGAATTGAGGTGCGAGACTCGTGCGAGTTTCTCGCAAGTGTGACCCAAGCCTTAATGTGACCCATAATCCGTACAATTCAATTGAAAAATAAACTTAAATCATTTTAAGGGGAAAAATAAAAATAACAAAACTAAAACAATGTGGTTACATATGTGTGAACATCCTCTTATATTTAGGGATGTGGATATGTTTAAGGTACTGCCACACTACACAATCCCGCTAGCGATCTCGTTAGCGTCGCATACTAATGAGATCGCTAGCGGGATTGTTTCTATATCGCTAGTAGCTACCTATTTTAGCGATGTCGTTAGGACGCTATCGCGGTTAGCGATCTCCTTAACGACTTTAGCGGTACAAAAGTACCGCTAAATCGCTAAAAAAGGTGCCACACTTAGCGATATATACTTACCCAGCAGGGCGCCAGCGACGAAAATAGGGTCCGGAACGATTCCAGAGACGAGCGAGATCACAGCAGGAAGCTCGTCGCTGGCAGATGCCGCACACAACAACATCGCTAACGGGATCGCTAAAAAGTGACGTTTTTTAGCGATCCCGTTAGCGATGTTGTTTAGTGTGGCATACCCTTTAGAGTTAGCCAATCACACTTAATCTCATGGTAAATAGTAGTCAGTACACAGATTCTGATTAACCCCATATAAAGTTTAACTGCTCTAGTAGGATTTTCCTGACTTTTTTAGTTGCATTTTATAACAAAAGCCATTGTCCATAAACATCTTACAAAACAGCAAATCCATTTTCGAAAATTATCAGTCCGCTGAAGGGTACAGTATTTTTTCCAAACCATTAGATATACCATGAAACACTGACTACGTCAAGAAAAGTCCTAAATTTCACACAACAGTGACAATACCTAGAAGTGTAGGACCCTCAATAATTGATGAAAAGACAAGAAAAAAATTAGTCCAGGAGGCTGCCAAGAGACCCACAGCAACATAAAAGAAGCTGCAGTAATTTCTGGCAAGTAATATTTGTGTGCTGCATGTGACAACAATCTCCCGTATTCGCATATGTCTGGTCTCTGGGGTAAGGTGACAAGACAAAAGCCTTTTCTTATAAAGAGAAACATCGCAGCCCGGCTATGTTTTGCCAAAACCTTCATCAAGTCTGCCTAAAACATGTGGTAAATTGTGTTGTGGTCTAATGAGGCCAAAGTTGATTTCTTAGTCCAAATTTCCAAAAGGTATGTTTGGTGCAAAGAAAACACTGTGCATCACCAAATGAACACCATACCGACAGTGATACATGATGGAGACAGCATTATGTTTGGGGGGCTATTGTACAGCAGCTGGAACTGGGGCTTTAGTCAAGGTGGTGTGAAATATGAACAATTATAAATATCAATCAAATTTGCGTCAAAGCTTCAGGCATCTCCTAAAAAACTGAAGATGAAGAGTGTAATGCCGGTATGTTTGTACCTTGTTTCCCCGGCATTACTCTGAATGTCTCTGCTTTAACCCTTTTCTCCTTTCCCCTAACCAGCTGGGATACTGTTGTTTGTTACCTGTATGGAAGCTGATCAGTTCCCAGGTCTGCTGCGTTGCGTAGCCGTACATGTGTTGTGATGTCTCTGCTCCGCTGTATGACCATCCGCATGTGCGGTCCCTGGCTGCCGCTGTGTAAGCTATCCGTGGGTTGCAAAGTCCTCTGCAGCTGGTGCATGACTTTCCATGCGTGTCCTGGCTTGCAGCCGCTGCCAGGTGCCTTAAGCCGCAGTTCCTGTGCTGACTGTGCTGTAATGATTTCTGTCTGTGCTTAAGGTGCGCGCGGCCACACCTTACCTGATTTTATTAGGGCAGTGTGTGTGCTTAATTGCTGTCCCCAGCCTATTGTTGAGGAGCAGCTCTTATATAAAGTTCCTCTTTCCTGTTGGGCGTGGCCAGAGCTTCCTGTTACGCTTCCTGGTTTCGGGGCGTAGGGACCTGTCATTGCTTGCCTAGCTAACCTAAGCTTCCACGTCGCCAGACCATGATGACGTTGGGCGAGCGTCCCAGAAGCTAAGGGAATGTGGACCCACTGGACCACAGAGGGGGACCCGGGCCTAACCGGACTAGGCGAGGGCAGCGACCAGGGTCTGTGACAGCTGAGCATGTGTGCAAGGGTAATGACATGCAGGACTAGATGACACCGCTCAACTTCAGGTATGAGGAAACATAAAGTTTACTTAAAGACACAGTACTGTACATAAACAGAACATAACAATGCCAGGCTCCCGATTCCGCACATCAAGGAAGGGTACACGTCTCAGGTTAACAGATGATGGCAAGAGGTCATCACGGGTTGATGCAGTTCAGGGTCATCTGGCACGTGCATCTCAGGAGGACCTCTCTCTCAGGCCTCAGGCTTAGCACAGGCGCTGCAGGAGAACATCAGACACCGACCTCGGGCAGACGTCAGATGATGGCAAGAGGTCATCACGGGTTGTTGCAGTCCAGGGTCATCTGGCATGGGCATACTAGGAGAAACTCTCTCTCAGGCCTCAGGTGTACCACAGGCACAGCAGGAGAACATCAGACACCGACCTCGGACAGACGTCATCACATGACGGACCCCAGGGACCTAGCAGGACATTGGGACACAGGAAAGACACTGACAGCACAGGTCCAGGAACATTGGCATGGCAGCTCAGAACTTCGTCTGGTCAGATCCAGGACACACGGGCAGAGCCGTCACCGGGAAACAAGGCTGGAGACTCCCCAGGAACATGGAGGAGTCCATCCAGGAACATGAGCGGGACCGACTCTGGAACTCAAGCTGGGCCACCATGACCATGGACTGGACATCTGGTCACAGGCTGGACATTGGGACATCTGGACGCAGGCTGGACATCAGGACAACTGGACACAGGCAGGACATCTGGACACAGGCAGGACATCAGGACAACTGGACACAGGCAGGACATCAGGACAACTAGACACAGGCAGAACATCAGGACATCTGGATACAGGCAGGACATCGGGACATCTGGACACAAGCAGGACATCAGAGACACTGGCAAGACATCAGGGAACCCGGTAATACATCAGGAATACCGGCAGGACATCAGGGAACCCGGTAAGACATCAGGAAATCCGGTAAGACATCAGGGACACTGGCAAGACATTAGAGGCACCGGTAGGACATCAGGGACACCGGTATGGCATCAGGGACACCGGCAGGACATCAGAGACACAGGCAGAAAATCGGAACACAGGCATGACCTCGGGACACTGGCGTGGCAGCTCAGGCCATCGGCTGGGACACGGATGGCACAGGACCAAGCAGAGATGGTCGGACTTCGGGTACCAGACAGCGGTCGCCAGACTCCGAACATGATCCCCAGGCACCAGGCAGAGGTAGTCAGGCTCCAACTACGGTCATCAGGCTCCGGGCATCAGACCTAGGAAGGAACTCAAGCGGGATGGTGCAAGCACCGCCGGGTTGGACCAGGGCCGGAAGGAACTAGCGCCACATAGCAAGCTGAGCACAGCATAGTAGATGCTTAGCAAAGACACCGGACTCCATCTTTAACAGACGAACCCAGGTTGGTTCACAGGACACCAGTTACAGAAAACTCACAGTCACTGGGTACACGGTTCCAGACACAGAGGGACTTCAGGAACATAACACAGAGGATGCAGTTCAGACAGGGTCAGGTACAGAAACAGATCCAGGATCAAGGATTCTGGTCTGAGAATGCAGCCCTCAGTGAGGCGGGAAACAAGAAATAACAAAATGGACCTGGATATACAGCCTCCAGGGCAGGCGGAAAAACAGGACACAAACAGAAACGGATCTGTATACTCAGACCCCAGAGCAGGCAGAAAAACAAGACAGGACAAGAGACATTAGCTTTCCCAGAACTGATTGCAAGCAGAGCAGGAGCTGAACACACAAACACACATGGCAAGGTTCAGGAACTTAATACGAATCTCTGACCACGCCCAACAGGAAAGAGGAACTTTATATAAGAGCTGCTCCTCAGCAATAGGCTGGGGACAGCAATTAAGCACACACACTGCCCTAATAAAATCAGGGAAGGTGTGGCCGCGCGCACCTAAAGCACAGACAGAAACCATTACAGCACAGTCAGCACAGGAACTGCGGCTTAAGGCACCTGGCAGCGGCTGCAAGCCTGGACACACATGGAAAGTCATGCACCAGCTGCAGATGACCTCGCAACCCGCAAATAGTTTCCACAGCTGCAGCCAGGGACCGCACATGCGGATGGTCATACAGCGGAGCAGAGACATCACAACACATGTACTGCTACGCAGCAGAGCCAGGAACTGAACAGCATCCATACAGGTAACAGACAACAGTATCCCAGCTAGTTAGGGGGAAAGGAGCAAAGGGTTAAAGCAGAGACATTGAGAGTAACGCCGGGGAAACAAGGTACAAACATACTGGCGTTACAAAGAGGAATTTCACCTTTCAGCACAACGACACTAAGCAACGTTCAAATAAGCAAAAGCATGGCTTGTACAGCAGAGGATCAAAGTTTTGGGATGGCCCAGCCAGAGTACAGACCTCAATCCAATTGAAATTTTGTGGGTTACCTGAAAAGGGCGCTATACACAGGAGATGTCCTCACAATCTGACAGACTTGGAGCCCTACTCCAAGGAAGAGTAGGCAAAGATTGCCAATTCTATATATACCATGCTGATAGACTCTGACCCATAAAGACTGAATTCTATCCTAAAGCCAAAGGAGACTTCAACTGAGTATTTGTTTAAAGGTGTGTACATCTATGCAATCATATTAGTTCTTTATTTTTACTTTTCCACTCAAAAGATTTCAGTTTATTTCAATGGACGACATTAATAGGCTACATTAAAGGTGGAAAAAGTTCTAAAATTATTCCTTTTGGTATGAATTTTTTATAAATGGCATTTTTACAGGGGAGTGTACTGTAGACTTTTTATATCCACTTTATGTAGGCATGTATGTAGGTCACTCAGGGGGCATCATTCCTTTTAAGTGGGTACTATTGGTTTTAAGGGGGGCAATAATTGTTTCATTGGGAGGCAATCATGAGGTATTATTCCAGTTATAGGCCTCCGGATGCTGGGACCATACTCTACACCACTGTGTGATGGCAGCTGCCATGAAAATGCCCAAGTTATAATTTCACTATAAACCAATATAGTAAAAAAAAGACATAAGCGCAAATACATATTTACAAAAATGAAATTGTGGTAAATTCCCACAGGGGTCCAAAATGTTCCATGTGAACCCCAAATGCACGATGGGAATATTTTACAGCCCTATAAATTTGTGACATTCACCTTTTTATTCCAAAGTCCCAGAAAAGGAGAAAGAGAGAAAAAGGGTCAAGACTGACATTTCCTGTCTCCCCTCACATTGCTCCAGCTCCATCCCCGGAAAACAAGGGTCCATTCAGGAGTCACAGAGCACTTCTTCCAGAGGACCAGAGTAGCTGAAAAGGGAAGGCAGGACTCAGGCCGCGGGCAGCGGCTCCAGAAGAAAGACGCCTTGTTCCCAGTGCTGGCTGCTCACAGCTCGCCTCTTTATTGCGTGGTTAATGTGGATAGGCCATAGAGATGAGTGTGAGCTGCTGGAATATATTGGTGCATTGTCCAGAAAGCACCTGGCCGGCATTACTGCGCCCTATGGACACACAGAGCCTCTGTGCTGCTGTGTACGATGCTCGCATCCAGATAACAAAAGAAAACACCCCTCTATACCAGATAATGCCAAGCACATTGGCGCCAACTGACCTAAATTTAAAGGGTTCACATAAATAAATAAATAAATACATTTCCATGTTACCACTTACATACAGCAATTATTGAACACATCACAAATTTTCTAAGTAAATATATATGTAAAGGTGCTGTTGACATGAAATTCTAACCATTGACATGAAATTTTAACCAGCTGTCGGTAACAACCCATCCAAAACACACAGGCAAAGAAATCAAACCATAGATGTCCATAAATTAAGTTATGAGTAATAACGAGAAATTACACAGGGAAAAAGAATTGATCACATGAAGAAAGAGAGGTGCAAAAACTCATGACACCAGCTGAAATTTATCAGTAATTAGAAAACAATCCTAACAATTAGTGAAAAATAATATCAGCTGGTTCAAATGATGGGGTATAAAAAGGTGTCTCATTACCAATGTGCCACTCAAGAAACATCTCATGATGGGCAAAACCAGTGAACTGTCTCAAGACATTCACAACCTTATTGTTGCAAAACATACTGATGGCATTGGTTAAAGAAGAATTTATAACTACTGAAGGCTCCAGTGAGCACTGTTGGGGCAATATTCTGGAAGTGGAAAGAACATCAATTTACCATAAACTGGCCACAACTGGGTACACCCCGCAAGATTTCAGACAGAGAAGTGAAAATAATTATCAGAAGAGTTGTCCAAGAGCAAAGGACCACCAGTGGAGAGCTACAGAAAGACATGGAATCAGTAGGTACAATTGCTTCAAAGAAAGTAATGCACTGAACCTCCATATATTTACTTACAAAATTGATTGACGTATTCAATATTTATTTCACCCACTGTACATGCTCATGGCTTGACATAAAGCAACCTACCTCATAGTCTACAGTTTGTGCTTTGAAGTTGTTCTTCTCTAAGTGAATATAGACATTTCATCCATTTTAAAGGCTATGGGAAATTGTGTTTGGTTTGGTCAGCCGCTTATTGAACCTACACTTCCATGCTCTTTTGCACACCTGAATCCTTCCAAGGGACGTCACATATATTAAATACATATAGCGGGGGGATATTCTGGATGGATAAATGGCACTTTCGGGGGTCAAATTGTTTTTTCAATTACCCTATAGATATAATGTATAGGGAGATCTCATGGATATCTTAAGAAGGCAGTGGTGAGAATCATGGGGTCAGGGCACTGCATGTGTGCTCTTTAAAGGGGTTGCATCTTCATTTTTCCTTAGGAGTGGAACGGTTCTCTGCCCTGCTCCAGCTTGCTGGGAAGATGGTGACCTTAAAGACGCACTCTTCCCATCAAAGTTTTTATCCTCTTAATATATTGCAATCATCATATTCTACAGCGCTGTGTACTTACAATTGCTAATTTTGCCTTTCTACCCAACTCATTCTTCTCTTTTCTCTTCTCTATGTAGAAACAGGAAATATTTTATCCCTGTAGAAATCATTCCCCTCACCGCTCATTTTGAGAAAAAAAAATTCAAACCTACATACAACTCGATCGACAGAAAAATGTAAAAGTTATTGCTCTGAGAAAATAACGATGAAAAACAAGGTTAACAAGTAGTTAAATATATAAAAAAAATATTGGGTATTACCTTAATTCTGTCGCACCCCCAGAATAGAATTAACAATTATACTGCACAGTAAATGCTATAAAAATACAAAGAAGCAATTCCAGATTTATTGTTTTTGTTGTACTTCCTTCCTGCCCCCCAAATATTTAATAAAAAGTGTTCAAAAAGTTGTTTGTGACCATATAAACCCTGAAAATATTTGTTTCTAAAAAAAAATTTTTTTTCCTAAAAAAAAATAATTTTATGCAAAAGTATCAAAGCGTGAAAAAATATATACATTTTGGTTTTGCAGTAATTGTATCTACTTTGTGAACAAAGATAATGTGTCAATTATACAACTGCAGTGTTTCAATTAAATAAATCAAGAATTGATGTTTTTTGTTTGTGATCAAAAAGTCTTATCTGCCAGAAAATGGCACAAACTACATCTGGTTTGCAAAAATAAACTGTCATACGGCTCAGCAGACAGAAAGTTGAAATATTTACAGCTCTTGGAATATGGCTACTCAAAAATAAATGTGTTTTTTTTCACTGGCTTTATTGGGGAAAATGTAGGAAAACATACAAAAAAATATAGAAATTTGGTATTGCCGAAATCATGCTGACCTGCGGAATAAAGTTAACACTTTAAGTTTTCCTTCCATGTCACCATATTAGCGCTTGTTTTTTTTTTGTGTTGTTCTTTTTTCAGGATGACTTGTAGTTTTGAATTACATTATTCATTTTATTAGGATAAAAATTCTAAATGCAGTGAAATCGTGAAAAAATGCAATTCTGCTGTTATTTTTTAGGTTTCGACTTTACGGCATTTACTGTATGGTAAAGATCTGGCAAAATGATTTTCCTGGTCAGTATCGTTATGGTGATGCCAAACTTGTCTATTATTTTAATGGTTAAAGGAAATTCTGAATTTTGTAAAAAGAAAATTGGCTTGTGTCGACTTTTTATGAGATCTGTAACTTTTTTTTACATTTTCCTGTTGATGGAGCTGTGTAAGGACCTGCCTTTTGCACCCTGAGGTGACATTTTGTGGGGTACACATGAAGTTGTGCAACCAAGAAATGGGAATTCTACAATTCGAATTGTTTGTCTTTTTGCCTTTCAGCATTTGACGTATGGTTTAAATAAATTGTATATTTTGATCGAGAAGACGTTTTCGAATACCACAATAGCAAATATGATTTTTTTTTCCTTTTTTAATTTGTTCATTTTTGATGGGAGTAAAGATGGGCGATTTAAACTTTTATATATATTTTTAAATATTTTTATTTTATTTTTTTAAATTTTTTAGTCCCTGTAGGGGACTTGAAACTGCCATTATTCGATTACTTATATCATGTACTGCACTACCACAGTATTGCAGTATTACATAGAAAAATTGCAGTTCACCCATGAAGCTCAGTCTGTGGCTGCGTTTCACAGGAGGACCAAGATGGCAGTTACCTATTGGTTCTCCATGAATACCAAGCGGGGGGCTGATGGCACCCTCTGCGTCATTTACATGTCATTTGCATGTCGCTGTCAGAGATTGACAGTGGCATCTAAATGGTTAAAATGCAGCTACAGCCACCTACCTGGTATGAAGCAGGCCCACCTCCTGAGCCAGCTTCATACTTTGCTTGGCGACCTATTAAAAACATGTTCATCATAGGTCGTAAAGGAGTTAAAATGTAAAAAAAAATCACCAAACAAAAATAAAAAAAAAGTTATGGCTCCTGGAACGAGACAATAAAAAAAGTGAGAAAAAATTATTCACACTTTTTTTTTTATTGCTCTGCTGCTTCTACAATAACAAATGGAGAAACTAGGTAAAAAAGTTAGAATTTGTAAAACATTTTGTCGTTTTGTGCTCACAGCTTCTCTACAAACCGATGTGTCCGCCTCTATGTAGGCCTGATAGAAAAGCTTAACAAATGATGGCGGGGTCAGACTCCACACGGGGCTTGAAATCTCTAACCAAAGGCATTGTATAGGTCGGCACAGGAGCTGTGTACAACAAACAGGTTGTTGTTTTTTTTAAACAACCCTGTTTACAAATTTGCTTAACTTTTAATTTCAGATTATACAGTATTAAAAATTGGTTGCAAAAGTCTACGCACCTAAGGAACTGCTTATTATACTACCTAGTGCCGATCTTTACATCTCATGGTAGCATTGTTGGAAACGTGTGGTCCTGCCTCCCTCTTGGCTGAACCTTGGGCCCCGGCTGGCAGAGGTGGGTGCAAAATTGTAGGTGCCGATGTGCCATTTACACAGCTGTGTAGACTCCTGCCTATGCTGTGGCGGCACATCCCCCCATCTCCACAATCTCTGACTGGATTGAGCGTCTTACTGGGATGTTTGCTGAGATAGGGCAATAATAGCTTGATATTTAAATGGGACTTAGGCTCGACTTTATGAAAAATCTCGCAGTGCAAGAGATTCTGGATGAGAAGTGTATATGTGTGTATATATATATATATATATATACATATATATATATGTATATATATATATATATATATATATATATAAATACATACATTTCTTTATAAATATACAGTACAGACCAAAAGTTTGGACACACCTTCTCATTTAAAGATTTTTCTGTGTTTTCATGACTATGAAAATTGTACATTCACACTGAAGGCATCAAAGCTATGAATTAACACATGTGGAATTATATACTTAACAAAAAAGTGTGAAACAACTGAAAATATGTCTTATATTCTAGGTTCTTCAAAGTAGCCACCTTTTGCTTTGATGACTGCTTTGCACACTCTTGGCATTCTCTTGATGAGCTTCAAGAGGTAGTCACCGGAAATGGTCTTCCAACAATCTTGAAGGAGTTCCCAGAGATGCTTAGCACTTGTTGGCCCTTTTGCCTTCACTCTGCGGTCCAGCTCACCCCAAACCATCTCGATTGGGTTCAGGTCTGGTGACTGTGGAGGCCAGGTCACCCTTCTTGGTCAAATAGCCCTTACACAGCCTGGAGGTGTGTTTGGGGTCAAATCGGATGTAATAGCATGCCGCTGCAAAATGCTGTGGTAGCCATGCTGGTTCAGTATGCCTTCAATTTTGAATAAATCCGCAACAGTGTCACCAGCAAAGCACCCCCACACCATCACACCTCCTCCTCCATGCTTCACGGTGGGAACCAGGCATGTAGAGTCCATCCGTTCACCTTTTCTGCGTTGCACAAAGACACGGTGGTTGGAACCAAAGATCTCAAATTTGGACTCATCAGACCAAAGCACAGATTTCCACTGGTCTAATGTCCATTCCTTGTGTTCTTTAGCCCAAACAAGTCTCTTCTGATTGTTGCCTGTCCTTAGCAGTGGTTTCCTAGCAGCTATTTTACCATGAAGGCCTGCTGCACAAAGTCTCCTCTTAACAGTTGTTGTAGAGATGTGTCTGCTGCTAGAACTCTGTGTGGCATTGACCTGGTCTCTAACCTGAGCTGCTGTAAACCTGGGATTTCTGAGGCTGGTGACTCGGATATACTTATCCTCATAAGCAGAGTTGACTCTTGGTCTTCCTTTCCTGGGCGGTCCTCATGTGGGCCAGTTTCTTTGCAGCTCTTCATGGCTTTTGCAACTGCACTTGGGGACACTTTCAAAGTTTTCCCAATTTTTCGGACTGACGGACCTTCACTTCTTAAAGTAATGATGGCCACTTGTTTTTTTTACTTAGCTGCTTTTTTCTTGCCATAATACAAATTCTAACAGTCTATTCATTAGGACTATCAGTTGTGTGTCCACCAGACTTCTGCACAATACAACTGATGGTCCCAACCCCATTTATAAGGCCAGAAATCCCACTTATTAAACCTGTCAGGGCACACCTGTGAAAGGAAAACCGGTGACTACCTCTTGAAGCTCATCAAGAGAATGCCAAGAGTGTGCAAAGCAGTCATCAAAGCAAAAGGTGGCTACTTTGAAGAACCTAGAATATAAGACATAATTTCAGTTGTTGCACACTTTGTTTTGTTAAGTATATAATTCCACATGTGTTAATTCATAGTTTTGATGCCTTCAGTGTGAATTTACAATTTTCATAGTCATGAAAATGCTGAAAAATCTTTAAATGAGAAGGTGTGTCCAAACTTTTGGTCTGTACTGTATATATCCTTAAAACTGTCTCCAGGAAATTATAAGAATTCTTTACTCCAGTCATATGGAAGGTGGCAATCCAGAAATCCTTCTAATCTGACATGCAGAAACACTCCTATACTGGACTATAAGGAGCTGCTTACTCTTCAAACTAACTTTAGCCCATAGGCTTTGTGATACGTTAAAAAGAAAACTAAGCTTCACTTACTCTCAGCAGGTCCAGCGCTGTGTCTCCTCAGCTGCTTTGATCTTTTTGTTGATTGGCTGCAGCAGTGTAGACATGACTTTATCGCTGCAGCCAGTCATCAAAGACCACTGCACTGGAGGAGACACAGCGCTGGACCTGGATGGGTTAGTGAAGCTCAGTATCTTTTTTTAATAGATAACTGTGGGTTACAATTAGCTGAAAGAGTATGGCCCCTATAAGAGGAAAACATAATTACCAACATGCCTGAATTTGTGGAACTGTTTTTATTTTTAGTGGGCAATCTTGGGAAATGATTGTCTGGGGCAGTGTCTTACAGGGGCAGATTTAGGACTGACCTAAGGGGAGGAGATAGAACTACAAGGGAGGAACGAGTAGTTGAGTAGTCTTGGGGTCCGATGTTACAATTATGAGGAATGATCTTGGGTGTAAATTACATTGTATGACGTTATGGATCTGAATGTTGGAGTCAGGGGCTTGAATTTTGGGGTCCATGGTTTATGGTAAATATCGGTATCTAAATTTTGGAGGGTGGTCAAGGGTCTGAATTTTAGGTTCCTAGGTCTGGAATAATTTTAGAGTCAGGATTTATAAATTGCACAATTGACTATGTGCTACCATGCGTCTAAGGGAAGTGACTGCCTATCACAATAAACTCCACAAAGGTGTGATACACTAGGTTACACCATCTATTTGTATAGCATGCCCCGGCACCTTCAGGGTGTCTGGTGCAGCTAAGTCACTACCCATCTCCGGAATACACTTGACTAAACATCACATATGCTTGGTAGTATGCACGCCATTCACATTTGCACTTTGCGCAGAGAATAATCTCTTGGCTACACAATTCAAATCTATAGTTGTTAATTTGAGACACCACTTCACAGCAGACAATATACACAGACACAACGTATCTGTCATGATCCATTTCTGTCAGATTTTATATTAAAACTTTTTTCCTTTCAGGCCATCGGGGGTTAATGTCTGTTTTTTTCCCTGGTGGCCTCTGGTGTAATTACATTGCTGCTGAGTTTGCTGATGTAGGTGGTGACCACTCCCACCATCCTTTAAAAGGTCACCAGATGGATCAGCTGACTGTTGGTGATATAGGTCCTTTTGGAGACCAATCAAGCTGGAGACAGGAGCTTTCTGGTGCTGCAGCAGTATACTGTGATCTGGTGCCTTACTCGGCTGTGCGGTGCATTGCAGCAGAGAAAGCTAAGTTTTGTTTTTTAGTTGCCTTGTCCACTAAGTGTCTGTCTTTTCTTTCCTTTTGTTATATTGGCGCAGTTCACTTTATTCCCTGTCTCACCTCCTAGGGAGGGGGTTGGGGGTTTAGCTCAGGGCTAAACAGGAGATAGAGATAGGTCGGTGACTTGGGCCTCCCTACCTTCAAGGGTACCCCCAAGTTAAGGAAAGCCAGGGCACCCCCTTTAGCCTGAGGGGCAGTTCAGGGGCCCAGGTTCCTCGTCCCCTGTTTTCCCACTACTGCCCCGTGACATTATCTTTGGGTGTCTCTTGCACTTATTTTTTAGAAACCTAAGGGCTTTTCTTCCAAATACTTTTCTTTCCGAACAGATCTATGCTTGTGGGATAGCTACAGGTGCTTCTCACAAAATTAGAATGTCAGTCATCGAAAAGTCAATTTATTTCAGTTCTTCAATACAAAAAGTGAAACTCATATATTATATAGAGTCATTACAGAGTGATCTATTTCATGTGTTTATTTCTGTTAATATTGATGATTATGGCTTACAGCCAATGAAAACCCAAAAGTCATTATCTCAGTAAATTAGAATAATTAACAAAAAACTCCTGCAAAGGCTACCTGAGTGTCTAAAAAAAAGCGTGGAGAGGCACACAATCCAAGCTGCTTGAGGTCTAGTGTGAAGTTTCCACAATCATTCATGGTTTGGGGAGCCATGTCATCTGTTGATGTAGGTCCACTGTGCATAAAAGGTGAGTGAGTTTCTGGAATACAGACAGACTCTTGCAATTTTTATCCAGCCACTGATGTTTCTGGATTGTGAGTCATGGGGTAAGCAAAAGAACTGTCAACAGATCTATGGGAAAAGGTAGTTCAACTATATAAAATAGGAAAGGGATACAAAAGGATAGGCCGGCGTCACACTGGCGACAGAATCGGACGACTGCAATACGATGAAATATCGTATTGCAGTCTGCCCTATGTTAATCTATGGAGCAGCTCCTAGTATCAGATTTTTTGTGGTCCGTTTTAAACGTCCGTGTGCAATCGCAGCATACTGCGATTGTCACCGATTGTGGGTCGACTATCGCCAATGCAAGTCTATGGGAGCGATGAAAAATCGGATTACAAACGGACCGCACGTGTGACTTGCGATTAAATCGCACCGGTGTCCTTTAGAAAAGCCGGCAATTCATCCCCGGCTATACTGTAAAATCACACTGACAGCTTTAATAAAGAATAGAAAGAATAGATATACACACATAGAATACATATATATATATATATATATATATATATATACATGTCATTGTGACAAATATATATACATATATTTATAGTTCTTACACTTCTACATACTGTAATAGCCGCTAATTCAATTGCCGGCTTTTGTGAAATCACAGAAGCCGACATGAAATGATACATTGTTTAGACACAGTTAACCATGTCATTTCCTGTATTTTGATATATGGTTTGAACTTACAATTACATATGTGTATTTGTGCAAAATTTCAGACATGTAGGGGTTAATTAAAGGTGTAAATTCGTTGAGAAAAAATGCGTGGGCTCCCGCTGTATTTTCTCCACCAGACAGACAAAGTAAGCGAGTGGGGGCAGATAATAATAGCCTAGGGAGGGTACATTTTTTTTGTGCCCCCCCTGGCTACTAACATCTGCCCCCAGACACCCCAGAAAGGGCGATTCTATAATTAGATTCGCCCTTTCTGGCACTTTGCCTGTCTATTCCCATTGCCCTGTAGCGGTGGCGAATGGGTTAATAAGGCGTTAATGTCATCTTAGTATTGAAAGGTGACCTTAAGGCAGGTTAATAATTGAGAGCTGTCAATTAGACAACTATCAATTACTACATAACTACTCACCATTGTTATTAATGGCAGGTGGGGGTCCCTGTTACAGATTTTACATTGAAGTCAGGGGCATAACTATAATAGGTGCAGGGGCTGCAGTAACACTGGGGCCCATGGGCCTAGAGGGACCAAAAAGTTTACTTTGGCCCATTTGAGAAGATCAATTCTATTAACGATCTGTGATAGCTGAGGGCCCTGCAGATTGGGGCCCACAAACGTCAAGTTACACCATTGTTACATTATCGTCTAGATAGATGAAATCCTCCTGATCCTTAGATTTGTGGAGACCCCCAGCCCTCCCGGGGTCTGCTATTTGCACTGCAAAGTTTGACTTTCACAACAACCCTCCTTCTATTATTGGCAGAATTTGGTCATCATCCATTCTTCTTTATTGCAAGTAAGGAGCAGAAGGAATGTTCTTGGAAGATGCTGAAGTGTGAAGAACTGGGGCAAGAAAAAAAACTTACTATTACAAGTTCTGTTTCAGGAGGCCATGTAGATCTATAGCAGTGCTCATCCTGAGCCTCCTGGTTGAGTAAAAACTAAATCCAATCAAAATCTAACCATGTTGATAATAGTGCAGTTCTCCGCAATATTCCTTCCATTATGTTATACCTACTGGTTTTCAGGGGGATGAGATATGAGGTCCTGTTTGATGTCCTTAATGTTATAGACACGAAAAGAAAAATTAGACACAAAAGAAATTAATAAAATAAAATCCTTTGATTTGACAGATAGTATAAAACAATCCAGCCCAGTGTAATGCTAAAATAAATTATGCTAATTATGCTACTGTCATTTTAATATTTAAAGGGAAACTCCATTAAAAAATAGAGAATTTCCTATCGGAATTACAGTATTTATTACAGATTCCCTAATGAATACAAGTTTAGCCACACAATTTACAAAGCAGTGGCCCAAAAATTCAGACACAGCTACAACATAAACATGCGGAGCATCAAAGTGATTAGGGCAGATGAATATTAATTTGAAACCAAAGGGGTTAAAGATTGGTAAAATGAACACACACCTCCCCCTACTGGTAAAATGAGGCAATAAAACAAACTACATCTCCACACCATGGAATGTTGTGATGATTCACACATTCTTGAAGAAACTTGGTTTCTTAATCTCATCTTCACCTTCTTACTCTCCCACCATTCATGGACTTTATAATAATATTTAGATTTGTCACCGATGATTTTTAAGTCCTCATGTAGAGGGTGAGTGATGGAACATCTTGACACTTAGAACAATGCACCTCCTTTGTGTGAACTTGTCCAATTCTCAATGCTCCTTAATTGTTTCAGTCAGTTGAAACCAACCCAAGGTCTTTCTCACCATTTCCAAATTCAGACCAGGCTCTTCATCATGAAGTACAATGACTTGACCCACCTGCCTTGACAAGTTCCACCCGTGTTTTGATTAGCTGGCTCACCGGGGGGGACGGAGGGTCATTTGAAGGCTTAGATTATGACAAGCGTGAAATAACACAAAGAAAATATGGGCCGATGTCTATGTTGTCAGTAAACTTCGGTCCCCGGGTAATATGACCACCATGGTTGCGAGAAGAGAACACTTCAGTCCCTGAATTATATAGACACCATGATCACGAGAAGAGTAGATTTCAGTCCCTGGATAATATGACCACCATGATCTAAAAAAAAGAGTATGACCACCATGACAAGAAAAGTAGGCTTTGGCCCCATATAATATGACTACCATGGTCACGAGAAACGTAGACTTCAGTCCCAAGATAATATGAATATCGTGGTCACTAAAAGACTAGACTTTAGTCCCCAAATATGACCACCATTGTCACTAGAAGAATTAGAGAATAGATGTCAGTGCCCGAATAATATGACTAGCATAGTCACTAGTAGAATAGACTTTAGTCCCCAGATAACATGAACACCATAGTCACAAGAAGAGAAGACTTCAGTCCTCAGATAATGTTGGCACTATGGTCAGAAGAAAAGTAGGTTTCAGTCAAGAGAAAAGTAGACTTCAGTCCCGGGTAGAATGACGACCATAGTCACAAAAAGAGTAGACTTCAGTCCCCAAATAATATGATCACCATGGTTACAAGAATAAAAAGCCTCCAGATAATATAACCATCATGGTCACTAGAAGCATAGGCTTCAGTCACTGGATAATATGACTACCACAGTCACTAGAAGAGTAGATTTTAGGCTTCGTATAATAAGGCCACCATGGTCATGAGAAGAGTAAACTTTGGTCAGTCCCTAGATAATGTAGCCACCATAGTTACAAGAAAGTGGAGTTCAGTTACAAGAAATAAGGCCCACAAAATTTTCGGTTGGCCTGATGACTCTTCAGAAGAAATTCCATTAATTACATTTGTTGGTGGCCTGATGACCTCTCTGAAGAAATTCCAGTAATTCAGTCTATTGGTGGTTTTATTGACCATAGTAAAAATCTCTGGTCACTTAGTCCCAATGCTTAATAACAGTTCAAACAAAAACGGAAACTTGGCATAGCCTCCCTATCCAGAAATATGGATCAAAAGCTACAGTATGTCAGGAAATTCTAATTCTTTCACTGCATGATACTATTCATTGGTGTACTATCCCCACACCTCACAGAAACATAACAAAAAAGGCCTTTGCCTATAGTGCGTCTCAGGTACTCTCTGCTTACCGATTTGCACTGTTCCTATGGATTTCCACTAATAGAGTATTACACCTATGATTGGTGAATGACATCTAATTATTCTGCTCATATTCACTACCATTGCTTAACAACATCCTAGGCAAACACCAGCACCTGGCGGCAAAGTACTTGGCTCAACAATAGTGAGGCTGACAGGGCATGAGCCGCAAGTGCTTGGTGTCATATGGGGCTCAAACTCTCTTAAAGGGGTTGTCCAGTCAACACTCCTCAGGACTGGCGACAACTTTATGATTGGTGGGTGTACCCCCACTGGGACCCACACCTATTGGCAGGTTGGGGAATTTTTATCCCATTGAAAAATGCCGCAACAGGTCAAACACCTGATCATCAATCCATTCATTCCCTATGGGGCGTCTGGAAAAAGTCAAGCTCAGTAGCCCCATAAAGAAGGAGGGGGGTGCAGGTCAAGCATACACAATGCCACTCCATTCTTGTGGGGATAAAAGTTCCCCATTCTGCCAATCTCTGTAGGTGCTAGTGGTTGGAACTCCACCAGGGCTGGACTGAAACCAAAAAAGCAGCCCTGGCACACAAACCCCATTAGCCCACATACCATAACGCCCATCACCTCCCGACCAGGGAATTTTGCTTTTACTTTATCATACCTCTCACCATTTTCTTAAAGGAGTTATTTGAAGCGCCATATGTGAATGACCAGTTTACAGGACAGGAGATTTGGTACTGTGTAGTGTATATATGCAGGACAGGAGAAGTGGTACTGTGCAGTGTATATATACAGGACAAGAGGAGTGGTACTGTGCAGTGTATATACAGGACAGGAGAAGTGGTACTGTGCAGTGTATATAAACAGGGCAGGAGATTTGGTACTGTGCAGTGTATATACAGGCCAGGGGAAGTGATACTGAGCAGTGTATATATACAGGACATGAGGAGTGGTACTGTGCAATGTATATATACAGGATGGTAGAAGTGGTACTTAGCAGTGTATATATACAGGACATGAGGAGTGGTATAGTATAGTGTATATATACAGGGCAGGAGATTTGGTACTGTGCAGTGTATATACAGGCCAGGAGGAGTGGTACTGTGCAGTGTATATATACAGGACAGGAGTGGTACTGTGCAGTGTATATATACAGGATGGGAGAAGTGGTACTGTGCAGTGTATATATACAGGACAGGGGTAGTGGCACTGTGCAGTGTATATATACAGGACAGGAGAAGTGGTACCGTGCAGTGTATATATACAGGGCAGGAGATTTGGTACTGTGCAGTGTATATACCGGCCAGGAGGAGTGGTACTGTGTAGTGTATATATACAGGACAGAAGAAATGGTACTGTGCAGTGTATATATACAGGATGGGAGAAGTGGTACTGTGCAATGTATATATACAGGACAGCAGAAGTGATACTGTGCAGTGTATATATACAGGACAGGGGAAGTGGTACTGTGCAGTGTATATATACAGGACAGGAGAAGTGGTACTGTGCAGTGTATATATACAGGACAAGAGGAGTGGTACTGTGCAGTGTATATACAGGACAGGAGAAGTGGTACTGTGCAGTGTATATAAACAGGGCAGGAGATTTGGTACTGTGCAGTGTATATACAGGCCAGGGGAAGTGATACTGAGCAGTGTATATATACAGGACATGAGGAGTGGTACTGTGCAATGTATATATACAGGATGGTAGAAGTGGTACTTAGCAGTGTATATATACAGGACATGAGGAGTGGTATAGTATAGTGTATATATACAGGGCAGGAGATTTGGTACTGTGCAGTGTATATACAGGCCAGGAGGAGTGGTACTGTGCAGTGTATATATACAGGACAGGAGTGGTACTGTGCAGTGTATATATACAGGATGGGAGAAGTGGTACTGTGCAGTGTATATATACAGGACAGGGGTAGTGGCACTGTGCAGTGTATATATACAGGACAGGAGAAGTGGTACCGTGCAGTGTATATATACAGGGCAGGAGATTTGGTACTGTGCAGTGTATATACCGGCCAGGAGGAGTGGTACTGTGTAGTGTATATATACAGGACAGAAGAAATGGTACTGTGCAGTGTATATATACAGGATGGGAGAAGTGGTACTGTGCAATGTATATATACAGGACAGCAGAAGTGATACTGTGCAGTGTATATATACAGGACAGGGGAAGTGGTACTGTGCAGTGTATATATACAGGACAGGAGAAGTGGTACTGTGCAGTGTATATATACAGGACAGCAGAAGTGGTACTGTGCAGTGTATATATACAGGACAGGGGAAGTGGTACTGTGCAGTGTATATATACAGGACAGGAGAAGTGGTACTGTGCAGTGTATATATATAACAGGACAGGAGAAGTGGTACTGTGCAGTGTATATATAAAGGACAGAATAAGTGGTACTGTGCAGCGTATATATACAGGATGGGAGAAGTGGTACTGTGCAATGTATATATACAGGACAGCAGAAGTGGTACTGTGCAGTGTATATATACAGGACAGGGGAAGTGGTACTGAGCAGTGTATATATATACAGGACATGAGGAGTGGTACTGTGCAATGTATATATACAGGATGGTAGAAGTGGTACTGAGCAGTGTATATATACAGGACAGGAGGAGTGGTACTGTGCAGTGTATATATACAGGACAGGGGAAGTGGTACTGAGCAGTGTATATATATACAGGACATGAGGAGTGGTACTGTGCAATGTATATATACAGGATGGTAGAAGTGGTACTGAGCAGTGTATATATACAGGACAGGAGAAGTGGTATTGTGCAGTGTATATATACAGGACAAGAGAAGTGGTACTGTACAGTGTATATACAGGACATAAGGAGTGGTACTGTGCAGTATATATATACAGAACAGGAGAAGTGGTACTGTGCAATGTATATATACAGGACGGGAGAAGTGGTACTGTGCAGTGTATATATACAGGAGGAGTGGTACTGTGCAGTGTATATATACAGGACAGGAGGAGTGATACTGTGCAGTGTATATATACAGGACAGGAGGAGTGGTACTCTGCACTGTATATATAGAGGACAGGAGAAGTGGTACTGTGCAATGTATATATACAGGATGGTAGAAGTGGTACTGAGCAGTGTATATATACAGGACATGAGGAGTGGTACTGTATAGTGTATATATACAGGGCAGGAGATTTGGTACTGTGCAGTGTATATACAGGCCAGCAGGAGTGGTACTGTGTAGTGTATATATGCAGGACAAAAGTGGTACTGTGCAGTGTATATATACAGGACAGGAGTGGTACTGTGCAGTGTATATATACAGGACAGGGGAAGTGGTACTGAGCAGTGTATATATACAGGACATGAGGAGTAGTACTGTTCAGTGTATATATAAAGGACAGGAGAAGTGGTACTGTGCAGTGTATATATACAGGACAGGAGAAGTGGTATTGTGCAGTGTATATATACAGGACAAGAGAAGTGGTACTGTACAGTGTATATACAGGACATAAGGAGTGGTACTGTGCAGTGTATATATACAGAACAGGAGAAGTGGTACTGTGCAATGTATATATACAGGACGGGAGAAGTGGTACTGTGCAGTGTATATATACAGGAGGAGTGGTACTGTGCAGTGTATATTAAACAGGACATAAGGAGTGGTACTGTGCAGCAGTGTATATATATATTAGACGGGAGAAGTGGTACTGTGCAGTGTATATATACAGGACGGTAGAAGTGGTACTGTGCAGTGTATATATACAGAACAGGAGAAGTGGTACTGTGCAGTGTATGCAGAACAGAAGTGGTATTGTGCAGTGTATATATACAGGAAGGAAGAAGTGGAACTGTGAACTGTGCAGTGTATATATATATATTCAGGACAAGAGAAGTACTGTGCATTGTATATATACAGGACAGGGGAAGTGGTACTGAGCAGTGTATATATACAGGACAGCAGAAGTGTTACTGTGCCATGTATATATATAGGACCGGAGGAGTGGTACTGTACAGTGTATATATACAGGACAGGAGAAGTGATACTGTGCAGTGTATATATACAGGGCAGCAGAAGTGGTACTGTGCAGTGTATACACACGTGGTCAAAATTGTTGGTACCCCTCGCTTAATGACAGAAAAACCCACAATGGTCACAGAAATAACTTGAATCTGACAAAAGTAATAATAAATAAAAAATCTATGAAAATGAAAAAATGAAAGTGAGACATTGCTTTTCAAGCATGCTTACACAGAATTTAAAAAAAAATAAACCTCATGAAATAGGCATGGACGCCTCTGTTGTCGGTTCCTTAGAGTTCACCATTTTGCAGCAAACGTATGCGTGGAAATAAACGTTCAGGTCCGGACCTGTGTGTGAACAAGTATGTGTGGGTGTCCTCCAAAAACATCAGGTGGAAGTGTGCTACTGGGACCTGGAGTTCTAGGGTGAACGGGCCATATCAGGTGTCGGCCATTCTCGGCCGGGGGACTTTCCAGCTGGAGTTACCCCCAGTAATGCACGTACACATCTCATTCCACAGGTCGGCGCTCTGGAGATTTGTGGCGCCTCCGTAGCCTATGTTATTGTCACCTCCATTGGGCTGTGTTCGCCGTATACCTGAGGGTCAGGTGACTGCAGAGGTGAACTCTGGTGGATCAAGGAGTCCTCACCATGTCATTTTCTGGTGAGGTCCGGTGTTGAGGGTCCAGAGGCCCCTCATTGAATGGGGCAGTCAAGATCCATTTTTGGATTTGTGGCAGCTCTGATTCCACTCAGTTTAAAACTTTCTTCCTTTTGGACCATAGGGGGTTAATATCAGTTTTTCCCCGCTGGCAACCTGGTGTTACTGCAGTGCTGCTGGGTCCACTATGGAGGTCCCACCATGCTTTAAAAGGTCACCTGATGCATCAGCTGACTGTTGATGATAGTTTCTGGAGACCAGCCTAGTAGGAGCAGCTTTCTGGTGTCAGTCACGTCTGGTGTTTTCGAGTCCAGTTGCTGTTGTTATCTACAGTATGGAGCTTAGTAGCGGTGTTCATAAGCTAAGTTATTTCCCTGTCCCTTATGTGTTTGCCACTATCCCCTGTGTGGTATTATCTGTAGTGACTAGGCTAGTGCCCTATGCTGGCCAGTGTACTAGCCAGGGCAGTGTTAAGTGACAATGAGAGATGAGGTATCCTGACGGCAGTGGAGGGGAAGGACCCACATAAGGCGTTAGATGAGTGCAGGGACAGGCACAAGTTTGAGCTCAGGTGGTGACCAATCCCCATTTCCCTTCCTCTCACCTTTTCCATCCCATTGTTTGTGAGTTGTGCCGTCCACTGACCGACCACTTGTTGGTTCGTGTCACTCCGTGACAAGGGGTCCCCAAGTGTTTTTTAATTATTTTAAAAAACTGGTGTAGGTCCCAATCATTTTTTACAACTAGCCTTGCTAAAGCAGACAGATGGGGGCTGGTATTCTCAGGCTGGTAAGGGTCTATGGATATTGACCCCCCCAGCCTAAAAAAAGCAGCCCACGGGCACCCACAAAAGGCACATCTATTTGATGCCCCAATTCTGGCGCTTTGCCAGGCTCTTCTCACTTGTCCTGTAGCGGTGGCAAGTGGGGTTCATATTTGTGGGGTTGATGTCACCTTTGTATTGTCTAGTGACATCAATCCCACGGGTTAGTAATGGAGAGGTGTCTATAAGATACCTATCCATTACTAATCCTATAGTTGTATGGTAAATTAAGACACAGCCATTATAAAGTCCTTTATTTGAAATAAAAACAAAACACACTTTTCCATTTTTATTTATTAACTCACTGAGCTGAACTGCAGTGAACTCAGTGCCTTTCTCTCAAGAATGAATCATGCCAGTGTCCCATCCCCTGATGAGCCACACATGCAGTGAAACATGTTGGGGGGACTAGTGCTATAATTCTGTTTGTCCTATTCTTCTCTATAAGTGATGTCACCCAAGGTTGTTACCCAATGAATACATACAATTGATAATTTTCAGGAATAATTTAATTTTAAGCAGATTAGAGACAAGTTTTAATACCCTTTAGAATTTTATACATAATTACTGTGCAAGAGGGTGAACTGTGCTTACACCCAGGGAACACAAGGACCCTGTGGTGTTTGTCTGCTGCAGCTGACAGGTGCTGCCTGTGCCCGGGAATCTGTGTGTGCTGGGGGGTGGGGTCTGGTGTCCGCAGTCTAGAGCTGAGAGGGAAGCTTCCTGAAGAGAGAATTTGCTCTAAGGGATTGTTTTGTGTGAAGCAGCTTGCAAGAAGCAAAGAGACTGAATGCTTAAAGAGACTGTTTACTGCTACCCCCCCTTTATCTTGGAAGCCTGAGGCTTTGCTGTGAAAGGAGGCTGAGTGTTCCTGGGAGCTGTGAGACTGTGTAGCTCCATAGAGTCCTTGTTTAGTGAGGAGGGAAGAAGCCATATTGGACAGAACTTTTATACAGAAACTGGCGTACTGCTTCTAGGAGAAATCGTGAGGACTGCAGGAGGCGATACGGCATCATGAGGAGACAGAACTATAAGACCCCGGCGTTTGGGCTTGGCAACGGCCGACAAGACAAAGAATCTGTGCTTCTGCAACTTTTTGGAGCCGAAGATTTGGGACTGGCTGCAGCCTATGCAATCTTCATGCCTGAGAAGAAACTCCCCTCAGGTTAAAGGTACCATATAGTCATAGATACCTGGGTATCCCTAGTAGAAGCGCTTAAAGCTCTTTGTATTATATTTAGAAATGGATTATGCTCGCGCTATGATGAATAGCATATCAACATTACTGAAACATCCCTTACCTGTAATACGTAAAAATCAGGGAAATAGGATACGGCTGTCAATTAGGATGTAGAGGTGCAGAACAAGTTCCAGGTGAAAATGCGCCTTTTTCAACGTAGTGTGTCAGGGAACTACAAGAAGAATAAATATTAAAAGAATAATATCTTAAGAATAAAGGTACATAGAGAGAGTGCATAAAAAAGGGGAGTAAAACATTCAAGGGTTAAAAGAAATTACCCTTATCGGAGAAGTAGAACTAGAAGATATGTGTATGATCAGAAGCCATAATATTCCCTAAATTATGCCAATACCAATCGATTACTGCAGGATACAACTGGAAAGTGCTGATATGCAAACACAATAAGTAATAAACTATTGGTAATAAAGTGCACAGTGCGTTGGTGTTATTAATAAATCTGTAGAATAATACCTACAGGCTGTACAGGCGAAAATCGAGACAAAAAAAAAAAAAAGTAACAATATACGGGAGAAGGTGGGTCTGAACCACTAAAATGCAGGCAGCAAAAAATAACGAGCTGATGCAGTAGGAACTGGCATTAAATGAGTGAACAAGGCGTAATGATGCAATATTGGTAGCTGTAATGTCGGTTGCTGAAGGCGGTAATGCAACCAATGCTGGCGTTTTCCCAGCAGAACACGTGGTGATATAGTGCTCGGAAGCACACAGTGAGAGTATTAGTCAAAAGTTACTTATCTGAAAGAAGGGGGGAGGGAACAGGTGGTGATGAGACGAATCTTGGGAGGTCTTCGCAGCGTGTAACGGGTCCCAAGGAGCTGCCCCGGCCTGTGACGCGCTCCTGGTGTACCCGGATGTGGATCGCTGGATGCTGCAGCGCGGAGTGCGGCGATTCGGCGAAGGTTGCAATGGACGTCGGTGGAGTTTGTGCGTTTGGGTCACGTGGTGCAACTGATCACGTGGTGCCCAAAGAGCTTCAGGAACGAAGTACGGTGTGCAGGGAGAGCCAAAAATCCTACGCGTTTCGGAATCAGACGGATTCCTTCCTGAGGAAGGAAGTCTCAGTAATGTTGATATGCTATTCATCATAGCGCGAGCATAATCCATTTCTAAATACTTTTTCTTTAACCCCTTCATGCCCCAGCCTATTTTGACCTTAAAGACCTTGCTATTTTTTGCAATTCTGACCAGTGTCCCTTTATGAGGTAATAACTCAGGAACACTTCAACGGATCCTAGCGATTCTGAGATTGTTTTTTCGTGACATATTGGGCTTCATGTTAGTGGTAAATTTAGGTCGATAATTTTTGCGTTTATTTGTGAAAAAAATGGAAATTTGGCGAAAATTTTGAAAATTTCACAATTTTCAAATTTTGAATTTTTATTCTGTTAAACCAGAGAGTTATGTGACACAAAATAGTTAATAAATAACATTTCCCACATGTCTACTTTACATCAGCACAATTTTGGGAACAACATTTTTTTTTGTTAGGAAGTTATAAGGGTTAAAAGTTGACCAGCGATTTCTCATTTTTACAGCAAAATTTACAAAACCATTTATTTTAGGGACCACCTCACATTTGAAGTCACTTTGAGGGGTCTATATGGCAGAAAATACCCAAAAGTGACACCTTTATAAAAACTGCACCCCTCAAGCTACTCAAAACTACATTCAAGAAGATTATTAACCCTTCAGGTGCTTCACAGGAACTAAAGCAACGAGGAAGGAAAAAATGGACATTTTAATTTTTCCAACAAAAATTTTCTTTTAGCATCAATTTTTTCATTTTTACATGGGCAACAGGATAAAATGGATCCTAAAATTTGTTGGGAAATTTCTCCTGAGTACACAGATACCTCATATGTGGTCATAAACCACTGTATGGGCGCACGGCAGGGCTCCGAAGGGAAGGAGCGCCATTTGACTTTTTGAATGGAAAATATGCTGGAATATTTAGCGGTTGCCATGTTGCATTTGGAGAGTCCCTGTGTGCCTAAACATTGGAGCTCCCCCACAAGTGACCCCATTTTGGAAACTAGACCCCCTAAGGAACTTATCTAGATGCATAGTCATCACTTTGAACCCCCAGGTGCTTCACAAATTGATCTGTAAAAAAAAGAAAGTACTTTTTTTTCACAAAAATTTTCTTTTAGCCTCAGTTTTTTCATTTTCACATGGGCAACAGTATAAATTGGATCCTAAAATTTGTTGGGCAATTTCTCCTGAGTACACAGATACCTCATATGTGGTCATAAACCACTGTTTGGGCGCATGGTAGGGCTCAGAAGGGAAGGAGCGCCATTTGACTTTTTGAATGGAAAATATGCTGGAATATTTAGCGGTTGCCATGTCGCATTTGGAGAGTCCCTGTGTGCCTAAACATTGGAGCTCCCCCACAAGTGACCCCATTTTGGAAACTAGACCCCCTAAGGAACTTATCTAGATGCATAGTGAGCACTTTGAACCCCAAGGTGCTTCACAAATTGATCCTTAAAAAAAAGAAAGTACTTTTTTTTCACAAAAATTTTCTTTTAGCCTCAGTTTTTTTCATTTTCACATGGGCAACAGTATAAATTGGATCCTAAAATTTGTTGGGCAATTTCTCTTGAGTACACAGATACCTCATATGTGGTCATAAACCACTGTTTGGGCGCACGGCAGGGCTCAGAAGGGAAGGAGCGCCATTTGACTTTTTGAATGGAAAATATGCTGGAATATTTAGCGGTTGCCATGTCGCATTTGGAGAGTTCCTGTGTGCCTAAACATTGGAGCTCCCCACAAGTGACCCCATTTTGGAAACTAGACGCCCTAAGGAACTTATCTAGATGCATAGTGAGCACTTTGAACCCCAGGTGCTTCACAGAAGTTTATAACACAGAGCCGTGAAAATAAAAAATCATTTTTTTTCTCAAAAAATGATTTTTTTAGCCCACTATTTTTTATTTTCACAATGGTTACAGGAGAAATTGGACCCCAAAAGTTGTTGTCCAGTTTGTCCTGAGTATGATAGTACCCCATATGTGGGGGGGAACCACTGTTTGGGCACACGTCAGGGCTCGGAAGGGATGTAGTGACGCTTTGAAATGCCGACTTGATGGAATGGTCTGCGGGCATCTTGTTACGTTTGCAGAGCCCCTGATGTGCCTAAACAGTAGAAACTCCCCACAAGTGACCCCATTTTGGAAACTAGACCCCGCAAAGAAGTTATCTAGATGTGTGGTGAGCACTTTGAACCCCCAAGGGCTACACAGAAGTTTATAATGCCCGGGCATGAAAATAAAAAAATCATATCTTTTCCACAATCAGGATCTTTTAGTCCCCAATTTTTTTATTTTCCCAAGGGTAACATGAGAAATTAGACCCCAAAAGTTGTTGTCCAATTTGTCCTGAGTATGCTGATATCCCATATGTGGGAGAAAACTACTGTATGGGCACACGTCGGGGCTCAGATGGGAAGTAGTGACGTTTTGAAATGCCCACTTGATGGAATGGTCTTCGGGCGTCATGTTACGTTTGCAGAGTCCCTGATGTGCCTAAACAGTAGAAACTCCCCACAAGTGACCCCATTTTGGAAACTAGATCCCCCAAGGAACTCCTATAGATGTGTGATAAGCACTTTGAATCTCCAAGTCCTTCACAGAAGTTTATAACGCAGAGCCGTGAAAATATAAAATCATTTTTTTTCCACAAAAATAATTTTTTAGTCCCCATTTTTTTTTCCCAATGTTAACAGGAGAAATTAGAACCCCCAAAGTTGTTGTGCAATTTTTCCCGAGTACGCTGATACCCCATATGTGGGGATAAACCACTGTTTGGGCATACGTCGGGGCTTGGAATAAAGGGAGCACTGTTTGACTTTTTGAACGCAAAAATTTACAGGAATCAATGGTGGCGCCATGTCGCGTATGGAGACCCCCTGATGTGCCTAAATAGTGGAAACTGTTATGATTTGGTAGCTGAGGAGTGCAGGTAAAAAAAGGCAATACACCAGAGCAGTTGGAAACTATGAGATTGCAGTACCCTGACTAACCACCACAACTAGAGGCAGCCGTGGAGCGTTCCTACGTTGGTTCTAGACGCCTCGTCACAGCCTGAGAAACTAACTACACCTAAAGATAGATATAGGAAAGCTATCTGCCCCGGAGCAGAACCCCAAAGACAATAGAAAGCCCCCAAACATGTAATGGCGGTTAGACAAGATGAAACACTGACACAGAAAGAAAATAGTATGAGCAAACGCTGGGGCCCAAACTAACTAAATAGAAAAGGATAGGAAGGGTACTTACTGCAATCCCAGAAAACCCTGAAAAGCACCAACACCACTAATTTCAAAAACACCTGAGATCACACGACCTCTACCACCTAAATTAGTTCTCTGGTGTAACAAAATCAAAACAGCAGCCACTGAAAAAACTGGAAAAAGCAAAAGTACATACATAAGTGGCTGAACTAAACTGAGAGGGCAAAAGCCCCCGGAGGGGACCCTGAAGGCCCCCACAGAAGTGCAGGACAAAAATGCAAAAATATAGCACAAAAACCAAAAGAAGAAAATGTCTTATCTGTTAGCAGGAGATGCAGACACGACACAGCAGGCTACAAGGGAAACAGGAATGAAGGATTCAGACCAGAACAATTGATCACCGGCAACCCTGATGGGAAGGTGACTCCCTTATATAAGACCAGTCAGTAACACCTGATTCCCAGTCCTCACAATCTTCACTGGACAGACCAGCACTGCTTGTAACCACCAGAGGAAGCCTCTGCTCAAAACTCATCTCAAACCCATTCACAACAGTACCCCCCCCTTGAGGAGGGGTCACCGAACCCTCATTTGAGCAACCAGGTCGGTCAGGATGAGTTCTATGATACGCACGGATAAGTCTCCTAGCATGGATGTCCGAAGCAAACACCCAAGAATTGTCTTCCTGACCATAACCTCTCCATTTAACCAAATACTGGAGTTTCCGTCTAGAAAAACGAGAATCTAATATTTTCTCAACCACATACTCCAGATTGCCCTCAACCAAAACAGGGTCAGGAGGCACAGCAGCAGGAACCACTGGCTCAACAAACCTCTTCAACAAGGACTTGTGGAACACGTTATGGATCTTAAATGTCCCTGGAAGAAGCAAACGAAAAGAAACAGGATTAATAATCTCCATGATCTTATAAGGTCCAATGAACCTAGGCTTAAATTTAGGAGATGCCACTCTCATAGGAATATTCTTTGAGGACAACCAGACCAAGTCCCCCACTTTAAACCGAGGACCATCAGTCCTATGCTGGTTAGCAAACCGCTGGGCCTTCTCCTGAGAGAGGGACAACCTCTCCACTACCTGGTCCCAAATCTGTTGCATACGCTCCACAACAGAGTCAACACCTGGACAGACAGAAGCCTCCGTCTGTCCTGAAGAAATCGAGGGTGAAACCCAGAATTACAGAAAAACGGAGACATCAAAGTGGCAGAGCTAGCCCTATTATTAAGAGCAAACTCAGCCAAAGGCAAAAAAGAGACCCAGTCATCCTGATCAGCAGACACAAAGCATCTTAGATAAGTCTCCAATGTCTGGTTTGTTCTCTCAGTTTGACCATTGGTCTGAGGATGAAATGCCGAGGAGAAAGACAATTGAACACCCAGTTTAGAACAAAAAGTCCTCCAAAATCTGGAAACAAACTGGACTCCTCTGTCAGACACAATGTTCTCAGGAATGCCGTGTAAACGAACCACGTGCTGAAGGAACAACGGCACCAATTCAGAGGAGGAAGGCAACTTAGGTAATGGCACAAGATGTATCATTTTGGAAAACCTATCACAAATTACCCAGATGGTGGTCATTCTCTGAGAAACAGGAAGGTCGGAAATTAAATCCATAGAGATATGGGTCCATGGTCTCTTGGGCACAGGCAATGGCATCAACAAACCACTAGAGCGAGAGCAAGGCTTGGAGCGAGAGCAAGTCCCGCAGGACTGCACAAATTCCCTGACATCACGAGACAAGGTAGGCCACCAAAAGGACCGACTAACCAAGTCTCTGGTACCAAAAATTCCGGGATGCCCAGCCAATGCGGAACAATGAATCTCAGACATCACACTCTTTTTCCACTGATCCGGGACAAACAATTTTCCAACCGGGCAGCGCTCGGGCCTATCCTCCTGACACCCCTCCAGAGCAAGTCTCAAATTGGGCGAGATGGCGGAAAGAACTACACCCTCTTTCAAAATAACAGAAGGATCAGATAACTCAGGAGAGTCCGCAAGGAAGCTCCTCGAGAGGGCATCCGCCTTAACATTCTTAGTGCCAGGAAGAAAGGAAACCACAAAATTAAAACGTGTGAAAAACAAGGCCCACCTGGCCTGTCTAGGATTGAGTCGCTTGGCAGATTCCAGATAGACCAGATTCTTATGGTCCGTAAGGACCACCACCTGATGTTTGGCTCCCTCCAGCCAATGTCTCCACTCTTCAAACGCCCACTTCATGGCCAATAACTCCCGATTATCCACGTCATAATTACATTCAGTAGGAGAAAATTTTCGATTGAAAAAGGCACAAGGGTTACTTTTAGAGGTCTCTGGATCTTTTTGGGACAAAACGGCACCTGCCCCAATTTCAGAGGCATCAACCTCCACCTGAAATGGCAGAGAAACATCAGGCTGCCGTAGAACAGGAGCAGAAGTGAATCTCTGCTTAAGTTCCTGAAATGCAGAGACTGCCTCAGGAGGCCAATTCACCACATCAGAACCCTTTCTGGTCAAATCAGTTAATGGTTTAACAATAACCGAGAAATTACCAATAAATTTACGATAAAAATTGGCAAAACCCAAAAATCTCTGAAGAGCCTTTAATGAAGTAGGTTGGACCCAATCACAGATGGCCTGAACCTTGACCGGGTCCATTTCAATAACAGATGGGGACAAAATGAATCCCAGAAATGAGATCCTCTGTACGCCAAAAAGACACTTTGATCCCTTCACATACAGAGCATTCTCTCTCAAAATCTGGAATACAGTTCGAACATGTTTCACATGAGAGTCCCAGTCATTAGAAAAAATCAAGATATCATCCAAATAAACAATCAGAAATTTGTCCACAAAATCCCTGAAAATGTCATTCATGAAGGACTGGAAGACGGAAGGAGCATTAGTGAGCCCAAAGGGCATCACCAGGTACTCAAAATGCCCTTCAGGGGTATTGAATGCCGTCTTCCATTCATCCCCGTGCTTAATGCGAATAAGGTTATACACCCCCCTGAGGTCAAGCTTGGTAAACCAAGTAGCGTTTTTCACCCTGGAAAACAGGTCAGAAATCAAGGGTAACGGGTATTGATATTTCACAGTAATATTGTTCAAGAGACGATAATCAATACACGGCCTCAATGAACCATCCTTTTTGGCCACAAAGAAAAAACCGGCACCTAAGGGTGAAGAGGATGGTCTGATATGACCCTTCTCCAATGATTCCTTGATATAAGACCGCATAGCGTCATGTTCAGGTACAGACAAGTTAAAAAAGCGACCCTTAGGGAATTTACTACCCGGCACTAATTCAATAGCGCAGTCATAGCTCCTATGGGGAGGCAAGGATGCAGATTTACTTTCGCTAAACACATCAGAAAAATCAATCAAAAAGTCAGGAACATCCTGAGCCTGGGGGGAGGCAGAAAAAACAGGAGTGTTGGTATTAACACATTGGCAGCCCCAACTGGTTACAGACACAGATTTCCAATCCAAAACAGGATTATGAGACTGTAACCAAGGGAAACCCAGCACTATAATGTCATGCAGATTATACAGAACCAAAAATTTGCAGCACTCCTGGTGATCAGGTTCAACCCTCATTATCACCTAAGTAGAAAACTGGGGTTCATTCTCAGCCAAAGGGGTAGAATCGATCCCCAGTAGGGGAATAGACTTCTGTAGGGGTATCAAGGGAAACCCACAACGTTTAGCAAAATCATAATCCATCAGGTTAATAGCTGCTCCAGAATCAACGAAAGCCTGAGCAGAAAATGAGGACAGAGAGCATATCAGAGTGACAGTTAATAAAAACTTAGTCTGAACACTACCCAAGACAACTGAGCGTGCAAAACGTCTTCCCCGCTTAGGGCAGACTGAAATAGCATGAGAGGCATCACCACAGTAGAAACATAACCCATTGCGCTTTCGAAACTCATGACGCTGTGCCCCAGACACCACTCCATCACACTGCATGGGTTCAGAAGCTGGTTCACAAGGCAACACCATTCCACGCATACCTCTCCGCTCACGCAAACGTCTGTCAATTTGAATCGCTAATGACATAGAATCATTGAGACCAGAGGGGACAGGGAATCCCACCATAACATCCTTTACATTATCTGACAGACCCTTCCGGAAAAGGGCTGCCAAAGCGTCGTCATTCCATTTGGTCAGGACTGCCCACCTATGGAATCTCTGACAGTATAACTCAGCGTCATCAAGCCCCTGATTTAATGCCAACAAGGCTTTTTCAGCTTGATCAGTGACATTAGGCTCATCGTACAATAACCCCAAAGCCTGAAAAAATGCATCAACATCACTCAAAACAGGATCCCCAGGTGTCAGGGAAAAAGCCCAATCCTGAGGATCACCGCGCAGGAGAGAGATGATAATTTGAACCTGCTGCGCTGCGTTCCCTGAGGACTTAGATTTTAAGGCAAAAAACAATTTACAATTATTTTTGAAATTCTGAAACTTAGCTCGATCCCCTAAAAACAAATCTGGCATGGGAATCCTAGGTTCCACAACAGGCAACCTAGCAAGATAGGTAGCAATACTCTGAACCTCAGTGGCAAGCTGATCCACACGGCCAGACAACTGTGCAAACTCCATTGAGAGAAAAGATCTTCCCCAGCACCCAGAGATACAGAGGGAAAAAAAAAAAAATGCAACAAACAGAAAAATATCTCTGAAAACTCTGACAACCTTTTTTTTTTTTTTTCTTTCACAATATTTTTCCCTTCTGTGAGTACCACACAATTTTCAGTTATGGCCGGTGATACTGTTATGATTTGGTAGCTGAGGAGTGCAGGTAAAAAAAGGCAATACACCAGAGCAGTTGGAAACTATGAGATTGCAGTACCCTGACTAACCACCACAACTAGAGGCAGCCGTGGAGCGTTCCTACGTTGGTCCTAGACGCCTCGTCACAGCCTGAGAAACTAACTACACCTAAAGATAGATATAGGAAAGCTATCTGCCCCGGAGCAGAACCCCAAAGACAATAGAAAGCCCCCAAACATGTAATGGCGGTTAGACAAGATGAAACACTGACACAGAAAGAAAATAAAGATTATTATTATTATTATTATTATTATTAAAATAGTATGAGCAAACGCTGGGGCCCAAACTAACTAAATAGAAAAGGATAGGAAGGGTACTTACTGCAATCCCAGAAAACCCTGAAAAGCACCAACACCACTAATTTCAAAAACACCTGAGATCACACGACCTCTACCACCTAAATTAGTTCTCTGGTGTAACAAAATCAAAACAGCAGCCACTGAAAAAACTGGAAAAAGCAAAAGTACATACATAAATGGCTGAACTAAACTGAGAGGGCAAAAGCCCCCGGAGGGGACCCTGAAGGCCCCCACAGAAGTGCAGGACAAAAATGCAAAAATATAGCACAAAAACAAAAAGAAGAAAATGTCTTATCTGTTAGCAGGAGATGCAGACACGACACAGCAGGCTACAAGGGAAACAGGAATGAAGGATTCAGACCAGAACAATTGATCACCGGCAACCCTGATGGGAAGGTGACTCCCTTATATAAGACCAGTCAGTAACACCTGATTCCCAGTCCTCACAATCTTCACTGGACAGACCAGCACCGCTTGTAACCACCAGAGGAAGCCTCTGCTCAGAACTCATCTCAAACCCATTCACAACAGGAAACCCCTCAATTCTAACTCCAACCCTAACCCCAACACACCCCTAACCCCAACCCTAACCCCTACACACACCTAACCCTAATACAAACCCTAACCATAACCCTAACCCCAACACACCCCTAACCCTAATCCCAACTCTAACCATAAACCTAACCACAAGCCTAACCCTAATTCCAACCCTAACCCTAATTCCAACCCTATCCCAAATTCCAACCCTAACCCTAATTCTAACCTTAACCCTAATGCTAACCCTAACCCTAGTTCTAACCCTAAGGCTGGGTTCATATTGCGTTTTACCAGCCCGTTCAACACGTAGCGTTGACTGGCTGGTAACGGTATAGCATAACGTGATCGCGTTATGCTATACCCGCTAGTGCAGATGAATCAGCAGATAATTCATCTGTGCTAGCGGTGACGGAGCCCAGACGCTGCAGCCCGTGTCCGAGGCTCCGTCACTGAATGACAGCACGTCGCGAACGCATGCCGCTTTACAGCATGCGTTGCGATGCGCACACAAATGGGGTGAATGGCAGCGTTAACGGACTGCGTTACACCGCGTTATACCGCGGTGAAACGCAGTCCATCTAACGGACTGCCATAATGCAATATGAACCCAGCCTAACCCTAACCCTGAGGCCCCGTGCACACGTTGCGGATTCACTTGCGGATTTTTCTTAAATCCGCAGGTAAAATGACCTGCGTTTTACCTGCGAATTTAGCGCGGATTTGTTGCGGTTTTTCCCTGCGGTTTTACACCTATAATGGAATAGGTGTAAAACCTCTGCGGAATCCGCACAAAGAGTTGACATGCTGCGGATTTAAAACCGCAACAAATCCGCATGTGCACAGCGTTTTTTTTAACCATTTATTTGCATTGTACTGTACATGGTTTCTGGATCTGCTGTGGATCCATAGCGCCAAATCTGCTGTGGATCCGCAGCGCCAAATCCGCTGCGGATCTGCAGCAAAATCTCCGGCGGATCAGCAGCAAAATCCACTGCGGATCCCCAGCAAAATCTGCTGCGGATCACCAGCAAAATCCACCGAGGATCCCCAGCAAAATCCGCCGAGGATCCCCAGCAAAATCCGCCGCGGATCCGCAGCAAAATCCGCCGCGGATCAGCAGCAAAATCAGCCGCGGATCAGCAACAATATCCGCCGCGGATCCACAGCAAAATCAGCTGCGGATCAGCAGCAAAATCCGCTAGGAAGAAAAAAAAAAATTCTTTATTTTATTATTTGTCCCTACCTATGACAGGGTTTATCACAGTGATCAAAATAAATTTTTGTACAATGGAGGGCGCACTGCGCATGTGCCGGCCGGCGCACTGCGCATGTGCCCGCCATTTTCCAAGATGGCGGCGCCCATGAAGAATCCCGGGTAGCCGCTGGGACGGATCCAGGGACATCGGTGGACCGGGAGAGGTGAGTAGGGGGGGGTCGGAAGGTGAGGGGGGGGGATAGGTAGGTGGGGGCAGCGGATCGCAGGAGCAGGGGAGCAGACAGTGACGGCGGTGACCGATCGCTGCCATTTTTCGGTGGCGGCGGCGATTGCTGCCGTGACTACGTGTGGGGGGGTCAGGGCTCGGTGTCCAGCCATGGCAGATGCTATTGCAGCATCGGCCATGGCTGGATTGTAATATTTCACCAATTAAATTAGTGAAATATTACAGATTGCTCTGATTGGCTGTTTCACTTTTAACAGCCAATCAGAGCGATCGTGGCCACGGTGGGGTTAAGCCAACCCCCTTGTGGTGAAGCACGAAGGGTCCTGTGCCTGCGGGTCGGGTGACCTTTGAGTGACCCCGGTCACCCGGCCCGCAGGAACGCGATCCTTTCATGACACAGGGTATGCGTCATAGGTCGGATTGGCACCGACTTTCATGACGCATACGCTGTGTCAAAGGTCGGGAAGGGGTTATATACCTTCGTTGTGGTAGGTTATTTTATCCTTGCAGCTGATTAAGCATATGTGCACTAGCGCCGCTACATACCCCCCCTTTTTGTATTATATTTATATGTATTGTATTTCTAGGTTGTGTAGGTTATACTCAGTATGCCATTCCAGGGGGTCCCTTGATATCACTACATGCATGCGATTTACACCTGTTCTCTGAGTACCTGAATTGACATTTCTGATAGGTAAATTGATTCCAAATACACCTTTCAGGAAACCTTGGATTGGCTTAGTGATTTCAGCGTGTGTGTACTGTATAAGGGTATTTTAATCTGTTTCTTCCATATACTAAGCTCTACTATTTCGGCTGTTTAAGTAAAGACAACTTTTGGGAATTTCTGCTTCAGTCTTGGTTTGTGACACACTGGATCTTATTCGGACCTCTGGTCATTACAACTGGTTGTGACGACACAGCATTTTTTCTTAATTATGCCAGACGTAAATTGTGTAGGTTCAGAATCATAAACTGTTGTCTGAAGTATTGACTCTTCTTGTAGGACGAATATTTACCTCTAATATTGTCTCCTATAGTTTATTTTCTGTTATCTTTGCAAAACAGTAATGCAAGGCCACTGAACAATGATGTTTGTTGATATGTTGATTACATGCATTGTCCATGCTAAACAGTTTGTTGGCATTCCCAAACAGAGGAAGAAAAACTATGCAAATAGATTAAATAATCAAACAATACAGGTTGGCCTCATTCACATCTCTCTCACGTCTGGATGCTGGTTGAAGGCCAGTTGTGAACTATACATAGAGAAATTTTCTTCTGGTCTGTGTGACTCTACAGATCAGCTTAGGTGACTACGGCCCCGGCTGGAAGAACACAGAACTGCTTTATTGATCATCACTGAAACCACAGAGACGTCTTAAAGAATCCAGGCTGGGACAATCGAGTCACCTGGCCACATACCTCACTGCTCTTGGTTAGCTTCCTAAGCTTGTTGTTACCTCCTTGCTCTGGAGGCCTGCCAAAGGCGGGGAGCCACTGGTGGGGGTATTCGGCATGGGAAGCAGCTCTAATCCCAGCGAGCCAGCGGAAGAGCGAGACTGTAATTTACACCATCTTGAGTATTTGCTGATACTGTTCTGTATCCTAGTGTGTGCTAGTGGCTCAATAAATTAATGCCACGCTGTTTTACTCTAACCCTGTGTTGTCTGTGTAATATGTGCCCACGGGGAGAGAGAGAGCGGGTGTTCAGTGGTATGAGCCCTGGTCCATGCAGTTTTTCTAAAGAGAGCTGGGCCAGCGGACAAAAGCACCGATTTTATGGTTTGTTAGAGAGGGATTTTTTGGGGGATCTCTTCACTTTGTTATTAATTGATGTATTCCTCCAAAGCCATTTTTTGTCCTCTATGTTTTGGTTTGGTGTTATGTTTACATCAAAAAATTGTTGAAATTTCATTGAATCCATTCTTTCCTTTATGCGTGAAATGTTCCCCGTGTGTATAATAATTCTGTTAACATGCGGATTTACCATATATCTGCATGTTAACAGCGTTACTTCTGGGGACAGGTTCCTTTTAACATAGAACAAAAAAATGTACCAATAAAAATGCTCGCCACCCGGGCGTAGAAAGGTTTCAATAGCTAGTATACATTATATAGATGATACTGCTGTATATACATTATGTAGGTGATACTGCCAGCAGTTGCACTATCACCTATATAATGTATATACAGCAGTTGCAGTACCACCTACATAATGTATATCCAGTAGTCTATATCTATATATATAAAAATTAGCGTGTGTGTGTGTATCAGCCACGCCCACTCCACATAGCCCCAACCAATCACTAAGCATCTTTATTTCACCAGAGCTGGATAAAAGAAGCTGAGCTGTGATTGGTTGCTATGAGCAACAGTTTTCCTTGTAGACAGTTGTGGTAACTGAGGCCTATTATTGTTATCATTTCTATGGTGATATCGTCATTCTGTAAAGCTGCAAATAACACAATTTATTAACGTGCCGACACAGACCACCCTCTGACACAGACTGCAGGGGGAGCCCAGAATCAGGAACTTCTCTGTCTGGAATGAAGCATCTCATTAACTTAATAATTCAAACATAGATTAAAAAAAGAAACACAAAACGGATTTCTCCAACCCAGGTATCATTTTAATCGGTGTAACAGCACCAACCTGACAATATTGGCTCTGACGGGATGATGTGGGATATTAGGGGTAGTAGTCCGGTGTCTCTGACGGGATGATGTGGGATATTAGTGGTAGTAGTCCGGTGGCTCTGACTGACGGGATGATGTGGGATATTAGGGGTAGTAGTCCGGTGTCTCTGACGGGATGATGTGGGATATTAGTGGTAGTAGTCCGGTGGCTCTGACTGACGGGATGTTGTGGGATATTAGGGGTAGTAGTCCGGTGGCTCTGGCTGACGGGATGATGTGGGATATTAGGGGGAGTAGTCCGGTGGCTCTGGCTGACGGGATGATGTGGGATATTAGGGGTAGTAGTCCGGTGGCTCTGGCTGACGGGATTGTGTGGGATATTAGGGGTAGTAGTCCGGTGGCTCTGGCTGACGGGATGATGTGGGATATTAGGGGTAGTAGTCCGGTGGCTCTGGCTGACGGGATTGTGTGGGATATTAGGGGTAGTAGTCCGGTGGCTCTGACGGGATGATGTGGGATATTAGTGGTAGTAGTCCGGTGGCTCTGGCTGACGGGATGATGTGGGATATTAGTGGTAGTAGTCCGGGGGCTCTGGATGACGGGATGATGTGGGATAATAGGGGGAGTAGTCTGGTGGCTCTGACGGGATGATGTGGGACATTAGGGGTAGTAGTCTGGTGGCTCTGATGAGATGATGTGGGATATTAGGGGTAGTAGTCCGGTGGCTCTGGCTGATGGGATGATGTGGGATATTAGGGGTAGTAGTCTGGTGGCTCTGACGAGATGATGTGGGATATTAGGAGTAGTAGTCCGGTGGCTCTGGCTGACGGGATGATGTGGGATATTAGGGGGAGTAGTCCGGTGGCTCTGGCTGACGGGATGATGTGGGATATTAGGGGTAGTAGTCTGGTGGCTCTGATGAGATGATGTGGGATATTAGAGGTAGTAGTCTGGTGGCTCTGGCTGACGGGACCATGTAGGATATTAGGGGTAGTAGTCTGGTGGCTCTGGCTGACGGGATGATGTGGGATATTAGGGGTAGTAGTCCGGTGGCTCTGGCTGATGGGATGATGTGGGATATTAGGGGTAATAGTCTGGTGGCTCTGACGGGATGATGTGGGATATTAGTGGCAGTAGTCCGGGGGCTTTGGTTGATGGGATGATGTGGGATATTAGGGGTAGTAGTCTGGTGACTCTGATGGATGAGGTGGGATATTAGGGGTAGTAGTCTGGTGGCTCTGATGGGATGATGTGGGATATTAGGGGTAGTAGTCCAGTGGCTCTGGTTGATGGGATGATGTGGGATATTAGGGTAGTAGTCCGGTGGCTCTGGTTGATGGGATGATGTGGGATATTAGGGGTAGTAGTCCGGTGGATCTGATGGGATGATGTGGGATATTAGGGGTAGTAGTCTGGTGGCTCTGATGTGGGATATTAGGGGTAGTAGTCCGGTGGCTCTGGCTGATGGGAGATATTAGGGGTAGTAGTCTGGTGGCTCTGACGGGATGATGTGGGATATTAGGAGTAGTAGTCCGGTGGCTCTGGCTCACGGGGTGATGTGGGATATTAGGGGTAGTAGTCCGGTGGCTCTGACGGGATGATGTGGGATATTAGTGGCAGTTGTCCGGTGGCTCTGGCTGACGGGTCGATGTGGGATATTAGGGGTAGTAGTCCGGTGGCTCTGGCTGATGTGGGATATTAGTGGCAGTAGTCCGGGGACTCTGGATGACGGGATGATGTGGGATATTGGGGGAGTAGTCTGGTGGCTCTGGCTGACGGGATGATGTGGGGTATTAGGGGTAGTAGTCCGGTGGCTCTGGCTGATGTGGGATATTAGGGGTAGTAGTCCGGTGGCTCTGGCTGACTGGATGATGTGGGATATTATAGTGAGTGTGGCAATGCGGAGTGGGCGGGGCTACACACACTAAGCTTTATATATATATATATATATATATATATATATATATATATAGATATAATCATTATAATTTTTTATAACTAACCATAGTTACTATGCCTGGGCAACACTGGGCTCTTCAGCTAGTATATTATATAGGGAATACTGTGATTACTGTATATATTATACAGGTGATGCAATGACTGCTGTATATGCATTATATAGGTGATATTGTTACTGCTGTGTATACACTACATAGGTGATACCATGATTGCTGTATATATTATACAGGTGATACAATGATTGCTATATATATATATATATATATATATATATATATACTGTATATATTATATAGATGTGTATAGTCACAGTATCACCTACATAACATACAGTGCCTACAAGTAGTATTCAACCCCCTGCAGATTTAGCTGGTTTGATAAGATGCAAATAAGTTAGAGCCTTCAAACTGCAAACGAGAGTAGGATTTATTAACAGAAGCATAAATCTTACAAAACAAAAAGTTATGTTGCTCAGTTGAATTTTAATAAATTTTAAACATAAAAGTGTGGGTCAATTATTATACAACCCCTATGTTTAATATTTCGTGGAATAACCCTTGTTTGCAATTACAGCTAATAATCGTCTTTTATAAGACCTGATCAGACTGGCACAGGTCTGTGGAGTTATCTTGGCCCACTCCTCCATGCAGATCTTCTCCAAGTTATCTAGGTTCTTTGGGTGTCTCATGTGGACTTTAATCTTGAGCTCCTTCCACAAGTTTTCAATTGGGTTAAGGTCAGGAGACTGACTAGGCCACTCCAACACCTTGACTTTTTCCCTCTTGAACCAGGCCTTGGTTTTCTTGGCTGTGTGCTTTGGGTCGTTGTCTTGTTGGAAGATGAAATTACGACCCATCTTAAGATCCTTGATGGAGGAGCGGAGGTTCTTGGCCAAAATCTCCAGGTAGGCCGTGCTATCCATCCTCCCATGGATGCGGACCAGATGGCCAGGCCCTTGGCTGAGAAACAGCCCCACAGCATGATGCTGCCACCACCATGCTTGACTGTAGGGATGGTATTCTTGGGGTTGTATGCAGTGCCATCCAGTCTCCAAACGTCACGTGTGTGGTTGGCACCAAAGATCTCGATCTTGGTCTCATCAGACCATAGAACCTTGAACCAGTCTGTCTCAGAGTCCTCCAAGTGATCATGAGCAAACTGTAGACGAGCCTTGACATGACGCTTTGAAAGTAAAGGTACCTTACGGGCTCGTCTGGAACGGAGACCATTGCGGTGGAGTACGTTACTTATGGTATTGACTGAAACCAATGTCCCCACTGCCATGAGATCTTCCCGGAGCTCCTTCCTTGTTGTCCTTGGGTTAGCCTTGACTCTTCGGACAAGCCTGGCCTGGGCACGGGAGGAAACTTTCAAAGGCTGTCCAGGCCTTGGAAGGCTAACAGTAGTTCCATAAGCCTTCCACTTACGGATGATGCTCCCAACAGTGGAGACAGGTAGGCCCAACTCCTTGGAAAGGGTTTTGTACCCCTTGCCAGCCTTGTGACCCTCCACGATCTTGTCTCTGATGGCCTTGGAATGCTCCTTTGTCTTTCCCATGTTGACCATGTATGAGTGCTGTTCACAAGTTTGAGGAGGGTCTTAAATAGTCAGAAAAGGCTGGCAAAAGAGATCATTAATCCACACATGTGAAGCTCATTATTCTTGGTGCCTGAACTACTTCTTAATACTTTAGGGGGACCAAACAGAATTCTTGTGGTTTGAGGGGTTGAATAATAAATGACACTCTGAATTAACTTTTAACGTTTTAAAAAAAAAAAAAATTATAAAAAATTTTTTTGCTGCAGTGCATTTCCCACTTCCAGGCTGATCTACAGTACAAATGTCACAATGCCAAGTTAATTCCGCATGTGTCAACCAGCTAAATCTGCAGTGGGTTGAATACTACTTGTAGGCACTGTATATACAGCATCCTCTGTATCACCTATGTATTGCATATACAGCAGTCGCAGTATCACCTGTATGATGTATATAGACTACTATACATGCAATATATATGTGATACTTAGATTGCTGTATATACAATATATAGGTGATACTGCGACTGCTGTATATACAATATATAGGTGATACTGTGACTGCTGTATATAGACAAAAAAAGGTTTCCATCATGGGACTCACCCAGATCCAGATGGGGTGGATGATGAGAAGGAACATGTCCAGTGTCGGGCGTGCACTAGAGCAGATCCTGGTTCTGGTGAGCAGAGAGCAAACAGCTCCCAAATATAGAAGTTATGATGCTGGTTCTGGGCAGCATCAGACAGAAAGAGCACTGTACGTGCCGCAACGGCCCTTGTGAGTTTGAGCAAGTGCACAAGGCCTTTATGCGGAAGTTCTAAAGGGCCGGCGGCCCTTTTTACAGTGACGAGCCGACCCACTGGGCATCTGCCAGCCTTGGCAGATTGCCAGTCTGGGCCTGAACCCCACTGATCAACAAGTTATCACTTGTTTACACTGGACAACCCTTTAAAGGGGTTTCTCACCTTAAAAAATCATGATACATCACAAGGATGGATCTGTTATGAATTTATGACTGAGAGGTCCCAGCAGTCAGACCATCAGCAATCTTTTGGATAAGTGATGCCCTACTCCGCATCCTAGCCCTTCTTCTCTCCCCTTTATGATCGACTCAATGTTTTATATAGCATTAGGAATAAATTGCACTTTTTGTGGTGAAAAACATTGAAAACATAAGGAAATAATTCTAAAATGTTTTCCATAAGCAGTTGGATCGCAGGTCAATGATCATTTTGGAAAAGTTATTGCTTGGATTTTCCTGTTGATGAGATCCTGCAGTTCAGCTCAGCCGTACAATAACTCAACCTGATCGCTTTGGACAACCATGCACATATAGAGTATAACCCAGCCAAATGGATTCAGGCCAGCCTTCAAAAACATTGTGAGCAATGCATGAATGATTGTGAGGGTCTTAGAAGGTCGCTGAACCTGATGCCAGGGCAGATATGGCATTCATACATTAGTGTCCAATGACATTGGAAAGAATGATTCAAACCCAGGACTTGTGGTTACTAAGGTCTGTGGTGTCACAGTAAAGGACAACCTCCTACAAATCACCTCCTGACACTAAGACCAGCACTACATTAACCTTTAGCACCAGCAGGGACTGCCAGTTCTTGTATGCCCTCTATGGCTTGGACAGCTGCCTGCTTAACTTTTCCTCAACATTTGGTCTTGTGGTCAGATGTGTGATTACATTGATTTTTCCAAGTGTATTGGCATTGCTCTAAGGCTAAGTTCACATTAGCGTTCGGGGGCTTTGTGGAGGGCTGCGTACTTCCTTCGTTAAGCCCCGCCTACTTCCGCATACTCCTGCATGCGTCCTGCATACTTATCTTTAACATTGGGTGCGCAGGACATGCGGATGCATTGTTTTGACGAGCCCGATGACCGCACGGGAACACAACAAGTTGCGTTTTGCGCGGACAGCGGACACGTCAAAACGACGCATCCGCATACATCCGCATGTCCTGCGTACCCAATGTTAAAGATAGGTACGCAGGACGCATGCAGAAGTAGGCGGGGCTTAATGGAGGGAGTACGCAGCCCTCCGCAAAGCCCCCGAACGCTAATGTGAACGCAGCCTTAGACACTTTCTCATGTACCAATCTCTGCAGTAATAATGTGCATTACTCTTCATATGATGCAGCTCTTTCTTCCCCTACCACAGCTTCAAGTCACAGCAAAATATGCAGATGAAGATTCACAGTTTACAGCATATTAGTTAAAGCACCACTCTGGTGTAATTTTTTTTTTTTTTACCTGGACCTAATAATATACTTACCAGCCGTCTTCTGCTATTCCATCTTCATTTGTGAGGGCAACTTCTGACAGACTGGAAGTCAGACGTAAAGGTCACAAGCTCTCAATGTAAGTCTATGAGACCCTCGTTCTTTCTCTCATAGGCTTACATTGAGACGTGACCTCCGGCTCACCCATCAAACACTAGAGCAATTTGGCAGGTCACAACCAGCAGAAGACGACTGGAGCGGCGCCGATAGCAGCAAATCGCAGCTGGCAAGTATATTACTAAGGCACAGGGCACATGCATTAGTAATAGCACTCCGAGTGTGAGATCACAAAAAAAATTGTGCCTGGATACTTTTATGTCTGAATTTAAATAGTCCCCCCACCAGGTTAATTTATGTTATACAACTCTTGTAAGCAGCAAGTATTTCTACATTGAAAGAGGTAATGGATTCCAATTTTGTATTGAATTATGTATTTACAGAATTACAAAAGTTGTCACCTAGGGTCGTTGTAATATAACGTTACCCCACAAGTGAAAAACATACTACAATGGCTTCCATGTTATTTCCCTGTATCTATAACTTCCAACATTTTTTAATGCTTAAGGTCTCCCAAAAATCCAATCATTTTAAATATCCTCCCAAGAATCGAGATCAGATTGCTCCCCAGGCCCTTCTCACAGCTCCAGGGTCAGATGTTCCTCAAGAATTGTCAAGCACCACGAATCTGATCATCCATCTTGTTTCCTGCAAACCTTCTGAACATTCTCCATGTCCCCAGCCACCATCAAAACCAGATCATTTTCCAACTCTTCTGCTGCCCCCAGGACTTATCATTCATCGCCCCCTTATGGCCCCCAGTACCAGGTCATTTTATGTCTACACCGAGACCAAAAGTTCACATTGTTCTTCAGATCTGCTAAAGCCTGGGGAGAAGAGGGGGGTGTCACATCATTCAATAGAAACACTAATCAGACCATAGTAGAGGTAAAGGTAAACTCTGCAGCCATGGGGCAGCCTACACGACATATACCGTATGTTGCTTATGAGAGGACATTTTTGCTTCATCAGTATATGCAAGGGGAATCATCCTACATTCTTTCTCCCCCTAGTTCACATTTTTAAAGTTGAGCGTGCCTCAACATGTAGTCATATACTTAATAGATGTCCTGTCAAAGATTTGGCAGACATTCCTCACTGCCATAACATAAAAGCAGTGTCCTTGATTCTGACCATGGATGGATTGAACTTCAGCTGTCTACTTGTTTTTTCTGTAAAGGTCATACATATATAGATGGGAATGACACAGTAAACAGAAATCTGCTACCACTAAGAAAGACCAAGACGTAATTGCATGACGTAGACAACTGAACCTCCTATCAATATCTGTTTGTAGTGACAAACCAATGTCAAAACAATGGGCATGAATTTGAAATTGTACCTACATACAGTAACGAGGTCTTCCGGAGATGTGGACCCCTTTTCTAGCAAACAAAGCCTAAGGGATTGTGCATTTTTGATTGTTAACCTCCCTATCGGGGTATGAACTTTCCTCGGGACTTCACAGGTGATTTCCAAAGAGTAGTCTCCATTGATGTATAGGAGAACCGAAGGCACCATTCGGGGTACCAAGAAAAGGGGAAGGAAAATTAGTCAGACAGTATGACAGACGGAGTTTGGTGGTAAGGTAAATAATTGACAGGTTAAGGGCAGGATGGGTGGCAGATAAAAATAAATTGATGATTTCATAAGCTGGGTTGTTGACTAAAGGAACAAGAACAGAGTTGGAGACTTCAGGAATCAAAAGCCCCAAGTCCGGTCTAATTAGTGCGTACGGGGAGCCAATATAAGTACGTGACCTACAGCCAGACTGGATTGCTACAGCAGAGTAGTACCTGAAAGCAGAAGTCCATGCACCACCATAGGAGAGCCAGCGAAACGTTACACGTACCTTTAAAAATGTAACAAGCAATGTGTTACCAGTGATGTGGATTATTTAAACCATAAGTCTGGATGAGCAACATGGACTGGAAGCAATGGTGCAGTGGAGCGGATCCTCTTGGACATCTGGATCAGCAAAAAACAGGATAATGAGGCATGCAGGATGACAGACAAATAAACAAAGCAGGTAGCACAAATGAAAGAGAGCCAGGTTTCTGGATACACACCGGAACAGTACCTGTATAGGAAAACTGGAAGCTTCCAGCTGGGATGAATTTAATCACAGGAATCCAGTCTGGAATCTTTCAGCATAGAAATGGTGAATAGAAGTGATACATGCAAACTTGAACTTGTAAGGAAGAAATGGTTAACCTTAGTAGACAAAGGAGTGTGTAGGACGGCAGACAAGCAAAGCAGGTAGCACAAATGAAGCAGAGCCAGGTTTGCGAATACACATGGAAACAGTAACTACATAGGAAATTGGTATATTCCAGCAGGGAAGCAGTTAATCACAAGAATCTAGTCTGGAAACAACCAGCAGGGAAATGGTGAATAGAAGCTGATGCATTCAAGCTTGAACTTGTAGTGAGGAAATGATTAACCTCAGGAGAGCAATATGGTATAGGCAAACTGGAGTCTCCCTTGAAGAGATGGATTACCTTGATTGCAGAGGCCAGGTGTGAACAGCACTGACAAGAGTTACGAGAAATTGGTAGATTGCGTGTGGAGAGGTTGGTGTGGACAACACCTGGTAAGCTGGACTGAGCTCGGAAATAATGCCGGTTGTAGGATGCAAGTCAGAAGTAGAAGAAGTGATGATAGACTCCTGGCAGGAATGGTGTCAAGTGAAGTAGTAGCAAACTCCTAACTGACTTAAGGCAACTGTGGACAATGCTACGTAATACCCAAGCACTTAGTCTCTGCCTGATGTGGACTTAAAAGGTATAGGTTGATTATGTCAGAGAAGTTTGATGGGTTACATTTCAATGAATACTGCAAAGGGAGAAGGCCATAGGAAATGGCAGCACTGGAGTCAGGGCAGGTGAGTAACACAATGATTCAAAGAACCAGATAAATAAGCTTTCCTCAATGCCCAGTGAGCATTCACCCAAAGGTCATCCTATGGTCTATTAGTACATAGACTACCAAAACCACAAGTTGTCCCCATCTTGGTAGTTGGGTATGGTAGATTGGATAACGGGACTGAGGGATAAATACTCCCTTTATCATTTCTTATTTTTCTATCATCCTTCTACTATACTGAAATTCTAATATTCCAGAACTAAGAAGGATCGGCCTTTTAGAGCTTCTGTTATAATAATGCAAGACTTACACAGAAGATGAAATGGCTGGCACTAAACTTAAAAGGGCAGTTCTCAAAAGTTTGCAATGTGAACCAGCATTTTCTAGTTACATTTGTGACAGTGGTCTATGACCCCTCTTCTTTGGAAAACGGTTAGCCTTTCATGACTATTTAAGCGAGAAGAGTTCGAAATATGGTGTAAGGTTCTTTGTCTCTGTTGACATGTTCCTTGAAACTCAGTTTTCCGTCGGCCATTTTGCTTTCTGTCTTTCTGCAGCTCTTGCCCTCAGTTAATATGGAGTTTCCAGTTTTCATGTTCCCGCCCTGATTCTTCCCTCTTGCTTCTTAAGCAGCCTCAGCTGAACAATCAGTGCTCCTGAATCAAGCCTCAGTCAGTCTGTGACCTGACTCCTGGAAGCCTTGGACTTGTACTCCAGCTATTCCCTACTGAGGAACCTTGGAACACTTTTGGACTCTGGAAACCTGCTGTTTGGTGAATCCATGTTTGCAGAGGAATTACGGTACAGAGAAGAGATCCTGAACCTGCTTTGGAGATTTATTGTAGTGCTTGAAGTTACTCTGGCCTGCTGTGTCTCCTGTTGCTGTTCCTGCAAACTGTGTGAACTTTTCAGCATGCTTGTATGAAGTAATACAAGTCATTTCATTTCAACCTATGTCTCCTGTGTTTTCCTCGCACCCAAGCACAAGACGCTATAGGAACTGTACACTATACATGACAAGATTCAGGAGCCAATGTTTAGTGTCTGCTGGGTCTGGGAAAGCCGTGTCTGCTGTGACTGTGGATATCAGATGTCCGTTTAATACCTTATGTGATGACAGTGGTTGTGACTTCTCACAACCATTCCAGGTGAGCGCATTCCCTTAAAATTTTACTCTGGAGTGTTACCACAGGTAAACACTATTGTTTTTTTTTTTTCCTTTCCTCTTCTCCTTCCAGCACCTCTGCCTTAAAAGATCTGGAAGATAGAGGCCCGCATAAAGGAACTTTGCGGAGTGACTGATACAATCCTTTCAGATGTACAGACTTTAAAAACCCGTTTTGCAAGCCTACAGGACCTCACTAATCATAATTTGCAAGTGTTTGGACAGACTACCCAGGAATTGCGAGCCAGGATTGAGGCTCTAGAGGAACGAGCCCAGGCTCCTGCCATAACCCCAAGTTCTGGGATCCCCAAATTACCTCCTTTTCGTTTTGGCGGTGAACGTGAGAAATTCAGGGGATTTATTAATCAATGCAATTTATTTTTCTCTGCACATGCTTCACAATTTCCCACTGAACGATCCAAAGTGCTTACTATAATCATGTTGCTTACCAATAAGGCTTTGATGTGGGCAAACCCTCTGATTGAGACTGAGGATGATTGTTTGAATCACCTTGATGCTTTTATTTCAGCCATGGGGCAGGTGTTTGATGACCCCAATCGAGGTACAACAGCTGAAGCAGCCATGTTAACTTTGCGCCAAGGTAAGCGTTCAGTAGCCGAATATGCCCTGGATTTCAGGAGATGGGGTCTTGATACCACTTGGGACACTTCCGCTAAAAAATCTATTTTTCGGAAAGGGTTGTCTCCACTGATTAAGGATGAACTTGCTCGTGCCGACCCTCCCACTGCGTTAGGTGACTTTATTAACTATTGTATCCGTATTGATGCTCGTCTGACTGAACGCAGACAAGAGAGATGGTTCGAAAATAATCGCACTAACCTTTTACTACCTCCCTCCTCAGCTAAGGAACCTTTGAGTAGGATCACAAGGGAACCAGAACCTGAACCCATGCAGGTGGACTCTTTACAAAGACGGGTTAGTGATGCACGCAAAGAACATCGTATAAAGGAAAATCTATGTTTCTACTGTGGTAAGTCAGGGCACTTCATTATAAACTGCCCCAGCCGTTCTCGTAAGACTACTGCAGCAGTCATTCACTGTGAGTGTTGCGAGAGGAGCTCTGTCATGTCCGAGCCTCAGGCTCCAGAGAGACCTGCTGCAAGAGATCTTGATTTCTCGGACTTAAACTCTGTTAGTTCTGGGGACGATGACGGTATAAACGCTGCAATTTTTCAAGTTTCCTCAGCGGTGTCCCAGCTGAGTTGTAAAAGAAACAATTCTCATTGCTTCCTTTCCATCAAACTCTGGGTTGACTCAGTCTGGGTGTCTAGCTCTGCTATGATCGACTCAGGAGCAAGTGGAAATTTTATGGATATCTCCTTTGCTCTGAAACAGGGATACGTTCAGTGAAGAAGGCTACTCCAGTACAGATGGAGACTGTGGATGGCTCTCTACTGACTTCTGGACCAGTGTTGTGAATGGGTTTGAGATGAGTTCTGAGCAGAGACTCCCTCTGGTGGTTACAAGCGGTACTGGTCTGTTCAGTGAAGATTGTGAGGACTGGGAATCAGGTGTTACTGACTGGTCTTATATAAGGGAGTCACCTTCCCATCAGGGTTGCCGGTGATCAATTGTTCTGGTCTGAATCCTTCATTCCTGTTTCCCTTGTAGCCTGCTGTGTCGTGTCTGCATCTCCTGCTAACAGATAAGACATTTTCTTCTTTTTGTTTTTGTACTATTTTTTTGCATTTTGTCCTGCACTTCTTTGGGGGTCTTCTGGGTCCCCTTCGGGGGCTTTTGCCCTCTCAGTTTAGTTCAGCCACTGATGTTTGTACTTTTGCTTTTTCCAGTTTTTTCAGTGGCTGCTGTTTTGATTTTGTTACACCAGAGAACTAATTTAGGTGGTAGAGGTCGTGTGATCTCAGGTGATTTTGAAATTAGTAGAGTTGGTGCTTTTCAGGGTTTTCTGGGATTGCAGTAAGTACCCTTCCTATCCTTTTCTATTTAGTTAGTTTGGGCCCCAGCGTTTGCTCATACTATTTTCTTTCTGTGTCAGTATTTCTTCTTGTCTAACCGCCATTACTTGTTTGGGGGCTTTCTATTATCTTTGGGGTTCTGCTCCGGGGCAGATAGCTTTCCTATTTCTATCTTTAGGTGTAGTTAGTTTCTCAGGCCGTGACGAGGCGTCTAGGACCAACGTAGGAACGCTCCACGGCTGCCTCTAGTTGTGGTGGTTAGTCAGGGTACTGCAATCTCATAGATTCCAACTGCTCTGGTGTATTGCCTTTTTTACCTGCACTCCTCAGCTACCGAAACATAACAGACCAGTGGATCAAGAAACAGAGCCTTTGAGGGTCCTTATGGGTAAAGATCATCAGGAGAAAATGTCTTTTTTGCTTATCTCTTCTCCCCACTTTCCCATCATTCTAGGGCTACCATGGCTGCAGGCGCAGAATCCTACGATTAACTGGGAGACCAAGGAATTACACTTTCCGGAGAAACAGATGAGTCAAGGAGTTTCAGCTTGCTCTGTTCCTAAAGGAACCATGTCAGTCCCTGAACTACCAGCTGTATACCAGGACTATGACGATTTATGTGACAAGAAGAACGCTGATCAGCTTCCTCCTCACCATCCATATGATTGTCCAATTGAATTATTACCCGGAGCCGAGATACCTTTTGGTAAGATCTACCCCCTAGCGGGGCCCGAGCTAAAAGCTTTGAAGGATTATATAGACGAAAATTTAGCCAAGGGCTTCATACGCCACTCTTCATCTCCCGCAGGTGCACCCATCTTCTTTGTGAAGAAGAAAAATAGATCTCTGAGACCCTGCATAGACTATAAGGAACTCAATAAGGTTACTATTAGAAACCGTTATCCATTGCCTTTAATCCCTGAGTTGTTGGAGAGAGTGCGGCATGCCAAAATTTTCTCTAAACTGGATCTCCGTGGGGCCTATAACTTGGTCCGTATCAGACCTGGGGATGAATGGAAGACTGCTTTCAGGTCACGCTATGGACACTTTGAATATCTAGTTATGCCTTTTGGTCTGAGTACCGCCCCAGCACTTTCCAACACTTCGTGAATGATATCTTCAGGGATCTCCTAGATACATTTGTGGTGATTTATCTGGATGATATTCTAATTTTTTCTAACTCCACAGAGGAACATCATGGACATGTGAGAATGGTCTTAGAACGCCTAAGACAAAACCATCTCTACATCAAACTTGAAAAATGTGAATTCCATAAGACCGAAATTAAATTTCTGGGGTATGTACTATCTACGCAAGGGATTAGTATGGATGGAAGCAAGACCCAAGCCATCAAGGATTGGCCAATTCCTAGAAATGTGAAGGAGGTGCAGCGTTTCATTGGGTTTGCCAACTTCTATAGACGTTTCATTAAGAATTTTTCTGAGGTAGTGTCACCTATCACCCAACTTACCCGGAAACAGTCTAGGTTCTCCTGGACCCCGCAAGCTCAGGAAGCATTTTCCTGTTTAAAGGATAAATTTACCACCGCACCTATCTTAGTACATCCCAACCCCGAGCTTGCCTTCATAATAGAGGTGGATGCTTCAGACTGTGCCTGTTCTGCCCGTCTTATGTGTATGTGTACATAATCCTTGCAGACAGCATAAACCTTGATCCCAACAGTGATTTGATAGACACGTGATGTCTGTTACCAAGTTTATTGCAGGAATCGAATATGGTAAAAAACTGTGGAACAAATAACAGTATTTTACTATGTGCTCACAAACATGTGGCAAGCATACAATATATACACAATATACAGTGGTGAGGGAACACACTATATGCATAACATGTAGTTACATATAACATGCGGTATATCCCATGCTTACTGACCAGTTGGAAAAGCATGGACTACAACTCTCACATTTTCATAACAGCATGATGTAAACATCTCAATATTTATACGGCTGTCAAGTTCATGGTGAATGTGTTTAGGACCTACCGATTGTGCGGCTACAGATCTGGATGTAAGAGATCACTATTGGATTCTGATGTCAGGAGGTACTCAGGAATGAACTGTCTTAGCTGTATACTGAGCAAAAAACATGGCTGCTGGGGCTGGCTGCTGAGTCATCAAAGCTATGACTCATGAACTACGGTGTGGTAGATATGTCAAAAAACCTCAATATCAACAACCAAAGACATTCTATAAAACGACCACTAGATGGTGCTGTTATACCACATAACAAATCTGAATGTTTACACAGAAAATTCTAGTGGAACATCACACTCCTCGCCTGGTATCTTAAAGATACCACTTTAAGGTACCTCTGGAGAGAGCAACAAAATCAGTTCAGTGACTGGTCTGAGGAAAAGTTCAGGTTCGTGTTGCCTGCAGATCTTGACCTCCACTTTCCTAACTTTTCCATCTTCACTTGGAAACACTTTGGTTATCAGTCCCAAAGGCCAGTCATTTCTTTTTGACTGAGTGTCTTTGACAAGAACAACATTACCAACCTCCATGTTGGGTTTACTGGCTTGCCATTTATTCTGGGTCTTGGATGGTGACTGGTGCTGCAAATCCAAGTGGATCATATAGGCTGTTGATGGTGGATAAGACACCACGTCGTGTGAAGGGCTTTTGCTCTTGGTCAACCTGGAAGGTAAAGGTGTCAGACTTGAGATCCCAGCTGAGCCCTAAGCTGCGTTGCATGGGTATGGGGTCCGTTGCAAAGTCTAGGTCTTTCAGGTCGCTGGCATGTCTTGAACTGGGAAGGCTGCCATAACATCTTCGCTGTTTGAAACTATTTTATGCAGTCTGAGGTTTGAACAGGAAAGCATACGTTGAGTCCTCTTGAGTAGGCTGATTGCAGCCTCTGGTGAGGGAAGTGACTTTAGGCCATCATCCACATAGAAGTCTCTTTCAACAAACTTCTTAACGTCTTGCCCATAGTTTTCTTTTAAAGGCGGGGCTACTTCTGCATGGTCATTTTCAAATATCTTGCTCATGAATGAGAAGAAGTGCTCCTTCATTTCTGGTCTTTTCTCAAAGTTGCGCCTGAGAGAACTGAAGCGTTTTGTGGCTTGAACTCTGTTGTTAGGAAGGCGGGTTCTCTGTGTTTTGAAAGGCAGTGGTGCTACCCAGGTATTTGTTTCATCTTTAGAGAATCCTTGTTCCATTATATTTAAGAAGGTCTCATCTTCAATAGAGCAAGCGGTCTTGGTGTCTTCCTTTGTCCTCTGGAACACTGTACACCCCAGATGATCTTCATCTTCTGCACAGTCCGGGTATAACACACTTGTAGGCTTCTCTCTTACAAGGAATCTGTTAGGACAAGGCTGAAAAGGGATGGACGTCCATTTTCCAATGTATTTGTGAAGAGAGAATTCACAGTGGTTGGCTTGTGAACGCTTCCTAGGCAGACATCGCCTATAATGACCCACCCTAGGTCGAGCTTCTGAGCATAAGCAGAACTGTGAGGGCCGTTTATCTGTTTCCTCACCTTGTGGACTCTTATGATGTCTCTTCCAAGCAGAAGTACTATTGGAGCATCTGGGTCGACTTCAGGAATTAGGTGCGCTATATTTTTTAGATGTCCTTGATGTGATGCTGCTGCAGGTGTAGGAATCTTTTCTCTGTTGTCTGGGATCTGATTGCATTCTATCAGCGTAGGCAGAGGCAGGGATGTTTCACCATTTAAGGATTCAATTTGGTAACCAGTAGCTCTTCTCCCTTTTTCTTCACTCACACCTGTGCAAGTCTTAAGTGAATATGCCGAGCTGTTTCCTTTAATGTCGAAGATATCAAAGAAAGTTGAATTAGCGAGAGACCTGTTGCTCTGATCATCAAGGATGGCATACAACTTTACAGCTTTCTCTTTGTGACCAATGGGGTAAACTGTGGCAAGACAGATCTTGGAGCAAGATTTGTTGCTAAGTCCTTCTCCACAGACTTGGGTGCACTGAGGTGTCACTTCAGGAGGTGTAGGGTCTCTCTGCTCCTCGCCGTGCTCTGCCACTTGGTCTGAGGGTGTGAGAGTCCATGGAGCTGGTCCTGGGTGTAAAGCTGTGTTATGCTCTTCACTGTCACATTCTGAGCATTTAATGTTTGTTGTACAGTCTTTTGCAAGATGTGAAGTTGCTGCGCAGCACCTGTAGCAAATGTGGTTTTCTTTGAGGAAAGTTTTGCGATCTTTGAGCTGTTTTTCTCTGAATCCTCTGCATTTCAACAACGAATGTGGTTTCTTATGCAGAGGGCATTCTTTGCACGGGTCTTTAGATGAGGTCTTATCAGTCTCTGCAGTACTATAAGTTTTGCGTGAAGTGTCTTGAAGAGATACACTGGTTTTGTGTACTGCCACTGGTGTATCTCTCAGGTTACGCATTGAGACAGGTTCTCCTGATTTGGGGTACGTGGTGTCAAACATTGAGAAGTCAAAGCTGGGGTCATTTCTAATCTTTGCTTGTTGGTGTACAAAGTCCACAAAGAATGAGAATGGAGGAAATGGGACGTTGTATCGTTCCTTGTATTTGGAGCCTTGACCGATCCACTTATCTATCAGGCCTTGCGGAAGTTTGCGTACTATGGGATTTACACCGCGTGCTGTGTCCAAGAATGCTAGGCCTTGTAAGTCTCCTTGAGCTTTGGCAACTTGAAGTTCTGTCAACAGATCGCTCAATTCTCTCAGTTTTTGGAAACCTTTGCCTTGCATCTTGGGGAAATCCTCAATTCTTTTGAAGAGTGCGTTTTCTATCACTTCTGGTGAGCCGTAACACTCCTCCAGTCTCTCCCATATCATGTTTAGTCCTCTGTCGGGATAGTCTAAATTGATGTCCCTAATCCGTTTTGCATGCTCTGTGGATTCATTTCCTAGCCACTTGACTAAAAGGTCCACCTCCTCATTTGCAGACAGATCCAGATCTTTGATTGTATTTCTGAATGAGGATCGCCATGCTCTATAGCCTTCAGGTTTGTCGTTAAACTTGGAGAGTCCTTGGGTTATCAACTCACGTCGAGCAAGGAATTTGAGAACATCTGACATACCTTGATTTCTGTTTGATGAATCTGGAAACGAGCTGAGGTGCAGAGGTCCATGTGGGTTAGAGTAGTCTTTAAACTTGTCTTTGTTGTAATAACTACCATCTACTTGTTCCTTCTTGAAGGCTGGAGCTGCTCTGCAGTTGTCTGTCGGTTGGAATGCAGGTTGCATTGGGGACCGATGATATATAAAATTACTGTCTTGCTTGATGTATGGCATTTGGAAGGCTGAGGCTGCTTGTTGTGTGACAGGATTAGGCTGGAGTTTGTAAGCAGGGGTTGACTCAGCTCCTGGACTGTAATACAGACCGTCAACTGACTTAGCATACTGCAGTACGTATTTTGAAGTGTGTCGTGCTTTGTCCTGTTGACTGAGCTCTGATCCAAGAATACTGCGGCGTCTATTACTTGCGATACTTGCTGCCTCCTCCAAAACTTCAGCCTCTGCCAGTGCAACTGCGGCTTCCCTCTCCAATGCTAGTTTTTTCATGTGTGCTTGTTGTTCGGCCAGAGCTGCTTTCATGCGAGCTTCCTCTGCTTCCATGTGTGCCTGTTGTTCGGCCAGAGCTGCTTTCATGCGTGCTTCCTCTGCTTCCATGTGTGCCTGTTGTTCAGCAAACGATGCTCGCACTTTGGCAGCTTCTGCTTTTGCGCGGGCTATGGCGATGGTAGAGCTGCTCACTGACTTCTTTGAGCTCTTGCAGCTGGCTGAGATTGCAGATCTTGTGGTGAATGATCTACCTTCTGCGGCTGACATGGTGACGCTCTGACAGGATTCGCGCCCTTTCAGGCTTGACAGAAGCTTGGTTTCACGACGATCACTATGTGCGAGCTGCGGTATCTTCTATCCAGCTTGTAGCGGGCAGTTTTACTGCGATCAGTATGTGAGAATCCACAGTTCTTTTATCCAGCCTGCGAGGGTTAATCGTTTTTTACTGTTCTGCCCGTCTTATGTGTATGTGTACATAATCCTTGCAGACAGCATAAACCTTGATCCCAACAGTGATTTGATAGACACGTGATGTCTGTTACCAAGTTTATTGCAGGAATCGAATATGGTAAAAAACTGTGGAACAAAAACAGTATTTTACTATGTGCTCACAAACATGTGGCAAGCATACAATATATACACAATATACAGTGGTGAGGGAACACACTATATGCTGTGAGACAGTGAAGGAATGTGTGTTGAATGGGGTGTACATTTCACCTAGGTATAAGGGAAATGTGTGGCTTTGTAAACCTAGTGGTAGAGAAAGGTCACTACACCTCACATTCAGCACACACTTGCAGCACAAGCCTGAAACTACTCAGGTCTTAATTAGGAGACCAGAAGTAGGTGTCTGCAAACACAATCTGAGAGCTAGTTTAGCCTGGACACAGGAAGGTGTCTCGGCACAAGAAACAGTCTCCAAGAGTGTTAGAGCTGTCTTTAGCCTGGACACAGAGAGGTGTCCTGGCACAAGGAAGCAGTCTCCAAGAGTGTTAGAGCTGTCTTTAGCCTGGACACAGAGAGGTGTCCTGGCACAAGGAAGCAGTCTCCCAGAGTGTTTGAGCTATCTCAGTTTGGGTGCAGGAAGGACCCCGGACATAGGAGTAGCCTCAGTGCGAATCCGTGTGAAGAGCGGCTGAATAGGAGTGGATCTCTCTCAAGTCTGGACATGGAAGGTGCCTTCAGACACAAGGAGGAGTATCTGTGAAGCTCCATACTGGTAACATATGTGATATGTGTTGTTTTGGGCACAGACTGGTAGAGTCTGGGTCCCGGATAGAGAGGGCAATCTATCTAAGTGTAATTAGAGGCTAGACAAGCCCAGGTTTTCTGTTTATGCTTCGTTTTAATCTGTTTGCTGTGGACTTTAATAAAGCTGGTTGCGGCCAGTTTTGCACCAGAACTGCTGTCTGAATGAACTGTTTTCATGCCATTCTGTCTACCCAGACAGCGATCCTAGAGCTAAACCCCCTGGAAATGTTACAATTGGCGGAGAATGCTGGGGCAGCGCAGTGCCTGATACAGTTAGTGCTGGAGTGTGTATGCAGCACAGTGGCGAGAGACAGCATTAAAGGTGAAGTCTATTGAAATAGCAGCAGAAAAAAAAAAAAAGTGTGTCAGCAGAAACGTCTGTTTGGAGCAGTCTTGGAGAGACAGTGGCCCTGATAGGGTCTGCAGAGAGAAAATGTATGCACAGCAAAGCTGAACTTGTTGTGAAAATGACTGTGGAATGTGCAGCAGCAAAAGAAAAGTCTGTGGAGCAGTCTTAAAGAGACAGGAGCCCTAATAGACTTTGCAAAAGAAAAAAAAAAAAAAGTGTCTGCACAGCAGAGCTGAATTTTTCTATGGAAAAGACTGTAGAGTGTGTATGTCTTGAGTGAAGACTGCCGTTGTTAAGACAGAGAAGTCTGACAGCATGGATGACAGCATGGATGCGCTGTTTGAACAAATGGCACAAGTTAAGGTGCAACATAAGACTGCTGTGATTGAGACAGATGAGTCCGGCAGTATGGAGGAGCTCATTGAGTACCTGGCCCAGGCCCAGCGGAGCCTGCAGCAGAGCATGGAGCAGCAGCGCCTGCAGCACCAGCAGCGCATGCAGCAGGCCCAGCAGCAATTCCTGCAGCAGCAGCAGGAGAATGACCGGTTGTTTTTTGAGCAGATTGCAGCTCTCAACACCTCGTCCCAGAGTAATGTTGTGAAGGTACCTGCGTTGTCCGCTGTAAAGAAGGCGGTAAGACGGTCCCTGAAAAAGATGACACCTTGTGATGATGTGGAGGTATATCTCACTAGGTTTGAGAGATTGGCAGAGAAGGAGAATCTGCCCCTATCTGAATGGGCCATGATGGTCGCACCCTATCTGATTGGAGAGCCCCAAAGGGCATATGCTGACCTGAGCAAGCAGGACAGCCAAGACTATGGCAAGCTGAAAGAGGAGATTCGTACCCGGCTGAGTGTTACGGTGACAGCCCGTGCCAGGGGAGTTCGTGACTGGAGATACAGTTGGGAGTCTGCAGTCAGCGAGCCTGATTATGGAGTTGGAAAGGTGATGGTGAACCGCTACACCCGAGCACATCCTCCTGAGGTACAGCCGTCTGAGAGGTCGTCACTTCAGAGTTCCCGGACGCTGAACTCTCGCGGTAAGAGCGTTCCAGCTGTTGGGGACATGGGGTATGCTGATAAGCGGGTTCAGGCCCGAGGGGACATGTGGGTGGGAGAGTGTGATGGACAGTGTTGGAGCTGGCGTGAAATTGCAGCCAACTGTCCAATAGAAGGGGAGCCTATGTGTTGTGATGTTGGCAGATCCCTCTCTCTCTGCGCAGAACCTGTGTGTGTGTCCACCTCTGCCGAAGAGACTGGACCACAGGGGTCCCCGGTGGTTGTAAATGACTGCCCAGCACAGGCCCTCTTGGACTCAGAGAGTCCAGTGACTTCCGTATGTGACAGCCTGATTGATAGGGACTTCATCCCTGATAAGCACCTGAGTGTGGTGTGCATCCATGGAGACACCAAAGTCTACCCAGAGACTGCCGTGGACTTGGTCCCCAAACTCGGGGAGGTTTCATGTGAAGTGGGGGTAGTGAAGACCCTGGTGCAACCCGTTATATTGGGTAATGACTTTCCCCGGTCTAAGGATCTCTGGGGGAAAAATGTTTCTGATGGACAGTGTGATGAAGCTCCTATTGAGGGTGCGCAGTCCCGAGGGGCGGAACACAATGCTAGTGGGCCGTTAAACTTATGTGATAATGATGATGATGATCATGATAATGATGATGACCATGATAATGATGATGATGATGATGATGATCATGATAATGATGATGACCATGATGATGATGCTGATGCTGATAATGATAGTGATGATGATCATGATAGTGATGATGATACTGATCATAGTCATGATAATGATATTGATAATAATGATGACTGTGATAGTGATGAAATTCCTTTGCAGGTGATGTTGGGAGACGAGGATGGTGGTTCTCGAGAACCGAGTGTCCCTGACTTACCTGTGTCCTGTGACAATTTTGAGAGTGAGCAGTGGCGAGACCCCTCTCTTAAAACCGCACAGGAAAATATGATTGTTCTAAATGAGGTTTCCAGGAGCCTGGCTCTGAGGAGAGGTTTCCTCATGCTGCCATGAACAATAGCCTATTGTATAGGGACACTGAAGTCCAGGGAGAGGTCGTGAGTCAGCTCCTGGTACCTGAGCTATATAGAAGTATAGTGCTGGGGTTGTCACATAGTCACATACTTGAGGGACCAGATGGTGAAGTTAATGTTGTGGATGACATGTTAACTAAGGTTCCAGATCAAGATGTGAATGAAAATGAATTGTATAACCTGACAGTGAGCAGGATGTGAATGAAAATGAATTGTATAACCCTGACAGTGAGCAGGATATGAATGAAAATGAATTGTATAACCCTGACAGTGAGCAGGATGTGAATGAAAATGAAGTGTATAGCCCTGACAGTGAGCCAGATGTGGCTGAGAAAAAGGGGTCAGATAGTGATAGTGAATTATCTGATGACCATAAAGCAACCAGTGCAAATGAGGAAGGCATGGTAGCAGAGGAGGTTGAGAGTCCTGAGAAGAAAGCTGATGCTGACCTTACAACCAGACAGAAGATGGCATCTGAAGATGTTTTACAGTTGGCCGGTTCCCTGGCGAAGACTAAGGTGAAAGGAGGAGAGCTGAGCTTTAAAGGCAGGACTCTGAAACTGAACACAGCACAAGTGGATGCTGTTGAAGATGAGAAGTTGTCAGTGTGTGGTGTGGATCTGCATCATGCCAAGGACTCTGAAGGTGATGCTGCAGAGGTGGAAAAAGCCATGGAAGTGGTGGTCACCAAGCCAGATGCCTCATCAGAAGCTGAGGTTTCAAGTGAAGCTGTGAGGAGCAAGACTGAAGATATGGGGACTGACTCTGTCCAGGAATCTGTTTCTGCCGAAGACAGCGGCGTGGACGGGTTACGGTCCGGATCAGTAGCTGGCATTGGTGAGCTCAAGCGCACTTTCAGGGAGGCTACATCGTTGCCACGTCCCAACAAATGGGAAAAGCGATGTGTCACTCCGTTGCCGCTGCAGACACACGGGAGCCCAGATGGGATGCAGAACGTGGTGGAAGAGAAGAATCCGGCGGGTTCTGAGTATACAGATGCCGCTATCAAGGAGAACTTGAGGGCTGAAATAAATGGAGATATTGGAGACCAAAGTGATGTGGCTGAAGAGGTAGAGTCTAGGACTGACGGTGGGGCTTCTGGGCATGTCCTGCCAGAAGAGCCTGAAAGTGGGGAACTGGAGAAAAGTGAAAAACCCCCTATACCTTCTGTGATAGTTGGTGACACATGGTCAGTGCACCAGGGACAGGAGGTACGTGAGTTTCTGAGGAAGAGTCAGCAGAAGTGTTCTGATGTGTCGGGTCGTACTTCTCTGGCCAGGCACTATATCGAAAATGAGCCCGGCCCTAAGGTCAAGATGAAACCGTGCAGGATACCCGAGGCCCGCAGAGAGTATAGGCCTGGGAGGGTACAGGGTAGTGCGGATGCTTCAGATGAAGAGAAAACTGATGTTGGCTATGACAGTGGTGAGGATGAAGCTGATGAGGGCCATGACTGGTCCAGAGTTCACTGTCTCTGTTGGATTGTTGACCAGCCCTCCGGTCTGGATGACCAGCCCTCCGGTCTGGAGAAGAGGGAGGGGATATGTGAGACAGTGAAGGAATGTGTGTTGAATGGGGTGTACATTTCACCTAGGTATAAGGGAAATGTGTGGCTTTGTAAACCTAGTGGTAGAGAAAGGTCACTACACCTCACATTCAGCACACACTTGCAGCACAAGCCTGAAACTACTCAGGTCTTAATTAGGAGACCAGAAGTAGGTGTCTGCAAACACAATCTGAGAGCTAGTTTAGCCTGGACACAGGAAGGTGTCTCGGCACAAGAAACAGTCTCCAAGAGTGTTAGAGCTGTCTTTAGCCTGGACACAGAGAGGTGTCCTGGCACAAGGAAGCAGTCTCCAAGAGTGTTAGAGCTGTCTTTAGCCTGGACACAGAGAGGTGTCCTGGCACAAGGAAGCAGTCTCCCAGAGTGTTTGAGCTATCTCAGTTTGGGTGCAGGAAGGACCCCGGACATAGGAGTAGCCTCAGTGCGAATCCGTGTGAAGAGCGGCTGAATAGGAGTGGATCTCTCTCAAGTCTGGACATGGAAGGTGCCTTCAGACACAAGGAGGAGTATCTGTGAAGCTCCATACTGGTAACATATGTGATATGTGTTGTTTTGGGCACAGACTGGTAGAGTCTGGGTCCCGGATAGAGAGGGCAATCTATCTAAGTGTAATTAGAGGCTAGACAAGCCCAGGTTTTCTGTTTATGCTTCGTTTTAATCTGTTTGCTGTGGACTTTAATAAAGCTGGTTGCGGCCAGTTTTGCACCAGAACTGCTGTCTGAATGAACTGTTTTCATGCCATTCTGTCTACCCAGACAGCGATCCTAGAGCTAAACCCCCTGGAAATGTTACAATGCATAACATGTAGTTACATATAACATGCGGTATATCCCATGCTTACTGACCAGTTGGAAAGCATGGACTACAACTCTCACATTTTCATAACAGCATGATGTAAACATCTCAATATTTATACGGCTGTCAAGTTCATGGTGAATGTGTTTAGGACCTACCGATTGTGCGGCTACAGATCTGGATGTAAGAGATCACTATTGGATTCTGATGTCAGGAGGTACTCAGGAATGAACTGTCTTAGCTGTATACTGAGCAAAAAACATGGCTGCTGGGGCTGGCTGCTGAGTCATCAAAGCTATGACTCATGAACTACGGTGTGGTAGATATGTCAAAAAACCTCAATATCAACAACCAAAGACATTCTATAAAACGACCACTAGATGGTGCTGTTATACCACATAACAAATCTGAATGTTTACACAGAAAATTCTAGTGGAACATCACAGTGCCGTTGGAGCTATACTCTCTCAGAGAACAGGTGAGAAGAATGTCTTGCATCCCTGTGCCTTCTTTTCCCAGCAGTTGTCTTCGGCTGAGAGGAACTACGATGTGGGCAATAGAGAATTGTTGGCCATTATTGCCGCCTTCAAGGAATGGAGACACCTTCTTCAGGGAGCTGCACAGCAAATAGTCGTCCTGACAGACCATCGTAACCTTGAATTTATCAGGTCGGCTAAGTGCCTGACTCCTCGCCAGGCTCGCTGGAATCTTTTCCTAAACCAATTTAATTTTGTCATTTCTTATAGACCAGGATCGCGCAATGGAAAGGCTGATGCACTCTCTAGGATTCATTTAGCAGAGACACGTCCACTTACTCCTCCTAAGACTATTCTTCCTGACTCTAGATTCCTGGGAGTGATTCATAATCAAGACCTACTTAAGGACATCAAGGAAGCATACCATGCGGATTCTTTGTTGGCTCAACCCCCAAGGGACGTAAGTCTTGTCTTTAAGAATGGTGTGTGGATTCAGGGACAACGTCTGTATATACCTGAAACAGTCAGATTGAGAGTATTGCAACTCATCCACGATTCCAAGATAGCCAGGCATAGGGGAATTCTAAAGACACAAGAATTTCTTTCTCGTTTCTTTTGGTGGCCCACTTACAGGAAAGATGTCTTAAACTATGTCACTTCATGTGAAGTCTGTGCAAGATGCAAAACACCTCGCTCCTCACCAACTGGTCTGTTGCAACCTCTTCCCACCCCGTCCCGCCCGTGGGGATCCATTTCTATGGACTTCATTGTGGAGTTACCAACCTCTCAAGGGAAGAACACCATTCTAGTGGTGGTTGACCGTCTAACAAAGGCAGCTCATTTTATCCCTTGTGTCGGCTTACCCACTGCAAAACAGACATCAGACTTGATGATTAAGAATGTGTTTCGCTTACATGGAGTACCGGATGAGGTCATTTCGGATCGAGGGGTGCAATTCACTTCAAGGTTTTGGCAAAATTTCTGTGCAGCATTGGACATTAAAGTAAACCTTTCTTCTGCTTTTCATCCCCAGACTAATGGACAGACAGAACGAACCAATCAGACCCTGGAGCAGTATCTCCGCTGTTTTATCTGCCACCTACAGGATGATTGGGTGGATCTACTTCCACTGGCTGAGTTCTCTTATAACAACTCTCAGAGCGCCTCCACTAAGCAGTCTCCTTTTTACTCCAATCTAGGTTATCATCCTAACATTCTTCCTTGATTTCCCATAGATACGCCCTTGCCGGCAGTGGCTGAAAGAATCACTTCTTTACAAAAGAATATGGATCTTCTAAAGGAAAATCTAGAATTGGCTCAGGAAAGGTACAAGAAAGCAGCAGATAAATTTCGTAAACCTGCACCAGCTTTCAAGGTAGGAGATTTGGTCTGGCTGTCAACCAGAAATCTTAAATTAAAGATTCCATCGTCTAAATTGGGACATAAGTACATTGGACCTTATAAGATCAATAAGATTATAAGTGCTGTTGCTTGTCGTCTTCAACTACCCAGAACTATGAGAATCCACCCTGTCTTTCATGTATCCCTACTAAAGGCTGCAACACCCAATACGTTTCCTGGACGTTCTTCTCCTTGCCCTGACCCAGTGCTGGTCGATGGTCAGGAAGAATTTATGGTGGAAAGGATTCTAGATTCCAGGTTGTACAGAAATCAGTTGCAATATTTGATTAAATGGCAGGGCTACCCAGTGGAGGACAACTCATGGGAACCAGTCAATAATGTAAATGCTCCTCGCCTGCTCCGCCAGTTTCATCAGAGGTACCCTGACAAGCCTGGTCTGAGGTCATCCGGAGGTTGTCCCTAAGGGGGGAGTAATGTAAGGTTCTTTGTCTCTGTTGACATGTTCCTTGAAACTCAGTTTTCCGTCGGCCATTTTGCTTTCTGTCTTTCTGCAGCTCTTGCCCTCAGTTAATATGGAGTTTCCAGTTTTCATGTTCCCGCCCTGATTCTTCCCTCTTGCTTCTTAAGCAGCCTCAGCTGAACAATCAGTGCTCCTGAATCAAGCCTCAGTCAGTCTGTGACCTGACTCCTGGAAGCCTTGGACTTGTACTCCAGCTATTCCCTACTGAGGAACCTTGGAACACTTTTGGACTCTGGAAACCTGCTGTTTGGTGAATCCATGTTTGCAGAGGAATTACGGTACAGAGAAGAGATCCTGAACCTGCTTTGGAGATTTATTGTAGTGCTTGAAGTTACTCTGGCCTGCTGTGTCTCCTGTTGCTGTTCCTGCAAACTGTGTGAACTTTTCAGCATGCTTGTATGAAGTAATACAAGTCATTTCATTTCAACCTATGTCTCCTGTGTTTTCCTCGCACCCAAGCACAAGACGCTATAGGAACTGTACACTATACATGACATATGGAGATGGTTATTTGGCTCCTGTTCCCATACACTTCGGTGGATAGTGCCACCACCACCTCTCCTATGTGTAACTGCTATAGGGGTCAGGAAAGGTCAGGGATGCCTGAGGTGGAGTAGGGGTCTCCCGCCACATTTTTTTATGCCTAGGACCTATTTACCAACCTTAATCCAGCCCTGATTGTGAGCATGGGTTGACCGAGGGCGTCTGTGGCTGGTGTTAATGGGTGGTAAAAAAAAGTTACCAGGAAATGTCCTTTTTCTGTTATTTTTTGTGTGCTCCGACCCCCTGTGATATACAAATCCTTAGCAGACATTCTACAGATTTTAAAAATACCAGACGCGTTTTACTGGAGAATGACGCATAAACATTAATCCAAGGAAAACACTTTGCTAAATTTCACTTAAACTGAGTAAACATTGTTCTTACACAAAACACACAGGATTTTTTTTCAGCCTGACTTTAATTGTGGGAAGGAAACAGCATAGAAACCATGTCTCCAGTGTGGGCTGCGGCTTTCATACCAAGCTGCTGTATGAGTGATTTGTTCATTGCAATGAAATCAATCACGTGTTGCAAGGCTCAGCACATCACTGATGTCCTTGTGGACTCACTCCCTTCTTCTTATGAATCCTGAACATTGCTAGAATTAATGATTCCTCCACTGGCAAGGAACGGCTTAAAAGTGTTGATGTATTACACATGTGGAGCACACTTATCTGGATGTGGATAGTGAATGCACAATTGGCCTTGTATCCATCATACCTTTGGGCTTCTGTAGATCCCTATGGAATCTGTTTCTAGATCCAGTAGAATACTCCTGGGAGGTGAAGGATGATTAGTAGAGGATTCATCAGGATGGATATGTTCTCACACCAAAAAAATGTAAAGCCAGTTTTCTATGGACTGTGATTCTGCATTGTCTTTTCAAGAGTCTGACCTCGGTGGTCTAGCCAAGTATTGTTTCTAGTATTTTTTTTTGTCCAACAGATGGCTCCAGATTGTTTCTCCAAGAACTAACTCCAGATGATCTTTCCAAGAGTTTACTTTCGATGGTACTTCAGAATAGTATCAGCAAGAGCTTTCTCTTAATGGTGTCTCCAAAAGTAACCTTTAGATAGTCTCTCCTAGAGTTGACTCTGGATGATCTCTCCAACAGCTCATTTTGCAAAGTCTCTGCATAAGCTGCGTCTTGATAATATCTCCTGAAGTTACTTCTGGATAGTCTCAGATTGATCAGTCTCTGACGAATATGTCCAAGAGCTGCATCGTATGGTGTTTCCAAGAACTACCTCTGGATAATCTTGCAAGGAGTTACCTTCATATGGTCGTACCAAAAGCTGCCTCTGAATAATATCTGGAAGAGCTGCCTCCTCATGGTCTGTTTAAGAATTGCTTCTGAATAGTCTTTGGAAGAGTTGCCTCTAGATAGTCTATCAAAGAACTACTTTAGGATAGTCTCTCCAAGAGATGTCTCAAGATGGTCTAAGAGTTACCCCTGCTTTGTCTCTTCACGAGCTACCACCTAATTGTGTCAGCAAGAACTGCTTCTGAGTTCTCTCTCCAAAAACTGAATCTGGATTTGCTCTTTAAGTGCTAACTCTTGGTTCTCCCTCCGAGAGTTGACCTTGTGCTACTTCTATGAAAACTACCTCCAGATAAATTTGGCACAAGTTGACTCTGAGTTATCTCTTTGTGGCTTACTCTGGGTAACCTCTCAGATTACTTGGTTGGATCAACTTGATATAATCAGGATATAAATGACCTTGCTGCTATAGAAACACTATATGGAGAAAAGTATATGCACAACTGACCATTGCAGATACATTAGATTCTACTCTTCTTTTGAAACAAGTCTGTGAGAATTTGTGACCATTTAGCCAAAAGAAAGTTTGCAAGGTCAAACAATGATGTAGATTAAAAGGTGTGTCTGACAATCAGAATTTTAATTTAGCCCAAAGGATATGTATTAGCCACTTGAGTTGGTCCACCATGCCAAATCTATTGCCTCCTATCTTTATGGAGCTCAGTTGGTGCATTGTCACACTAGAACAGGAAAGAGTCTTCCCCAAACTGTTTTCACAAACTTGGAAGAGACAATCACGTAAAATGTCTTTGAATGGTGAGTTCTTCAGAAATGGGTTGGCATTGTGCATGATGATTGCAGGCTTAACTAGACTTTCATCAGCCGAAACCGCTGATATTGACCTGTTTCGCCGGCAGTCTAATGTGTGTGGGGGCCACAAACAGATGACTGTCCGGAGAGTTAAGGATCCAGCATGTCTGATTTCAGATTGAAGATCCTTTTGTTCTCCCTGACATAGACTATTAGAGATACCCAACAGTGGAGAACACAGGAGTGCTAAACAGTCGTTTTGTGTATGGGATAGGCAGTGATAGCTGCCGGCAAAATAATTGGTTGGACGATCGTTCATCCGACAGCCATCTAAGGTGTATGGGGGGCTTTTGTTACAGCTGTTAAACAATCAGTCTGAGTTGTTACCCTATGTTCTCCCACTTCACAATAAAGCACTTACAGGGGAGATCCAACAAATCTGAAATTTAATTATACCAATGGTGCAAGTTATCACAGTATTATTATTATCACAGTGCAATGTTTATGATCACTAAGCTTTTTAATGCATTCCATACTACCACCAATGTTTGCCTTCAGAGCTTACAGGACTGATCCAAATGTTAGATGTCCACCCAACCCTAACACTAGTCACGATTCACTGTACTCTGCCTACATCTCCACAACGCACTGTATGTAACATGTACGCTCCAATGTTCACATCCTGATTCCTTCATCCAGATGGTGCTTTCCTTGGCTCAATGATCCAGGTCTAATACGCACAGGTCTAGGGATGTCTCCTTATGCTCAACTTGCTAAACTATATTGGTCCTTCACTAAATATCTTTACTTGCAGTCTTATAGAAAAGTTTAATGACTATATAATAAAAAAAAGCTATTACTATGTGCAAAAGTTTAACTTCCAGCTGAGTCTGCTATGTGGCCTCTCAATGTAGAACCAGCAGCACAGTCAGCAATGAGCAACATTTCCTTTAAGCCTTTGTAGCTAGTGAGCGAGGAAGTTAGAGACATGGGTGCTTTTACTGCCCAGAAAAGGACTTAAAGAGGGTTTCCTACTAACAAAGTTAATTTTAAAGTTGATTTTAATCAAAACATCTTGGAATATTAATAATTTCCACAACTGGAAATACATAGAATTGTGGAAATTATTATTCCAAGATCTATTGATTAAAATGAACTTTGTTCATGAGACAACCCATTTAATGTTTGCATCCCCTTTGGTTTAGTGCAGTGAAAGAATTAATATCAGTATCCCTTGGTCTAGCGCAGAGAAAAATTAATGGCTGTATTCCTGGTGGTCTAGGAAAGAGAAGAAATTAATTCCTGCTTTCCTGTACTTCCAAGCACAGTAAGGGGTTAATGTCAGTATCTCTGATGGCCTAGTGCAGAGAAAAGGTTATTGTCAGTATCACTGGTAAACTAGGGTAGTGAAGGGGCTAATACAACTATCCACGCCGGTCTAGTGAAAGGGTTAATGTCAATGTCCCTTGTGATCTACTGCAGAGAAATTGTTCGAGTTGCATTGCATGCCTGGTGTCCACTAGGTTACTCGCTGCTTTAGGCTCCAGTATTGTCAGTATAGCAGGAAGGGTGTGACTAGAATGGGCCAACATACTCCCACCTCCCACAGAGGGCTCCTTACCCTCTTTTTTCTTACACAGACTGCTCCTCCACAGAATGGTCCTCCATGCACACTGCTCCTTCTTCACACAGACAGCGCCTCCTCCATGTAGACTGCTCCTCCTCCATGCAGCTGCTCTTCCACGCTGATTGCACCTCATCCACAGACTTTTCCTCCTCTTTGCAACCTGCTCCTCCTCCACAGACTGCTCCTCTTCCACACAGAACATTCTGTCTCCACACAGACTGCACCGCCTCCAAACAAACAGCTCATCCTCCATGAAGACCATTTCACCTCCAGATTGCTCCTCCTCCACACAGCCTGCTCCTCCTCTGCAGACCACTTTCCATCCACACAGCCTGCTCCAACTCCATGCAGCTTGTCCATCCTCAATGCAGGCCAGTTTCCCTTCATGCAAACTACTCTTCCTCCACACAACCTGCTCCTCCACTCAAACTACTCCTCCTCCACACAGATCACTTTTCCTTCACACAGACTGCTCCTCCAACACAAACTGCTCCTCCAGTGTTCCTCCTCCACACAGATCACTTTCCCTCCACACAGACTGCTCCTCCACAGTGTTCCTCCTCCAAACTACTCCTCCTTCACCCAGGCTGCTACTCCTCGATGCAGACTGCTCCTCCTTCCTGCAATCTGCTCTTGCCCTATGAAGGCTGCTACTCCTCCACGCAGACTCCTCCTCCTCCATGAAGACTGCTCCTCTTTGAGGCAGACCATGTTCGTTTCACACATACTGCTCCTCCTCCATGCAGACTAGTTTCTCTTAATGCAGACTTCTCCTCCACACAGACTGATTCAAAAACATTCACAAAATCTGCTCTTCCACCACACAAACCTCTTGTGCACCCAGTTCCCCCCCTCCATAGGCAGACTGCTCCCTTCTCAAGGCAAACTGCTTCCCCCTCCAAATAGGCTGCTCCCCTCCACAGACTGCTCTTCCCCCACAGACTGCTTTAAGGCCCTCAAAAAATCTGCTCCTCCACCACACAAACCTCATGCACCCCTAGTTCCCCCTCCAGGCGGACTGCTCCCCTCCCCAAGCAGACTGCTCTCCCTCCACTCAGGCTGCTCCCCCTCCACTCAGGCTGCTCCCCCTCCACACACACTGCTCTTAATCCACACAGACTGCTCCTCCTCCAGCAGACCAGGTTCTCTTAATGCAGACTTCTTCTCCACACAGACTGATTCAAGTACATTCACAAAATCTGCTCCTCCACCACACAAACCCCATGCACCCCCAGTTACCACTCCAGGCACACTGCTCCCACTCCAGGCAGACTGCTCTACCTGCACCAGGCTGTTCACCCTACACACAGACTTCTCTTCCTCCACAGACTGCTCCTCCTCCACACAGACTGCTCTTCCTCCAAACAGACTGCTTCAAGGACCTTCACAAAATCTGCTCCTTCATTACACAAACCTCATGCACCCCCAGTTCTCCCTCCTGGCACACTGTTTCTGCTCCATACAGACTGCTCTCTCTCCACACAGGCTGTTCACCCTACACACAGACTTCTCTTCCTCCACAGACTGCTCTTCCTCCACACAGACTGCTTCAAGGACCTTCACAAAATCTGCTCCTCCATCACACAAACCTCATGCACCCCAGTTCCCCCTCCTGGCACACTGCTCCTCCTCCACACAGGCTGCTATCCCTCCACATAGACTGCTTCAAGGACCTTCACAAAATCTGCTCCTCCACCACACAAACCTCATGCACCCCAGCCTCACACTGCCTTCCAGTTTAGCAGAAAACTGCACCGATTTCTCAGCTTTATCAGCTCTGCCCAATCTTTAAGGAAAAGCTCAGAGAAATGTCTTTCCCTAAATTGGGGGGGGGAGTTTCTAAGCTAAGCAGCCATGCAACTTAAAAGGAGACACTGTTGGTGTTTTTATTTCCGACTAGATCTCTCCTTGCTGTCGGTCAGGACTTGTTTACCTTATGCTGAAAACCTGTATGGACCTAATACATAGAGTTTGCTCCACCTGTCTACACAATCATCTGTGAGCTAAACAGCCCGGGCAGATGCATTTTACCAGCACTGACACATTCACCCCTAGGACAGGAGATAGATTTATGCTACTGATGTATTTAGGTCACAGACAATCCCTTTCTATCTGAAGGCTCCCTCCGCAATCAAATCTGCCGAGGTTTCCAGCGATTAGCTATAATTTGTAGAAATGCCTGGGAGCAAGTGTTTAATTATTCTGCAGCGCCTCAGCAGGGGAAGCTAAGCATTACATGGTTTTTGTGGAAATCAATGGGCTATGGATTTAATTCATGCATGTGCGGAGTCCTCCAGAGCAAAACAGGGTCTCTCTTCTCTGGGTCTCCATCCTGGAGAGCCATTACCATTCTTGATAAGGTCTGAGGGATGCTTTAAGGGGAGGCCATTTGTCTCTAAACTTTGTAGCATGGAGGATTGGCGAATTGGTCAAGGTTTGTCTCTTTTTGGAAAGGGCTTACCATCCAGGAATTTCCCACCAAATTTTCATGACCCCCATCCTGTATTCCTAGCTCTCCAGAAGGCTGATACAGCCCTTAGGCACCGTGGCGTCCCTTCCCGTGTACGTTTACCCTCCGCCGCCTCTGCTATACACCGGGGGGGCCCAAGAGACTGGATTTCCCTCAGATTCTGGGAAATTCAGGGAGAGGCCCTGAGCGCGCCATTAGCAGGAGCTCAATTTCACACTGAACAAATAATTTTATGCAGGGAAATAGCTGCAAGTTGATGTCGAAGCGATGTGAAGTGAAATCTTTGGGGGAGAGAAAGCCTTTTGAGAAACATAATTGAGTAAATGAAGTCTAAGTGTTCATTATACAGATGACTGCTTTTGTCACCGTGTCATTTGCATACATGCAATTTCAGTCTCCTATTGATTTCTCCTCTGAAGTCGGATCATTCCGAGGCAATTTCTGAAAGCACCGATGATTAATAATAAAACTGCGTTATCTGGCTCATTAGAGATCAGGAATTTGGAAAAGTTGCAGGACTGGTGATCTGCTTGACCCCTCCTGTGCCGACTAAACCTGGGAAAAGGAAGATTATTACGGTCACTGGAGCAAGAGGCGATTGAAAAATGCACCTTAGAGAACCAGAAAAATCAGATATAACATGAAAACTGAGATATGGGAAACTATGGGGGGTCAGAAAAGAGAACATGTTCCAAAATACATTTATTTTGGAAAAAAAAATGAACCCATGGTGGTCTTAAAAAAAAGGAATACTCAGCTTCCGGACACTGCTGTTTCTCCCACTGGACTCCTTATTTCATCTTCAGCACAGAGGACATGTAATCGGGGACATAACATGACCACTGCAGTCAGTCAGTGGCGAATGACTGGCTGCAGCAGACATAAGACATCTGAGACCAAAGAACCAGTCTGGTAGTTGTCACTTTTGGCTCAGACTGGACTTGACCTATCAGTGCAACATTCAAGTGACATCCCCTGCCAGAAGAGGAAGAGACCGGCGGGGAGAGAGAAGAGACCAGATGGAAGAGAGAAGAGACTGGCGGGACAACTGAATGGCGGGAGTCCAGGAAGTTGTTCTGTGTACTTTGTTTTTTTTTTTAGACCACTGTGGCCCCATTTTTTAAAAAGAAAACGTAGTGGAAAACCCTTTAAGGCTGGGGTTACACGGCGACTTTGGCTACCGCACAGCTTGAGTGGGCAAAGATCGCTCAGTACTGTTATATCACATTGTAATGCAGATGCATTGGGGTCACACCGACACAGCAACAAAATGCAAGTCGGATAATTTCATGACTTGCTTGTAACACCTAGTAATGGCATACAGTGATCCTTGGCTAGTGGACAAAGTCTCTAAGAAGTCCCAGCCTCCAGGATAAAATTTCATGGACCCTATTAGAAAGGTTTGAGGTAAAGGATAGGGGATCTATTGTCGGGATCCTCATCTCTTGGCCAGAATGGAGAGCGGTTAAAAAGATCGTCTCACGCTCTAGAAGAGCTGTCCTTTCAGGTATTACATAAATAACCCACTGATTAAATGGGCAATATGTAATACCTAATTTCGCCTGAGGTGGTGCTGTGGGGAAATTGAACACTTACTGCCAACTTTCTGCACAGATTATAGATGATCTCTCCCAGTAGAGATGACTAGAGATGAGTGACTTTGCCTCCGGGAGGGCTGAGTCGGGTTTCGGACCACCCGACTTTCACAAAAGTCGAGTCGAACGAAATCGGCCGACTATCGGAAAAAGTCGAAGGTCCGACTGAAACACGAAACCCAATGCAAGTCAATGGAGAAGCAAAGTCGGCAGGGAGTGGAGGACAGTAAACACACCTACAGTGCCCATTTCAATGGCAACAACATAAATTCTTATTACTTAAGCTTGTCAATCTTAATTTACTTTATAATAATAGTTATGCATTGAAAACTGGGTGTTATTTGGGTAAAGTTGTGGGGGAGGGGCAGGGCTGGCTCCAGGTTTTCGTGTGCCCGGGCCAAAGAGTGTCAGTGGGCCCCTTTAACACATACCACAATTCATGATGCTCCGATAGGGCAGAGAAATAAAGGTATAGTACAATGCCAAATACTTCACTTCTTACATTACATGACTGATATCTATTTTAAATTCTACAATAGCTCAAAAAACGGACAGTATATTCCTCCATACAGTATTATGGGCACCACATAGTGCGCCATACAGAATAATGAGCGCCATATATTGCTCTATACAGAATAATGAGCCCATATATTGCTCCATACAGAATAATTGGTCCCATATAATGTTCCATACAGTATATGAGCTCCACATAATGCTACAGTATATGATGGTCCCCATATAATGTGCCATACAGTAACGGACGGTCCCCATAGAGTATAATGAGCCCCACATATTGCTCCATACAGTATAATGAGTCACATATAAAGCTCCATACAGTATATGATGGACCCCATATATTGCTCCATACAGAATGGGCTCCATATAATGCTCCATACAGAATAGGCCCCATATGTGCTCTATATGATGCTCCATACCCTATATGATGCCCCATAAATAATGAACCCCATATGATGGGCCCCATGGATGATGCTCCAGTGTATGATGGGCCTATATAATGCTCCATATATAATGGGCCCCATATGATGATCCAGTGTATAATAGGCCCCGTATATGATGCTCCAGTGTATGATGGGCCCCATTTATAATGCTCCACTGTATGATGGGCCCCATGCATGATGCTCTAGTGTATTATGGGCCTATATAATGCTCCATATATAATGGGCCCCATATGATGCTCCAGTGTATAATGGGCCTCGTATATGATGCTCCAGTGTATGATGGGCCCCATTTATAATGCTCCAGTGTATGATGGGCCCCATGGATGATGCTCCAGTGTATGATGGGCTTATATAATGCTCCATATATAATGGGCCCCATATGATGCTCCAGTGTATAATGGGCCCCGTATATGATGCTCCAGTGTATGATGGGCCCCATTTATAATGCTCCAGTGTATGATGGGCCCCATGGATGATGCTCCAGTGTATGATGGGCCTATATAATGCTCCATATATAATGGGCCCCATTTATAATGCTCCAGTGTATAATGGGCCCTATCTATGATGCTCAAGTGTATGATGGGCCCCATATATAATTCTCCAGTGTATAATGCTCCCCATATATTGCTTCAAACATTAAAAAAAATGAAATACCTCTCCTCGCTGGGCACTGCTCTACTCTGGACTCCTCAGTGTCGCCATCTTCCAGCTCTCTGCACTTGGACTGTTCAGGCAGAAGGGCGTACAGACGTGATGTCATCGCGCTCTCTTACCTGAATGTCACTGTCAGGAAACGCGGAAGACGTCACAGCGGTGGAGCTGTCATGTGTGCATCGCCACGAAGATCGTCGCGGTTGCACATTCTGACTTCTCACAGCTGAGTTGCTGTTTCTTTGTGTTTGGCAGTTAGGGAGTTAATTCTGTCTGTGCTCAGTTCTGGGACTGGGTGCAGTTTTCTCCCGGCTGCAATTAATTATTTGTTGATTGGTTTCCTTTAAATCTCTGGTTGTCTGTGTTGGGAGTTGCCAGTGAAATTCTTCATGCAGACCACAGATAGGATTGTATCTGTATAGACTTAAGTTAAAGAGCTCCTTAGTTGTTTTAAGCTCACCTTGCTTAGAGTTTAATATCCCAGATCATTTATGTTCCTTCTGTGTTTGAGTGTGTATGCAAGTCTGTGTTTTCTCCAGTCTATCTTATATGTCTAATCTGTGTATTTAGCAGAGATCAGCCCATATCCCTTTGGTGGTAATCAGAATCCTTCTTAGGACTGATTACAGGGTTCAGGACTGATAGGAGACAGGGTTAGGCTGGAGACTTGGACCTCTGAACCATTATCAGTACCTCCAAGGTGAGGGATTAGTTAGGACCCCAGTTTAGGGTCAGGTTAGACCCCCGGTCCTCCTCTTTCCTGTGACAGTGTATCAAGTCCTCAAGATTAACCCTGAGTTCAACGGATATCGTGTCAGGTAAATCTATTCTATATTTACATGCTGATGTTGCTAATCTATATGTTGTATAGAGTGTTGTTCTTTTAAGAATAGTTTACTGACATCGTACACATATCATAAGACCGCGTGACATTTTCACTGGCCCATAAAATTATTCCCAGTTGCCATGGATCCAGTAGCCCAGCTGGCTCTGCAGTTGCAGGGATTATCCATGGAGCTGACGGACATTAAGTCCAAAGTTTTGTCTCCCTCGGAGCAAACCAGATTTGAACCTAAAGTAGCTCTCCCGGACAGGTTCACTGGTGGGCGAGACAAATTTTTTACCTTCAGGGAAGCATGTAAATTGTATTTTCGGCTTCGGCCTCGATCATCAGGGAGTGAAGAGCAGAGAGTGGGAATTGTTATCTCGCTCCTACAAGGGGACCCTCAATCCTGGGCCTTCTCCCTTCCTCCGGGATCCCCGGCTCTACAGTCAGTAGATCGATTTTTTACTGCCCTGGGTTTGGTATATGATGACCCAGATCGGGTCTCTCTTGCTGAGACAAAATTACGTAAGATACAGCAGGGAGATCGTCCGGCGGAGGAATTTGCTTCTGAGTTCCGTAGATGGGCCACAGATACTCAGTGGAATGACCCAGCTCTTAGGAGCCAGTTTTGTCATGGGCTTTCTGACAAATTAAAGGACGTTTTGGCTCAGTATGATTCTCCTCCATCACTGGAGGCTGCTATGGCCCTAGCTATCCGTACTGATAGACGGCTCCGGGAGAGGTGCGAGGTAACTCCGCCCCTGTTGTTACTCCACCTACTACTAAAGTCCCTTATGTTGAGGTTCCCCTTGTCTGTTCGGAGGAGCCTATGCAGTTGGGAGGGACATCATTTCGTAGGAGGGGATTGGCGGTACGCCGCAGGACTAGAAGGTGTTTCTTCTGCGGGAAAGAGGGACATTTTGTTGGGGGATGTCCATCCCGTGCCTTGTTGAGCAAAAAGTCGCCGGAAAACTGTTAATCCCAGGTTGTGTGGTGGACGACAACCTGGGAGTATGTATTTCGTCCGCTAGTTCTTCTCAGTTCCTTGTACCAGTGGAGGTGGTGGTTGGTACGAGAGTGGAGAGATTTTCTGTTCTTCTTGATAGTGGGTCCGGGGCTAATCTGGTTGACGCTCAGTTTGCTCAGGCTCAAGTAATGCATCTGAGTGTATTGGTCAAACCGATCCCTATATTCTCCATTGACGCCAGGCCTCTCGGCCAAGGTAGCTTTGTTCATGAGGTTCATAACATTGACCTTCGGGTAGGGGCAATACATAGGGAACTATTATCTTGTTATGTGTTGGAGGGTCTACCTACTCCTATTGTGTTGGGACTTCCTTGATTGGTTAAACATAACCCTGTGATTAATTGGCAGTCCAGAGATATAAGCCAATGGGGGGAGTTTTGCAAAAGTAACTGCATGAACACAGTCATCAGTGCGGTCGTGCCTAGTACTTTGCCTCCTTTTTTGGAGGACTTTGGGGATGTGTTCTCTGAGGAGGGGTGTCAGGAGTTGCCTCCTCATCGCGTGTATGACTGCTCTATTAATTTACTTCCTGATGCTAAGTTACCTAAAGCTAGGTTATATAACCTTTCTGGTCCTGAGAGGCAGGCTATGAAAGATTATATTTCGGAAAGTCTGGCCAAAGGACATATTAGACCTTCATCTTCCCCAGTGGCCGCGGGGTTCTTCTTTGTGAAGAAAAAAGATGGAGGCCTACGCCCTTGCTTGGATTTCCGCGAACTTAATCGGATTACTGTTCGAGATCCGTATCCACTCCCTCTGATTCCTGATCTCTTCAATCAAATTGTTGGCGCCAAATGGTTCTCTAAATTGGATCTCAGGGGGGCGTATAATCTGATTAGGATAAAAGAGGGGGATGAGTGGAAAACGGCGTTTAACACGCCGGAGGGACATTATGAGAACCTTGTCATGCCTTTTGGTCTGACTACTGCACCAGCAGTATTCCAACATTTTGTTAATGACATTTTTCGTCATCTGGTGGGGCTGTTTGTGGTCGTATATTTGGATGACATTTTAATTTACTCACCAGATCTTGTGTCTCACCAGGAGCATGTGAGACAGGTGTTGCAGATCTTGCGAGACAATAAACTATACGCCAAACTGGAAAAGTGTGTATTCGCCGTACAGGAACTTCAGTTTTTGGGTTTCTTGGTGTCAGCCTCCGGTTTCCGTATGGACCCTGAAAAGGTGAGAGCAGTGCTTGAATGGGATCAGCCAGAGGATCTTAAGGCTCTGCAGCGTTTTCTGGGGTTTGCTAACTACTACCGGAAATTTATTTGTAATTTCTCATCTGTTGTCAAACCTCTCACTGACATGACAAGAAAAGGGACGGATTTTTCTAAATGGTCGGACAAAGCTTGCCAAGCTTTTTCCTCTTTGAAAAAATGTTTTGCTTCGGCACCCGTTCTCATCCAACCAGATGCATCACAGCCGTTCGTTGTGGAGGTGGACGCGTCTGACGTAGGGGTGGGTGCAATATTGTCCCAGGGTCCGTCCCCTGGTAAATGGCATCCGTGCGCTTTCTTTTCTAAAAAATTGTCGTCCGCCGAAAGGAATTATGATATCGGCAATAGGGAACTTTTGGCCATTAAGTTGGCTTTTGAAGAATGGCGTCACTTTTTGGAGGGGGCAGTCCACCCGGTCACCGTCATTACTGATCACAAGAACCTGCTGTATTTGGAATCTGCTAAGCGTCTGAATTAAAGACAAGCTCGATGGTCGTTGTTTTTTACCAGGTTTAATTTTGTTGTCACTTATCGCCCTGGATCTAAGAATGTTAAGGCGGATGCCTTGTCTCGCAGTTTCCCAGGGGCCGGGAAAATGGATGACCCGATTCCCATCCTTCAGGAGGGGGTGGTAGTGTCGGCTGTATGTTCTGAGCTTGAGGAGGAGGTGTTAGAGGCTCAGGGGGACGCCCCTGCAGGACCTCCAGGGAGACTGTTTGTCCCAAATCAGTTGAGACAAAAGGTTATTGAGGCACATCATAATTCTGCTTTAGCAGGACATCCAGGGAGTAAGGCTACTTTAGATCTCCTTTCTCGCCGGTTTTGGTGGCCTAACGTTAATAAAGATGTTTTAACTTTTGTCGCGTCCTGTGGGGTTTGTGCTCGCTCTAAGACCCTCATACCCGTCCGTCTGGGACCCTCTTACCCTTGAAACTTCCGGAGCGTCCATGGACTCATTTGTCTATGGACTTCATCACGGACCTTCCTCAGTCGTCAGGGAAGACTGTCATACTGGTGGTTGTTGACAGGTTCAGTAAGATGGCACATTTCATTGCTCTTCCTGCCCTCCCTAATGCTAAAACTCTGGCGCAGGTGTTCATTGGGGAGATTGTGAGACTTCATGGGTTGCCTTCTGATGTGGTGTCAGATAGGGGGTCTCAGTTTGTGTCCAAGTTTTGGAGGGCATTTTGTTTACGTCGGGGATGCAATTGTCATTTTCCTCGGCTTTTCATCCACAGACCAATGGTCAGACAGAGCGTCTGAATCAAAGCCTAGAGACTTATTGTTGTGAATGGGTTTGAGATGAGTTCTGAGCAGAGGCTCCCTCTGGTGGTTACAAGCGGTACTAGTGAGGATTGGGAATCAGGTGTTACTGATTGGTCTTATTTAAGGGAATCATTTTCCCATCAGGGTTGCCGGTGATCAATTGTTCTGGTCTGAATCCTTCTTTCCAGTTTCCCTTGTAGCCTGCTGTGTCGTGTCTGCATCTCCTGCTATCAGATAAGACAATTTCTTATTTTGTGTTTTTGCTATATTTTTGCATTTTGTCCTGCACTTCTGTGGGGGCCTTCTGGGTCCCCTCCGGGGGCTTTTGCCCTCTCAGTTTAGTCCAGCCACTGTGTTTTGTACTTTTGCTTTTTGCAGTTTTTTCAGTGGCTGCTGTTTTTGTTACACCAGAGAACTAATTTAGGTGGTAGAGGTCGTGTGATCTCAGGTGATTTTGAAATTAGTAGAGTTGGTGTTTTTCAGGGTTTTCTGGGATTGCAGTAAGTACCCTTCCTGTCCTTTTCTATTTAGATAGTTTGGGCCCCAGCGTTTGCTCATACTATTTTCTTTCTGTGTCAGTATTTCCTCTTGTCTAACCGCCATTACATGTTTGGGGGCTTTCTATTATCTTTGGGGTTCTGCTCCGGGGCAGATAGCTTTCCTATTTCTATCTTTAGGTGTAGTTAGTTTCTCAGGCTGTGACGAGGCGTCTAGGACCATCGTAGGAACGCTCCACGGCTGCCTCTAGTTGTGGTGGTTAGTCAGGGTACTGCAATCTCATAGATTCCAACTGCTCTGGTGTATTTCCTTTTTTACCTGCACTCCTCAGCTACCGTAACATAACAGTATCACCGGCCATAAAAATTGTATGGTACTCACAGAAGGGAAAAAATATTTTGAAGGAAGAAAAGTTGTCAGAGATATTTTTCTGTTTGTTGCATTTTTTTTTTTTTTTTTTTCCCTCTGTATCTCTGGGTGCTGGGGAGGATCTTTTCTCCCAATGGAGTTTGCACAGTTGTCTGGCCGTGTGGATCAGCTTGCCACTGAGGTTCGGAGTATTGCTGCATATCTTGCTAGGTTGCCTGTTGTGGAACCTAGGATCCCCATGCCAGATTTGTTTTTAGGGGATCGAGCTAAGTTTCAGAATTTCAAAAATAATTGTAAATTGTTTCTTGCCTTAAAATCTAAGTCCTCAGGAAACGCAGCGCAGCAGGTTCAAATTATCATCTCTCTCCTGCGCGGCGATCCTCAGGATTGGGCTTTTTCCCTGACACCTGGGGATCCTGTTTTGAGTGATGTTGATGTATTTTTTCAGGCTTTGGGGTTATTGTACGATGAGCCTAATATCACTGATCAAGCTGAAAAAGCCTTGTTGGCATTAAATCAGGGGCTTGATGACGCTGAGTTATACTGTCAGAGATTCCGTAGGTGGGCAGTCCTAACCAAATGGAATGACGACGCTTTGGCGGCCCTTTTCCGGAAGGGTCTGTCGGATAATGTAAAGGATGTTATGGTGGGATTCCCTGTCCCCTCTGGTCTCAATGATTCTATGTCATTAGCGATTCAAATTGACAGACGTTTGCGTGAGCGGAGAAGTATGCGTGGAGTGGTGTTGCCTTGTGAGCCAGCTGCTGAGCCCATGCAGTGTGATGGAGTGGTGTCTGGGGCACAGCGTCATGAGTTTCGAAAGCGCAATGGGTTATGTTTCTACTGTGGTGATGCCTCTCATGCTATTTCAGTCTGCCCTAAGCGGGGAAGACGTTTTGCACGCTCAGTTGTCTTGGGTAGTGTTCAGACTAAGTTTTTATTAACTGTCACTCTGATATGCTCTCTGTCCTCATTTTCTGCTCAGGCTTTCGTTGATTCTGGAGCAGCTATTAACCTGATGGATTATGATTTTGCTAAACGTTGTGGATTTCCCTTGATACCCCTACAGAAGTCTATTCCCCTACTGGGGATCGATTCTACCCCTTTGGCTGAGAATAAACCCCAGTTTTCTACTCAGGTGATAATGAGGGTTGAACCTGATCACCAGGAGTGCTGCAAATTTTTTGGTTCTATATAATCTGCATGACATTATCGTGCTGGGTTTCCCTTGGTTACAGTCTCATAATCCTGTTTTGGATTGGAAATCTGTGTCTGTAACCAGTTGGGGCTGCCAATGTGTTAATACCAACACTCCTGTTTTTCTGCCTCCCCCCAGGCTGAGGATGTTCCTGACTTTTTGTTTGATTTTTCTGATGTGTTTAGCGAAAGTAAATCTGCATCCTTACCTCCCCATAGGAGCTATGACTGCGCTATTGAATTAGTGCCAGGTAGTAAATTCCCTAAGGGTCGCCTTTTAACTTGTCTGTACCTGAACATGACGCTATGCGGTCTTATATCAAGGAATCATTGGAGAAGGGTCATATCAGACCATCCTCTTCACCCTTAGGTGCCGGTTTTTTCTTTGTGGCCAAAAAGATGGTTCATTAAGGCCGTGTATTGATTATCGTCTCTTGAACAATATTACTGTGAAATATCAATACCCGTTACCCTTGATTTCTGACCTGTTTTCCAGGGTGAAAAACGCTACTTGGTTACCAAGCTTGACCTCAGGGGGGCGTATAACCTTATTCGCATTAAGCACGGGGATGAATGGAAGACGGCATTTAACACCCCTGAAGGGCATTTTGAGTACCTTGTGATGCCCTTTGGGCTCACTAATGCTCCTTCCGTCTTCCAGTCCTTCATGAATGACATTTTCAGGGATTTTGTGGACAAGTTTCTGATTGTTTATTTGGATGATATCTTGATTTTTTCTAATGACTGGGACTCTCATGTGAAACATGTTCGAACTGTATTCCAGATTTTGAGAGAGAATGCTCTGTATGTGAAGGGATCAAAGTGTCTTTTTGGCGTACAGAAGATCTCATTTCTGGGATTCATTTTGTCCCCATCTGTTATTGAAATGGACCCGGTCAAGGTTCAGGCCATCTGTGATTGGGTCCAACCTACTTCATTAAAGGCTCTTCAGAGATTTTTGGGTTTTGCCAATTTTTATCGTAAATTTATTGGTAATTTCTCTGTTATTGTTAAACCATTAACTGATTTGACCAGAAAGGGTTCTGATGTGGTGAATTGGCCTCCTGAGGCAGTCTCTGCGTTTCAGGAACTTAAGCAGAGATTCACTTCTGCTCCTGTTCTACGGCAGCCTGATGTTTTCTCTGCCATTTCAGGTGAGGTTGATGCCTCTGAAATTGGGGCAGGTGCCGTTTTGTCCCAAAAAGATCCAGAGACCTCTAAAAGTAACCCTTGTGCCTTTTTCTCTCGAAAATTTTCTCCTACTGAACGTAATTATGACGTGGGTAATCGGGAGTTATTGGCCATGAAGTGGGCTTTTGAAGAGTGGAGACATTGGCTGGAGGGAGCCAAACATCAGGTGGTGGTCCTTACGGACCATAAGAATCTGGTCTATCTGGAATCTGCCAAGCGACTCAATCCTAGACAGGCCAGGTGGGCCTTGTTTTTCACACGTTTTAATTTTGTGGTTTCCTTTCTTCCTGGCACTAAGAATGTTAAGGCGGATGCCCTCTCGAGGAGTTTCCTTGCGGACTCTCCTGAGCTATCTGATCCCTCTGTTATTTTGAAGGAGGGTGTAGTTCTTTCCGCCATCTCGCCTAATTTGAGACTTGCTCTGGAGGGGTGTCAGGAGGATAGGCCCGAGCGCTGCCCTGTTGGAAAATTGTTTGTCCCGGACCAATGGAAAAAGAGTGTGATGTCTGAGATTCATTGTTCCGCATTGGCTGGGCATCCCGGAATTTTTGGTACCAGAGACTTGGTTAGTCGGTCCTTTTGGTGGCCTACCTTGTCTCGCGATGTCAGGAATTTGTGCAGTCCTGCGGGACTTGCTCTCGCTCCAAGCCTTGCTCTCGCTCTAGTGGTTTGTTGATGCCATTGCCTGTCCCAAGAGACCATGGACCCATATCTCTATGGATTTCATTTCCGATCTTCCTGTTTCTCAGAGAATGACCACCATCTGGGTAATTTGTGATAGGTTTTCCAAAATGATACATCTTGTGCCATTACCTAAGTTGCCTTCCTCCTCTGAATTGGTGCCGTTGTTCCTTCAGCACGTGGTTCGTTTACACGCATTCCTGAGAACATTGTGTCTGACAGAGGAGTCCAGTTTGTTTCCAGATTTTGGAGGACTTTTTGTTCTAAACTGGGTGTTCAATTGTCTTTCTCCTCGCATTTCATCCTCAGACCAATGGTCAAACTGAGAGAACAAACCAGACATTGGAGACTTATCTAAGATGCTTTGTATCTGCTGATCAGGATGACTGGGTCTCTTTTTTGCCTTTGGCTGAGTTTGCTCTTAATAATAGGGCTAGCTCTGCCACTTTGATGTCTCCGTTTTCTGTAATTCTGGGTTTCACCCTCGATTTTTCTTCAGGACAGACGGAGGCTTCTGTCTGTCCAGGTGTTGACTCTGTTGTTGAGCGTAATGCAGCAGATTTGGGACCAGGTAGTGGAGAGGTTGTCCCTCTCTCAGGAGAAGGCCCAGCGGTTTGCTAACCGGCATAGGACTGATGGTCCTCGGTTTAAAGTGGGGGACTTTGTCTGGTTGTCCTCAAAGAATATTCCTATGAGAGTAGCATCTCCTAAATTTAAGCCTAGGTTCATTGGACCTTATAAGATCATGGAGATTATTAATCCTGTTTCTTTCGTTTGCTTCTTCCAGGGACATTTAAGATCCATAACGTGTTCCACAAGTCCTTGTTGAAGAGGTTTGTTGAGCCAGTGGTTCCTGCTGCAGTGCCTCCTGACCCTGTTTTGGTTGAGGGCAATCTGGAGTATGTGGTTGAGAAATTATTGGATTCTCGTTTTTCTAGACGAAGACTCCAGTATTTGGTTAAATGGAGAGGTTATGGTCAGGAAGATAATTCTTGGGTGTTTGCTTCGGACATCCATGCTAGGAGACTTATCCGTGCGTATCATAGAACTCATCCTGACCGACCTGGTTGCTCAAATGAGGGTTCGGTGACCCCTCCTCAAGGGGGGGTACTGTTGTGAATGGGTTTGAGATGAGTTCTGAGCAGAGGCTCCCTCTGGTGGTTACAAGCGGTACTAGTGAGGATTGGGAATCAGGTGTTACTGATTGGTCTTATTTAAGGGAATCATTTTCCCATCAGGGTTGCCGGTGATCAATTGTTCTGGTCTGAATCCTTCTTTCCAGTTTCCCTTGTAGCCTGCTGTGTCGTGTCTGCATCTCCTGCTATCAGATAAGACAATTTCTTATTTTGTGTTTTTGCTATATTTTTGCATTTTGTCCTGCACTTCTGTGGGGGCCTTCTGGTCCCCTCCGGGGGCTTTTGCCCTCTCAGTTTAGTCCAGCCACTGTGTTTTGTACTTTTGCTTTTTGCAGTTTTTTTCAGTGGCTGCTGTTTTTGTTACACCAGAGAACTAATTTAGGTGGTAGAGGTCGTGTGATCTCAGGTGATTTTGAAATTAGTAGAGTTGGTGTTTTTCAGGGTTTTCTGGGATTGCAGTAAGTACCCTTTCTGTCCTTTTCTATTTAGATAGTTTGGGCCCCAGCGTTTGCTCATACTATTTTCTTTCTGTGTCAGTATTTCCTCTTGTCTAACCGCCATTACATGTTTGGGGGCTTTCTATTATCTTTGGGGTTCTGCTCCGGGGCAGATAGCTTTCCTATTTCTATCTTTAGGTGTAGTTAGTTTCTCAGGCTGTGACGAGGCGTCTAGGACCATCGTAGGAACGCTCCACGGCTGCCTCTAGTTGTGGTGGTTAGTCAGGGTACTGCAATCTCATAGATTCCAACTGCTCTGGTGTATTTCCTTTTTTACCTGCACTCCTCAGCTACCGTAACATAACACTTATCTTCGGTGTTTTGTCTCAGATAACCAGGAGGACTGGTCTTCTTCTTGCCTCTGGCAGAGTTCGCTCTTAACAACAGGCGGAGCGAGTCCACTGGTAAGTCCCCGTTTTTTGGGGCATATGGTTTTCATCCCCAGTTTTGTACATTCAATGGGGGGGGCCCTTCTGGGGTTCCTGAGGAGGAGCGTTTCTCGTCGTCACTTGCTTCAGTGTGGAGAGGTGTATTGAATAATCTGAGTGCTATGGGGAACCGTTATAAACGTATGGCTGATAGGAGGAGAGTTTCTGGTCCAGATCTTAATGTGAACGATCTGGTATGGTTGTCTACCAGGAATATAAAACTTAAAGTTCCCTCCTGGAAGCTGGGCCCCAGATTCATCGGGCCGTACAGGATCAGTTTCCATAATTAATCCTGTGGCATTTCGTCTGGACCTCCCTCCTACGTTTAAAATTCATAATGTGTTCCACAAGTCATTACTTAAGAGGTACGTGGCACCAGTCATACCATCACCTCTACCTCCTCCTCCAGTGGTGGTCAATGGTAACTTGGAGTTTCAAGTGTCAAAGATCATTGACTCACGTCTGAATCGCCGGTCCCTTCAGTACTTGGTGCATTGGAAGGGGTATGGTCCAGAGGAGAGGACGTGGGTTCCTGCGTCTGACATTAACGCAGATCGTTTGGTGCGGACCTTCCACAGAACTCACCCGGGCAAACCTGGCCCTGAGGTCCGGAGGCCCCTCGTAGAAGGGGGGTACTGTCATGTGTGCATTGCCACGAAGATCGTCGCGGTTGCACATTCTGACTTCTCACAGCTGAGTTGCTGTTTCTTTGTGTTTGGCAGTTAGGGAGTTAATTCTGTCTGTGCTCAGTTCTGGGACTGGTGCAGTTTTCTCCCGCTGCAATTAATTATTTGTTGATTGGTTTCCTTTAAATCTCTGGTTGTCTGTGTTGGGAGTTGCCAGTGAAATTCTTCATGCAGACCACAGATAGGATTGTATCTGTATAGACTTAAGTTAAAGAGCTCCTTAGTTGTTTTAAGCTCACCTTGCTTAGAGTTTAATATCCCAGATCATTTATGTTCCTTCTGTGTTTGAGTGTGTATGCAAGTCTGTGTTTTCTCCAGTCTATCTTATATGTCTAATCTGTGTATTTAGCAGAGATCAGCCCATATCCCTTTGGTGGTAATCAGAATCCTTCTTAGGACTGATTACAGGGTTCAGGGACTGATAGGAGACAGGGTTAGGCTGGAGACTTGGACCTCTGAACCATTATCAGTACCTCCAAGGTGAGGGATTAGTTAGGACCCCAGTTTAGGGTCAGGTTAGACCCCCGGTCCTCCTCTTTCCTGTGACAGTGTATCAAGTCCTCAAGATTAACCCTGAGTTCAACGGATATCGTGTCAGGTAAATCTATTCTATATTTACATGCTGATGTTGCTAATCTATATTTGTATAGAGTGTTGTTCTTTTAAGAATAGTTTACTGACATCGTACACATATCATAAGACCGCGTGACAGGAGCAGGGAGAGGTAAGTATTGCAAGTGCTGGGGTCCTGAGCAAGCAGGGGGGCCCACTCGTGGGCGACGGCACTGGCACAGGGCCCCTCGTAGTACGCCAGTGTCTCTGACGGCGAGTGGGCCCCCGCACCATCAGAGACACCGGCGTACTATGAGGGGCCCTGTGCCAGTGCCGTCGCCCACTAGTGGGCCCCCCCACCTGCTCAGGGGACCGGCACTTGCCCGGATGCGCCAGGCGCGGACACTGGCCCTGGGGGGGTACAGCCCAGTTAGGGAGGTGGTAAAACTGGCATATGTTGAGGTGTAGTCTGGATGTTCAGCAGCTGCAAAAGGAGGAATTGGAGAAGTCGGAGGAAGAGGAGGACAAAGCGAGCCATTTTGCTGGCAACCTATGCATCAGGGGAAGGTGGTACAAAATCCTTTGAAACCCAGCATGGTTCATTTTAATGAAGGTGAGATCACCAACATTTTGGGTCGACAGCCGGGTCCTTCTTTCTGTCAGGATTGATCCAGCAGCACTGAAGACTCTTTCTGATAGCACACTACCAGCAGGGCAAGCGAGCTCCTGTAAGGCATATTGTGCCAATTCAGGCCAGGTGTCCAGTTTACAGGCCCAGTAGTCAAAGGGGAATGAACTGTGAGGGAGAACATCGATAGGGGAGGAGAGGTAATTTTGAACCATAGTTGACAACTGCTGTCTCCTGTCTGTTGCAATCGATTCAGTATTACCAGTCGTGTGAGCGGTACTCGAGAAATCAGACCACAACATGGTCATGAAACCCCTGTCTCCAACGCCACTTCGGCTGTGTGCACCACGAACACCTCTTCCATTTGGACCAGTACGGCTCGTGGTAGAACTTGCACCGCTGCTGTGTGCTGGGAATGCCTCTAACAAACGGTTTACCAGAGTTGCTTTTTTGTTCGCCAGTATTAGCTCTAGGTTCTCCTGTGGCATGATGTTCTGTAATTTGCCTTTATAGCGTGGATCGAGGATGCTGGCCAACCAGTATTCGTCATCCTTCATAATTTTGGCAATGCGGGGGTCCCTTTTTAGGATCCGCAAGACATAATCACACATGTGGGCCAATGTTCCAGGTGTCAATGATGCACTGCCAGTGGTGGGTGGAGGAGCACTTTCTGCCATATCCACATCCCTCCAGTCATGCAAAAACCCTGTACCTGACCTTGGCAAGCCAACATTTTCTTTTGCCCCTTGAGAAGCATCCTCCACCCCAAAATAATCATCCCCCTCATCCTCCTCTTCTTCCTCCACCTCGTCCAGGACAGTTCCCTGAGCAGACAATGGCTGACTGTCATCAAGGCTTCCCTCCTCCTCCTCCTCTGCAGACGCCTGATCCTTAATGTGCGTCAAAGTTTGCATGAGCAGACGCATAAGTGGGATGCTCATGCTTATGATGGCGTCGTCTGCGCTTACCAGCCATGTGCATTCCTCAAAACACTGAAGGACTTTACAGAGGTCTTTCAGCTTTGACCACTGCACACCCGACAACTCCATGTCTGCCCTCAAACTGCCTGCCCGTGTATCCTCCCACAAATGCATTACAGCCTGCCTCTGTTCGCACAGTCTCTCAACCATGTGCATGGTGGAGTTCCACCTTGTTGCAACGTCTATGATTAGGCGGTGCTTGGGGAGGTGGAGCGATCGCTGCAGCCTCTGCATACGACTGGAGTCTACGGGCGAGCGATGGATGTGCGAGCACAGTCTTTACACCTTATGGAGCAGGGCTGTTAACTCCGGATAATTATTTAGGAAGCACTGCACCACCAGGTTCAAGGTGTGAGCCAGGCAAGGTATGTGTCTGAGTTTTGCCAGGGCTATGGCCGCCACAAAATTACAGCCGTTATCACTGACTACCTTGCCTGGCTCAAGATGTAGACTGCCCAGCCATGACTCAGTTTCTCGCTGCAAGTAGTCGGCCAGTACCTCCGCAGTGTCTGTTGTCGCCCAAAGACATCATCTTTAAAACAGCCTGCTGACGCTTACCACTAGCTGTTTGATAGTGGGACACCTCGTGTGCAACACTGGCAGCTGCGGATGGAGTGCTCGTGCGACTGCGCTCTGTCGACGAGCTTTCGCTTCTAGAGGAGGAGGAGCATGAGGAGGGTCGAACGCCTACAGCCAACTGTTTCCTATACCGTGGGCTAGGCAGCACTGTCCCACCGCCGCTGTCCCCTGTGGAGCCTGCATCCACCACATTAACCCAGTGCGCAGTGATGGACACGTAACGGCCATGCCTACTGGCCCATGCATCTGTTGTGAGGTGCACCTTTCCACTCACTGATTGTTTGAGTGCATGGACAATGCGGTCTTTCACATGCAGGTGGAGGGCAGGGATGGATTTTCTAGTAAAGAAGTGCCGACTGGGTAGGTCATAGCGTGGGACAGCGTAGGCCATGAGCTCTCAGAACGCTGCGCTTTCAACCAAATGGAAGGGCATCATCTCTAATGAGATCAGTTTGGCAATGTAGGCGTTCAAAGCCAGTGTACGCGGATGAGAGAATGAGTACTTTCTTGTCCTACTCAGAGTGTCTGCTAGGGTGAGCTGGACTTGAGAGCTGCATATGGGGGAACTAGCATTGGACATGACGGACTGAGAGGGGGTTGGTGATGGTGATGGTGGTGGCCTAGATTCAGTCTTTCGTTGCAAAAACATTGTGATTCCCTCACTGCTTTGGCCTTGTGACAACACCTCAACATTTCTTGCTGGTGGTGTGCTAACCGGTGGGCTTACAGTGGGGGAAGCGATGGAGCATTGCTGGCTACCTTCAGTCGGAGCAGGTGCACATGTGCTACCTGAGGTTTTGTAGTCCGTCCACGCTTGCAAGTGCATGGTCATTAAATGTCTAAGCATGCAACTGGTATTCAAATTTCGGAGATTTTTCACTCGACTAAAGGTCCTTCCGCACTTCTTACAGATAACCTTTGCCTCATCAATAGGATTTTGGTCAAAAAAGTGCCACACTGCACTCTTCCTACTATGGTATAAATTTTCAGGGCTTGCACGCTGTGCTAATTGGGCCGTCTGGCCAAGCTGTCTTGCAACTCTTTTTGTTTTTTTTAACACGTTTTTGGACAGCTACAGGCCTGCCAGATAACCGCTGCTGCAATGTCGATGCCTGTTGCGGATCCTTCTCCTCTTCTGAGCTATTGCCAGCGGCACCCTCTTCCCCAATGGATGCCTATCCGGGTCAACAACTGGGTCATCCATAACCTCCTCTTCAATTTCATCTGCACCTTCCTCTGTGTCACCGTGTAAGGTGGTATAGTATGCGGGAAGGGGCACCTGAGTTTCATCAGGGTCAGATTCTGGCTCAGTAGACTGCGAGGGCAATGCAGTGCTCTGGGTGAATGTACCAGCAGAATCATATAGCACTGGCTGTGCATCAGTGCACTCCATGTCAGATTCATTTTTGACTGGGGAATTCAGGATTTGACTTGATTTTGACTTGCTGCACACAAGAAAATCCTCCCCTGTCACTGCACACTAACTGTACAGCACAATTGCTATCAGCACAAGCACAGAAGAACTTCTCTTTCGTGCCCTAACTCTCTCCCTACTGATAAACAGCGTCAGCATCCTCTCCTACTGTTAAGATCGGTAGAAGTAAAATGGCGGTCGGCGGTCAGGGATTTTATAGACACTATGACGCCCCCAAAGCAAGCCAATCACTGCAATGCCCTTCTCTAAGATGGTGGTGGACGCTGCCCATGTCATCTTGTTGCCCACAGTGTACGTCCTTGCTCATTGGCTGAAAAAAGGCGCCTGCAAGCATTATGGGAAAACCGACTTTGGCGCTCGGGTCGAAGATCGCATGGCCGACTTCACGCTATGGTCGGGTTTCGCTTGACGAATCTGACCGACCTTTTTGTGCAAAAAGTCAGGAAATTCAAGAGGGAAAGGAGCAGCGGCGCAACTGGGAGGGCAAACATTGTGTTACTGGCATAGTGGGAAACTGCTTTGAAGGTGGAATTGGCCCTTTAACCAATTGGCCCCTGTGCAGGTCACACATATGATATTTCCGCCCATGATTATGTCCTTAAAGAAACACCCACTGAGCTTTTGAGGACAACAAATTGGGGCAGATTTAGTAGGACAAACATTTTATATACCCGTCCAAAATAATTTGCAATAGTGTAATAGTTTGTGCTATTTTTAAAAGGTGCAAATTAGAGACTACAGAAACTGTCTGAAAATCAAGAAAATACAATATACAGCTGATTAAACTGGCTTTAAACTTATCACCTTTGCAACTTTATTAGGGGCAGTTTATGCAGAAAATGGGCCTAAATACACTGCTAAATATTGACCATTCATTTAACCCCTTAGTGACAGAGCCAATTTGCAGCTTAATGACCAGGCCAATTTTTACAATTCTGACCACTGTCACTTTATGAGGTTATAACTCTGGAACGCGTTAACGAATCCCGCTGATTCTGAGACTGTTTTTTCGTGACATATTGTACTTCACTTTACTGGTATTTTTTTTTTATATGACTTGCGTTTATGAAAAAAACGGAAATATGGCGAAAATTTTGCAAATTTAGCAATTTTCAAACTTTAAATTTTTATGCCCTTATATCAGAGAGATATGTCACACAAATTTCTTAATAAATAACATTTCCCACATGTCTATTTTACATCAGCACAATTTTGGAAACAAAATTTTTTTTTGTTACAAAGTTATAAGGGTTAAAAGTTGACCAATGATTTCTCATTTTTACAACACCATTTTTTATTTAGGGACCACATCACATTTGAAGTCACTTTGAGGGGTCTATATCAGGGGTCCCCAACTGCCGGTTCGCGGCCCAGGACCGGGCCGTTGCAGTCCTGTTGCCGGGCTGCGGAGCCACGGCACAGGATGCTGGACACACATGGAGCCGGCTGCTGTAGCACTATAGTGACAGCTACAGCCGCCAGCTTCCAGAAGACATCGATACTCACCTTCCGTCGCTGCATCACTGTCGACCGTGGCAGCTTCATCCAGTGCTGAGCGGTGACGTAGTACCGCTCATTAAGGTCATGAATATGGACGCGACTCCAATCCCATAGGCGTGGCGTCCATATTCATGACCTTAATGAGCGGTACTACGTGACCGCACTGCACAGGAGGAAGCTGCCGCGGCCGACAGGGATGCAGGGACATGCAGCAACGGAGCGAGGAGGGTAAGTATGATGGGGGGTGAGGACGGGGGAGCCCAGCCATGCAAGGGTGGGAGCAGAGCCTTGTATACAAGGGTGGGATCGGAGCCTTGTATACAAGGGTGGGATCGGAGCCTTGTATACAAGGGTGGAAGCGGAGCCTTGTATACAAGGGTGGGAGCGGAGCCTTGTATACAAGGGTGGGAGCGGAGCCTGGTATACAAGGGTGGGAGCGGAGCCTTGTATACAAGGGTGGGAGCGGAACCGTGCATACAAGGGTGGGAGCGGAGCCATGCATACAAGGTGGGAGCGGAGCCTTGTATACAAGGGTGTGTGTTGTGAATGTGTTAGAAATGAATTCTGAGCAGAAGCTACCTCTGGTGGTTACAAACAGTACTGAACTATTCAATGAAGATTGTGAAGATTGGCAATCAGGTGTTACAGACTGGTCTTATATAAGGGAGGTTCCCTCCCATCAGGGTTGCCGGTGATCAATTGTTCTTGTCTCAACTTTGGTTCCTGGTTCACTTGGAAGCTTGCTGTGTCTTGCCTGCATCTTCTGCTAACAGATAAGATATTTTCTGCTTTTATTTTTGTGCTTGCTTTTTGCATTTTGTCCTGCACTTCTGTGGAGGTCAGCCAGGTCTCCTCCGGGGGCTTGTGCTCCTCTCAGTTTATCTGAGCCACTGTTATTGTAACGGGTCTGGTAGGTGGAACCACTGACGGAAACGGGTCTGGTTGGTGGAACCACTAAGCTTTATTATACAAGACAATTTACTTGCAAGAGAGCGGGTGGCATCCGGGAATAGGACAGGGAATCACGGCAATTAGCCAGGCAGTCTCTGGACAGGCAGGTTGTCACAATAAGTGACCAAGGAAGTCTCTGGACAGGCAGGTTATCACGGCAAGTGACCTGGGCAGTCGCTGGACAGGCAGGTTGTCACGGCAAGTGACCTGGGCAGTCTCTGGACAGGCAGGTTGTCACGGCAAGTGACCAGGGCAGTCTCTGGACAGGCAGGTTGTCACGGCAAGTGACCAGGGCAGTCTCTGGGCAGGCAGGTTTGTCACGGCAAGTGACCAGGGCAGTCTCTGGGCAGGCAGGTTGTCACAGCAAGTGACCAGGGCAGTCTCTGGACAGACAGGTTGTCACGGCAAGTGACCAGGGCAGTCTCTGGACAGGCAGGTTGTCACGGCAAGTGACCAGGGCAGTCTCTGGGCAGGCAGGTTTGTCACGGCAAGTGACCAGGGTAGTCTCTGGGCAGGCAGGTTTGTCACGGCAAGTGACCAGGGTAGTCTCTGGGCAGACAGGTTGTCACGGCAAGTGACCAGGGCAGTCTCTGGACAGGCAGGTTTGTCACGGTAAGTGACCAAGGCAGTCTCTAGACAAACAGGCATATACGACCTGAGCTGGTGGAGCCTCCTGGTAGGCTGCAGTCGGATGGCAGATGATCGCTCCCAGGTGAGCAGGCAAGAGTCTCTGGAATAGCCGAGGATCTCCGCTGATGATGTCCGAACCTCTAGATAGAGCTGCAGTCGGATGGCAGATGATCGCTCCCAGGTGAGCAGGCAAGAGTCTCTGCAATAGCCGGGGATCTCCGCAGATGATGTCCGAACCTCTGGATAGAGCTGCAGTCGGATGGCAGATGATCGCTCCCAGGTGAGCAGGCAACAGCCGGGGATCTCTGCTGAAGATGTCCGAACCTCTGGATAGAGCTGCAGTCAGATGGCCGACAGGCAAACAGACAGGTAACAGGCAGGCAACTGGAAACAGGAGCTGATGGCTGAAGCAGAGTTAGACTGCACAGAAACAACATTGTTCGGGCACCTCCATTAAGGAGGAAGCCCTTAATATAGGGTGGAGTCCACCAGCATTGGCTGGAGACTGATTTGGAAAATGCGCGCGGCTCCTTTAAGAGCGGGGGAGGGTGCGGGCGCGCGCCTAAGGCCAGCAGCAGGGAAGGAGCGCGCGGGACCAGCAGGGCGGAAGGAGGACGCCGAGGATGCCAGAGGCGCAGAGGAGGCTGGGAGCACTGAGGACGCTGAGCGCAGGTGAGGAGAGCGACGTCCCTGTCTGGCAGCAGGCAGGGACGCGGGCGCTACAGTACCCCCCCCTCTAGGCCCCCCCTTTTTAGGCCAGAAAAAAATTTAGCTAGGATGAGAGGGGCATGGATGTTCTCCCGAGGTTCCCAGGTTCTCTCCTCAGGACCAAACCCCTTCCAATCCACCAAAAAATAAGTCTTTTTTCCTACCCTTTTTGTGGCCAGAATGTTCTCTACCTCAAATTCATCATCAGCAGACACTGGAGCAGGAGGTGTACCTGTAGACTTAAAAAAAGAGTTAAATTGACCGGGAGTCTCAATTTATAGGACACCGGGTTGATCTGACTGATGATCTCAAAAGGACCGATGAACCGAGGACCTAACTTGTAGGACGGAATTTTGAGTCGAACATATTTGGACGAAAGCCAGACTTTGTCCCCAGGACGGAATTGAGGAGGATCCAGACGTTTTTTGTCAGCATGTCTTTTCATGCGCTCGGATGACTGAATGAGTGTGGACCGGGTACTCTCCCAGATGGAGGAGAATTCTCTAGCCAGAGATTCCGCAGCTGGATTGTCCACAGAGATGGAAACAGGGACAGGGATCCGAGGGTGTTGACCGAAGACTACAAAAAACGGAGACTTGGTGGAAGATTCGCTCTCATGATTATTGTAGGAGAATTCGGCCCAAGGCAGGAGATCCACCCAGTCAGAATGGTGGGCATTAACGAAGTGTCGAAGATAACTGGTCAAATTCTGATTTATTCGTTCAACTTGTCCATTGGACTGTGGGTGGTAAGCGGAGGAAAAATCCAGGGTGACGTCTAGCAACTTACAAGTGGCTCTCCAGAAACGTGAGGTGAACTGAACCCCACGATCCGACACAATGTGACGAGGCAGACCATGAAGACGGAAGATGTGGCGGATAAAGTCTTTAGCCAACTCGGGTGCAGACGGAAGACCTGGCAGAGGAATGAAGTGAGCCATCTTGGAAAAGCGGTCAGTGACCACCCAAATGACTGTACAACCAGCAGAGACGGGAAGATCAGTAATGAAGTCCATGGCTATATGCTGCCAGGGGGCAGCGGGTACAGGAAGCGGAAGAAGACGGCCGGTAGGCAGGTGTCTCGGAACTTTGTTGCGGGCACAGGAAACACAGGCAGAAACAAAGTCTATTACGTCTTTGTGCAGGGTAGGCCACCAATAATGCCGGGTAATGAGTTGGAGGGTCTTTTTTTGACCAGCGTGGCCAGCGAGTTTAGATGAATGACCCCAATGTAGGATTCTCTTCCGATCAGTTTCTGATACGAACGTCTTACCAGGAGGGAGACGATTTAAACTCACGGGAGCCACCTGCATCACTCTGGCGGGATCGATGATATGCTTAGGTTCCTCCTCGAGATCCGACACCAGGAAAGACCGAGACAAGGCATCCGCCTTGATGTTTTTGTCAGCTGGGCGAAAATGCAAAAGAAAATCGAAGCGGGCAAAAAACAAGGACCACCGGGCTTGGCGAGGGTTAAGTCTCTGGGCATGCTGGAGGTATGCCAGATTCTTGTGGTCCGTGTAAATGATTACCGGATGAAGAGCCCCTTCGAGTAGGTAACGCCACTCCTCCAATGCCAACTTGATGGCCAATAACTCTCGGTCTCCTATGGAGTAGTTGCGCTCGGAGGAGGAGAAGAGTTTGGAGAAGAAACCGCAGGATACCATCCTCCCGGATGAAGCTTTTTGGGTAAGTACCGCTCCGGCTCCAGCAGAGGAAGCGTCCACCTCCAGGAAGAACTGCTTGTTGCCATCCGGGCGATGCAGCACTGGAGCGGAAGAGAAGGCCTGTTTTAGAGAAAGGAAGGCCTCCTCTGCTTCAGGCGTCCACTGTTTGGGGTTAGCATCCTTGCGGGTGAGCGCGGAGATTGGCGCAGTCCTGGAAGAGAAGTGCGGTATGAAGAGACGGTAATAATTGGCAAATCCCAGGAACCGCTGAATGGCCTTCAACCCCTCCGGTCGGGGCCACTTCTCGATGGCAGACAATTTCTCCGGATCCATTCGTAGGCCTGTCTGAGAAATGATGTAGCCCAGAAACGGAAGCGATGTCTGCTCAAAGAGGCACTTCTAATATTTGGCGAAGAGGTGATTCTGCCTGAGCCTGAGCAGAACCTGACGAACATCCCTCCGGTGAGACTGAAGATCCGGAGAGAAGACCAAGATGTCGTCAAGGTACACCACAACGCAGGAGTAGAGGAGGTCCCGGAAGATGTCATTGACCAACTCCTGAAAGACTGCTGGAGCATTACAGAGACCAAAGGGCATCACCAAGTACTCGTAGTGGTCGTCCCGGGTGTTGAATGCCGTCTTCCATTCATCTCCTCGACGGATACGAACCAGGTTGTATGCTCCACGAAGATCTAGTTTGGTGAAGACTCTAGCCCCTCTAAGACGATCAAACAATTCTGGAATGAGCGGAAGAGGGTACTTATTCTTCACCGTGATCAAATTTAGGCCTCTGTAGTCAATACAGGGACGGAGAGATCCGTCCTTCTTTTTTACGAAGAAGAAACCTGCTCCCGCTGGGGAGGTAGATTTCCGGATGAATCCTTTTGCTAAGTTCTCCTCGATATATTCGGACATCGACCTGGTCTCAGCAGCGGACAACGGGTAAATACGCCCACGGGGAGGCGTGGTACCGGGTAGCAGGTCGATCGGGCAATCATATGGTCTATGCGGGGGTAATGTCTCTGCTTCCTTTTTATTGAAGACATCAGCAAATGACCAATATGGAATCGGGAGTCCTGGTAGATTAGCAGGAGTAGGAGAAGGACAGACGGGATGAACAGGCACCAGACACGTTTTATGACAGTCCTGTCCCCAGCGAAGAATCTCTCCATTCTGCCAGTCAAGCACAGGTGCATGCTTTTGGAGCCAAGGCAGACCTAGTAAGAAAGCATGAGAGAGTCCAGGCAGAACATGAAATGAGATGCTCTCAGAATGCAACATTCCCACCTGCAGGGTTATGGCTTCGGTGATAAGTCGGATGGGACGAGGTAGGAGACCCCCATCCACAGCAGCAACAGATACTGGTTCAACAAGAGGTTTGGTGGGAATGCGATACTTCTCTACTAGAGCCTGTGACACGAGATTCCCAGCTTCTCCAGAATCAAGTTGGGCCATCTCGAAGTAACGGTTCTTACCGAGAAGAATTGAGACCGAGAGCAGCAGAGATGAAGAGGATTTATTTTTGTCTAGATTGACCTCTCCGAGCGAACCTAGACACAGGCGTTTCCCGACTTCTCCGGACAGGTTCGGATCCAGTGCTCCTTACTGCCGCAGTAGAAGCAACTTTTCTCGGCACGGCGTGAGTCCTGACGGGCTTTGACCATCTTGGTCTGGTCGACCTGCATAGGCTCAGCAGTGTGCACCTGGGGAGAAACGGAAGGGGTTAAATGAGGAAACTTTTTTCACGGGTGACCTCTTTGGCTCGTTCCTGGAACCGTAGATCAATCCGATTGGCAAGATTTATTAAATCATCAAGCGAGGTTGGAATGTCCCGACCGGCAAGTTCGTCTTTAGTACGGCCGGACAGACCCTCCCAGAAGACCGAAATTAGAGCTTCATTGTCCCAAGCCAGTTCTGAGGCTAGAGTACGGAACCGTATGGCATATTGACCAACGGTGAGACTTCCCTGACGGAGACGCAACAGAGATGATGCAGAGGAGGTCTTCCGTCCAGGTTCGTCGAATACCCTCCGGAAGGCCGAGAGAAAAGCAGGCAGGTCTGACACCAGAGGATCTTCTCTCTCCCAGAGAGGATTAAGCCAGGCCAGAGCCTCTCCGGTGAGATGGGACATGATGAAGGCAATTTTGGCCCGGTCAGAGTTAAACTGGTGTGCCAGGAGTTCGAAATGCAGGGTGCACTGGTTAATGAAACCCCGAACCATAACAGGGTCGCCTCCATACCTAGGAGGAGCTGAAAGTCGGGGACCGGGAATGGAAACCACGGAATTGGGAGTCAGCGGGACTGCCGGATTATGAGTCATGGCTCCAGCGGTGGTTGTTGGTGATGGATTCAGAGTGTCCAAGCGGGAATTGACGTTCCGCAGATGACCCAGGATAGCCTCCTGTTGAGACCTCTGGCGAGACAGCTCATGACACAGTTCCGGAAGTGAAGGGGTTTGGGTGCCACCGGGTTCCATGGCCCGAGCAAACTGTAACGGGTCTGGTAGGTGGAACCACTGACGGAAACGGGTCTGGTTGGTGGAACCACTAAGCTTTATTATACAAGACAATTTACTTGCAAGAGAGCGGGTGGCATCCGGGAATAGGACAGGGAATCACGGCAATTAGCCAGGCAGTCTCTGGACAGGCAGGTTGTCACAATAAGTGACCAAGGAAGTCTCTGGACAGGCAGGTTATCACGGCAAGTGACCTGGGCAGTCGCTGGACAGGCAGGTTGTCACGGCAAGTGACCTGGGCAGTCTCTGGACAGGCAGGTTGTCACGGCAAGTGACCAGGGCAGTCTCTGGACAGGCAGGTTGTCACGGCAAGTGACCAGGGCAGTCTCTGGGCAGGCAGGTTTGTCACGGCAAGTGACCAGGGCAGTCTCTGGGCAGGCAGGTTGTCACGGCAAGTGACCAGGGCAGTCTCTGGACAGGCAGGTTGTCACGGCAAGTGACCAGGGCAGTCTCTGGACAGGCAGGTTGTCACGGCAAGTGACCAGGGCAGTCTCTGGGCAGGCAGGTTTGTCACGGCAAGTGACCAGGGTAGTCTCTGGGCAGGCAGGTTTGTCACGGCAAGTGACCAGGGTAGTCTCTGGGCAGACAGGTTGTCACGGCAAGTGACCAGGGCAGTCTCTGGACAGGCAAGGATGTCACGATAAGTGACCAAGGCAGTCTCTAGACAAACAGGCATATACGACCTGAGCTGGTGGAGCCTCCTGGTAGGCTGCAGTCGGATGGCAGATGATCGCTCCCAGGTGAGCAGGCAAGAGTCTCTGGAATAGCCGAGGATATCCGCTGATGATGTCCGAACCTCTAGATAGAGCTGCAGTCGGATGGCAGATGATCGCTCCCAGGTGAGCAGGCAAGAGTCTTTGCAATAGCCGGGGATCTCCGCAGATGATGTCCGAACCTCTGGATAGAGCTGCAGTCGGATGGCAGATGATCGCTCCCAGGTGAGCAGGCAACAGCCGGGGATCTCTGCTGAAGATGTCCGAACCTCTGGATAGAGCTGCAGTCAGATGGCCGACAGGCAAACAGACAGGTAACAGGCAGGCAACTGGAAACAGGAGCTGATGGCTGAAGCAGAGTTAGACTGCACAGAAACAACAATGCTCGGGCACCTCCATTAAGGAGGAAGCCCTTAATATAGGGTGGAGTCCACCAGCATTGGCTGGAGACTGATTTGGAAAATGCGCGCGGCTCCTTTAAGAGCGGGGGAGGGTGCGGGCACGCGCCCTAAGGCCAGCAGCAGGGAAGGAGCGCGCGGGACCAGCAGGGCGGAAGGAGGACGCCGAGGATGCCAGAGGCGCAGAGGAGGCTGGGAGCACTG
>JARQOD010000003.1:66579653-66746606 GCA_033576555.1 Oophaga sylvatica | reverse complement strand
AGGACGCTGAGCGCAGGTGAGGAGAGCGACGTCCCTGTCTGGCAGCAGGCAGGGACGCGGGCGCTACAGTTATTTGTTCATTTGCCTTTTCCAGTTTTTTCAGTGGCTGCTGCTTAGTTTTGTTACACCAGAGAACTAATTTAGGTGGTAGAGGTCGTGTGATCTCAGGTGTTTTTGCAATTAGTGTGTTGGTATTTTTTTTAGGGTTTTTTGGATTGCAGCAAGTGTCCTTCCTATCCTTTTTTTCTAGGAAGATTGGGCCCCAACGTTTGCTCATACTATTTTCTGTCTGTGTCTGTATTTCCTCTTGTCTAACCGCCATTACATGTTTGGGGGCTTCCTATGTTCTTTGGGGATCTGCTCCGGGGCAGATAGTTTTCCTCTTTCTATCTTTAGGTGTAGTTAGCTTCTCAGGCTGTGACGAGGCATCTAGGACCAACGTAGGTACGCTCCACGGCTGCCTTTAGTTGTGGTGGTTAGTCAGGGTACTGCAATCCAGTAGATTCCAACCTCTCTGGTGTATTGCCTTTTTTGCCTGCTCTCCTCAGCTACAAAATCATAACAGTATCACCGGCCAAACTGAAAATTATATGGTACTCACAGAAGGGAAAGATAGAGTAAAAAAAAAAAAAAATTGTCAGAGTTGTCAGAGATATATATATATATTTTTTCTTTCCCTCTTTTTCTCTGGGTGCTGAGGATTTTTTTTTCTCTCAATGGAGTTTGCACAGTTGTCTGGCCGTGTGGATCAGCTTGCCACTGAAGTTCGGAGTATTGCTACCTATCTTGCAGGGTTGCCGGTTGTGGAACCTAGGATCCCCATGCCAGATTTGTTTTTAGGGGATCGAGCTAAATTTCTGAATTTCAAAAATAACTGTAAGTTGTTTTTTGCCTTAAAACCTAAGTCCTCAGGGAACGCAGCACAGCAGGTTCAAATTGTCATCTCTCTCCTGCGCGGCGATCCTCAGGATTGGGCTTTTTCCCTGACACCTGGGGATCCTGTTTTGAGTAATGTTGATGCATTTTTTCTGGCTCTGGGGTTATTGTACGATGAACCTAATGTCACTGATCAAGCTGAAAAAGCCTTGTTGGCATTAAATCAGGGGCTTGAGGACGCTGAGTTATACTCTCAGAGATTCCGAAGGTGGGCAGTCCTGACCAAATGGAATGATGATGCTTTGGCAGCCCTTTTTCGGAAGGGTCTGTCAGAGAATGTAAAAGATGTTATGGTGGGTTTCCCTGCTCCCTCTGGTCTCAATGATTATATGTCATTAGCGATTCAAATTGACAGACGTTTGCGTGAGCGTAGAGGTATGCGTGGAATAGTGTTGCCTTGTGAACCAGCTTCTGAACCCATGCAGTGTGATAGAGTGGCTTCTGGGGCACAGCGTCATGAGTTTCGAAAACGCAATGGGTTATGTTTCTACTGTGGTGATGCCTCTCATGCTATTTCAGTCTGCCCTAAGCAGGGAAGACGTTTTGCACACTCAGTTGTCTTGGGTAGTGTTCAGACTAAATTTCTGTTGACTGTTACTCTGATTTGCTCCCTGTCCACATTTTCTGCTCAGGCTTTTGTTGATTCGGGAGCAGCTATTAACCTGATGGATTTTGATTTTGCTAAACGTTGTGGGTTTCCCTTGATACCCCTACGGAAGTCTATTCCCCTACTGGGGATTGATTCTACCCCTTTGGCTGAGAATAAACCCCAGTTCTCTACTCAGGTGATAATGAGGGTTGAACCTGATCATCAGGAGAGTTGCAAATTTTTGGTGCTGTATAATCTGCATGACATTATTGTACTAGGTTTCCCTTGGTTACAGTCTCATAATCCTGTTTTGGATTGGAAATCTGTGTCTGTAACCAGTTGGGGCTGCCAATGTGTTAATGCCAACACTCCTGTTTTTTCTGCCTCTCCCCAGGCTCAGGATGTTCCTGACTTTTTGACTGATTTTTCTGATGTATTTAGCGAAAGTAAATCTGCATCCTTGCCCCCCCATAGGAGCTATGACTGTGCTATTGAATTAGTGCCTGGTAGTAAATTCCCTAAAGGCCACCTTTTTAACTTGTCTGTACCTGAACATGACGCTATGCGGTCTTATATCAAGGAGTCATTGGAGAAGAGTCATATCAGACCATCCTCTTCACCCTTGGGTGCCGGTTTTTTCTTTGTGGCCAAAAAGGATGGTTCATTAAGGCCGTGTATTAATTATCGTCTCTTGAACAATATCACTGTGAAATATCAATATCTGTTACCCTTGATTTCTGACCTGTTTTCCAGGGTGAAAAGTGCTACTTGGTTTACCAAGCTTGACCTCAGGGGGGCATATAACCTTATTCGCATTAAGCACGGGGATAAATGGAAGACGGCATTTAATACCCCAGAGGGGCATTTTGAGTACCTAGTGATGCCCTTTGGGCTCACTAATGCTCCTTCCGTCTTCCAGTCCTTCATGAATGACATTTTCAGGGATTTTGTGGATAAATTTCTGATTGTTTATTTGGATGATATCTTGATTTTTTCCAATGACTGGGACTCTCATGTGAAACATGTTCGGACTGTGTTCCAGATTTTGAGAGAGAATGCTCTGTATGTGAAGGGATCAAAGTGTCTTTTTGGTGTACAGAGGATCTCATTTCTGGGATTCATTTTGTCCCCATCTGTTATTGAAATGGACCCGGTCAAGGTTCAGGCCATCTGTGATTGGGTCCAACCTACTTCATTAAAGGCTCTTCAGAGATTCTTGGGTTTGCCAATTTTTATCGTAAATTTATTGGTAATTTCTCTGTTATTGTTAAACCATTGACTGATTTGACCAAGAAGGGTTCTGATGTGGTGAATTGGCCTCCTGAGGCAGTCTCTGCGTTTCAGGAACTTAAGCAGAGATTCACTTCTGCTCCTGTTCTACAGTGGTGGTCCTCACGGACCATAAGAATCTGATTTATCTGGAATCAGCCAAGCGACTTAATCCTAGACAGGCCAGGTGGGCCTTGTTTTTCACACGTTTTAATTTTGTGGTTTCCTTTCTTCCTGGCACTAAGAATGTTAAAGCGGATGCCCTCTCGAGGAGTTTCCTTGCGGACTCTCCTGAGTTATCTGATCCTGCTGTTATTTTGAAAGAGGGTGTAGTTCTTTCCGCCATCTCGCCCAATTTGAGACTGGCTCTGGAAGGGTGTCAGGAGGATAAACCCGAGCGCTGCCCTATTGGGAAATTGTTTGTCCCAGACCGGTGGAAAAAGAGTGTGATGTCTGAGATTCATTGTTCCGCGTTGGCCGGTCATCCTGGAATTTTTGGTACCAGAGACTTGGTTAGTCGGTCCTTTTGGTGGCCTACTTTGTCTTGTGACGTCAGGGAATTTGTGCAGTCCTGCGGGACTTGCTCTCGCTCCAAGCCTTGCTCTCGCTCTAGTGGTTTGTTGATGCCATTGCCTGTGCCCAAGAGACCATGGACCCATATCTCTATGGATTTCATTTCCGACCTCCCTGTTTCTCAGAGAATGACCGTTATCTGGGTGATTTGTGATAGGTTTTCCAAAATGATACATCTTGTGCCATTACCTAAGTTGCCTTCCTCCTCCGAATTGGTGCCTTTGTTCCTTCAGCACGTGGTTCGGTTACACGGCATTCCTGAGAACATTGTGTCTGACAGAGGAGTCCAGTTTGTTTCCAGATTTTGGAGGACTTTTTGTTCTAAACTTGGTGTTCAATGGTCTTTCTCCTCGGCTTTTCATCCTCAGACCAATGGACAAACTGAGAGAACAAACCAGACATTGGAGACTTATCTGAGATGCTTTTTGTCTGCTGATCAGGATGACTGGGTCTCTTTTTTGCCTTTGGCTGAGTTTGCTCTTAATAATAGGGCTAGCTCTGCCACTTTGATGTCTCCATTTTTCTGCAATTTTGGGTTTCACCCTCGATTTTCTTCGGGACAGACGGAGGCTTCTGTCTGTCCAGGTGTTGACTCTGTTGTGGAGCGTATGCAGCAGATTTGGGACCAGGTAGTGGAGAGGTTGTCCCTCTCTCAGGAGAGGGCCCAGCGGTTTGCTAACCGGCATAGGACTGATGGTCCTCGGTTTAAAGTGGGGGACTTGGTCTGGTTGTCCTCAAAAAATATTCCTATGAGAGTTGCATCTCCTAAGTTTAAGCCTAAGTTCATTGGACCTTATAAGATCATGGAGATTCTTAACCCTGTTTCCTTTCGTTTACTTCTTCCAGGGACATTTAAGATCCATAACGTGTTCCACAAGTCCTTATTGAAGAGGTTTGTCGAGCCAGTGGTTCCTATGGCTGCGCCTCCTGACCCTGTTTTGGTTGAGGGCAATCTGGAGTATGTGGTTGAGAAAATATTGGATTCTCGTTTTTCTAGACGGAAACTCCAGTATTTGGTTAAGTGGAGAGGTTATGGTCAGGAGGACAATTCTTGGGTGTTTGCTTCGGACATCCATGCTAGGAGACTGATCCGTGCGTATCACAGAGCTCATCCTGACCGACCTGGTTGCCCAAATGAGGGTTCGGTGACCCCTCCTCAAGGGGGGGTACTGTTGTGAATGTGTTAGAAATGAATTCTGAGCAGAAGCTCCCTCTGGTGGTTAGAAACAGTATTGAACTATTCAATGAAGATTGTGAAGATTGGCAATCAGGTGTTACAGACTGGTCTTATATAAGGGAGGTTCCCTCCCATCAGGGTTGCCGGTGATCAATTGTTCTTGTCTCAACTTTGGTTCCTGGTTCACTTGGAAGCTTGCTGTGTCTTGCCTGCATCTTCTGCTAACAGATAAGATATTTTCTGCTTTTATTTTTGTGCTTGCTTTTTGCATTTTGTCCTGCACTTCTGTGGAGGTCAGCCAGGTCCCCTCCGGGGGCTTGTGCTCCTCTCAGTTTATCTGAGCCACTGTTATTTGTTCATTTGCCTTTTCCAGTTTCTTCAGTGGCTGCTGCTTAGTTTTGTTACACCAGAGAACTAATTTAGGTGGTAGAGGTCGTGTGATCTCAGGTGTTTTTGCAATTAGTGTGTTGGTATTTTTTTAGGGTTTTTTGGATTGCAGCAAGTGTCCTTCCTATCCTTTTCTTTCTAGGAAGATTGGGCCCCAACGTTTGCTCATACTATTTTCTGTCTGTGTCTGTATTTCCTCTTGTCTAACCGCCATTACATGTTTGGGGGCTTCCTATGTTCTTTGGGGATTTGCTCCGGGGCAGATAGTTTTCCTCTTTCTATCCTTAGGTGTAGTTAGCTTCTCAGGCTGTGACGAGGCGTCTAGGACCAACGTAGGTACGCTCCACGGCTGCCTTTAGTTGTGGTGGTTAGTCAGGGTACTGCAATCCAGTAGATTCCAACCTCTCTGGTGTATTGCCTTTTTTGCCTGCTCTCCTCAGCTACCAAATCATAACAGGTGGGAGCGGAGCCGTGCATACAAGGGTGGGAGCGGAGCCGTGCATACAAGGGTGGGATCGGAGCCTTGTATACTTGGGTGGGAGCAGAGCCTTGTGTACAAGGGAGGGAGCGGAGCCATGCATACAAGGGTGGGAGCGGAGCCATGCATACAAGGGTGGGAGCGGAGCCTTGTATACAAGGGTGGAAGCGGAGCCATGCATACAAGGGTGGGAGCGGAGCCATGCATACAAGGGTGGGAGCAGAGCCATGCATACAAGGGTGGGAGCGGAGCCTTGTATACAAGGGTGAGAGCGGAGTCTTGTATACAAGGGTGGGAGTGGAGCCATGCATACAAGGGTGGGAGTGGAGCCTTGTATACAAGGGTGGGAGAGGAGCCTTGTACACAAGGGAGGGAGCGGAGCCATGCATACAACGGTGGGAGCGGAGCCTTGTATTCAAGGGTGGGAGCGGAGCCATGTATAAGAGGGTGGGAGCGGAGCCTTGTATACAAGGGAGTCACATTCACATTATAAATGTTATGATTAAATGATAAGTATGCACTACTACTGTAACTAAACTACAATCTAGTCCATAGCCCTGCCCCCTTATGACCAAAGCCCCACCCCTGCCACACCTCCATCCCCGCCCTGCCAGGCCATGGAAGAATGGTCTTGCTTGAAGCCGGTCCGTGGTGCAAAAAAGGTTGGGGACCACTGGTCTATATGATAGAAAATACCCAAAAGTGACACCATTCTAAAAACTGCACCCCTCAAGGTGCTCAAAACCACATTCAAGAAGTTTATTAACCCTTTACGTGCTTCACAGGAACTGAAGCAATGTGGAAGGAAAAAATTTACATTTAACTTTTTTTGCAAAAAATTTACTTCAGAACCATTTTTTTTATTTTCACAAGTGTTAAAAGAAAAAATGAACCACAAAATTTGTTGTGCAATTTCTCCTGAATACGCCGATACAAAATATGTGGGGGTAAACCACATTTTGGGCGCACGGCAGAGGTCGCAAGGGAAGGAGCGCCGTTTGACTTTTTCAATGCAGAATTGGCTGGACGCCATGTCGCGTTTGGAGAGCCCCGATGTGCCTAAAGAGTGGAAACACCCAACAAGTGACCCTATTTTGGAAACTAGACCCCTTAAGGAACTTACCCTATATAATCATGTATAAGCCGACCTGTGTATAAGCCGACCCCCCTAATTTTGCCACAAAAAACTGGGAAAACTTATTGACTCGCGTATAAGCCTAGGGTAAAAAATGATTATGCCCCCATATGATGCTCCACAGATTAGGCCCCATAAATTGCACATATTATGCCCCGTATGATCCACAGATTATGCCCCCATATGCTGCACAGATTATGCCCCCATATGCTCCACAGATTATGCCCAATATGCTCCACAGATTATGCCCCATATGCTCCAGATTATGCCCCCATATGCTGCACAGATTATGCCCAATATGCTCCACAGTTTATGCCCCCATATGCTGCACAGATTATGCCCAAATATGCTCCACAGATTATGCCCCCATATGCTGCACAGATTATGCCCCCATATGCTCCACAGATTATGCCCCATATGCTGCACAGATTATGCCCCATATGCTCCACAGATTATGCCCCCATATGCTCCAGATTATGCCCCCATATGCTGCACAGATTATGCCCAATATGCTCCACAGATTATGCCCCCATATGCTGCAGATTATGCCCAATATGCTCCACAGATTATGCCCCCATATGCTAAACAGATTATGCCCCATATGCTTCACAGATTATGCCCCATATGCTCCACAGATTATGCCCCCATATGTTCCAGATTATACCCAATATGCTCGAGATTATGCCCCCATATGCTTCAGATTATGCCCCCATATGTTCCACAGATTATGCCCCCATATGCTGCAGATTATGCCCCCATATGATCCACAGATTATGCCCCATAGTATATGTCCCTTATGCTGCTGCTACAAAAAAAATGATATACTCACCTCTCGTCGCTGGGGGCCAGGTGACGGTGTCCTGATGTCATGTGTGCATCGCCACGAAGATCGTCGCGGTTGCACATTCTGACTTCTCACAGCTGAGTTGCTGTTTCTTTGTGTTTGGCAGTTAGGGAGTTAATTCTGTCTGTGCTCAGTTCTGGGACTGGGTGCAGTTTCTCCCGGCTGCAATTAATTATTTGTTGATTGGTTTCCTTTAAATCTCTGGTTGTCTGTGTTGGGAGTTGCCAGTGAAATTCTTCATGCAGACCACAGATAGGATTGTATCTGTATAGACTTAAGTTAAAGAGCTCCTTAGTTGTTTTAAGCTCACCTTGCTTAGAGTTTAATATCCCAGATCATTTATGTTCCTTCTGTGTTTGAGTGTGTATGCAAGTCTGTGTTTTCTCAGTCTGTCTTATATGTCTAATCTGTGTATTTAGCAGAGATCAGCCCATATCCCTTTGGTGGTAATCAGAATCCTTCTTAGGACTGATTACAGGGTTCAGGGACTGATAGGAGACAGGGTTAGGCTGGAGACTTGGACCTCTGAACCATTATCAGTACCTCCAAGGTGAGGGATTAGTTAGGACCCCAGTTTAGGGTCAGGTTAGACCCCCGGTCCTCCTCTTTCCTGTGACAGTGTATCAAGTCCTCAAGTTTAACCCTGAGTTCAACGGATATCGTGTCAGGTAAATCTATTCTATATTTACATGCTGATGTTGCTAATCTATATGTTGTATAGAGTGTTGTTCTTTTAAGAATAGTTTACTGACATCGTACACATATCATAAGACCGCGTGACATTTTCACTGGCCAATAAAATTATTCCCAGTTGCCATGGATCCAGTAGCCCAGCTGGCTCTGCAGTTGCAGGGATTATCCATGGAGCTGACGGACATTAAGTCCAAAGTTTTGTCTCCCTCGGAGCAAACCAGATTTGAACCTAAAGTAGCTCTCCCGGACAGGTTCACTGGTGGGCGAGACAAATTTTTTACCTTCAGGGAAGCATGTAAATTGTATTTTCGGCTTCGGCCTCGATCATCAGGGAGTGAGGAGCAGAGAGTGGGAATTGTTATCTCGCTCCTACAAGGGGACCCTCAATCCTGGGCCTTCTCCCTTCCTCCGGGATCCCGGCTCTACAGTCAGTAGATCGATTTTTTACTGCCCTGGGTTTGGTATATGATGACCCAGATCGGGTCTCTCTTGCTGAGACAAAATTACGTAAGATACAGCAGGGAGATCGTCCGGCGGAGGAATTTGCTTCTGAGTTCCGTAGATGGGCCACAGATACTCAGTGGAATGACCCAGCTCTTAGGAGCCAGTTTTGTCATGGGCTTTCTGACAAATTAAAGGACGTTTTGGCTCAGTATGATTCTCCTCCATCACTGGAGACTGCTATGGCCCTAGCTATCCGTACTGATAGACGGCTCCGGGAGAGGTGCGAGGTAACTCCGCCCCTGTTGTTACTCCACCTACTACTAAAGTCCCTTATGTTGAGGTTCCCCTTGTCTGTTCGGAGGAGCCTATGCAGTTGGGAGGGACATCATTTCGTAGGAGGGGATTGGCGGTACGCCGCAGGACTAGAAGGTGTTTCTTCTGCGGGGAAAGAGGGACATTTTGTTGGGGGATGTCCATCCCGTGCCTTGTTGAGCAAAAAGTCGCCGGAAAACTGTTAATCCCAGGTTGTGTGGTGGACGACAACCTGGGAGTATGTATTTCGTCCGCTAGTTCTTCTCAGTTCCTTGTACCAGTGGAGGTGGTGGTTGGTACGAGAGTGGAGAGATTTTCTGTTCTTCTTGATAGTGGGTCCGGGGCTAATCTGGTTGACGCTCAGTTTGCTCAGGCTCAAGGTATGCATCTGAGTGTATTGGTCAAACCGATCCCTATATTCTCCATTGACGCCAGGCCTCTTGGCCAAGGTAGCTTTGTTCATGAGGTTCATAACATTGACCTTCGGGTAGGGGCAATACATAGGGAACTATTATCTTGTTATGTGTTGGAGGGTCTACCTACTCCTATTGTGTTGGGACTTCCTTGGTTGGTTAAACATAACCCTGTGATTAATTGGCAGTCCAGAGATATAAGCCAATGGGGGGAGTTTTGCAAAAGTAACTGCATGAACACAGTCATCAGTGCGGTCGTGCCTAGTACTTTGCCTCCTTTTTTGGAGGACTTTGGGGATGTGTTCTCTGAGGAGGGGTGTCAGGAGTTGCCTCCTCATCGCGTGTATGACTGCTCTATTAATTTACTTCCTGATGCTAAGTTACCTAAAGCTAGGTTATATAACCTTTCTGGTCCTGAGAGGCAGGCTATGAAAGATTATATTTCGGAAAGTCTGGCCAAAGGGCATATTAGACCTTCATCTTCCCCAGTGGCCGCGGGGTTCTTCTTTGTGAAGAAAAAAGATGGAGGCCTACGCCCTTGCTTGGATTTCCGCGAACTTAATCGGATTACTGTTCGAGATCCGTATCCACTCCCTCTGATTCCTGATCTCTTCAATCAAATTGTTGGCGCCAAATGGTTCTCTAAATTGGATCTCAGGGGGGCGTATAATCTGATTAGGATAAAAGAGGGGGATGAGTGGAAAACGGCGTTTAACACGCCGGAGGGACATTATGAGAACCTTGTCATGCCTTTTGGTCTGACTACTGCACCAGCAGTATTCCAACATTTTGTTAATGACATTTTTCGTCATCTGGTGGGGCTGTTTGTGGTCGTATATTTGGATGACATTTTAATTTACTCACCAGATCTTGTGTCTCACCAGGAGCATGTGAGACAGGTGTTGCAGATCTTGCGAGACAATAAACTATACGCCAAACTGGAAAAGTGTGTATTCGCCGTACAGGAACTTCAGTTTTTGGGTTTCTTGGTGTCAGCCTCCGGTTTCCGTATGGACCCTGAAAAGGTGAGAGCAGTGCTTGAATGGGATCAGCCAGAGGATCTTAAGGCTCTGCAGCGTTTTCTGGGGTTTGCTAACTACTACCGGAAATTTATTTGTAATTTCTCATCTGTTGTCAAACCTCTCACTGACATGACAAGAAAAGGGACGGATTTTTCTAAATGGTCGGACAAAGCTTGCCAAGCTTTTTCCTCTTTGAAAAAATGTTTTGCTTCGGCACCCGTTCTCATCCAACCAGATGCATCACAGCCGTTCGTTGTGGAGGTGGACGCGTCTGACGTAGGGGTGGGTGCAATATTGTCCCAGGGTCCGTCCCCTGGTAAATGGCATCCGTGCGCTTTCTTTTCTAAAAAATTGTCGTCCGCCGAAAGGAATTATGATATCGGCAATAGGGAACTTTTGGCCATTAAGTTGGCTTTTGAAGAATGGCGTCACTTTTTGGAGGGGGCAGTCCACCCGGTCACCGTCATTACTGATCACAAGAACCTGCTGTATTTGGAATCTGCTAAGCGTCTGAATTCCAGACAAGCTCGATGGTCGTTGTTTTTTACCAGGTTTAATTTTGTTGTCACTTATCGCCCTGGATCTAAGAATGTTAAGGCGGATGCCTTGTCTCGCAGTTTCCCAGGGGCCGGGAAAATGGATGACCCGATTCCTATCCTTCAGGAGGGGGTGGTAGTGTCGGCTGTATGTTCTGAGCTTGAGGAGGAGGTGTTAGAGGCTCAGGGGGACGCCCCTGCAGGACCTCCAGGGAGACTGTTTGTCCCAAATCAGTTGAGACAAAAGGTTATTGAGGCACATCATAATTCTGCTTTAGCAGGACATCCAGGGAGTAAGGCTACTTTAGATCTCCTTTCTCGCCGGTTTTGGTGGCCTAACGTTAGTAAAGATGTTTTAACTTTTGTCGCGTCCTGTGGGGTTTGTGCTCGCTCTAAGACCCCTCATACCCGTCCGTCTGGGACCCTCTTACCCTTGAAACTTCCGGAGCGTCCATGGACTCATTTATCTATGGACTTCATTACGGACCTTCCTCCGTCGTCAGGGAATACTGTCATACTGGTGGTTGTTGACAGGTTCAGTAAGATGGCACATTTCGTTGCTCTTCCTGCTCTCCCTAATGCTAAAACTCTGGCGCAGGTGTTCATTAGGGAGATCGTGAGACTTCATGGGTTGCCTTCTGATGTGGTGTCAGATAGGGGGTCTCAGTTTGTGTCCAAGTTTTGGAGGGCATTTTGTTTACGTCGGGGGATGCAATTGTCATTTTCCTCGGCTTTTCATCCGCAGACCAATGGTCAGACAGAGCGTCTGAATCAAAGCCTAGAGACTTATCTTCGGTGTTTTGTCTCAGAGAACCAGGAGGACTGGTCTTCTTTCTTGCCTCTGGCAGAGTTCGCTCTTAACAACAGGCGGAGCGAGTCCACTGGTAAATCCCCGTTTTTTGGGGCATATGGTTTTCATCCCCAGTTTTGTACATTCAATGGGGGGGCCCTTCTGGGGTTCCTGAGGAGGAGCGTTTCTCGTCGTCACTTGCTTCAGTGTGGAGAGGTGTATTGAATAATCTGACTGCTATGGGGAACCGTTATAAACGTATGGCTGATAGGAGGAGAGTTTCTGGTCCAGATCTTAATGTGAACGATCTGGTATGGTTGTCTACCAGGAATATAAAACTTAAAGTTCCCTCCTGGAAGCTGGGCCCCAGATTCATCGGGCCGTACAGGATCAGTTCCATAATTAATCCTGTGGCATTTCGTCTGGACCTCCCTCCTACGTTTAAAATTCATAATGTGTTCCACAAGTCATTACTTAAGAGGTACGTGGCACCAGTCATACCATCACCTCTACCTCCTCCTCCAGTGGTGGTCAATGGTAACTTGGAGTTTCAAGTGTCAAAGATCATTGACTCACGTCTGAATCGCCGGTCCCTTCAGTACTTGGTGCATTGGAAGGGGTATGGTCCAGAGGAGAGGACGTGGGTTTCTGCGTCTGACATTAACGCAGATCGTTTGGTGCGGACCTTCCACAGAACTCACCCGGGCAAACCTGGCCCTGAGGGTCCGGAGGCCCCTCGTAGAAGGGGGGGTACTGTCATGTGTGCATGTCATGGGTGCATCGCCACGAAGATCGTCGCGATTGCACATTCTGACTTCTCACAGCTGAGCTGCTGTTTCTTTGTGTTTGGTAATGAGAGAGTTAATTTTACCTAGCTCTTTGCTAAGACTAGGTCCAGCCTCGCCCGGCTGCTTTGGATTATGTTCTAATTAGTTTCCTTTATATTCCTGCCAGTCTGGGTGTTTGATGCCGGTGAAAGCATTCATATAGTTTAGCAGACTGGATCGGTTCTGGGAATACTTAAGCTAAGAGCTCCTTAGTTGTTTTTACTCTTACAGCTTATAGTTTATCTCTGAGACCTAAGGTGTTCCTACTGTGTGTGAGTGTTGTATGTAAGACTTTATTTACTTTATTTCTTATCTTTCTTGTTTGTCTTTCTGTTCATTAACCATTACCTGGTCATTCCCTTTGGTGGTATTCAGGGTCCTTCTTAGGACTAGAATACAGTTGGCAGGGATTGATAGGAGACAGGGTTTACGCTGGTGGCCTGGACCTCTGTACCTTTAACAGTACCTCCAGGTTGAGGGATTAGTTAGGACCCCAGTTAGGGTCAGCTTAGACCCCGGTCACCCTCTAGCCGGAGACAGCGTATAACGGATTCCGTTCTGACCCACTGGACTTTCTGTCAGGTAAATCTATGTTATCATATAGCTATGCGCATGTTATATAGTATGTTGCCCTTTTGATATAGATTATTGTCATCACATATATATATCTGCTATACAGCGTGACATTTTCACCGGCCCATAGTAAAGATTCTCCCCAGCTATCATGGATCCAGTAGCCCAGCTGGCCCGGCAGTTGCAGGGATTGTCCATGGAGTTGGCAGACATTAAGTCCAAGGTTTTGTCCCCCCCGGAGCAAACCAGATCTGAACCTAAGGTTGCTCTCCCGGACAGGTTCACTGGTGGGCGGGACAAATTTTTTACTTTCCGGGAGGCATGTAAATTGTACTTTCGGCTGCGTCCTCGGTCATCTGGGAGTGAAGAGCAGAGGGTGGGAATTGTTATCTCACTCTTACAAGGGGACCCTCAATCTTGGGCGTTCTCTATTCCTCCAGGCTCCCCAGATCTCCAGTCAGTGGATCGATTTTTTACTGCCCTGGGTCTGGTATATGATGATCCGGATCGAGTCTCCCTTGCTGAAACAAGGTTACGTAAAATACGGCAAGGAAATCGTCCAGCGGAGGAATATTCTTCTGAGTTCCGTAGATGGGCAACAGATACTCAGTGGAATGACCCAGCTCTTAGGAGCCAGTTTTGTCAAGGGTTGTCTGACAAATTAAAGGATGTGTTAGCTCAGTATGATTCTCCTCCATCACTGGAGGCTGCTATGGCCCTCGCTATTCGCATTGATAGACGTCTTCGGGGAAGACGCGAGGTAACTCCGCCCCCCGTGATGACTCCACCTACTACTAAAGTCCCTTATACTGAGGTTCCCCTGGTCTGTTCTGAGGAACCCATGCAGTTGGGAGGGACATCATTTTGTAGGAGGGAATCAGCGGTGCGCCGCAAGACTAGAAGGTGTTTCTTTTGCGGGAGAGAGGGACATTTTGTTGGGGGTGTCCATCCCGGACCTCTTTGAACCAAGGAGTTAACCTGGGAGTGTGTATTTCGTCCCCAAATCCCTCTCAGTTTCTCGTGCCTGCGGAGGTGGTGATTGGTACTAGAACTGAGAGGATTTCTGTTTTTCTTGATAGTGGGTCCGGGGCTAATTTGGTGGACACTCGGTTTGCCCAGGTGCATGGTATGCAACTGAGTGTATTGGCCAAACCGGTCCCTATACTCTCTATTGATTCTAGACCTCTTGGTCAAGGTAGCTTGGTACAAGCTGTTCATAACATAGATCTTCGAGTAGGGGCAATACATAAAGAGCAATTGTCTTGTTATGTGTTGGAGGGTCTGCCTGCTCCTATTGTGTTGGGACTTCCTTGGTTGGCTAAACATAACCCAGTGATTGATTGGCAATCCAGAAAGATAAGCCAGTGGGGTGAATTTTGCAAGAATAACTGCATGAGCACGGTCATCGGTGCGGTTGTGCCTAGGACTTTGCCTCCTTTTCTGGAGGACTTTTGGGAGAAGTTCTCAGAGGAGGGGTGTAAAGAGTTACCTCCTCATCGCACATATGACTTCTCAATAAAGTTGCTTCCTGATGCCTTATCTCGTACTTTCCCAGGGGTCGGGAAGACGGATGATCCGGTTCCTATTCCTCAGGAGGGAGTTGTAGTGTCAGCTGTATGCTCTGAGCTTGAGGGGGAGGTATTGGGGGCTCAGGGGGACGCCCTGTGGGACTTCCAGGGAGACTGATAGTTCCAGATCGCTTAAGACTGAAGGTTACGGAGAACCCTTACAAACGGATGGCTGATAGGAGGAGAGTTTCTGGTCTAGATCTGAGGGTGAACGATCTGGTGTGGTTGTCTACCAGGAATATAAAACTTAAAGTTCCCTCCTGGAGGTTGGGTCCCAGATTCATCGGGCCATACAGGATCAGTTCCATAATTAATCCTGTGGCATTTCGTCTGGACCTCCCTCCTACATTTAAAATTCATAATGTGTTTCACAAGTCATTACTTAAAAAGTATGTGGCACCAGTCATACCGTCACCTCTACCTCCTCCTTCAGTGGTAGTCAATGATAACGTGGAAGTTCATTGGAGGGGGTATGGTCTTGAGGAGAGGACGTGGGTCCCTGCGTCTGATGATAACGCAGATCGATTGGTTCGGACCTTTCACACAATTTACCCGGACAGACCTGGTCATGAGGGTCCGGAGGCCCTCGTAGAAGGGGGGGTACTGTCATGGGTGCATCGCCACGAAGATCGTCGCGATTGCACATTCTGACTTCTCACAGCTGAGCTGCTGTTTCTTTGTGTTTGGTAATGAGAGAGTTAATTTTACCTAGCTCTTTGCTAAGACTAGGTCCAGCCTCGCCCGGCTGCTTTGGATTATGTTCTAATTAGTTTCCTTTATATTCCTGCCAGTCTGGGTGTTTGATGCCGGTGAAAGCATTCATATAGTTTAGCAGACTGGATCGGTTCTGGGAATACTTAAGCTAAGAGCTCCTTAGTTGTTTTTACTCTTACAGCTTATAGTTTATCTCTGAGACCTAAGGTGTTCCTACTGTGTGTGAGTGTTGTATGTAAGACTTTATTTACTTTATTTCTTATCTTTCTTGTTTGTCTTTCTGTTCATTAACCATTACCTGGTCATTCCCTTTGGTGGTATTCAGGGTCCTTCTTAGGACTAGAATACAGTTGGCAGGGATTGATAGGAGACAGGGTTTACGCTGGTGGCCTGGACCTCTGTACCTTTAACAGTACCTCCAGGTTGAGGGATTAGTTAGGACCCCAGTTAGGGTCAGCTTAGACCCCGGTCACCCTCTAGCCGGAGACAGCGTATAACGGATTCCGTTCTGACCCACTGGACTTTCTGTCAGGTAAATCTATGTTATCATATAGCTATGCGCATGTTATATAGTATGTTGCCCTTTTGATATAGATTATTGTCATCACATATATATATCTGCTATACAGCGTGACAGTGCATCGCCACGAAGATCGTCGCGGTTGCACATTCTGACTTCTCACAGCTGAGTTGCTGTTTCTTTGTGTTTGGCAGTTAGGGAGTTAATTCTGTCTGTGCTCAGTTCTGGGACTGGGTGCAGTTTCTCCCGGCTGCAATTAATTATTTGTTGATTGGTTTCCTTTAAATCTCTGGTTGTCTGTGTTGGGAGTTGCCAGTGAAATTCTTCATGCAGACCACAGATAGGATTGTATCTGTATAGACTTAAGTTAAAGAGCTCCTTAGTTGTTTTAAGCTCACCTTGCTTAGAGTTTAATATCCCAGATCATTTATGTTCCTTCTGTGTTTGAGTGTGTATGCAAGTCTGTGTTTTCTCCAGTCTGTCTTATATGTCTAATCTGTGTATTTAGCAGAGATCAGCCCATATCCCTTTGGTGGTAATCAGAATCCTTCTTAGGACTGATTACAGGGTTCAGGGACTGATAGGAGACAGGGTTAGGCTGGAGACTTGGACCTCTGAACCATTATCAGTACCTCCAAGGTGAGGGATTAGTTAGGACCCCAGTTTAGGGTCAGGTTAGACCCCCGGTCCTCCTCTTTCCTGTGACAGTGTATCAAGTCCTCAAGTTTAACCCTGAGTTCAACGGATATCGTGTCAGGTAAATCTATTCTATATTTACATGCTGATGTTGCTAATCTATATGTTGTATAGAGTGTTGTTCTTTTAAGAATAGTTTACTGACATCGTACACATATCATAAGACCGCGTGACATTTTCACTGGCCAATAAAATTATTCCCAGTTGCCATGGATCCAGTAGCCCAGCTGGCTCTGCAGTTGCAGGGATTATCCATGGAGCTGACGGACATTAAGTCCAAAGTTTTGTCTCCCTCGGAGCAAACCAGATTTGAACCTAAAGTAGCTCTCCCGGACAGGTTCACTGGTGGGCGAGACAAATTTTTTACCTTCAGGGAAGCATGTAAATTGTATTTTCGGCTTCGGCCTCGATCATCAGGGAGTGAGGAGCAGAGAGTGGGAATTGTTATCTCGCTCCTACAAGGGGACCCTCAATCCTGGGCCTTCTCCCTTCCTCCGGGATCCCCGGCTCTACAGTCAGTAGATCGATTTTTTACTGCCCTGGGTTTGGTATATGATGACCCAGATCGGGTCTCTCTTGCTGAGACAAAATTACGTAAGATACAGCAGGGAGATCGTCCGGCGGAGGAATTTGCTTCTGAGTTCCGTAGATGGGCCACAGATACTCAGTGGAATGACCCAGCTCTTAGGAGCCAGTTTTGTCATGGGCTTTCTGACAAATTAAAGGACGTTTTGGCTCAGTATGATTCTCCTCCATCACTGGAGACTGCTATGGCCCTAGCTATCCGTACTGATAGACGGCTCCGGGAGAGGTGCGAGGTAACTCCGCCCCCTGTTGTTACTCCACCTACTACTAAAGTCCCTTATGTTGAGGTTCCCCTTGTCTGTTCGGAGGAGCCTATGCAGTTGGGAGGGACATCATTTCGTAGGAGGGGATTGGCGGTACGCCGCAGGACTAGAAGGTGTTTCTTCTGCGGGAAAGAGGGACATTTTGTTGGGGGATGTCCATCCCGTGCCTTGTTGAGCAAAAAGTCGCCGGAAAACTGTTAATCCCAGGTTGTGTGGTGGACGACAACCTGGGAGTATGTATTTCGTCCGCTAGTTCTTCTCAGTTCCTTGTACCAGTGGAGGTGGTGGTTGGTACGAGAGTGGAGAGATTTTCTGTTCTTCTTGATAGTGGGTCCGGGGCTAATCTGGTTGACGCTCAGTTTGCTCAGGCTCAAGGTATGCATCTGAGTGTATTGGTCAAACCGATCCCTATATTCTCCATTGACGCCAGGCCTCTTGGCCAAGGTAGCTTTGTTCATGAGGTTCATAACATTGACCTTCGGGTAGGGGCAATACATAGGGAACTATTATCTTGTTATGTGTTGGAGGGTCTACCTACTCCTATTGTGTTGGGACTTCCTTGGTTGGTTAAACATAACCCTGTGATTAATTGGCAGTCCAGAGATATAAGCCAATGGGGGGAGTTTTGCAAAAGTAACTGCATGAACACAGTCATCAGTGCGGTCGTGCCTAGTACTTTGCCTCCTTTTTTGGAGGACTTTGGGGATGTGTTCTCTGAGGAGGGGTGTCAGGAGTTGCCTCCTCATCGCGTGTATGACTGCTCTATTAATTTACTTCCTGATGCTAAGTTACCTAAAGCTAGGTTATATAACCTTTCTGGTCCTGAGAGGCAGGCTATGAAAGATTATATTTCGGAAAGTCTGGCCAAAGGGCATATTAGACCTTCATCTTCCCCAGTGGCCGCGGGGTTCTTCTTTGTGAAGAAAAAAGATGGAGGCCTACGCCCTTGCTTGGATTTCCGCGAACTTAATCGGATTACTGTTCGAGATCCGTATCCACTCCCTCTGATTCCTGATCTCTTCAATCAAATTGTTGGCGCCAAATGGTTCTCTAAATTGGATCTCAGGGGGGCGTATAATCTGATTAGGATAAAAGAGGGGGATGAGTGGAAAACGGCGTTTAACACGCCGGAGGGACATTATGAGAACCTTGTCATGCCTTTTGGTCTGACTACTGCACCAGCAGTATTCCAACATTTTGTTAATGACATTTTTCGTCATCTGGTGGGGCTGTTTGTGGTCGTATATTTGGATGACATTTTAATTTACTCACCAGATCTTGTGTCTCACCAGGAGCATGTGAGACAGGTGTTGCAGATCTTGCGAGACAATAAACTATACGCCAAACTGGAAAAGTGTGTATTCGCCGTACAGGAACTTCAGTTTTTGGGTTTCTTGGTGTCAGCCTCCGGTTTCCGTATGGACCCTGAAAAGGTGAGAGCAGTGCTTGAATGGGATCAGCCAGAGGATCTTAAGGCTCTGCAGCGTTTTCTGGGGTTTGCTAACTACTACCGGAAATTTATTTGTAATTTCTCATCTGTTGTCAAACCTCTCACTGACATGACAAGAAAAGGGACGGATTTTTCTAAATGGTCGGACAAAGCTTGCCAAGCTTTTTCCTCTTTGAAAAAATGTTTTGCTTCGGCACCCGTTCTCATCCAACCAGATGCATCACAGCCGTTCGTTGTGGAGGTGGACGCGTCTGACGTAGGGGTGGGTGCAATATTGTCCCAGGGTCCGTCCCCTGGTAAATGGCATCCGTGCGCTTTCTTTTCTAAAAAATTGTCGTCCGCCGAAAGGAATTATGATATCGGCAATAGGGAACTTTTGGCCATTAAGTTGGCTTTTGAAGAATGGCGTCACTTTTTGGAGGGGGCAGTCCACCCGGTCACCGTCATTACTGATCACAAGAACCTGCTGTATTTGGAATCTGCTAAGCGTCTGAATTCCAGACAAGCTCGATGGTCGTTGTTTTTTACCAGGTTTAATTTTGTTGTCACTTATCGCCCTGGATCTAAGAATGTTAAGGCGGATGCCTTGTCTCGCAGTTTCCCAGGGGCCGGGAAAATGGATGACCCGATTCCTATCCTTCAGGAGGGGGTGGTAGTGTCGGCTGTATGTTCTGAGCTTGAGGAGGAGGTGTTAGAGGCTCAGGGGGACGCCCCTGCAGGACCTCCAGGGAGACTGTTTGTCCCAAATCAGTTGAGACAAAAGGTTATTGAGGCACATCATAATTCTGCTTTAGCAGGACATCCAGGGAGTAAGGCTACTTTAGATCTCCTTTCTCGCCGGTTTTGGTGGCCTAACGTTAGTAAAGATGTTTTAACTTTTGTCGCGTCCTGTGGGGTTTGTGCTCGCTCTAAGACCCCTCATACCCGTCCGTCTGGGACCCTCTTACCCTTGAAACTTCCGGAGCGTCCATGGACTCATTTATCTATGGACTTCATTACGGACCTTCCTCCGTCGTCAGGGAATACTGTCATACTGGTGGTTGTTGACAGGTTCAGTAAGATGGCACATTTCGTTGCTCTTCCTGCTCTCCCTAATGCTAAAACTCTGGCGCAGGTGTTCATTAGGGAGATCGTGAGACTTCATGGGTTGCCTTCTGATGTGGTGTCAGATAGGGGGTCTCAGTTTGTGTCCAAGTTTTGGAGGGCATTTTGTTTACGTCGGGGGATGCAATTGTCATTTTCCTCGGCTTTTCATCCGCAGACCAATGGTCAGACAGAGCGTCTGAATCAAAGCCTAGAGACTTATCTTCGGTGTTTTGTCTCAGAGAACCAGGAGGACTGGTCTTCTTTCTTGCCTCTGGCAGAGTTCGCTCTTAACAACAGGCGGAGCGAGTCCACTGGTAAATCCCCGTTTTTTGGGGCATATGGTTTTCATCCCCAGTTTTGTACATTCAATGGGGGGGGCCCTTCTGGGGTTCCTGAGGAGGAGCGTTTCTCGTCGTCACTTGCTTCAGTGTGGAGAGGTGTATTGAATAATCTGACTGCTATGGGGAACCGTTATAAACGTATGGCTGATAGGAGGAGAGTTTCTGGTCCAGATCTTAATGTGAACGATCTGGTATGGTTGTCTACCAGGAATATAAAACTTAAAGTTCCCTCCTGGAAGCTGGGCCCCAGATTCATCGGGCCGTACAGGATCAGTTCCATAATTAATCCTGTGGCATTTCGTCTGGACCTCCCTCCTACGTTTAAAATTCATAATGTGTTCCACAAGTCATTACTTAAGAGGTACGTGGCACCAGTCATACCATCACCTCTACCTCCTCCTCCAGTGGTGGTCAATGGTAACTTGGAGTTTCAAGTGTCAAAGATCATTGACTCACGTCTGAATCGCCGGTCCCTTCAGTACTTGGTGCATTGGAAGGGGTATGGTCCAGAGGAGAGGACGTGGGTTTCTGCGTCTGACATTAACGCAGATCGTTGGTGCGGACCTTCCACAGAACTCACCCGGGCAAACCTGGCCCTGAGGGTCCGGAGGCCCCTCGTAGAAGGGGGGGTACTGTCATGTGTGCATCGCCACGAAGATCGTCGCGGTTGCACATTCTGACTTCTCACAGCTGAGTTGCTGTTTCTTTGTGTTTGGCAGTTAGGGAGTTAATTCTGTCTGTGCTCAGTTCTGGGACTGGGTGCAGTTTCTCCCGGCTGCAATTAATTATTTGTTGATTGGTTTCCTTTAAATCTCTGGTTGTCTGTGTTGGGAGTTGCCAGTGAAATTCTTCATGCAGACCACAGATAGGATTGTATCTGTATAGACTTAAGTTAAAGAGCTCCTTAGTTGTTTTAAGCTCACCTTGCTTAGAGTTTAATATCCCAGATCATTTATGTTCCTTCTGTGTTTGAGTGTGTATGCAAGTCTGTGTTTTCTCCAGTCTGTCTTATATGTCTAATCTGTGTATTTAGCAGAGATCAGCCCATATCCCTTTGGTGGTAATCAGAATCCTTCTTAGGACTGATTACAGGGTTCAGGGACTGATAGGAGACAGGGTTAGGCTGGAGACTTGGACCTCTGAACCATTATCAGTACCTCCAAGGTGAGGGATTAGTTAGGACCCCAGTTTAGGGTCAGGTTAGACCCCCGGTCCTCCTCTTTCCTGTGACAGTGTATCAAGTCCTCAAGTTTAACCCTGAGTTCAACGGATATCGTGTCAGGTAAATCTATTCTATATTTACATGCTGATGTTGCTAATCTATATGTTGTATAGAGTGTTGTTCTTTTAAGAATAGTTTACTGACATCGTACACATATCATAAGACCGCGTGACACCTGAGCAGGCGGTGACACTGGCGCGCTATGGGGGACAGGTACCGGTGTCACCGCTCGCTCACGACCTCAGCACCTGAGATATTTACCTGTCCTCTCTCCACCGCTGCGCACTGCTCCCTCTTCCGGGTCCTCGGCAGTGAATGATCAGGCAGGGGCGCGGCGCACACTAATGACGTCATCGCGCCCTCGGCCTGAACATTCACAGCCAGAGGAGTCGGACGAGGGAGCAGCGCAGCAGTGGCACGGGGACAGGTAAATATCGCTATACTCACCCCTCCGCCGGCGCGTCTCTGCAGCCTCTCCTCTTCTCCCGCGGTCTCCACAGCTCTTCAGTCCTACAGCGGTCACATGGTACCGCTCATTAAAGTCATAAATATGTGCATATTTATGACTTTAATGAGCGGTACCATGTGATCGCTGCAGGAAGGACCCGGAGATCGTGGGAGAAGCAGGGGGGCTGCAGAGACGCGCCGGCAGAGGGGTGAGTATGATCCAACACCCCCGCCCCCCTTCCCGCATATGACTCGCGTATAAGCCGAGAGGGGGACTTTCAGCCCTAAAAAATGGGCTGAAAATCTCGGCTTATACACGAGTATATACGGTATCTAGATGTGTGGTGAGCACTTTGAACCTCCAAGTGCTTCACAGAAGTTTATAACGTAGAGCTGTGAAAATAAAAAATAATTTTTTTTCCTCAAAAATGATTTTTTAGCCCGCTATTTTTTTATTTTCCCAAGGGTAACAGGAGAAATTGGACCCTAAAGTTGTTGTGCAATTTTTCCTGAGTACGCTGATACCCCATATGTGGGGGGGAACCACTGTTTGGGCGCATGGTAGAGCTTGGAAGGGAAGGAGCGCCATTTTGTAATGCAGACTTTGATGGAATGTTCTGCAGGCATCATGTCGCAGGCTCGGAAGGGAGGGAGCACCATTTGACTTTTTGAATGCCACGTCGTGTTTGGAGACCCCCTGATGTGCCTAAATAGTGGAAACCCCTCAATTCTAGCTCCAACCCCAACACACCCCTAACGCTATTCCCAACCCTAACCCTAACCCTAATTGTAACCCTAACCCTAATTGTAACCCAAACCCTAATTGTAACCCTAACCCTAATTGTAACCCTAACCCTAATTCCAACCCTAACCCTAATTATAACCCTAATGGAAAAATGAAAATAAATACATTTTCTTTATTTTATTATATGTCCCTAACTAAGGAAGTGATAAAGGGGGGTTTATTTACTATTTTTTTTATTTTGATCACTATAATAGCGTTTATCACAGTGATCAAAATGTACTTTCACTGCACCCGCCATTTTCTTTTACAGGAAGAAGACGCTGGGAGGACAGGGGGGGGGACACCGGGAGCAGATCAAGGGACCCTATTTCTCTCCCCTTTGATGTGCGATAACATCAAATGAGAGAGAAATTAAATGCAGAATCGCTGCTTTTTCCTTCTTTTGCGGTCGCCCTTGTATAGTTAATAACGGCGATCATAAAAGCGGAGTCGGTAAAAACCCAGAGAAAATCCTACTCTGGGGCGCGCTATATACTATTTCCACAGTACCCTTAACTACCGCCGTTAAAAAGCGTATTGCGGTCATTAAGGGGTTAAAGGAAAGGCTTTCTGCCTGCTGCCACTAGAGGGAGCTCATTGTATGCTGCTGCATTACAGAGTTCAATAGGAACAGTATAAATTCCTATGCAGAGAGCTCCCTCTGGTGGCGACAGCAGGAATACATGTTATCACTGAAAAAAATTGTGCAGAGGGTTTGGAGCTTTGTAGCAGAAAAGTCGAGCTCTGACCCATAAAATAATATGAATACGTTAAGATTAAACACAATTAAATGATAGGTACGCTTTCTTGCACTGGACCAACGGTATTAACTCCTTCATCACCCTAAGCCACTAGTATACCCATCAATAACCCTTACAGCCCCACTGATGCTCCCCAGGAGTGGGGCTATGGTTATTAAATACCAGACGAATATTAATATAATATATAAACACAGTGAGGACGGGGTGTATCCTATGTACATATATGAAACTAGACTGGTGCCAGTGCCAGAAGGACAGATGCCAAGAAAGAAGACAGGCGTCCGGCTCACTTCCTTTGCAGGCCGCACCTTTTTAATATTGAGGCCAATTAAGACTCTTCTTGGCGGGATTACCTGAGCACCAGTATTTGCACTTTGGCGTTATGGCATTTATCACTACGAACAAATGTTCATTTTCACATATTGTGATCCAATGTGGACGTGGTCAGCTGCCCGATCCTCGGAATAATAAGCCAGGGCAGATTAGCAGCACTTATCCCACATGGATAGCTGTGTGACAGGAGGGGCAGCGGAAGGGCACATGTGTGACAGGAGGAGCAGGTGGAGGGGTACGTGAGTAAAAGAAGGGGCATATGTGACAGGAGAAGCAGGGGGACGGATATGTGTCTAAAGGGAAAGGCAGCGGCATAGGTAGGTGCGACGAGAGAGGCATTGGCAAGGGCCGGTGAGATGAGAGAGGCAAGCCCGACGGGAGGAGCAAGAGGAGAGGCAGGCGTGAAAGAAGGGGAAGGGTGTGCGCGACACGAGGGCAGACGTGTGCGACATGAAGGACAAGTGTGTGCGACACCAGGGACAGACATGTGCGACATGAAGGTCAAGTGTGCGGGACACCAGGGAGTTATGAATGTGCTAGAGATGGTTTCTGAGCAGAGGCTCCCTTTGGTGGTTACAGACAGTACTGAGCCTTTCAGCGAGGAATGGCAATCCGGGATCACTGGCTGGTCTGATATAAGGGAGGTTCCCTCCCATGATGGTTGCCGGTGATCAATTGTTTTTGTCTCAATTGTAGTTCCTGGTTCATTTGGAAGTTTGCTGAGTCTTGCCCGCATCTTCTGCTTTTACTTTTGTGCTTGCTTTTTGCATTGTTCCCTGCACTTCTGTGGAGGTCAGCCAGGTCTGTTGTGAATGGGTTTGAGATGAGTTCTGAGCAGAGGCTCCCTCTGGTGGTTACAAGCGGTACTAGTGAGGATTGGGAATCAGGTGTTACTGATTGGTCTTATTTAAGGGAATCATTTTCCCATCAGGGTTGCCGGTGATCAATTGTTCTGGTCTGAATCCTTCTTTCCAGTTTCCCTTGTAGCCTGCTGTGTCGTGTCTGCATCTCCTGCTATCAGATAAGACAATTTCTTATTTTGTGTTTTTGCTATATTTTTGCATTTTGTCCTGCACTTCTGTGGGGCCTTCTGGGTCCCCTCCGGGGGCTTTTGCCCTCTCAGTTTAGTCCAGCCACTGTGTTTTGTACTTTTGCTTTTTGCAGTTTTTTCAGTGGCTGCTGTTTTTGTTACACCAGAGAACTAATTTAGGTGGTAGAGGTCGTGTGATCTCAGGTGATTTTGAAATTAGTATGTTGGTGTTTTTCAGGGTTTTCTGGGATTGCAGTAAGTACCCTTCCTGTCCTTTTCTATTTAGATAGTTTGGGCCCCAGCGTTTGCTCATACTATTTTCTTTCTGTGTCAGTATTTCCTCTTGTCTAACCGCCATTACATGTTTGGGGGCTTTCTATTATCTTTGGGGTTCTGCTCCGGGGCAGATAGCTTTCCTATTTCTATCTTTAGGTGTAGTTAGTTTCTCAGGCTGTGACGAGGCGTCTAGGACCATCGTAGGAACGCTCCACGGCTGCCTCTAGTTGTGGTGGTTAGTCAGGGTACTGCAATCTCATAGATTCCAACTGCTCTGGTGTATTTCCTTTTTTACCTGCACTCCTCAGCTACCGTAACATAACAGTATCACCGGCCATAAAAATTGTATGGTACTCACAGAAGGGAAAAAAAAAAAAAAATATTTTGAAGGAAGAAAAGTTGTCAGAGATATTTTTCTGTTTGTTGCATTTTTTTTTTTTTTTTTTTTTTCCCTCTGTATCTCTGGGTGCTGGGAGGATCTTTTCTCCCAATGGAGTTTGCACAGTTGTCTGGCCGTGTGGATCAGCTTGCCACTGAGGTTCAGAGTATTGCTGCATATCTTGCTAGGTTGCCTGTTGTGGAACCTAGGATCCCCATGCCAGATTTGTTTTCAGGGATCGAGCTAAGTTTCAGAATTTCAAAAATAATTGTAAATTGTTTCTTGCCTTAAAATCTAAGTCCTCAGGAAACGCAGCGCAGCAGGTTCAAATTGTCATCTCTCTCCTGCGCGGCGATCCTCAGGATTGGGCTTTTTCCCTGACACCTGGGGATCCTGTTTTGAGTGATGTTGATGCATTTTTTCAGGCTTTGGGGTTATTGTACAATGAGCCTAATATCACTGATCAAGCTGAAAAAGCCTTGTTGGCATTAAATCAGGGGCTTGATGACGCTGAGTTATACTGTCAGAGATTCCGTAGGTGGGCAGTCCTGACCAAATGGAATGACGACGCTTTGGCGGCCCTTTTCCGGAAGGGTCTGTCGGATAATGTAAAGGATGTTATGGTGGGATTCCCTGTCCCCTCTGGTCTCAATGATTCTATGTCATTAGCGATTCAAATTGACAGACGTTTGCGTGAGCGGAGAAGTATGCGTGGAGTGGTGTTGCCTTGTGAGCCAGCTGCTGAGCCCATGCAGTGTGATGGAGTGGTGTCTGGGGCACAGCGTCATGAGTTTCGAAAGCGCAATGGGTTATGTTTCTACTGTGGTGATGCCTCTCATGCTATTTCAGTCTGCCCTAAGCGGGGAAGACGTTTTGCACGCTCAGTTGTCTTGGGTAGTGTTCAGACTAAGTTTTTATTAACTGTCACTCTGATATGCTCTCTGTCCTCATTTTCTGCTCAGGCTTTCGTTGATTCTGGAGCAGCTATTAACCTGATGGATTATGATTTTGCTAAACGTTGTGGATTTCCCTTGATACCCCTACAGAAGTCTATTCCCCTACTGGGATCGATTCTACCCCTTTGGCTGAGAATAAACCCCAGTTTTCTACTCAGGTGATAATGAGGGTTGAACCTGATCACCAGGAGTGCTGCAAATTTTTGGTTCTATATAATCTGCATGACATTATCGTGCTGGGTTTCCCTTGGTTACAGTCTCATAATCCTGTTTTGGATTGGAAATCTGTGTCTGTAACCAGTTGGGGCTGCCAATGTGTTAATACCAACACTCCTGTTTTTTCTGCCTCCCCCCAGGCTGAGGATGTTCCTGACTTTTTGTTTGATTTTTCTGATGTGTTTAGCGAAAGTAAATCTGCATCCTTACCTCCCCATAGGAGCTATGACTGCGCTATTGAATTAGTGCCAGGTAGTAAATTCCCTAAGGGTCGCCTCTTTAACTTGTCTGTACCTGAACATGACGCTATGCGGTCTTATATCAAGGAATCATTGGAGAAGGGTCATATCAGACCATCCTCTTCACCCTTAGGTGCCGGTTTTTTTCTTTGTGGCCAAAAAAGATGGTTCATTAAGGCCGTGTATTGATTATCGTCTCTTGAACAATATTACTGTGAAATATCAATACCCGTTACCCTTGATTTCTGACCTGTTTTCCAGGGTGAAAAACGCTACTTGGTTTACCAAGCTTGACCTCAGGGGGCGTATAACCTTATTCGCATTAAGCACGGGGATGAATGGAAGACGGCATTTAACACCCCTGAAGGGCATTTTGAGTACCTTGTGATGCCCTTTGGGCTCACTAATGCTCCTTCCGTCTTCCAGTCCTTCATGAATGACATTTTCAGGGATTTTGTGGACAAGTTTCTGATTGTTTATTTGGATGATATCTTGATTTTTTCTAATGACTGGGACTCTCATGTGAAACATGTTCGAACTGTATTCCAGATTTTGAGAGAGAATGCTCTGTATGTGAAGGGATCAAAGTGTCTTTTTGGCGTACAGAAGATCTCATTTCTGGGATTCATTTTGTCCCCATCTGTTATTGAAATGGACCCGGTCAAGGTTCAGGCCATCTGTGATTGGGTCCAACCTACTTCATTAAAGGCTCTTCAGAGATTTTTGGGTTTTGCCAATTTTTATCGTAAATTTATTGGTAATTTCTCTGTTATTGTTAAACCATTAACTGATTTGACCAGAAAGGGTTCTGATGTGGTGAATTGGCCTCCTGAGGCAGTCTCTGCGTTTCAGGAACTTAAGCAGAGATTCACTTCTGCTCCTGTTCTACGGCAGCCTGATGTTTCTCTGCCATTTCAGGTGGAGGTTGATGCCTCTGAAATTGGGGCAGGTGCCGTTTTGTCCCAAAAAGATCCAGAGACCTCTAAAAGTAACCCTTGTGCCTTTTTCTCTCGAAAATTTTCTCCTACTGAACGTAATTATGACGTGGGTAATCGGGAGTTATTGGCCATGAAGTGGGCTTTTGAAGAGTGGAGACATTGGCTGGAGGGAGCCAAACATCAGGTGGTGGTCCTTACGGACCATAAGAATCTGGTCTATCTGGAATCTGCCAAGCGACTCAATCCTAGACAGGCCAGGTGGGCCTTGTTTTTCACACGTTTTAATTTTGTGGTTTCCTTTCTTCCTGGCACTAAGAATGTTAAGGCGGATGCCCTCTCGAGGAGTTTCCTTGCGGACTCTCCTGAGCTATCTGATCCCTCTGTTATTTTGAAGGAGGGTGTAGTTCTTTCCGCCATCTCGCCTAATTTGAGACTTGCTCTGGAGGGGTGTCAGGAGGATAGGCCCGAGCGCTGCCCTGTTGGAAAATTGTTTGTCCCGGACCAATGGAAAAAGAGTGTATGTCTGAGATTCATTGTTCCGCATTGGCTGGGCATCCCGGAATTTTTGGTACCAGAGACTTGGTTAGTCGGTCCTTTTGGTGGCCTACCTTGTCTCGCGATGTCAGGGAATTTGTGCAGTCCTGCGGGACTTGCTCTCGCTCCAAGCCTTGCTCTCGCTCTAGTGGTTTGTTGATGCCATTGCCTGTGCCCAAGAGACCATGGACCCATATCTCTATGGATTTCATTTCCGATCTTCCTGTTTCTCAGAGAATGACCACCATCTGGGTAATTTGTGATAGGTTTTCCAAAATGATACATCTTGTGCCATTACCTAAGTTGCCTTCCTCCTCTGAATTGGTGCCTTTGTTCCTTCAGCACGTGGTTCGTTTACACGGCATTCCTGAGAACATTGTGTCTGACAGAGGAGTCCAGTTTGTTTCCAGATTTTGGAGGACTTTTTGTTCTAAACTGGGTGTTCAATTGTCTTTCTCCTCGGCATTTCATCCTCAGACCAATGGTCAAACTGAGAGAACAAACCAGACATTGGAGACTTATCTAAGATGCTTTGTGTCTGCTGATCAGGATGACTGGGTCTCTTTTTTGCCTTTGGCTGAGTTTGCTCTTAATAATAGGGCTAGCTCTGCCACTTTGATGTCTCCGTTTTTCTGTAATTCTGGGTTTCACCCTCGATTTTCTTCAGGACAGACGGAGGCTTCTGTCTGTCCAGGTGTTGACTCTGTTGTTGAGCGTATGCAGCAGATTTGGGACCAGGTAGTGGAGAGGTTGTCCCTCTCTCAGGAGAAGGCCCAGCGGTTTGCTAACCGGCATAGGACTGATGGTCCTCGGTTTAAAGTGGGGGACTTGGTCTGGTTGTCCTCAAAGAATATTCCTATGAGAGTAGCATCTCCTAAATTTAAGCCTAGGTTCATTGGACCTTATAAGATCATGGAGATTATTAATCCTGTTTCTTTTCGTTTGCTTCTTCCAGGGACATTTAAGATCCATAACGTGTTCCACAAGTCCTTGTTGAAGAGGTTTGTTGAGCCAGTGGTTCCTGCTGCTGTGCCTCCTGACCCTGTTTTGGTTGAGGGCAATCTGGAGTATGTGGTTGAGAAAATATTGGATTCTCGTTTTTCTAGACGAAGACTCCAGTATTTGGTTAAATGGAGAGGTTATGGTCAGGAAGATAATTCTTGGGTGTTTGCTTCGGACATCCATGCTAGGAGACTTATCCGTGCGTATCATAGAACTCATCCTGACCGACCTGGTTGCTCAAATGAGGGTTCGGTGACCCCTCCTCAAGGGGGGGTACTGTTGTGAATGGGTTTGAGATGAGTTCTGAGCAGAGGCTCCCTCTGGTGGTTACAAGCGGTACTAGTGAGGATTGGGAATCAGGTGTTACTGATTGGTCTTATTTAAGGGAATCATTTTCCCATCAGGGTTGCCGGTGATCAATTGTTCTGGTCTGAATCCTTCTTTCCAGTTTCCCTTGTAGCCTGCTGTGTCGTGTCTGCATCTCCTGCTATCAGATAAGACAATTTCTTATTTTGTGTTTTTGCTATATTTTTGCATTTTGTCCTGCACTTCTGTGGGGGCCTTCTGGGTCCCCTCCGGGGGCTTTTGCCCTCTCAGTTTAGTCCAGCCACTGTGTTTTGTACTTTTGCTTTTTGCAGTTTTTTCAGTGGCTGCTGTTTTTGTTACACCAGAGAACTAATTTAGGTGGTAGAGGTCGTGTGATCTCAGGTGATTTTGAAATTAGTATGTTGGTGTTTTTCAGGGTTTTCTGGGATTGCAGTAAGTACCCTTCCTGTCCTTTTCTATTTAGATAGTTTGGGCCCCAGCGTTTGCTCATACTATTTTCTTTCTGTGTCAGTATTTCCTCTTGTCTAACCGCCATTACATGTTTGGGGGCTTTCTATTATCTTTGGGGTTCTGCTCCGGGGCAGATAGCTTTCCTATTTCTATCTTTAGGTGTAGTTAGTTTCTCAGGCTGTGACGAGGCGTCTAGGACCATCGTAGGAACGCTCCACGGCTGCCTCTAGTTGTGGTGGTTAGTCAGGGTACTGCAATCTCATAGATTCCAACTGCTCTGGTGTATTTCCTTTTTTACCTGCACTCCTCAGCTACCGTAACATAACACAGGTCCCCTCCGGGGGCTTGTGCTCCTCTCAGTTTATCTGAAGCCACTGTTATTTGTTCATTTTCTTTTTCCTGTTTTTTTTAGTGGCTGCGGCTTAGTTTTGTTACACCAGGGATCTGATTTTAGGTGGTAGAGATCGTGTGATCTCAGGTGTTTTTGCAATCAGAAGAGTTGGTATTTTTTAGGGTTTTTTTTTGATTGCAATGAGTATCCTTTCCTGTACTTTTCTGTCTAGACAGATTGGGCCCCAGCGTTTGCTCATTCTATTTTCTGTCTGTGTCCGTGCTTCTTCTTGTCTAACCGCCATTACATGATTGGGGGCTTCCTATTTTCTTTGGGATCTGCTCCGGGGCAGATAGCTTTCATCTTTCTGCCTTTAGGTGTAGTTATCTCTCAGGCTGTGACGAGGCGTCTAGGATCAACGTAGGAATGCTCCACGGCTACCTCTAGTTGTGTGGTTAGTTCAGGGTACTGCAATCCAATAGGTTCCAGCCTCTCTGGTGTATTGCCGTTTTTGCTTATTCTCCTCAGCTACCAAAACACAACAGTATCACCGGCCCCAAACTGAAAATTATATGGTACTCACAGAAGGGAAAAATAGTGTGGAAAGAAAAATAAAAAAAAAAGTCAGTTGTCAGAGATTTTTTTTTTCCTGTTTGTTGCATTTTTTCCCTCTTTTTCTCTGGGTGCTGAGGAGGATTTTTTTTTCTCTCTCAATGGAGCTTGCACAGTTGTCTGGCCGTGTGGATTAGCTTGCCGCTGAGGTTCGGAGTATTGCTACCTATCTTGCTGGGTTTCCGGTTGTGGAGCCTAGGATTCCCATGCCAGATTTGTTTTTGGGGGATCGGGCTAAATTTCTGAATTTCAAAAATAACTGTAAGTTGTTTTTTGCCTTAAAGCCTAACTCCTCAGGGAACGCAGCACAGCAGGTTCAAATTGTCATCTCTCTTCTGCGCGGTGACCCTCAGGATTGGGCTTTTTCCCTGACACCTGGGGATCCTGTTTTGAATGATATTGATGCATTTTTTCTGGCTCTGGGGTTATTGTACAATGAACCTAATGTCACTGTTCAAACTGAAAAAACCTTGTTGGCATTAAATCAGGGTCTTGAAGACGCTGAGTTGTACTGTCAGAAATTCCGAAAGTGGGCAGTCCTGACCAAATGGAATGATGATGCTTTGGCAGCCCTTTTTCGGAAGGGGCTGTCAGAGAATGTAAAGGATGTTATGGTGGGATTCCCTGTTCCCTCTGGTCTCAATGATTCTATGTCATTGGCTATTCAAATTGACAGACGTTTGCGTGAGCGCAGAGGTATGCGTGAGATAGTGTTGCCTTGTGAGCCAGCTTCTGAGCCCATGCAGTGTGATAGAGTGACTTCTGGGGCTCAGCGTCATGAGTTTCGAAAGCGCAATGGGTTATGTTTCTACTGTGGTGACGCCTTTCATGCTATTTCAGTCTGCCCTAAGCGGGGAAGACGTTTTGCGCGCTCAGTTGTCTTGGGTAGTGTTCAGACTAAATTTCTGTTGACTGTTACCCTGATTTGCTCCCTGTCCACATTTTCTGCTCAGGCTTTTGTTGATTCAGGAGCAGCTATTAACCTGATGGATTTTGACTTTGCCAAACATTGTGGGTTTCCCATGATACCCCTGCAGAAGTCTATTCCCCTACTGGGCATTGATTCTACCCCTTTGGCGGAGAATAAACCCCAGTTTTCTACTCAGGTGATAATGAGGGTTGAACCAGATCATCAGGAGAGTTGCAAATTTCTGGTGCTGTATAATCTGCATGACATTATTGTACTAGGTTTCCCTTGGTTACAGTCTCATAATCCTGTTTTGGATTGGAAATCTGTGTCTGTGACCAGTTGGGGCTGCCAATGTGTTAATGCCGACACTCCTGTTTTTTCTGCTTCTCCCCAGTCTCAGGATGTTCCTGACTTTTTGACTGATTTTTCGGATGTATTTAGTGAAAGTAAATCTGCATCCTTGCCGCCTTACAGGAGCTATGATTGCGCTATTGAATTAGTGCCTGGTGGTAAATTTCCTAAAGGTCGCCTTTTTAACTTGTCTGTACCTGAACATGATGCTATGCGATCTTATATCAAGGAGTCATTGGAGAAGGGTCATATCAGACCATCCTCTTCACCCTTGGGTGCCGGTTTTTTCTTTGTGGCCAAAAAGGATGGTTCATTGAGGCCGTGTATTGATTATCGTCTTTTGAACAATATTACTGTGAAATATTAATATCCGTTACCCTTGATTTCTGACCTGTTTTCCAGGGTGAAAAACGCTACTTGGTTTACCAAGCTTGACCTCAGGGGGGCATATAACCTTATTCACATTAAGCACGGGGATGAATGGAAGACGGCATTTAACACCCCTGAAGGGCATTTTGAGTACCTTGTGATGCCCTTTGGCTCACTAATGCTCCTTCTGTCTTCCAGTCCTTCATGAATGACATTTTCAGGGATTTTGTGGATAAATTTCTGATTGTTTATTTGGACGATATCTTGATTTTTTCTAATGACTGGGACTCTCATGTGAAACATGTTCGAACTGTATTCCAGATTTTGAGAGAGAATGCTCTGTATGTGAAGGGATCAAAGTGTCTTTTTGGCGTACAGAGGATCTCATTTTTGGGATTCATTTTGTCCCCATCTGTTATTGAAATGGACCCGGTCAAGGTTCAGGCCATCTGTGATTGGGTCCAACCTACTTCATTAAAGGCTCTTCAAAGATTTTTGGGTTTTGCCAATTTTTATCGTAAATTTATTGGTAATTTCTCGGTTATTGTTAAACCATTAACTGATTTGACCAAAAAGGGTTCTGATGTGGTGAATTGGCCTCCTGAGGCAGTTTCTGCATTTCAGGAACTTAAGCAGAGATTCACTTCTGCACCTGTTCTACGGCAGCCTGATGTTTCTCTGCCATTTCAGGTGGAGGTTGATGCCTCTGAAATTGGGGCAGGTGCCGTTTTGTCCCAAAGAGATCCAGAGACCTCTAAAAGTAACCCTTGTGCCTTTTTCTCTCGAAAATTTTCTCCTACTGAACGTAATTATGACGTGGGTAATCGGGAGTTATTGGCCATGAAGTGGGCTTTTGAAGAGTGGAGACATTGGCTGGAGGGAGCCAAACATCAGGTGGTGGTCCTTACGGACCATAAGAATCTGGTTTATCTGGAATCTGCCAAGCGACTTAATCCTAGACAGGCCAGGTGGGCCTTGTTTTTCACACGTTTTAATTTTGTGGTTTCCTTTCTTCCTGGCACTAAGAATGTTAAGGCGGATGCCCTCTCGAGGAGTTTCCTTGCGGACTCTCCTGAGGTATCTGATCCTTCTTTTATTTTGAAAGAAGGTGTAGTTCTTTCCGCCATCTCGCCCAATTTGAGACTGGCTCTGGAGGGGTGTCAGGAGGATAGGCCCGAGCGCTGCCCTGTTGGGAAATTGTTTGTCCCGGACCAGTGGAAAAAGAGTGTGATGTTTGAGATTCATTGTTCCGCGTTGGCCGGTCATCCCGGAATTTTTGGTACCAGAGACTTGGTTAGTCGGTCCTTTTGGTGGCCTACCTTGTCTCATGATGTCAGGGAATTTGTGCAGTCCTGCGGGACTTGCTCTCGCTCCAAGCCTTGCTCTCGCTCTAGTGGTTTGTTGATGCCATTGCCTGTGCCCAAGAGACCATGGACCCATATCTCTATGGATTTCATTTCAGACCTCCCTGTTTCTCAGAGAATGACCGTCATCTGGGTGATTTGTGATAGGTTTTCCAAGATGATACATCTTGTGCCATTACCTAAGTTACCTTCCTCCTCCGAATTGGTGCCTTTGTTCCTTCAGCACGTGGTTCGTTTACACGGCATTCCTGAAAACATTGTGTCTGACAGAGGAGTCCAGTTTGTTTCCAGATTTTGGAGGACCTTTTGTTCTAAGCTTGGTGTTCAGTTGTCTTTCTCCTTGGCGTTTCATCCTCAGACCAATGGTCAAACTGAGAGAACAAACCAGACATTGGAGACTTATCTAAGATGCTTTGTGTCTGCTGATCAGGATGACTGGGTCTCTTTTTTGCCTTTGGCTGAGTTTGCTCTTAATAATAGGGCTAGCTCTGCCACTTTGATGTCTCCATTTTTCTGTAATTCTGGGTTTCACCCTCGATTTTCTTCAGGACAGACGGAGGCTTCTGCCTGTCCAGGTGTTGACTCTGTTGTGGAGCGTATGCAACAGATTTGGGACCAGGTAGTGGAGAGGTTGTCCCTCTCTCAGGAGAGGGCCCAGCGGTTTGCTAACCGGCATAGGACTGATGGTCCTCGGTTTAAAGTGGGGGACTTGGTCTGGTTGTCCTCAAAAAATATTCCTATGAGAGTGGCATCTCCTAAATTTAAGCCTAGGTTCATTGGACCTTATAAGATCATGGAGATTCTTAATCCTGTTTCTTTTCGTTTGCTTCTTCCAGGGACATTTAAGATCCATAACGTGTTCCACAAGTCCTTGTTGAAGAGGTTTGTTGAGCCAGTGGTTCCTACTGCTTTGCCTCCTGACCCTGTTCTGGTTGAGGGCAATATGGAGTTTGTGGTTGAGAAAATATTGAATTCTCATTTTTCTAGACGGAAACTCCAGTATTTGGTTAAGTGGAGAGGTTATGGTCAGGAAGACAATTCTTGGGTGTTTGCTTCGGACATCCATGCTAGGAGACTCATCCGTGCGTATCATAGAACTCATCCTGACCGACCTGGTTGCTCAAGTGAGGGTTCGGTGACCCCTCCTCAAGGGGGGGGGTACTGTTGTGAATGGACTTGAAATGAGTTCTGAGCAGAGGCTCCCTCTGGTGGTTACAAGCGGTACTGGACTGTCCAGTGAAGATTGTGAGGATTGGGAATCAGGTGTTACTGACTGGTCTTATTTAAGGGAGTCGCCTTCCCATCAGGGTTGCCGGTGATCAATTGTTCTGGTCTCAATCCTTGATTCCTGTTTCCTTTGTAGCCTGCTGTGTCGTGTCTGCATCTCCTGCTAACAGATAAGACTTTTTCTTCTTTTTGTGCTTGATTTTTTGCATTTTGTCCTGCACTTCTGTGGGGGCCTTCAGGATCCCCTCCGGGGGCTTTTGCCCTCTCAGTTTAGTTCAGCCACTGATGTTTTGTACATTTGCTTTTTCCAGTTTTTTTTCAGTGGCTGCTGTTTTGATTTTGTTACACCAGAGAACTAATTTAGGTGGTAGAGGTCGTGTGATCTCAGGTGTTTTTGAAATTAGTAGAGTTGGTGCTTTTCAGGGTTTTTTGGGATTGCAGTAAGTGCCCTTCCTATCCTTTTCTATTTAGATAATTTGGGCCCCAACGTTTGCTCATACTATTTTCTGTCTGTGTCAGTATTTCTTCTTGTCTAACCGCCATTACATGTTTGGGGGCTTTCTATGTTCTTTGGGGATCTGCTCCGGGGCAGATAGCTTTCCTCTTTCTATCTTTAGGTATAGTTAGTTTCTCAGGCTGTGACGAGGCGTCTAGGACCAACGTAGGAACGCTCCACGGCTGCCTCTAGTTGTGGTGGTTAGTCAGGGTACTGCAATCTCATAGATTCCAACTGCTCTGGTGTATTGCCTTTTTTACCTGCACTCCTCAGCTACCAAATCATAACAGCCTGATGTTTCTCTACCGTTTCAGGTGGAGGTTGATGCCTCTGAAATTGGGGCAGGTGCCGTTTTGTCCCAAAGAGATCCAGAGACCTCTAAGAGTAACCCTTGTGCCTTTTTCTTTCGAAAATTTTCTCCAACTGAACGTAATTATGACATGGGTAATCGGGAGTTATTGGCCATGAAGTGGGCCTTTGAAGAGTGGAGACATTGGCTGGAAGGAGCCAAACATCAGGTGGTGGTCCTCACGGACCATAAGAATCTGGTTTATCTCGAATCAGCCAAGCGACTTAATCCTAGACAGGCCAGGTGGGCCTTGTTTTTCACACGTTTTAATTTTGTGGTTTCTTTTCTTCCTGGCACTAAGAATGTTAAGGCGGATGCCCTCTCGAGGAGTTTCTTTGCGGACTCTCCTGAGTTATCTGATCCTACTGTTATTTTGAAAGAGGGAGTAGTTCTTTCCGCCATCTCGCCCAATTTGAGACTGGCTCTGGAAGGGTGTCAGGAGGATAAACCTGAGCGCTGCCCTATTGGGAAATTGTTTGTCCCAGACCAGTGGAAGAAGAATGTGATGTCTGAGATTCATTGTTCCGCGTTGGCTGGTCATCCCGGGATTTTTGGTACCAGAGACTTGGTGAGTCGGTCCTTTTGGTGGCCTACTTTGTCTTGTGACGTCAAGGAATTTGTGCAGTCCTGCGGGACTTGCTCTCGCTCCAAGCCTTGCTCACGCTCTAGTGGTTTGTTAATGCCATTACAGTCATGGCCAAAAGTTTTGAGAATGACACAAATATTATATTTTCACATGATCTGCTGCCCTCTGGTTTTTATGTGTGTTTGACAGATGTTTTTATCACAGACAGAAATATAATAATTGCAAACATATGAGTAACAAAAGCTTATATTGACAGTTAGAATGAGTTAATGCAGCAAGTCAATATTTGCAGTGTTGACCATTCTTCTTCAGGACCTCTGCAATTCTCCCTGGCATGCTCTCAATCAACTTCTGGACCAAATCCTGACTGATAGCAGTCCATTCTTGCACAATCAATGCTTTCATTTTGTCAGAATTTTTAGGTTTTTGTTTGTCCACCCGTCTCTTGATGATTGACCACAAGTTCTCAATGGGATTAAGATCTGGGGAGTTTCCAGGCCATGGACCCAAAATCTCTATGTTTTGTTCCCTGAGCCATTTAGTTATCACCTTTGCTTTATGGCAAGGTGCTCCATCATGCTGGAAAAGGCATTGTTGATCGCCAAACTGCTCTTGGAGGGTTGGGAGAAGTTGCTCTTGGAGGACATTCTGGTACCATTCTTTATTCATGGCTGTGTTTTTTAGGCAAGACTGTGAGAGAGCCGATTCCCTTGGCTGAGAAGCAACCCCACACATGAATGGTTTCAGGATGCTTAACAGTTGGCATGAGACAAGACTGGTGGTAGCGCTCACCTTGTCTTCTCCGAATGAGGCGTTTTCCTGATGTCCCAAACAATCGAAAAGGGGATTCATCAGAGAAAATAACTTTACCCCAGTCCTCAGCAGTCCACTGCCTGTACCTTTTGCAGAATATCAGTCTGTCCATGATGTTTTTTCTGAAGAGAAGTGGCTTCTTTGCTGCCCTCCTTGAGACCAGGCCTTGCTCCAAGAGTCTCCGCCTCACAGTGCGTGCAGATGCACTCACACCTGCCTGCTGCCATTCCTGAGCAAGCTCTGCACTGCTGGTAGCCCGATCCCGCAGCTGAAACACTTTTAAGAGACGGTCCTGGCGCTTGCTGGTCTTTCTTGGGCGCCCAGAAGCCTTTTTGGCAACAATGGAACCTCTCTCCTTGAAGTTCTTGATGATGCGATAGATTGTTGACTGAGGTGCAATCTTTCTAGCTGCGATACTCTTCCCTGTTAGGCCATTTTTGTGCATTGCAATGATGACTGCACGTGTTTCTTTAGAAATAACCATGGTTAACAGAAGGGAAACAATGATGTCAAGCACCAGCCTCCTTTTAAAGTGTCCAGTGGTGTCATTCTTACTTAATCATGACAGATTGATCTCCAGCCATGTCCTCATCAACACCCACACCTGTGTTAATGGAGCAATCACTGAAAAGAGGTTAGCTGGTCCTTTTAAGGCAGGGCTGCAATGATGTTGAAATGTGTTTTGGGGGATAAAGTTCATTTTCTAGCCAAATATTGACTTTGCAAGTAATTGCTGTTAAGCTGATCACTCTTTATAACATTCTGGAGTATATGCAAATTGCCATTAGAAAAAGTGAAGCAGTAGACTTTGTAAAAATTAATATTTGTGTCATTCTCAAAACTTTTGGCCATGACTGTACCTGTGCCCAAGAGGCCATGGACCCATATCTCTATGGATTTTATTTCCGACCTCCCTGTTTCTCAGAGAATGACTGTTATCTGGGTAATCTGTGATAGGTTTTAAGCTCTCACGAGCAGGGTCGGCTTATTTTGCTTTAATTATTGTATTGTTAACGTTGTTACCTATGACTTGTGTTTTGAAATTGTTAAACTGTAAAGCGCTGCGGAATATGTTGGCGCTATAATAAATAAAGATTATTATTATTATAGGTTTTCCAAGATGATAAATCTTGTGCCACTATCTAAGTTACCTTCCTCCTCCGAATTGGTGCCTTTGTCCCTTCAGCATGTGGTTCGGTTACATGGCATTTCGGAGAACATTGTGTCTGACAGAGTAGTCCAGTTTGTTTCCAGATTTTGGAGGACATTTTGTTCTAAACTTGGTGTTCAATTATCTTTCTCCTCTGCTTTTCATCCTCAGACCAATGGACAAACCGAGAGAACAAACCAGACCTTGGAGACTTATTTGAGATGTTTTGTGTCTGCTGATCAAGATGACTGGGTCTCTTTTTTGCCTTTGGCTGAGTTTGCTCTTAATAATAGGGCTAGCTCTGCCACTTTGTTGTCTCCATTTTTCTGCAATTTTGGGTTTCACCCTCGATTTTCTTCGGGACAGGCGGAGACTTCTGTCTGTCCGGGTGTTAACTCTGTTGTGAAGCGAATGCAGCAGATTTGGGACCAGGTAGTGAAGAGGTTGTCTCTCTCTCAGGAGAAGGCCCAACGGTTTGCCAACCGGCATAGGACTGATGGTCCTCGGTTTAAAGTGGGGGACTTGGTTTGGTTGTCCTCAAGAAATATCCCTATGAGGTTTGCATCTTCAAAGTTTAAGCCTAGGTTCATTGGACCTTATAAGATCATGGAGATTCTTAATCCTGTTTCCTTCCATTTGCTTCTTCCAGGGACATTTAAGATCCATAACGTGTTCCACAAGTCCTTATTGAAGAGGTTTGTCGAGCCAGTGGTTCCTATGGCTGCGCCTCCTGACCCTGTTTGGTTGAGGGCAATCTGGAGTATGTGGTTGAGAAAATATTGGATTCTCGTTTTTCTAGACAGAAACTCCAGTATTTGGTTAAGTGGAGAGGTTATGGTCAGGAGGACAATTCTTAGGTGTTTGCTTCGGACATCCATGCTAGGAGACTGATCCGTGCCTATCACCGAGCTCATCCTGGTTGCACAAGTGAGGGTTCGGTGACCCCTCCTCAAGGGAGGGGTACTGTTATGAATGTGCTAGAGATGGTTTCTGAGCAGAGGCTCCCTCTGGTGGTTACAGACAGTACTGAGCCTTTCAGCGAGGAATGGCAATCTGGGATCGCTGACTGGTCTGATATAAGGGAGGTTCCCTCCCATGATGGTTGCCGGTGATCAATTGTTCTTGTCTCAATTGTAGTTCCTGGTTCATTTGGAAGTTTGCTGAGTCTTGCCTGCATCTTCTGCTATCAGATAACATATTTTCTGCTTTTATTTTTGTGCTTGCTTTTTGCATTGTTCCCTGCACTTCTGTGAAGGTCAGCCAGGTCCCCTCCGGGGGCTTGTGCTACTCTCAGTTTATCTGAAGCCACTGTTATTTGTTCATTTGCTTTTTCCTGTTTTTTCAGTGGCTGCGGCTTAGTTTTGTTACACCAGAGATCTGATTTTAGGTGGTAGAGATCGTGTGATTTCAGGTGTTTTTGCAATCAGAAGAGTTGGTATTTTTTAGATTTTTTTTTGGATTGCAGTGAGTATCCTTTCCTGTACTTTTCTGTCTAGACAGATTGGGCCCCAGCGTTTGCTCATTCTATTTTCTGTCTGTGTCCGTGCTTCTTCTTGTCTAACCGCCATTACATGTTTGGGGGCTTCCTATTTTCTTTGGGGATCTGCTCCGGGGCAGAAAGCTTTCATCTTTCTGCCTTTAGGTGAAGTTATCTCTCAGGCTGTGACGAGGCGTCTAGGAGGGGTAGGTGGAGGGATACGTGTGACGAGAGGCAGGCGGAGGGATACGTGTGACGAGAGGGGCAGGTGGAAGGATACGTGTGACGAGAGGGGCAGGTGGAGGGATATGTGTGACAAGAGGGGCAGGCGGAGGGATACGTGTGACGAGAGGGGCAGGCGGAGGGATACGTGTGACGAGAGGGGCAGGTGGAAGGATACGTGTGACGAGAGGGGCAGGTGGAAGGATACGTGTGACGAGAGGGGGTCAGGTGGAGGGATACGTGTGACGAGAGGGGCAGGTGGAGGGATACGTGTGGCAGGTGATATTTGTGACAGGAGAGATTGTCGGATGAATACATGTGACAGGAGGAGCTGTTGGAGGGATTCATGTGGTAGTAATAGTACTTGTAGCGCCCTCCATTGATTATTTTAGGATACTACAGCTCCCAGCAAAATTTATGAAAACTTTTGTTGTAGAGAGACACTGGAAGTGAGGTTTTCTCCAATTTTCAGGCTTTCTCAGCTGCTGCAAAACTACAACTTCCAGCATGCACTGCAAGCAGGTCCCTAGCAGGACATACAGCCCCTAAGCAGCGCTCCGCCGGCGACCACTCCTGACCAGGTCCAGTCCCTCCTGGATGGAACGCCATTTATAGCAGTCACACTTTCTGACGTGTCTCCTCCCAGACGCCAGATGTCGCCTTCTGCTCCTCTTGGCCTTATGACGCTCTGTCCCAGCGTTTCCACCTCGTTGGTGTCATACATTTCCTGGATACAGTCAGCGCACAGGAAACCCCGGAAGTGGAGAGAGCAGACGCCAGGTTGGCCGCGTTATTACGGGAGTCGGGACCCCGCATGGTGACATGAACACTGACAGGGGTCTCCGGGTGTAGAGTCGGGGAGCGGCACCTCATCCCGGCACGTCACGTCTGGCGCCACGTCAGTGTGTTTACCGTGGACACGTCATCTGCCGACTGCTCATGTGACTACGAGCAGGGCTGCCCCGCCGCCAGGGGGCGCCTCCTACCTCAGCAACGGACCTGTGCCGCCACCACTGCCTGGGAGAAGCCTGGACCAAGTCGTTCGCGTTTTCCTGGTTACCGCACTCTGGAGGATTTTTCATTGCAATTCAATTAAACCCAATTTAAAATTTTTTTTTTTTTTTTTTACATTTTATTTTTTTTATCCTTTTTTTCTCTGTCCCTGTTGGATTTTTTGGGGTTCCCCTTTCCTCCTCAAATTTCTTTTCTTTATTATTTAGACATAATTTTTTTTTTCCAGTGATCAAACCTAATTTTTCAGCAAATTTCCACCATTTCTCTCTTTTCCCCTCTGTGAGGTATTTTTTGCGTTGCTTAATATATATATTTTTATATTCTTAAATCTAACCTGCCTCTTAGAAGTTAAAAACAACTTTTTTTTTAATTTATTTTTGTATTTTCCAAAGTTAATAATCAAATTGCACATTTTTTTTTATCTCAGGATTTATTTTTGTAATTTTGAATATGCTTAAAAAAAATAAAAAAAAAACAATTGTGACTGTGGTGCTATTTGGCTCTTAATCCCCTTTTGGGCTTTTTTCAAATAGTGACTTGCATTTGTAAAAAAAAAAAAAAAAAATTCCCTTTAATTTGATTTCTTTAAAAATCTGTTGCTGTCGTGGTAGATTTTGTGGGGTCTGATCTTTTTCTTTTTGCCCCCTTGTGGCTATTGAGCCAATAATAAGCTGACTGGTCCGGTTCTGATAATTCTACCCAGCACTGAATAGGTCAATATTGCTATTTCGGACCTTTCCTCCCCATACGGTTGTGCCATTTTTTTTGCAGAGTGTGTTTTGCTCTTGGTCGTTTTTTTTTTTTTTTTTTGCTCTGAAAAGCTAAAAAAATATATTTTTTCCAAATCTTTATTATTAACTGCTGTATCTAGATACATTTTTGGTAGTGGACATGGCGGCTTCTAATTGGGGACTGATCATGAACATTGTGAACAGCATCGTGGGAGTGAGCGTGCTGACCATGCCCTTCTGCTTCAAGCAGGTGAGCGTACGGGGCGACCTGGGGTTGTATCTATGTAGACTGCTCCCATTATCTGCTTGCAGTCAGAATAGGAACATATTTCCTGCTCTGACCTCGTCCTGCTCACACAGCTTTGAGTCTGATCAGGGAACATCCCGATGCTCTATAGGACATTCATCGGGAGTTATCTATTTGCACTCTCGTTCGGATCAGAAAAGAAACACCCCGTGGTTGCGGCCACCACTCCTCCATCTGGCTTTTAAACTCGAGTTTGCATCTTAGTAAGTGGTGGCATATCGCTAGGGTAGGTCGTCACTTAAAGGGGTTGTTTGGTGCTGTCCAGAGCCACTTTCTGCAGATGATGATACCAGTACACATTTTGAATGAACACGACATGTGCTTGTTACCACTTGATCATGCAGGTACGTGGGGTCGTAACGTCATCGCCTCCTCACTTCCAAAGCAGAAATATGTGACTCTGGACAGCACCAGGGTTACCAATGGGATCCTAAGATACTGATCCAAAGAATAGTGGGGGCTCAGAGTTGTTTCCTTTTTACCATTTTCCTTGCACAGCAGCGCCTCTCCTGGCTGTGCAGTTAAATGCAGCCTAGTCATTCTTTAAATAGAGCAGCGGCGCCCAGCAACACTGAGGAGAAGCGCCTCGACCTCTTATTTCTCAGGATCAGAGGTTGGATCCCCTGGAATCAAGTCTTGGCATTTCCTAGCAATATATCAACTCTTACTGAAAGGGAAATACACCGTTGACCGTTGAGACATGACCACATCTTGAAATATTTAAATTTGTGGAATTAAAGATCGCACCCCTCTGTTTAGTTCTATAGAGCATCTAATACAGTGGTACCCAACCTGTGGCATGGTGGGAGTTATTGTCTTGCTAGAGAGTCATAGGTTTGGGGATGATTGACCTAAGTGATCTTGAATACTTGTACTGATGAGAAATGGACATGATCTCCCCGGTGCACTGCTGTGGGATCTGCTATGATCATCTGATCATCAGGCAGTGATTGGATGTGTCCGTGCCCTGTGATGACACTAACACCCCCATGTCTTTTCTTGCAGTGTGGCTTTGTGCTGGGCATCCTACTCCTCATGTTGTGCTGCTGGATGACCCATCAGTCCTGCATGTTCCTTGTGAAGACAGCCAGTATGAGCAAGCGGCGGACCTACGCAGGTCTCGGTAAGAGCCACCACAAGCTATGACCATCACTACTATGATCCCCACGTTAGACCACCAAGTCTAAGTATAGATGGGTCTCTGTACTCAGACTAACATTTGCCTCCCTTAATACAGACCGTCTTGAGATTATTTCTCCTCCTTTGTCACCTCTGCACATGATTACTGCTCCTACAATAAGTACGGGACCAAAGCGCATCCTTTTCTGCCAAATGTCTTATTGTAAGGAGAGATGTGTATCTTCGTACCGTGTTAGAAAGCTTTCAATTTGTTACCATCTTTTCAGTTAGCCATTAAAAGGTATCAACCACTGAGGACTCTCAAGTCTAAAAATTTTTTTATTGTAAGGAGGGGATTTTCCAGTCTCGTATAAATGAACCTTAACAACTGAATGATGAAAAATTCCCATATACCATGACCCCGATTTATCAAACAATTTTGGTGCACAACTGATCTAAATGTCACAAAATTAGAGCGTAACGCAACTTGTATCGGGCCGGCTAGAGATGAACAAAAATATTCTTAGGACCCTCATCTTGTGCTGGCAACCGCTTCATTACTCCGAGGCAGCTGGACCCTTTCCAAAATTTCCGCTACAACACTCAAGTGGCGGCATCTGGCTCCTGTGTTTAAAAGGACCCCATGATGTCGCTAGGGTCTTGTAATCGAAAGAGGCGCCCAGGATCCCGGCTGCTATTTTCATGGAGTGACGATGCGAACACCAAACCAATGTTGCTGTGAATCTTGCTACTCTTCTTTAATGCCCATGTTATTGATATATGCCCCTTGCAGGCATGTAGGGTTATGTCATTCTACTCTTCTGTTTTCTGCAGCATTTCACGCCTATGGGAAAGCAGGAAAGATGCTGGTGGAGACCAGGTGAGCAGAGACAACGTGTTACTTTCTGTGGGTTGCACAGAAGCTTCGTGAAAATTCTCCAACAATAAGCAGAGGAACCTACCAGCAAGTGTTCACAGAGGAAATGGGGTATTATAGAGAGCCTGTATAACTCAATGATCTTGCTGTGTAATGCACGTAGCTGGCAAGTTCTCTGGTAATGAGGCCCGAAATGATGATCCTGAACAGAACGCTGCATATATTAGCCCAGAATTTCCTAATAAGAATATCTTAGCCATCAACCATATACTTGGGTGAAATTTCTCATGTTCAGGTCTCGCCTTAATGTCCTTTCTTTTTCACAGTATGATTGGACTTATGTTGGGGACTTGCATCGCGTTCTATGTCGTGATCGGAGACCTTGGTTCCACCTTCTTCGCCCGGTTGCTTGGACTGCAGGTAAATTGGGCCGTATCGGCTTAGTAATGCCCAGGACCTTACTGAGTGTATCAGATAAATGGTTAGCACAGCATTGCTGCACTGTCCAGAACGACTTGTCACTAGGACATCCACCAGGACTGTGACTCGGTGGCACAAAATCTTGCTGTTCTTCACCTTAAGAGACTTGCCATTTCTTAAAGCAATGTGGCTAGCACATGCCATATTCTAATATTTAATGTTAGGCTATTCGTTTTCTTTCTGCATCTGCTTTCTTTCTGTTTGTGCAGGCAACGGAAAGTTTTCGCATATTCCTTTTGTTTGCGGTTTCACTCTGCATCGTCCTTCCACTCAGCCTGCAACGCAACATGATGGCTTCCATCCAGTCTTTTAGCGCCATGGCGCTTATATTTTACACAGTTTTCATGTTTGTGGTATGTATTACTCGACTCTGCTGAGCAATGAAAAATATTGGTGTTAAGAAAAAACTACTGTAATACTGCTCTCATATACAAGAATAAACTATTATAATACTGTCTCCTTTGTACAAGAACTTAACTACTATAATACTGCTCCTATGTACAAGAATATAACTACTATAATGTTGTTCCTATGTACAAGAATATAGCTATGATAATACTGCTCCTGTGTACAAGAATATAACTATTCTAATACTGTCCCCTTTGTACAAGAATATAACTACTATAATACTGCCCCCAATGTACAAGAATATAACTATTATAGTAGTTATATTCTTGTACATAGGGAACAGTATTATCGTAGTTACAGGGGCGTATATACCGCCGGTGCAATTGCATCGGGGCCCGAAGGTGGAGGGGGGGTCCCTGCAGGCAGGGGCGTACTGTCCAAAGCAGCAGAGTATGCAGCCGCTATGGGGCCACTGAGTCAAGATTACAGGCAGGAATGAGAGGGGCCCGGTGTCATGCAACATCGGGCCCCTTTCGCTCCCTCTCGTAATCATGCAAATACCCAGAGCTGGGGAGAGTGCGGCGCGCAGAGTGCAGGAGTTCAAAAAGGGGGCGTTTCATGCAGGGAGAGACACTGGCCAATGAACGCTTTCCCCACAAGACTGATGTGAATGCTCACTGGCTGCCTTCTCTATCCTGCATGATGCGTCCCAATGGTGAGTATTCACCCAACAGTGGAGGAGAAGCACGACATTGGTTTTGTATTCTGCTCCCTCCACTGTTCCATTTCCAGCAGCATCTCCTCACAGAGAAGAGGTTGGGGGAGGAGGCTCACTGCACAGGACAGCACAGCAGTAGCAGGGGGCTGATATCAGTCCTCTCTGCTTTGTCCCCATCCCCCTCAGTTGGTTCTGCAGCCCTCTCCAGCTGGTCTCTGAACTGTGAGGCCGACCTCCTCCACAGCTCATCTGAACACCTGAGGTCATAAATTAGTATGTGTATGTATGTGACTGTACATCTGTGTGTGTATGTATATATATATATATATATATATGTATATATGTGTATAATTTGTGTGTGTGTGTGTGTGTGTTAACGGTATATGTATGTACGGTGTGTACTGTGTAAGTATGTGTGATCCATTGGATTGTGTATAACTTGCTGATCACTGGGGATTCGACCACTGGGCCTCCCAGAGATTCTGAGAACAGGGGTCTGCAGTCTCGAGCTAGATGGAGCTTGGCCTCTTTTCTATTAATTATCTATAGAGCTGCTGAGCGCTGCACTCGGCTATTTCCATAAGTTCTATAGACAATGAATAGAGCAGATACCAGACATATAATGTAATATATACATATTTGGGCTCTGCCGGTTCCAGCAGTTATCACATAACCACAAGGATGCGCTTTGAATATTTGTTGTCATGTGCCACTTCTGAAAGAGTTCTACTCAACGACAGCGGTACTAGTTGTCACCTGACTGCAAGGCTGACTGCACTGAAACCAGCAGAACCGAATGCTAAAAGATATATATATATATCTATATATATATATATGTATATATATATATATTAGTATTACACACATGCAGTATATATATCTCCATCTCAGTGAAGAAAAAAATATATATTATATATATATTTTTTTTAGGGGTATGGAGGGCCCAAATAGAACATTTGTTAAGGGGGCCTTGTGCTTTCTATGTACATCCCTGCTTGCAGGGCAGTAGTAATGAGGGCAATTTGGCTTATTTCTCGGAGCCCGAGGCTCCAGGGGTCCCATTGCCAGATTGCTCTCATCATAAGCAGCCCAGACACATTTCTTGCACAGGGGCCCCAAGTTGTCAGTGTCCGCCCCTGAGTAGTTATATTCTTGTACATAGGAGCAGAATTATAGTAGTTATATTCTTGGACATAAGGGACAGTATTATAACTACTATAATACTGCCCCCTATTTATAAGAATATAACTACTATAACACTGCCCTCTATGTATAATAATAATCTTTATATAGCGCCAACATATTCCGCAGCGCTTTACAGTTTAACAGTTTCAAAACACAAGTCATAAGTAACAACGTTAACAATACAATAATTAAAGCAAAATAAGACGACCCTGCTCGTGAGAGCTTACAATCTACAATTAGGTGGGGGAGATAGAAAGTACAGGTGTGTATATACAATGGTGCATTTACAATGATGGTCCAGCCATCTTGAGGGAGTGAGGAATGGATGGAGATAGTGAATGGGCTACACACACACACTTACACATAGAATGACTTTGATTAGTGAATGTGATAGGCCGCTCTGAACAAATGTGTTTTGAGGGAGCGCCTGAAACCATGAAAATTGTGGATAGTCCTAATTTCTTGGGGTAGAGCATTCCAGAGGATTGGCGCAGCGCGGGAGAAGTCTTGGAGTCGGGTGTGGGAGGTACGGATTAGTGCAGAGGTTAGTCGAAAGTCGTTTGCAGAGCGCAGCAGTCGGTTAGGCCGATAGATAGAAATGAGTTATAACTACTATAACACTGCCCTCTATGTATAAGAATATAACTACTATAATACTGCCCCCTATGTATAAGAATATAACTACTATAATACTGATCCCTACGTACTAACATATACATATATGCCTGCTGATGTGCTCAGGCGTTGTGCATCTTTGCCTCCCACTTTAGTAGTGACTGGAGAAGTTTCACATGCATATTCTTTGGCAGAGGCCTGCTTGCCATCGGCGTTAGTCATATCTATACCTCCATGGTGAGTGATGTGCTGAACCCCAGGGTTGATACTAATGAGCCCATGACACTGCCAAGAATCGCTATTGGAAAACATAACGAGCGCAAATAAAATCAATATCTGAGGTTGAATAATGATGAAGAATGGGTCCAAAGTTTAGTTTAACCAGCACCTTTCAATATCAGGACAAATATTTGAGGCTAAATATAGAAGATCAGTGTTTATAATGAACCTGATGCTGGGATGACAGATGTTCCCATTCACCTTTGGTTACTGGTCAGCCAATGCTACTGGGAAAGACAGAAGGGAAGCAAACTATTCACAGATGCAGAAAATATCCCATCGCAGTATTACAGGCATTATTGCTATGGTGTATTTTATGCTTGGTATATCGCTGGAAAGGCCTGCTTTCTGTTGTCTTTTTCAGCTGGATGACCGCCACAGTACATAGCAATCTAGTTCTGTGTGTCAGGAAGTCTTAGCTCTGCTCTTTCTGATGTATGGGTCTATATTTTAAGTATCCTTGCTCCCCACTAGTGCAGTCATTTATCGGACGTTTACAGTGGGGGTGGCAGTACATTATTCTGATGTCACTCCGCCATCTAATCTCCTACCTGTCTGCTCACAGATTGTGCTCTCCTCTTTCAAGCATGGACTGTTCGGTGGTGAGTGGACAAAGGAGGTCAGTTATGTCCGCTTCGAGGGCGTCTTCCGCTGCATACCCATCTTTGGCATGTCCTTTGCCTGCCAGTCGTAAGTAGCTGTTTTCCTGGTTATGAAAATCCAGAAAAATTGGAGGCAGCATACCGTTTGTAGTGAAAAAAAGCCCAGAAGGCGACGTTTCAGTCCAAACAGGAACCTTTCTCAAGCAGTTTTCCTGGTTATGTATATGGTAAAAATCTACCTTTTATATTCTGCGTGGAGTGTCCATGAGTGGACAGGTGGGACTAAAGCTGTGATCACATTGGTTCCAGTTCATGATGGAAGCAGTGCTAGGTTCGTCATATAACCTGTTTGAATGATATCCCCTTGACTTATTATGGGTCTGTAGGGTTTCTGGCAAAAATAATAACAACATAGGACATGTGCCGAGTCACATCATACATGCAGGTCATGTAGCCTGTGCCACGCTGGTGTATTAACAACGGATTATTTAGAACACCATCTGGGTGTATAAAGCTGCCCATACCCCAGAGGTGGCTGAATATCCTGACCCCTGTTCCTCCTGACTCTTAGCTGGCATGTCATGGATGTGTTCCAAACGGAGTGAGAGAAGTGTGTCACCAGGCACTATTCCACATGAGAATGCAGGATTGGGCATGTTGATGATCAATATGCCTAATCTAGTCTGTAGATTCTCCAATACACATCAGTCGTTGGGTCTGTTGTTGAGGACAGGAGCGTAATTTTATGAACAATGTTACATATAATTTCCAGCCAGGCCGCCATGTTATACAGGTAAGTGCATGACCCAGGTCACACATTTCAGGGAGTAGGGTCCCATCACACCATGTGTTCTCCTATCCCTTAAGCACATGGATGCAGTACATGGGACTGACCCTTGATGTGCACCATATGACTGTGGCAAGGGGCCACTAAGTAAAGGGTGCTACAATTTAACCATTTTCCCACTGCCACCAATTTTTATGGTTCTGTTTTTTTCCTTTTCTTCTAAGGGTTCCATCACTCTCTTCAATGTCCCAACGATCCCACCAACGATACGACGTGGATGGGATCACTGAGACATCGTTAGCTGATCGCTGGTGAGCTGTCACATGGGCAGACTCGCCAGCGATCAGGACCAGCGAGCACGCTGGTATCCAATGTACACATCGGGTAACTAAGCACCGCGCGGCACCTAGTTACCCGATATGTACCCTGGATACCGGCTCTCCGTTTCTGCTGTAGAGCGCTGAGAGTCGGTATCCAAAGTACATATCGGGTAACTAAGCACCACGCGGCACCTAGTTACCCGATATGTACGTTGGATACTGGCTCTCAGCGCTCTATAGCAGAACCTGGGAGCTGGTAACCAGGGTACATATCGGGTAACTAGGTGCCGCGCGGTGCTTAGTTACCCGATATGTACATTGGATACCAGCTCGCTGATCGTTGGTCTCCCGCTGTCACACGCAGCGATGCGCTCTGGCCAGGGGGACTCCAACGATGAAAAAATGGTCCAGGACATTCAACAACAAGCAGCGATACCCAGCAGGGGGGCTGGTCGTCTCTGCGTGTCACACTAAGCGAGATCGCTGGCTAGGTCGCTGTTGCGTCACAAAATCGGTGACCCTTCAGCGATCTCGCTAGCGTTCTTGCTTTGTTTGACGGGGGAGGGGGGGTGGAGGGGGAGCTTCAGACACATAACTTTGTTTTTGAGGGGCAGGAGCAGCGACTGAAAAATTGTCTCTTCAATGTTTTTTTGGCACCGATTTTGTGGAGCAGACTCTGCTCTTTAGCCAGCTTTAAATATGGTGATACCAGCACGGATGTACAGGTATGTCCTTGTGCTCTAGGGGGGCCTAAGAGTGGTGCAACATAGTGTCTTTCGTCGCATTGTCGGACTTTAGAAGACATATTGCAAGTGGCTGAATTCACTGTAGCCCGAACCTATTGGTGATGTCTCCCAGCCATGGACGTCTGTCACACATCAATGCTCACAGGCCGGAACAGTAAGACTCAACGTTCCTGAAGCCAAGGCCATAAAAAGATTAGAAAGTTCTCCAGAGTGATAGCTTTATGGGGTCTCCTGGTGGCACAGCCGTGGGCGTGCTTCCCGTTTGGTGTCACCAAGATCGAATTTCATGGCCAGGCTTGTAGATCTCCATCCTGTTCCAGGGGCTTTGATTGTAAAAGGGATCAGGGCTTTACGATGGGGGGTTGGTAGATGCCGTATGTCTCTCAGCACCTTCACTAAGTGTTCACAATCCTGGAAGTCCCGCTGTCAGCCCCCCACCACGTACATATACTGGCCGTCCTGCCCCTCCCCCCCGCAAGATGCAGCTCTTGGTTTCTGATATTAGCTCAACTACGGTTGGACCTTTTCCTCCATAGGTGGTAATTTTGTGCCAAGGGCTCGGAGAGAATTGGGTGACAACTTTTGTGGTTCCCATCACTGCTCACATAGGAGTTGTCATTCAGCTTTCCCATGTCGTTGTTATGGGGGTAATCCCTTCCTCTTTTACTGCCGGTGACATTTTTATTTTTTTTTTAATCCGACATCTGATAATCCAGCACAGAGCTGTGGAATATTGTACAATGGGAATGATAATAGGCATCAATACCTTGTACAGCCACCAACAATTTAATGTTATTGATATGCCATCGGTATTAATGGGCTGAATAATCTCTATATTAATCCCCTATAACGTACAGTTGCGTCTCATGGGAATTTTTACTCCTTCAGAGTCTGCAAATCCTTGGTGCCACATTGCTGCACCATCTTGGGTAGCTGTTCATTCCTCTGGTGTCCCATCCAGCCGTCATCTGTCAGCGCCTGCCCCGGCCCCTTGCATCCAGTGGCAGCTCGTACATTTTCTCACACGTTGATAATGAAATGTTAACATTGCATAGTCACTCCAAATCTCCGGAGGAGAAGAGGGAGCGAATGCTGAGCTACAGGGGGAGGGATACTAGTAATGGTGGGGAGGGACACCGCTAGATATGAGTTACAGGGGTTTCCAGCACCGTATAATGAAAAGTGCTTCAACTTTGTAATACGTGCGACTATTCCTAACTGTTTTCAAGACCCCTCATTGCCGTGAACGAACACGGACATCTTTCTACATATCTTTGCAAATAAAATGTCGCAGTCTGCAGTCCAGGCAGTGTTCCTCATTGAGGATTGTCTATACTGGATAAACAGTCCAGGCATTGTTCCTCATTGAGGATTGTCTATACTGGATAAACGGCAGCAAACGCTCAGCTCTTGGAAGTATTGGGTCTGTAAGAAGGGCGTACAGCCTCTGGAGGTAAACAAGTAATGTTTCCCTTCACTGGTAGCAAGCAGATGTATTAAAAAATATAGTGATAAATTTCAAAGCTTATTTAAAAATTGCAGACTTTTTTTTTTCCTTTACGGTGATTTTAAGCTCAATTTGCGCAATAATAAAATGGAAAACCACCTTAGATGTAAAATGCTAGGGGTAGAGAAAACTCTGTAGTAGTGCTTGCAAAGTCTGATCTGCCCCTCTAATTTCCCTCTCTTTAGTGCCTGTGAAAAAAACAGTGGAGCAAACGGATTTGAGGTGCCCTAGTCCTGCTTCCAGTGCAATCCTCCAAGGCAGGTTTCTTCAGTGTCCGGGATCCTGGGCACCACATGCACTTACTAGGCCCTGCAACACCATGATGTCACATAGGCTAGTAAGCGTAACAGGCACCAAGAATGCCAGACGCAGAACAACACCACCTTGGTCCAGTTGCCTCGGGAGGATTGGACTCGATGCAGGACCTTTGCATCGTTTTGCTTACATTATCTCCTATTACGCTCGATATTACTTTTATGGGATATATGGTTTATACAGCTATTGGCATTAATATGGGGAGTCCTGTGTATAATTTTTTTGGGGAAACTTTATAACTAATCGCTGCCTGTTTATTTGCTGTAGACAAGTCCTTCCAACGTACGACAGCCTGGACGAGCCCTCTGTCAAGACCATGAGCTCCATCTTTGCCTCATCTCTGAATGTGGTGACTGGCTTCTATGTCTTGGTAAGATCACGTACTGCGGAGTGATGTGCTGCTCTATGATAGTGCTGCCACGTCCACTATACCCCTCAACACAGCACATGTGCACGTGAGGTAGTCATTCGTCAGCCCTGCTTTATTATTATTATTATTATTCATTTTTATAGCGCCATTTATTCCGTGGCGCTTTACATGTGAGAGGGGGCGAGTATAGACAAGTACAATAAATATGAGCAATACAGGACACACATAAGTACAGAAGGAGAGAGGACCCTGCCCGCGAAGGCTCACAATCTATAGGGGATGGATGAGGATACACTAGGAGAGGGTAGAACTGGTTGTGCGGCGGTTCAGTAGACTGAGGATCACTGCTGGTTGTAGGCTTGTCGGAAGAGGTAGGTCTTCAGGTTCTTTTTGAAGGTTTCCATGGTAGGCGTGAGTCTGATGTGTTGGGGTAGAGAGTTCCAGAGTATGGAGGAGGCACGGGAGAAGGTTGCGCGAGGGTAAGTAACGGGAGACCATGTCACAGATGTATGGAGGAGACATGTTGTGGATGGCTTTGTATGTCATAGGGTTTTGAACTGGTGCCTCTGGACTACAGGAAGCCAATGAAGGGCTTGGCATAAGGGAGAGGCTGGGGAATAACGGGGAGACAGGTGGATTAGTCGGGCAGCAGAATGTAGGATAGATTGGAGTGGTGCCAGGGTGCTGGAGGGGAGGCCAGAGAGTAGGAGGTTGCAATAGTCAAGGCGGGAGATGATAAGGGCATGCACTAGTGTTTTTGTGGTGTCGTGGTCCAGGAATGCACGGATCCGGGAAATATTTTTGAGTTTGAGACGGCAGGAGGAGGCTAGGGTTTGGATATGTGGCTTGAAAGAAAGGGCAGAGTCGAGGATCACCCCGAGGCACCGAGCATGCGGGACCGGGGAAAGTGAGCAGCCGTTGACATTGAGGGATAAGTCTGGTGGAGGCGTAGAGTGAGATGGGGGGAAGATGATGAATTCTGTTTTGTCCATGTTCAGTTTTAGAAAGCGAGCAGAAAAGAAAGCTGAAATAGCGGACAGACAGTGTGGGATTTTTGTCAGTAAGGAGGTGAGGTCAGGTCCAGATAGGTAGATCTGCGTGTCATCGGCATAGAGATGATACTGCAAACCGTGGGATTCTATGAGCTGCCCAGGCCGAGGGTGTAGATGGAGAAGATTAGGGGTCCTAGAACTGAGCCTTGAGGAACACCGACAGAGAGGGGGCGAGGTGAGGAGGTGGTGTGGGAGAGGGAGACACTGAATGTTCGATCTGTTAGATATGATGAGATCCAGGATAGGACCAGGCCTGTGATGCCCAGAGATGAGAGAATCTGGAGCAGGAGGGAGTGGTCCACAGTGTCGAAGGCAGAAGACAGGTCCAGGAGAAGGAGGACAGAGTAGTGTCGCTTGCTCTTGGCGGTTAGTAGGTCGTTGGTGACTTTAGTTAGGGCAGTTTCAGTTGAGTGATGCAGTCGGAAGCCTGATTGCAAGCGGTCAAAGAGGGAGCAGGAGGAGAGGTGGGAGGACAGTTCGAGATATACATGCTGTTCCAGTAGTTTTGAGGCATAAGGGAGAAGAGATATCGGGCGATAGCTAGATGCAGAGGATGGGTCAAGGGAGGGAGGACTTTTTGAGGATGGGTGTGATTGAGGCATGTTTGAAGGATGAGGGGAACACACCATTTGTAAGTGAGAGGTTGAAGAGGTGTGTTAGAGTAGGGATGAAGACTGTGGCGATGGTTAGGGATGAGGTGGGACGGGAGCGGGTCAAGTGTGGAAGTGGTGAGATGTGATCTTGAAAGGAGGGTGGAGAGCTGATCTTCTGTCATGGTGGAGAAGTTGGTTTTGGGGGAACAGGGCTGAGCAGCTAAGAGGGGCATTGGGGACTATGGGCCAAAGCTTTCCCTGATCGTATCAATCTTCAGCAGTAATGAGATGAGAGGGGGGAGGTGGTGGGGGAAGGAGTAGAGAATTGAAAGTGTTGAAGAGCTGTTTAGGGTTGTGAGACAGGGAGGATATGAGAGATGAGAAGTAAGTTTGTTTTGCGGCAGTGAGTGTGGACTTGAAGCTGTTGAGGGACTGCTTGTATCCGGTTAAGTGCTTGTATCCGGTTGACTGCTTCCATCTCCGCTCAGCAACCCTGGAAGCCCGTCTCAGTTCTTTGGTGAGGCTGGTCAGCCAGGGCTGTCTGTTGATTGTGCGAGTTTTGCTATGTGCGAGGGGGGCAGCCGAATCAAGTGCTGCTGTTATTGTGGTGTTATAGAAGGTGGCAGCAGCATCTGTGTCATGAAGTGAGGCTATGTCTGTAAGAGGGAGGAGGGACTCAGAGAGCGATTGTAAGTTGAGGTGTTTGAGATTTCTGCGAGGATGAGCGAGTTTGTGGAGCGGGGGTTGCGTACTAGGAGAGGAGAGGGAAGAAAATGTCGGTAGGTTGTGGTCAGACAGGGGGAGGGGTGAGATTAGTAAGGGAGCAGATGCGGGTGAAGATAAGGTCCAGTGTGTGACCATCTTTGTGAGTGGCCGCAGAGGACCATTGAGTGAGGCCAAAGGAGGCAGTGAGCGATAAAAGTTTGGAGGCAGCGGAGGTGGAAGTGTCAATGGGGATGTTAAAGTCACCCATGATGATAGTGGGGATGTCAGCAGAGAGGAAATGAAGCAGTCAGGTGGTGAAGTGGTCGAGAAAGGTGGAGATGGCTAGTTCTGGGGGCGGTAGATGACAGCTAGCTGGAGGTTGGAAGCGGAGTAGATGCGGACGGAGTGCACCTCAATCGAGGGAAGAGTAGCGGAGGTTGGGAGAGGAAGTGGGGGTAAAGGAGCAGGAATTGGAGAGGAGCAAGCTGTAGCTATGTCCTGATGAAGGAAAATGACATGTCACAGCATACAAAGGGAGACACTAGGTGGGGAGGCCCTTAGATGTGTTCTAGGTAATCCCTGTGATATCATCAGAGAATGGGTAGACATTTTAGGAGGATCTCCTCCAGTTCTCACAACCCAGGAAGGAGGTATATGGCGCCACTTATCTTACACTGGTGCATACATAGAGGAAGGAGTGAGGATGATGTCAACTGAATGAGAGTTTGACAGGCTTAGCCAAGGGACTACTTTTCTGAGAGCCGTCGCTGCTCTCTGACTGCATTCCTGAGAAAATTAAGCATTATATGGCCCCCATTCAAATAAATGGCAATACATGATCACTGCAAGCTCTTCTAGTGACCGATCATCGGGAGTGTCCCCACCCACATTACTGGCTGTTATCTAGGGTAGATAATGGCTTCTATGGAAATCCTTATATTTCTGTGGAGGCATATTTGCCCTAACGATCATTAACAAATGGACAAACATTTGTTTGTCTCGCTGATGTCACCAATTACGAGAACATAATTTTCATGCGTTTCTTAAATGACAATAGCACCCCCTTCAGTAAATATCGTGATACTACAAGATCTACATGAACTGTTGGATTTATATTTCAGGCTGAGAGATAAATGGGCTCTTTCTTCTTCCCATCCACATATTAATGCCTTTTGTTCCTGTTCACAGGTTGGTTTTTTTTGGCTATGTCAGTTTTACAGAAACTATTGCCGGTAATGTACTGGTGAACTTTCCCTCAAACCTGGTGACTGAGATGATCCGGGTGGGATTCATGATGTCTGTGGCTGTCGGGTTTCCTATGATGATCCTGCCTTGCAGACAAGCCCTGAACACATTATTGTTTGAGCAGCAAGTGAGTACAAGAGACAACCCAAGATGTAACCAGCATTTCTGGGACCCCTGCCTATCTACTGATCATCTATCTTAACTAGCCGGCATCTGTTTCTAGCAACCGTTGCTGGAGCTGAGTTCTGGCAGCGGCTGTTAACAATCTAAATTATCTGACAGCAGCATTTATGGTAAATGACATCTCAGCTGGTGCAAGTGAGCACTCTGGCCCCTAACGTCAGACTGCCAGTGGGTCGTGATGACAGCTGGGAGCCTGCTGAAGACCCCTTCTCCCATCTCCACCATGTTTGTACTCCTCTGGAGCTCAATTATATGCTGAGCATCAAAGGAGACTGCCATTTTCACTATATGCTGCAGCAGTACGGTATTGCAGTATATAGCATAAGCCATAGGATGATTACAGGTCCAAGTGTCCTATAGGGGACTGAAAAATGAAATGTAAAAAAAAAAAATCTAAAATGAAATTCTAATTCTTCCTTCCTTACCTTCCACCATTAAAATAATAATAAAAAAAATTAACATATTTGGTACTGCCGCATTCATGAAAGTCTGACCTATGAAACTATAAAATTAACCCGATTAGTAAACGCTGTAATTGGTGATGAGCAAACATGCTCAGATAAGTTGTTATCCTAGCATGCTCATGTGCCAACCGAGTATCTTTGGCGTGCTTGGTTAATATGTTCGAATCCCCTTGCCTGCATGTCTCGCAACTGTTCGACAGCCACAGCACATGCAGGGATTTCCTAACAGGCAATCAAACACGCCAAAGACACTGGTTAGCACAAGAGCATGCGCGAATAACACTTTATTCTCCTTAAACATGCTGTACTAGCATGTTTAAGTAGACATGCTAGTACAGCAGGCAGAAAAATGGGTCACATATACCCAGAGGTGAGCCGCATCAAAAATGTAAACAGATGCAAACAATAAAAAGTGGCATGCATAATAAACAGAGACAGGTGAGCAATCTAAAAGTGTCAATGCACGTTTTAACACCATGCTCCTATACCCCAAAGGGTTAATCCAGCTTACCCATCATCAGTGGTAGTGCACCAAAAGTCTCCTCCACTGGCCCCTTTGATGCGCGTTTTGCGTGGCAGCTTTTTCAAAAAGGGGGTGCATTGTGCTATGTCTCAGAGGTATATATAGAGCGAGAAATCCTAATGCATGTGGCGCACGCGTCCCAGAAGCCCCACGCCGGAAGTGTCCCCATCCCCCATGGCCTTCAGTACACTGTGACCCGATGTCAGTGGGCATGCGCACAGTGCACACTAGATAGCCACAGAGAAAGCATCCAAGTGAAACAGCAATTTGCTGAAAAGAAAACAAAGTGCAATTGTGCAAGATGCTAAACAGCTCAGCAAGAATATAAGCATTAAAGTGACAGTAGTGAAATATTAATAAATACCTATATGAGAAAATATGAGTAAAAAATGAAAAAATAAAAAATATAATAATAAATAAATAGAATCAATAAAGTAGGTGAAGTGAGAAGAAAAGGTGAATATGTAGCAAGTCATGGGCGTAGATGCTATCCCGGAAGGTAGAATCAACGTCCTCATTAGGTATAACATCGAAAAGGGGGAAAGGGGAAAATCCAGCGCCAACGGAGAGGCCAATAAAATGTAAACAATTATAGAAAAAATAAAAAGAGACAAACACAATAATTAAAAATAAAGCAATAAAAACAAGGTGGAAAAGACTCAAATAAAGGAACAGAATCTAATAAGGCAGAGAAGCAGACAACCTCTGCAAGGCGGACGAGGTGCCGAAAGAATACAAAAATATGTACAGTATATATACCCATATATCTTATATGGAGCCGCAGCCACTTGCCAGGTATTATAAATGGCTAGTAGTGGTACCGATACCTGTGACGATGCGATGGCTGCCACAAAGGAGCACCTCCTGATGCAGAACCGAGAGGCGCTGGATCATCTCAGCCTAGATGCAGAAGGTCATCCCATAATCAGATTCCCTTTGATCACTGCACATTTATACCAACTTATCCATCGGCAAATTGTCACCACATTCAGTGTAGCCTTAGTCTAAAGGAAGAGATGGGCAAGCTATTGCTCTCTGCTGTCATTATCAGTTATGCGTCTGCTGTCCAAACATGTTTTTTTTTTTTTTCCCCCTACAGCAAAAAGATGGCACCTTTGCTGCTGGAGGATATATGCCCCCATTACGCTTCAAAGTCTTGACCCTGGTCGTTGTGTTTGGTACAATGATGGGTGGAATTCTGATACCAAATGGTGAGTCTCGTAGCAGGCCGACCATATACGAGGAGTCAGTAAACTGCAATTACTACAGAACAATACTAATCTGATCCAACCCTCCATCCAGACAGAAGTTGGTATGATGATAGAGCGGCCATATGTTTAGCCTTCTTGACAAATAGGGGGTCTTAGTCTCGTCATGGCAGCCGCTCCTCCCATACACAAGCCTTTGTCTCACTAGCTGTTCCTAATGGGTAGCAGGGAACAGCAGCCTCTGACACAGGATTATTTCTCCTTAGAAAGAAATTGAAATCCAGCAGTTTGATCTTCTACTGACACCTTTCGCTGGGGAAAAGTCTGAATGCACCAATGCACATTACATGGTCAGTCCTTCCCGATTCAGCGGGTTCAGCCAACAGTAATCTAATGTGTATGGCCGACTCCTTTGTAAGAACTGATCCTGAATTTCAGCCCTTTAAAAGAGTTCTCACTTTCTCATTGAGCGGTATTGATGAGGATACCTTGTTAGATGACTGCCAGGAGGGGCTCACGATCAGCAGGTATCATGCATTCACCAGCTGATATTGTGATCAACGCCGCTCTTTTCCTGATGCGAAAGTGTATGACAACAAACCGGGGATACCTTATGGCTTCATGGGGTTTCAGCCGCATATCGAAGTATTAAAAGTTAGTTTTTATGGCCAAAGATCAGATAGTTCAATACTAAACGGTGCCCCTAGGAAAATACTCCAGGTATTGCACCAAAGAATGGCTGCAAAAGGTAAGTAAATTTCTAGCGTGTCCACATCTCCTTCTACACTGTGCACGAGGGTGAGAACATGACCGTACTCTTGTTCTTGCCAGTGCTTTAGAGGTTTGGCTCAGGGAATTTGAACTGTGAGGTTACAACACGCGCCAGGCACAGACATTACTCGGCTGGACAGACTTGGATAGTCAGGACATGTCAACTTTGGCCCAACTTAAATATAAGAAAAACACCCTGAGTCATTGATATCAGTGGGGATGGGTGGAGCAGGTCTAACCTATGAGGAGTCAATAAAAGCGATTTCTAAAAGACAGGGGCTGATTAGCCAATTCAATCCATCGTTTGACACAATCCACCCCCCTTTATGGCAATTTGCAGGGGTCCCACAACTGTCACCTATCCAGTGCATATGTGATGACCTACTTACACAGTAATACTACTGCATTTATAGGGCATCGCTGCTTTCGCCTCACCGATTCTGCTGTTCAACAGGATCTAATACGGTACTTATGTCTTACATTCATATTATATGTATGTGTATACACAATGATGCTACTTTGCTTTCACTTCCAGTGGAGACCATCCTCGGACTGACTGGAGCCACAATGGGGAGCCTGATTTGCTTCATCTGCCCTGCCATCATCTATAAGAAGATCCACAAGAACGGCCTCACATCCCAGGTCCGTGCCCCGGCATCAGATAGGAGGTTGTGTACCTACAGTCAATAAGATGGGACAATGTCCTGTGAGCTCCCACAGCACCACAGACTCGGGGTCAGTGTCCTGTGAGCTTGAGCAGCACCACGGAGCCCGGGGCAGTGTCCTGTGAGCTCGAGCAGCACCACAGAGCCCGTGGCAGTGTCCTGTGAGCTTGCGCAGCACCACGTAGCCTGTGGCAGTATCCTGTGAGCTCGCGCAGCACCACGGAGCCCGGGGCAGTGTCCTGTGAGCTCGCGCAGCACCACGGAGCCCGGGGCAGTGTCCTGTGAGCTCGCGCAGCACCACGGAGCCCGGGGCAGTGTCCTGTGAGCTTGCGCAGCAACACGGAGCCCTGGGCAGTGTCCTGTGAGCTCGCTCAGCACCACGGAGCCCTGGGCAGTATCCTGTGAGCTCGCGCAGCACCACGGAGCCCGGGGCAGTGTCCTGTGAGCTCGCTCAGCACCAAGGAGCCCTGGGCAGTGTCCTGTGAGCTCGCGCAGCACCACGGAGCCCGGGGCAGTGACCTGTGAGCTCGTGCAGCGCCACGGAGCCCGGGGCAGTGTCCTGTGAGCTTGCGCAGCACCACGGAGCCCGGGGCAGTGTCCTGTGAGCTCGCGCAGCACCACGGAGCCCGGGGCAGTGTCCTGTGAGCTCGCGCAGCACCACGGAGCCCGGGGCAGTGTCCTGTGAGCTCGCGCAGCACCACGGAGCTCGGGGCAGTGTCCTGTGAGCTCGGGCAGCACCACGGAGCCTTGGGCAGTGTCCTGTGAGCTCGCGCAGCACCACGGAGCCCTGGGCAGTGTCCTGTGAGCTCGCGCAGCACCACGGAGCCCTGGGCAGTGTCCTGTGAGCTCGCGCAGCACCACGGAGCCTAGGGCAGTGTCCTGTGAGCTTGCGCAGCACCACGGAGCCCGGGTAGTGTCCTGTGAGCTCGCGCATCACCCTGGCTTTTGTGCAGTACAGATGTTATCGTGAACGCCTTATAATTCTGCTAAAAAGTAGTTAATTACGGCATTCAGGAAGCCCTCGGACCTGACCGGCTTCATTAAGAGGCAGAGCTACCACGCAGGCAAGCGGAAGTTGAAAAGGGCAAACTATCAGGACTGTGAGGAGATGAGAACCCGCAATTGTCCTTTTCCTTTTTAGTAGACCTCATTTCCAGCTGACAGCATTAGTGACCCCCGAAGTCTGGCGACAACAGGATCCTGGTCTAAATCCTGATAAGGAACTCTGCAATGAGAAAGGGATTGTCTGATTTAGGAAGGTTAAATTAAAGGGTTCTCTAATTTGGACAATTCTACATTAGGAGGATATGTTGTTAATAAGCTGAACACATAGTATCTCCCTGCTGAGACCCCTAGTAATCAGCTATATGTATGGGAAATCCTAATAGTAAATGTTCAGTCTCCCTGCTCTGCCACCACAAAGTAAATGGGGTATTACAGCTGACATGTGTGCTATACAGGACAGCTCCTCTATCCATCCTAAAGGAGATACCTCCTTTAATAGTGGGGGGTGAGGATGTTGCCCCTTTTTGGAATCTCATCAAGAATCAGATGGCAGCATCTCTCGGTGGAGGACATGGAAAGTCCATCCACTACAAAGGCAGTCTACTTATTTTAAGGGGCATCATGCAATACTTCATATTCCCCCTTGGTGGAGCTGCAGGGAAACAACCCTTGCATGTGGGGTAGTCTGTAATCCACTGATCATGGGAAAGCCTTATAGAGAACAATCTATATAAATAGATTGTCAGTCCATTGCTATCAAGATAGATTCATCATGGTTGAATCGGAAATGATCCTGTCTGTGGTGCAATAGCTTAAATAGCACTTCCCAAAATTGTATCTCTGAAACTGCTGCCTGTACTCTGCTGATGGAGAAGCAACTTTGTTCCAGTCTCTGAAATGGCATCCATCGGCCACTTGCTGGGTATTTTCAGGCATTGTGCTTGGGTGCATGCGACGTGACCCGCGGCTGTCAGTCGCTACATCAACCACATTTTCCAAGGCTGAATAACCCCTTTAAGTAGGCTTCTGCCGTTATTGCTTTCCTTTGTCTTTTGCCTGCCTCCTCCTTTATTCTTGTGAAACGTAAGGCAGCGGCTCAGCTAAGTCTGCAGTCTTGTACCAGCAGGCACCCTCTGAAGTTGCCTCTGTGCTCCAGTGACCTTATTTTACCTCCACATCCCATTTGCAGCTGAACAGGGTAAAGGGGAAACCACAGCCACAGTCTTAGGAAATTTAGGTCAGGGCACTAATAGCGCTGGGGCCAGGTTACACCATGGGAGAGCAGACTGACATAACACATGGCAAGAATAGGCATCCCAAAGGAAAAGCTACGGCCAAGGGTTAACCCTTCAGGGCTAGGAGAGGATGCATACACGACAGGTTGTCGTCCATGTAAATGAAAATGGGCCCCAAGCTCCAAAACATGTAGATTAGCGACTCGGGGTGACATACTTGACTATGCATTCTGCAACCCACGGGTGGCACCATATCCTCATTGGGTTTTTTTTTTTTTTTATATAGTTCATCTTTGCAGTCGGCCTGGTGATTCTCGTAATCAGTACTTACGCAACTCTGACCGTCCCGGAGGAGCCGTCCATACAAGTCAAATCCGATCTGCAAGGAAGAGAAGGATTTAAAGAGCCAGAGCTGGAGGAGAACATTCCCAAAATATCAGGTGAGGTTCCCAGAGTGTACTTCTTAGATTATGTGTTGCTCTGTTTGCTTTAATGGTTGCTCCTGGTCCTATTCAACAGTCTTGGTGACACTTTCCATGTATGAAAAAAAAACTATAAATCAAGACCTTGACAAAAACAAAAAAGATATACTAATATTTCCCTGGTGGTCTGGGGCAGTGAAAGGCTTAATGTCTTTATTACTTGTGGCCTAGGGTAGAAGAGTAGGTATGTATCTTGTTTTCTGGTGCTCTTGGGGGAAAAAAAAGGGTTCATATTTAACAGTGGTGTAGGGTTCATATTTTATTACCTGTGGTCAAGGGTATACAATGGGGTTCTTATTCCATGGTGGTCTAGGGTAAATGACAAGGGCTCATATTTTATTTTATTCCAAAGTGCTCTAGGGCATATGGGGGGGTTTCATATTCCCGTATGGTAATATTGCATATGGTTGGGGTTCATATTTTGTTATCTGGTGGTCTGGGGTAAATAGTGGGAGTTTATATTAAATTCTGCCATGGTCTTGGGGTATATACCGTATATACTCGCGTATAAGCCGAGATTTTCAGCCCATTTTTTAAGGCTGAAAGTCCCCCTCTCGGCTTATACGCGAGTCATATGCCGGGGGGTCGGCGGGGGAGGGGTAGCGGGGGTGTCAGATCATACTTACCCCTCTGCCGGCGCGTCTCTGCAGCCCCCCTGCGCGTCTCTGCAGCCCCCCTGCTTCTCCCACGATCTCAATATCCTTCCTGCAGCTGTCACATGGTGCTGCTCATTAAAGTCATGAATATGCACATATTCATGACTTTAATGAGCGGTACCACGTGACCGCTGTAGGAAGGAAGAGCTGCGGGAGAAGAGCAGGGGCTGCAGAGACGCGCCGGCGGAGGGGTGAGTATATGCAATATTTACCTGTCCCCGTTCCACCGCTGCTCGCCGCTGTGTCCTCGAGTCCTCTAGCTGTGAATGTTCAGGTAGAGGGCGCGATGACGTAGTTAGTACGCGCCGCGCCCTCTGGCCTGAGCATTCACTGCTGGAGGACCTGGAAGACAGCGACGCGCAGCGGTGGAGCAGGGACAGGTAAATATCTCAGGTGCCAGGGCCCAGAGCGAGCGGTGATACCGGCACCTGTCCCCCATAGCGCGTTGGTGTCCCCACCTGCTCAGGACACCGGCACCTTGCCCCAGCGACGAGAGGTGAGTATATCATTTTTTTTCTTTAGTTGCAGCGGCAGCATAAGGGACCTATACTATGGGGCATAATCTGTGGAACATATGGGGCATAATCTATGGAGCATATGGGGCATAATCTGGAGCATATGGGGCATAATCTGTGGAGCATATGGGGCATAATCTGGAACATATGGGGTATAATCTGTGGAGCATATGGGGCATAATCTGTGGAGCCTATGGGGCATATTCTGTGGAGCATATGGGGCATAATCTGTGGAGCATATGGGGCATAATCTGTGGAACATATGGGGCATAATCTGTGGAACATATGGGGCATAATCTGTGGAGCATATGGGGCATAATCTGTAGAACCTATGGGGCATAATCTGTAGAACCTATGGGGCATAATCTGTGGAGCATATGGGGCATAATCTATGGGGCATAATCTCTGGAGCATTTTATGGGGGCATAATCTCTGGAGCATTTTATGGGGGCATAATCTATGGAGCATCTTATGGGGGCATAATCTATGGAGCATCTTATGGGGCCATTATTAACTTTTGTGCAGCATTATATGGGGCGTATTTTGTATGGAGCATCTTATGGGGCCCATCATGGACTGTATGGAGCATTATATGGGGCTCCTGATTCAGTATGGATATTCAAAAACATTTAACCTATTGATGTCTCAATTAATTTTACTTTTATTGGTATCTCTTTTTATTTTTGTAATTTACCAGTAGCTGCTGCATTTTCCACCCTAGGCTTATACGCGTGTCAATAAGTTTTCACAGTTTTTTGTGGCAAAATTAGGGGGCTCGGCTTATACATGAGTATATACGGTAATTGGGGTTAGTATTTTATTCCCTGACAGTCTAGGGTATATGGTAGTGGTTCATTTGCCCTGGTGGTCTAGGGTACATGGCGAGGATTCGTGTTTTTGTCCCGTGTGGTTTGGGGTAAATAGTAAGTTTACATTAAATTCCACAATGGTCTTGGGTAAATTCCACAATGGTCTTGGGTTATATGGTTGGGGTTCGTATTTTATTCCCTGGTGTTCTAGGGTACATGGTGGGCTTATTAGTTCCCTGTGGGTTCATATTTTATTCCAAGGAATATTGTTGGGTACATATTTGTTGATGGTCTAGACTCTAGGGTATGTGGCAAGGGTTCGTATTTTATTGCCTGGTGGCCAGTAGCTACATGGTAGCGTTTCATGTACCATATAGCACAGCTGTATGTATGGTGCTGTTCTTCGATAAACCACATGGGATGGGGTGCAAGGAGTCCTCAAAATCCAACAGGCTTTATTATGCGATCATGCAGACCGTATTGTGCATGTTTGTCTTGCACATATTGCCTGTTTATGTTGGGTTGTCATAGAGTTGTCAAACAATCGCCATGGGAATGGGACGTCGTATCACTGTTTGTGTCCGCAGGTCTCAAAATATCCTGATCTGATTTATACCGTGGTTTGTGTGCGACTAGAGCAGGACACAGCATTGATGTTAGGAGCTCTGGGGATTCTTCTGCTTTCAGATCAGTGTTTATGATCAGGGCTTTCCAGCTGCTTCCTGACATTGTGCAGAATACCGTGAGGAAATGAAGGTCAGAACGGCTACCTGGATATCCTCAAATAATCCTGAGGGAAAATCACTGGTGTCCTGTTTACCCCCAACCCCCGATAGTTTCTCAGGGTGGTGAATAGTTAATATATAAAATCAATGCAGAGCAAATGTTTTTTTTTATTTCTTTCCGTATAAGGAATCCCCAGGTTTCAATTATAGAACCTATTTTTCAGCTGCAGATGAAGGAAGGGAGACACACTCATTACTAGTGGGTAGGCGGAGCCCCAGATAGGATTGACACCTCAGATTAAAAAGAGTGTTGATCGGCCCCTCCAGCTCGGGCTCCTCCTACTCAGCTCTTCAGTCTAAAATTTGAGGTCTCAGAGGATAGTCGCTGCTGGAAGCAGCTCCTCAGAAGATTTTATTATTTTATTCGGACAAGAGACTTGGATCACCAGAGTTGGTCTAGAGGTCTCAGGGTCTCAGCGCTGCTGGACTCCCACCTCTCCCTTGGCGGATCTGTAATTACCCTGAGGGTGGTCCCTGCAGAACCCTGCCGGCCCGGGGGATGAGGATAGCTTCCCTGGCGGGGACGCAAACCACGCGCAGGGGTCACTGCGATCCCCGCCCTGGGGGGAAGCATGGGCACGCGCCAGAAACCCCTGGGGGTCCCTGTGGCGCTCGGCTGGTGAGTACTCCACATTTTTATAAAGATGTGTGTGAGTGACTTAACGGCTGCTTCGGCAGCCGCTGTACATTGTACATGCCGGTGACTCTGAGGAGAAGGGAGAGAGGAGTGCGCACTTTTTATTTTTGAATTTCCCGCGCTCTGAGCGCGCGCTTTATGGCAGTCTCCTTTTCTGGCTCCTGTACAGGGAGCACATCGGAGGCAGAGCGCGGCGGCCATTATATGAAAGGCTGAGGGGATAGCAAGCTCCCCGGACATCGCGCTCTCCCCTCCCGGCAAGAGACGTTACCAGCAGGGTGAGTCGCTTCTAGCCTGCGGGCAGAAGCTTAACTCTTTCACCCCCACAGCGCGGACGCCGTCTGGGGCACTTAGGAGTGACAGATTGCGCGGTTCTGCGGCTGTTATCGCATAAGGGGCTCACACACTCTTTTCAATTAATAAAGAGGTTGTGGGGAGCCTGCGATATTAATATTATTATTGCCACTAGCGTTTCCACTAACGATCCTGATAACGACGCATGCTATGCGATCGTTTGTGTGATCTCTTTTAATGTCGCTAGCAGCTGCCAATCTGAGCGATCTCATTAACATCGCATAAGCGGTTAGCGATCCCCTTAATGACTTTGGCGCATTGCGATATACAAACAACGCAATTTTTTAGCGATTTTGTGGAACGTTTTTTCTTGTATAGTGTGGCATAACTGTCCTCTAGCTGCGACCTTATAAGAGGCGCTTGAGGCTCGCACACCTTTTTCATTATCAAGGTTGTGGGGAGTCTGCTACTTTAACCCCTTCTTAGGCGGTTAACTCTTAATGGGAACAGCTGGGGTAGCTCTCTCTTTAAGAGCTTTAACCCTTCAGCGTTTGTTTCTTCTTTAAGAAGTTCTGGTTACTGACAGGTTTAACCTGCCATATACTGTGCAAGGGCAGTCCATCTCCCACATCCGCTACAGGATCAGTCTCGCGTATCTGACACGCAGACCTCGATTCAGCGGTCGGAGGTTCCAGTGACAAAATGGAGGTCATCACTAGTTTCTATTGATTAGTAGATAGACACGTGTGCACAGCAATAAACTTAATGAGTAGGTGCCAAGATAGGTTCCAACACCATAATAGTAATAGTAAAAAATCTGGCACTCAACTTTGAGTTTTATGTTTTATTGCATCCAAAATGACAGAGAAACAGCAAAACGTTTCGGTCCACAGACGGACCTTCGTCAGTTGCGTTTTGTGCAAGTTGAATCGGTCTTAGAGCCAAGTGGAGCAATCAGAAATAGTGACCGCTTAGGTTGTGTGACATGTTGTATACTGCTTATATGTGGGGACAGATAGTGTCCAATGGAGTAAACAGATAACAGCCACTGAGATGGCGTGGGGTAATTCAATGACACAGATTAGCAGCCATGTGGGGTGCGCTGCCGACGCGGTATCCACCGCTAGTGGACTGGACTAGTTGAGTGCCAGATTTTTTACTATTAGTTTCTATTGATGGCCTGTCTGATCTTCTAAGTTATTGAGTGTCAGCTAGTCTCTCTAAAGGAAGACGACACAAATAGGTTTTCTTTCTCATGTAGCGAGGAGGATCGGCAGAGACACTCTGCCTCTCTCATGGGCCGTACTAATGAAGCCATGAGGGCGTTTCAGTTACCGGAGGAGGTAACTAGATGTCCTGGTAAGTCGGCCAGGATGTTTTCAGGAGTCGCATAGGTCGCGTCGGCTTTACAAACTGTATCCGTTGCTACGGAGTTGTTTGTTAATTGGACCCTTTCTCCTGAACTGAATGTTCCTTGGGTCCTGGGTCGTTTACTCCAATTCAAACCGACTTGGGTTTCCCGTGTGTCGGACGCCTGGGTGACACAGGTGGTGTTGGCAGGCTACTTCATAGAGTTTCTTCCTCGACCCCCGGACAGTTTTTTACTAATCTCGCATTCCGTCAGAGCCGAACTATTTTCCGCTCTACTGCGAGTGATCGATTCTCTTCTGTAGAAGAGTGTGGTGATACCGGTTCCACAGAGGACCGGGAAAGAGGATTTTTTATCCTCTTGGTGGTCCCCAAAAAGGAGGACAAATTTCGCCCTATTCTGGAAGATTGAATCGACTTGTCCACACTCGAACTTTCCGCATGGAGTCGTTTCGCTCCGTTGCGGCAGCCCTGTCGCAGAGCGTCTTTTTGGTCAATCAACATTCGCGGCGCTTATTTGCACTCCAGTGCTTCCTTCGTTTTGTCATAGGTTTCTGGCACCTCTCATGACAATTCTGCAAAGACAGGGACTTACGATCTTCCACTACCTGGACGACCTTTCGATTGTGCCGTCCTCAAAGGAGGAGGCATTGACGGCTCGCAATCTATTCCTTCAGCTCCTGGAGGATTTCGGGTGACTGGTCAATTGACAGGACCATTACCAGTTTGTGGCTCGACCATTCAGCTTGGTCTTAACGGCCAGAATTTTTACAACGAGAGAAGTCGTCTCTGGAACTGTCGCAGTGTATCCTATTTTTAGGAATACATTTTGACACGGTACGGGCAGTGGTGCCTCTACTTCCAGGCAGCGGGCATGTTCCCCTCGACATGTACAGATATGAAGTCTTCGACAGTAATGTCTCTTCGGAAGTGTATGCGCCTTCTGGGTTTAATGGTGGCGTTCATGGAGACACTTCCGTTTGCCCAGTTTCATTCCAAAGGCTCATCCTGAGTCATTGGGATCGATCGCAAGCTTCTCTGGATTGCAGCTTCATCATCTCTCACAGGGTGCGAGAATCCCTAGGATGGTGGTTACGTCCAGGAACGTTATCCCTGGGGAAATCTTTCCTCCCTCTGAGGTGGTCGGTCATAGCCACCGATACCAGCCTGACGGGCTGGGAGGGGTGCCTGGAACAAATTTTTTGGAGCCAGGGAGTATGGTTATCGGCAGAGTCTGTTCTACCGATCAACATCTTGGAATTGAGAGCAATTGTTCTTTTGCCTCCAACACTGGACGGTCCCTTTAAGCGGTTTATCAGTCTGAGTGCAGACAGACAACGCGTCGGCGGTTGTGTATATCAACCACCAAGGCGGGACAAGGAGCTCCAGGATCATGATGAGGTGTCTCGGATTCTGTTATGGGCCGAGACCAAGGTTCCAGCCATCTCTGTGATTCACATCCCAGGAGTCCAGAATGCCACAGCGGACTTCCTCAGTCGCGAGAAGATGGATCCTGGAGAATGGAGTTTTCATCCGAAAATTTTTGCACTGCTGTGCTCCCGTTGGGGAACTCCCCAAGCGGTTTTGATGGCATCCAGGTTCAATGCCAAACTACCGACGTTCATGCCCAGGTACCCGAAAGCTGTGGCGGTGGTTGCTCTGGTGGCTCCGAGGGACCATTTCGAGCTAGTCTATATGTTTCCGCCGTTATCTTTACTTCCTCTGATGCTGTGTCGGATCAGACTGGAGAGAATTCCGGCTATGATTGATAGCCCCGGATTGGCCAAGGAGGACTTGGTTCGCGACACTGGTGTTGCTTTTGGCGGCACCGCCATTCCCACTTACTCCTCGCCCGGACCTGTTAACCAGGGGCCCGTTCGTTATCCGGACTTGAAGTCTCTGCGTTTGACGGCGTGGCTCTTGAGACTGAAATATTGACTCGTAGAGGTTTCTCAGCTGCAGTCATTGCCACTCTGCGAGCTGTCACAGGTTCGGCTACTACTAAGGTTTATCACAAAACTTGGTAAGCCTTATTTTCGTGGTGCGGGTTCCTCAAGGAATCCGAGGATTTTTTTCCATTCCCAATCTGTTGGTTTTTTCTACAGTACGGGTTGGACGAAGGTTTAGCAGTTAGCACTCTGAAAGGTCAGGTTCCCTTGTCCTTGCTGTCTCGGAAGACTATCGCCTCGCGTAGGGACGTGCGTTTCTTTTTTTCAAAAGAGTAACCCGTCAGTTCACACCGCGGAAGGCGCCTGGGTCTTCTTGGCGGCTCAACCTTGTCTTGGAGGCTCTTCAGCATGTGCCCTTGAGCTTATGGGTGCTACTAAAACTTTTCGTTACTTTCTTGGAAGGTTGCATTCTTAGTGGCGGTAACCTCTTTAAGAAGGGTTTCTGAGTGGGCAGCTCTTTCTTGCTCACCGCCTTTCCTGGATTTTTACCCGGATCGAGTAGTGCTTCGCACACGAGGCGACTTTCTACCTAAGGTGGTGTCGTAATTTTATGTTAACCAGGATATTGTTTTGCCCTCGCTTTGCCTGGGCCCGAGGAATGCAAAGGAATAAGATTTGCACAAACTGGATTTAGTGCGGACCTTCAAGTTCTTTTTGTCGGTCATTCAAGGCTTTTCGGAAACCAGATTCCCTGTTTATGATTACAGCAGGTCGTAAACGTGATCAACGAGCTTCCAAGGACTCTATAGCTCGTTGGATTCGGTCGACCTTTTTGGTCTTACCGACTTAAAGGCGAACCTTGCCCGATTAAGATTCGAGCTCACTCCACGAGGGTTGTGGCTTCATCGTGGGCCTTTCATCAAGGGCCTCGGCAGTTCAGCTCTGCCGAGCGACGACCTGGCGTTTCGTCCACACATTTACAAGTTTTATAAGATGGACGTCAGGGCTTCCGCTGATGCAGCCTTAAGACGTAGGGTCCTGCAGGCAGCGGTAATTTAAAGTTTTTAATTAACTTATATTTGGCGCCTGTGGCGCATTTATCTAGGTTGTTGGGTTTCTGCCTATTTTGTTTTTTTCCCACCCTAATTTTTGGACTGCTTTGGGACGTCCCACTAGTAATGAGTGTGTCCCCCTTCCTTCATCTGCAGCTGAAAGACGGATTTTGGTAAGAACTTACCTGTAAAATCCTTTTCAGCGAAGAAGGAAGGGAGACACACGTCCCTCCCATGGCAGAAGTGTGTTGTTATATTTACAGAAGCAGCGTGGCCCTTCTCTGATAGCGATTTTCTGAGCTGAGGTCGACGCGCTACGGCTCTGTTCCAGCATTGCCAGCCTATCGCAGTTGTCAGGTTCAGTGAGTAGTACCTGGGACTGTGTGGTTTTTCGTTGTAAATGCATGTATAACCTGTACTTTTGTATTTTTCTCTGAAGTCCTTCAGAAGGGGTCATGTTGCTTCGCTGGTGATATTGTTCTTCCTAAGCTTTGGTACGACTGAAGACCTGAGTAGGAGGAGCCCGAGCTGGAGGGGCCGGTCAACACACTTTTGAATCTGAGGTGTTAATCCTATCTGGGGCTCCGCCTACCCACTAGTAATGAGTGTGTCTCCCTTCCTTCTTCGCTGAAAAGGATTTTACAGGTAAGTTCTTACCAAAATCCGTCTTTTTCTTTTCTCCCCTCAATATTTTCCATAATAAGTAATGAAGGGCTATTACCATCTTAGACATTTGTGGCACACCTTTTGACACTGAATCTCCAAAATAAAGTTTTAGAACTGCGAGTATTGAACTGTTCATCTGGTATTACTTCTGGAAATTTAGGAATCCGGAGTTCATTGTTTTTTTTTTTTTTTTAATTTTACAACTGGAGTGGTGCTTTAAATCTAAGGTCCTTGCACTTAGTCTGATACTTACCCGCCTTCGTTTAGACCTTCTTTCTTCTGAGGCTCCTGTTGGTCTATCTACGCCTTCTTTTGCTGTCGCTCCCTTTGGTCTCTGAAAATTTGTGATCTGATAGCTGCTCCAATGTTTCATGGTGCGAGCTGGACGTCACAACTCAATACAAGTCTATAGGAGCCTGGTTCTGGTCTCGTTCTAGCTCTCATAGACTGGCATTGAGAGCTTGTGACGTAACTTATGACTTCTGGCCAGTCAGATTTTGCGGTCACTAGATGGCTGTATTCTACTCCAGAGCTGCACTCACTATTCTGCTGCGGCAGTCATTGTGTACATACATTACTTATCCTAACTTATATCCTGTACTATACTCCAGAGCAGCACTCACTATTCTGCTGGTGCAGTTACTGTGTACATGCATTACATTACTTATCCTGCACTCATCTTGTGTTATATCCTGTATTATACTCCATAGCTGCACTCACTATTCTGCTGGTGCAGTCACTGTGTACATACATTACGTATCCTGTACTGATCCTGAGTTACATCCTGTATTATACTCCAGAGCTGCACTCACTATTCTGCTGGTGCAGTCACTGTGTACATACATTACTTATCCTGTACTGATCCTGAGTGACATCCTGTATTATATTCAGAGGTGCACTCACTATTCTGCTGGAGCAGTCACTTTGTACATACATTACTTCTCCTGTACCGGTGCTGAGTTACATACTTTGTTATATCCAGAGCTGCACTCAGTATTCTGCTGCTTTCACAGCTGGAATCTCAAAAATGTCCCTTTCTCCTTTCTGCAGTCCCAAAACCAATTGTGAAAGAACCAGATGATGACCGGGACAAACCTAAACTCCCTCCAAAGCAGGTAGAGGTGGAGCAGCCTCAAATTAAGGGGCCTATTGATGTTCCACAAAAGGAGGAAGGAAAGATGAAACAGCAAGAAGTACAACTGGACAGACCTGACCAAGGTACCATTCATACAAGAAGACTTCTCTGCTTTCCTGACATGTTGTTTTTAGTAAATACTTGTATTCACCATGAAATAATTCCAGGGCATCTTTCTGTGAATCGTTATGGCCCTATTATACTCCTGAAAATGTATAAATGGACAATAACTATTTCCCTTTTAAATGTGTCCAGTTAGTGTGTGACCAAATAGGGACACAGTCGGTGGACTTAGAGTGGTGTCACCCTGATCATTCTCTCACCTTCTTCTCCCTTTTAGCGGGCATTGCTGTCCCAGTTGGTGAAGCTCATAGACATGAACCTCCTGTCCCACGGGATGAAGTCCTTGTAGATGAACAGAAGGACCAGGAGGAGTCCCTGCAGAAGAACCTGCCGGACAATGAGGTCGCTGTTGCTCCAATGGATAAAAAACAGACTGAAAATAAAGAAGGTAATCCTGAAATAAAAGAGCAACCTCCCGTAGAAATGGTGGAGAAGGACCACGTCGCGGCCCCTCAGCAACCCCCACAGCAGGAGGGCTTACCTAACAAGGAACCAGAGAGGGACCCAGTAAAAGAAGATCTGGGTGGCCAGCCAGCGGACAGAGAGCAGCAGCTAGAAAAGAAAGTAGACGACTCTGACCTCAAGAACCTAGAAATTGAAGCAGGAGAGCCGCCAAAAATCGATCTCGCCTTGGCTGAGAGAGTCCTTGAGAAGCAGCTCAGAGTAGGTAAGCAGAAGTGCTGTTGTTCTCATTTTCCACCTTGATAAATACAGGACTGAAAAAAATAATAAAAAATTATGTATGTATTTATTATACATATTTGGTATTGCCCCATGTGCAAAAGTCCAGCCTAAAAAAAAAATCAAAACTCAAGATAATTCGGTCACTGCACCTCACTGAAAAACAACAATGCATTAAGAAGTGACCACAATTTCTCGATCGCTTCATAGGGGGACACAGGAAACCATGGGTGTATGCTGCTGCCACGAGGAGGCGCTGACACTATGCATATGCAAAAAAAGGTTGGCTCCTCCTCTGCAGTATACACCCCACCGACTGGCATCAGGCTAATCAGTTTTAGCTTAGTGTCAGTAGGAGGTGGACACCGGTCTCTAGGGAGACCCGTATCTACCTAATGTGCGTCGTTCCTTTTCAGGTTTTCCGGAGGGATACAGTGTGAATAGTCACTGCTGTACTCCCACGCAGAGAGTACGGCTTGTACTGAAACCCCGTATCCTCATACATCTACTCGGCAGGACCCCCATGATCCCTAACACGGACGTGTGTTTTAGGTGATCAAGATGAAGAAGTAGCAGAGACCCTGGCCTGCCTCCGTCTCTCACCCACTCGCCCACCAGAGCCTGTCGGATGAGGAGACGCGGACGTCCTTCAACTGGCTTCCTGACGTCCGACGCTTATCAGAGGTATGGTCTCCCTCTTTCCTCTACAGAAGACCAGAAGATTAGGAATATAGCAGGGAGCACTTTGTTCCCCATGTGGAGCACCTTTTCTCTCTGAGCCCAGCCCAGTGCGCCGCTGCACTCTCCCTGTGGGGGCCCGATCATCGCACACAGGATGCGATGGGCTGCCTCCAGGTGCCTGGCGGCGCCGCTCCACGCTTCTCCTTGCGGCGCCGCTGCCCTCTTCTTGCGGCGCCACTGCACGGCGGTCGGAGTCCTCTGCGCCGCCCTCTTCGGCCGCATCTTCGGCCGCAGGCCCTAATCGAGGCCCCGGCTTCATCCCGAGCCTACCTCCGGCGCCAGGCTTCCAGGCGGTCTTTTTTCCCGCCTGTCTTCTCTCCGTGGTGCGTCCTTAGGCTCCGCCCACCATTACCCGGCAGCCGCAGGCTCAAATTGAGGTCCCGGCTTCATTCCGGGCTTAGTTCCTGCGCCAGCTCCGCCCCCCGCCTTTCAGGCTTCCGGGCGGGCTTTTCTCCCGCCCGTCCTTGCTCCGCCCACCGCTCTCAGCGCTCCTGTGGGCGGCAGCCGTCGCCACAATGCCCTCCAGACCCTGCGCCTGACGCCGCTCCCTCTTGCGTTCGCTAGGACGGCGTTCTCTTCAGGAAGACGGGTCCTCAGCTAGCTGCAGCCGTGACAGGACAACTCCCACAGCCTCTGCTATTGTCTCCGAGCAGCAGCACACAAAATCCGTGAGTAAGCGCTGCACTGCAGAGCTGACACTCTCCTCTGTCCTTTCTCTGTCCCCCAACCTTCTGGCATCAGTTAGTGGGACTGCTCAACCATGTCTAAGCATAAGTGAGAGCCTGCTCGTCCTCCATCTTCCTCTTCTTCCTCCATTCTGGTTAGGCACTTTGTGTGCTCTTCCTGTAATGGCAGACTCCCTTCAGGTCAGTCATCTCCCCTCTGCCAGGCCTGCAGCGACCCAAAAGGACCCACCCAGGAGCCCCCTTCTGCTCCGGGCGATTCTGACACCCCTATCCCTGAGTGGGCATCTTCTCTGTCACAATCCGTGGCGGACTTCACCAGGGTGTCACTGACCCTAGTGTCCGTTTTTGACAGATTGCCCCTCTCACCTCCCGTAGTCGCTAGCGGATCACAGGTCTCTCAGGCCGGTTCTTTCAGCCCAGGCCGTAAAAGACCTAGACCGGAGCACCGTTCTAGGTCCTCTTCCCGCTCCGCCTTACTAGACGACCTTTCACGGCGCGACCCTTCTTTAGCGCCCTCCTCTACGGAATCTGGCGAGGTGTCTTCAGACGCGCTTTCGGAAGAAGATTCGGACCCGGATTCAGTACAGGCCTCCAGCTTGGCGGATATGGTACAGAGCCTGATTGTTGCAGTCAATCAGACCTTAGGCATCAAAGATACCGCTACGGAATCCGCAGATCAGGCGGTTTCGTTCAGACGGTCCAAGCCACCTCCCAAGGTCTTTGCCTCGCATACCGAGTTCATGGAGATACTCAAGAGGGAGAGGGAAAATCCAACCAGGCGCTTTCAATGAGGGAAGCGCCTCGGCATCCTAGATCCTTTTACCCCGGATCTTACCACTAACTGGACGATTTCTCCTACGGTGGACCCACCGGTCTCCAGACTCTCCACGAATACGGTCCTTCCACTCTCTAATGCAGCTTCCCTCAAGGATGCCAACGATAGCATTTTAGAATCGCTGGCAAAATCAGCCTTTGAAGCCGCCACTTTTGCTTTATGCCCGGCCTTTGCCTCAATTTGGGTCTCGAAGGCCTTAGCCCGATGGGCCAAGCAACTCCGCAAGGGCATCATGGCTGGAGCCCCTCCAAGAGAGCTGGCGGAGCTTGCAGACCAAATTTCCCATGCTTGGCAATATTTGGTTTCAGCCTCCCTGGACGCCGCGTCTTGCGCTGCTCAGGCATCCAGCAATTCTGTAGCCATCCGGAGGAATATTTGGCTAAAAGCATGGCAAGCTGATCTTTCTTCAAAGAAGTCGCTCACAGGCCTCCCCTTCCAGGGAGACTGTCTGTTCGGCTCTGAGTTGGATCAAATCAGTAAGGAGGCAACGGGAGGCACGAGTTCTCTCCTCCCTCAGGCCAAGCCTCGCAGTCCCGTTCAAAGGCGGCAGTTCCGCTCTTTTCGCCGTTCTCCGGCGTCGGAAGATTCTTCCGGTCAGCACAGGCCGCAGAATTTGCGATTCCAAGGAGAAGGCTTCCTTCAGGCCCACTCCTTCCTGGCATTCCCATAACTCCCATGGTAGATCCTCCAGGGCAAGACCAGGCAGATCCTCTTCGGCTTGACTCGGATCCAGAGCCCAGCGTTTCTCCCAGGCTGGGTGGTCGTCTCGTCCTGGTGGAAGACGCATGGGTCAGGGAGGTTGTATCCTCTGGATACAAAATAGAGGTCACTTCCCGCCCCCAAAATCAGTTTGTCGTATCACGCCACCCAAGGGACCCTTCCTTGGTCCCGGGTTTCTTTGCGTCCATCCACTCTCTTCTTGGTTCCAGGGTTATCGTCCCAGTTCCAGAGCGAGATCGCTTCACAGGTTCTATTCAAACCTGTCTGTTGTGTGGAAAAGGATGGCGCAGTTCGGCCCATTCTGGCTCTTAGGTTGATGAACAGGAGAGCCCGCCTGCGTCACGTCAGCAAGAGTCCCTTCGCTCAGTTATTTCTTCCATGGAGGCACAGGAATTTCTGTGCTCCATAAACATTGTCAATCTCCTGGCGGACGCCCCCTGGAGTCTCCCAGTCAGGCCAGATCTTCCATCACAGAATCGATCTGCCACCCGAGTTCTCGGTCGCTCAATTTGACGGCGCGGCTGTTGAGACTGCGGCATTGAGAGCATCCGGGTTCTCCGTTCGGGTGATTCGCACCACGATCCAGGCCAGAAAACCGTCGTCCTCTAGATTCTACTACCGAACCTGGAAGGCCTCTTTTCGCCGGTGTGAGTCTATCGCCACCCCACCAATGTGGTTGTCGCTCCCAGCTATCTTGGGTTTTCCTCCAAACGGGACTGGATTCTGGTCTCTCTTTGCCACTCTAAAAGAGGGCGGGTGCCAACCTTTTCTATCCTCCTTCAGAAGTTCTTGGCATTTCGTTCTCTAGTCAAGACTTTACTTCAGGGAGTGACGCATACGGCTCCCCCGTACCGGAACCCTGTGGACCCCTGGGACCTCAATCTGGTTTTACAGGTCACGAGGTGTGCTCCCTTTGATCCTCTCAGGGAGGTTCCCTTGTCTTTTTGTCCTGGAAAATGGCCTTTCTGGTGGCGATCACTTCCACCAGACGGGTTTCACTATAGCGGCTTTCTCGCGGCTCTCTCCTGTTGCCCCCCTTTTTCCCAGTTCTTTACCAGGATAGGCTAGGGTTGCGGCTTCCGCCTTCCTTTCTTCCCAAGGTGGTTTCCACGTTTCACTTTTCACTGCCGGCCTCAAAGGCTACGACTGCGTGTTGGATTAGGTGCAATATTGGAGGCTTACCGGGTCAAGATCACAGTGCCCCCCTGGGCTCACTCCACCCTGGCAGTAGGCGCCTCCTGGGCGGTTTACCATGGGGCATCCGTCCTACAACTTTTTACAAAGGGCAACCTAGTTTTCCATCCACACGTTTGCCCAATTTTACAGGGTCCACGCCTACGCTTCGGCGGACGCCAGTTTACGCAGAGGGATCTGGCAGTCGTCATTGGGGACTTTGTTGACCTGTAGGGAGTTTCCTGCTATTTTTTTCCCACCCCATGGACTGCTTTGGGACGTCCCATGGTTTCCTGTGTCCCCCAATGAAGCGATCGAGAAAACAGGATTTTGGTTGCTTACCGTAAAATCTGTTTCTCGGAGCGCTCATTGGGGGACACAGCACCCTCCCATATGTTTACAACTCTTGTCCTTTCTTCTGATTGTTATGGTTATGTTTGAGTTGTCTATTCTGTTGTTTGGTTCTGTCATGTTCATCTACTGCTTTCTCACTAACTGATTAGCCTGATGCCAGTCGGTGGGGTGTATACTGCAGAGGAGGCGCCAACCTTTTTTTGCATATGCATAGTGTCAGCGCCTCCTAGGGGCAGCAGCATACACCCAAGGTTTCCTGTGTCCCCCAATTAGCGCTCCGAGAAACAGATTTTACGGTAAGCAACCAAAATCCTGTTTTTGTATCTACCTCAAAATGGTACCAATAAATCCGTCAGGCACCCTCAAACACAAGTAAGTGTTTTAGGTGTCAGAAAATAGCGACACAATCAAATTTTGTTTTATTTTTTTTTCATAAATTTCAGGGATTTGTTTTTTTTCACCACTTATACAATAACTGAAGTTATAGTTTTTTCTCCTTCGCCTCATTGGGGGACACAGGACCATGGGTGTATGCTGCTGCCACTAGGAGGACATTAAGTAAACCTAGGAAAATGACCTGCAGTATACACCCTCTTGCTGGCTCTGATTGAACCAGTTCTTGCTTAGTGTCCGTAGGAGGCACTTGGGTCTGGTCTTCAGACCACAATTTTTTATTTTGTTTTTTATTCTATTTTTTAAATTTTTTCCAATGGATTGTAGGGGCGACGGATCCTTTCAAGGGTCCAATCTCCCCAAACCATCAACAGGCGGGAACGCTGAGTGTCGCTTCCCCGTACCCCCTCCTGCACCGTTTGTATGCCATGTCTGGGCTCATTTTAGGGGCGACGGGTCCCTTCACGGTCCTGATCTCCCCACACCACCACCAGACGGGAACATGGAGTGTCGCCTCCATGTTCCCCCTTCTGGAGCCAGGCCTATAGCCGGACATATAGCCCTGACCCATCCTAAGGGATTGAACCCATAGGATGTACAGAGGCCCTCTGGCGTCCGTGCAGCCCCCACTGCATCACCACTGGCAGAAAACGGATGATTGAAGAAGGCGGACAGTCCCTCTCCACCTCCCTATCAAAGGGATGATGGATTGAGGTTGATTTAAGTGACCTGCACACCTTCGATCTGGATCATCATCTGGCATCCAGCTACTGCAAGTAGCTGCAGCGGCAGGCTTCCCGGGCGCAGAGAAGGTCCTGGTCCCTGGGGGGGTTCCCAGCTGCGTTTTTCGCTGCTTTCGGCCTTCCTTGGCTTGCGCCCCGGCCGGCGATGTAAATTTAGTCCCCGGCTTCTGGTCGGACGAGGCTGCATGTCCCCAACTCCGCCTACCAGAGCGGCTCCGACCACACTTCAGGCGCTTCTCGTTTCAAACAAGAAGCGCGCCTGCTACTCTCGACTGCCATCTTTCGGCATCTCTCCACGCACGGCAGCAGAGCGCTGTGAGGAGCGCATAGCTGCGGGGCATCTTCCGGGTGACACAGCAAAGCTAACGAGCGCTGTGAGGAGCACGGACAGAGGGACACCATCCTTAGGACACAGGACCTGGGTAAGCTGCAAAAAAGCTGAGCTTAACCCCTTCTCTGCAGTACTGCCCTATACTCTCTTCTGAGTGCAGCATTCTACCAAGGAACCCCCAAGGGTACACTATGTCACAATCTAAGGCATCCAAGAAGGCTAGCAAAACACACACACTGTTTTTCGCCTCATGTACCACTTGCCATACTTCGTTGCCCCGGGATCACAATACTCCATTCTGCACGGCCTGTGACCCTGTATGCGTTCAGGAGCCCTCCGCCACTACTGACCCTAGTGGACCTAGTCCCCCTGAGTGGGCGACGTCCCTGTCACGGTCTATGGCTTCTCTGGCCAAGGCAGTAGAGTCTCTCCAGGATCCCTCCTCTAGTGAGGGCATCCGCCGGACTGATGCAGAGAGTTCTCCCTCTGCTGTGCGGGAACCGTCGACCAGCAGGGGCCGTTCCCAATCAAAACATGCACAAAAACGGACCCATACCACGTCCCCTGAACACTCTCGTGCTTCGGCGTCCGTGAGTTCTGTTTATCGCTCCAACTCTCCAGGGGTTCGCAGCAAACACGACTCGAGTCTGATGCGTCCATAGATCCGGATTCACAGGAGTATCAGGACTCGTTAGATACTCTCATAGAAGTAGTCAATAAGACTCAGAGGGTGGACGAGGATTCGACGTCGACCCCAGATCACTCGGTGTCCTTCTAAAGAACTAAATGTTCTCATAGGGTGTTTGTCAATCACCCTGAGTTTAAGGACATTGTTCAAAGACATAGGGATCGGCCAGACAAACGTTTCTTAGGGCAAAAGCCCCTTGAAACAAGATATCCCTTTGCTCCTGATCTAAGGAAAGATTGGATAGAGTCTCCTTCAGTGGATCCTCCCGTATCACGCCTCACATCCAAAACCCTCTTATCCTTGTCTGATTGCTCCTCTATTAAGAATCCCACTGACCGTCAGATTGAAGGCCTTGCTCGGTCAGTCTTTGAAGCCTCTGGCTCCGCTCTCGCTCCATCCTTCACTGCGACCTGGGTGGCTAAAGCTATGGTCGAATTGGCGGAGGTTCTGGCTAAAGCCATTCAAGACAGTAACCTTCCTCCTGAGGCAGCGAGTCTGGCTAACCAGATTTCTCGGGCTGGGAATTATGTGGTACATGCCTATCTTGATGCAACCAACTGCGCTGCACTAGCAGCCGCGAACGCCATCACTATCAGGAGGGCATTATGGCTCAGGGAGTGGCGAGCGGACTCTGCTTCTAAAAAGTCCTTAACCTCTCTGCCTTACCAAAGTGGTCGCTTATTTGGAGAAAAATTGGATCAATTTATCTCCGAAGCTACCTTTCGGAGTCAACTACAAGTTCGGTTCCGGCCCTTTCGCAGCAACACAAGCTGGTCCTCTACGACCACCTCTTCCAGATCGGGGCGTTCTCTGTGTAGGGACAGAAGTTCCCAGGTCTCTGATAGACCCAGTCATTCCTGGAAGAGCAGGTCAAAACAGTCTAGAGCTAAAAGATCCAGATCCCATAGATTCTCTACACAATGACTCGTTGTGGTATCCAGTGGGCACCAACAAAGAAAGCGGCCATTCACAACAAGTGGGTCAGAGATCTGGTGTCCTCCGGATACGAAATAGCGTTTTATTCTCGCCCTCCCAACACGTTTTTTCCAGTCCCGTCCTCCCAAAACAGGGGCACGGGCGGCGTCTTTTTACCAAGCTATAGAGGTGCTCCACGAAGATGGAGTCGTTCCATTTCCACAAAACGAAAGGTTCAAGGGTTTTACTCTAACCCATTTGTGGTTCCGAAGAAGGACGGAACAGTGCGGCCCATACTGGACCTGAAACTGTTAAACAAGTTCATCAGAGTTTGACACTTCAGAATGGAGTCCCTCCGTTCAGTCATCACCTCTATGGAGAAGGGGGAGTTCCTGGCATCCATAGACATCTGGGATGCTTACCTGCATATCCCGATCTTTTCCCCTCACCAAAGATTCCTGCGCTTCACTGTTCGCGAAGAACACTTCCAATTCACAGACTTGCCCTTCGAACTCGCCACCGCCCCCAGAGTATTCACCAAGGTCATGGCGGCCGTCATGTCCATTCTACACTCTCAGGGCATAGTGGTTTTACCATACCTAGACGATCTGCTAATCAAGGGACCGTCTTTTCAAGCTTGCGCGGAGTGCGTGAGTATCACGGTGGACACTCTTTCTCACCTGGGCTGGATGATAAACTTAAGCAAGTCGTCTCCGATACCAGCTCAGCAGATATCAGCTCAGCAGATATCTTTCTTAGGGATGATCCTAGACACTTCCCGAGGGTTTGTGATTCTCCCGCCAGAAAAAGTCTCAGTCCTACAACAAGGAGCCCAGATGCTTTCCCGCCCCTTTCCTCACGCCATACGATTCCGTATGGGATTACTGGGCAAGATGGTGGCAGCAATGGAGGCAGTTCCATTTGCCCAGCTACACCTCCGTCCTCTGCAACATGCGCTTCTGAAGGCCTGGGACAGGAACCCGTTTTCTCTCGACCGCCGGTTCCGTCTGTCCCTCAGGTGGTGGATGTTGAGGTCTTCACTGGATCGAGAAATCCTTTCTCCCAGTTCGTTGGCTAGTGTTGACCACCGACGCCAGCCTTCTCGGCTGCAGAGCGGTCTTCCGTCATCACACGGCTCAGGGAAGCTGGTCCACCATGGAGTCGCGTCTTTCGATCAACGTTCTGGAGATACAAGCAATCGGGTTGGCCCTTCTGCAGTTTCATCACCTTCTGGCAGGTCGCCCCATCTGGATTCAATCGGACAACGCCACGGCGGTGGCGTACATCAACCGTCGGGGCACCCGCAGCAAAAGGGCCATGCTCGAAGTAGGCCACATTCTCCAATGGGCTGAGGGGAACCATTCGGTCATCTCAGCGGTTCACATCCCGGGAGTAGAGAACTGGGCGGCAGATTTCCTCAGTCGTCAGGGTCTCGCCTTGGGAAAGTGGTCCCTTCTTTTCAGCAGATTTGCCAGCGCTGTGGGACTCCAGATGTAGATCTGATGACCTCAAGGATAAACGTCAAAGTTCATAGCTCGCTATCGCGACCCAGTGGCTATTGGGACGGATGCACTGGTTCTCCCGTGGCATCACTTTTGTGTCCCGTACGTGTTTCCTCCGCTCCCGTTACTTCTGAGGGTCATCAGGAAAATCAGAGCGGAAGGGATTCCAGTGATCCTGATCGCTCAGGATTGACCACACCGGGTGTGGTACGCGGAGCTGATGCAAATAGTCGCTGACGTTCCCTGGCGGCTGCCGGATCGTCCAGATCTGCTTTCCCAGGGTCCGATTTGCCACCAGAACTCGGGCCAGGCCGTTGAATCCTGGGTTCTAACCAAAACCGGATTCTCCCAACAGGTAGTCTCCACCATGATTAGTGCTCGGAAGCCCGCGTCGATGCACATTTATCATCGCATCTGGAAGACCTTTTTTCTCATGGTGGACCGCGGACGTTCTCCTCTCGTTTTTTTCCATTCCTTCCATTTTGGAATTTCTCCAGACTGGTCTAGAGTCAGGTCTCGCACTTAGTTCCCTTACTTGCCAGATTTCAGCCTTATCCATTCTATTTCAACGCAGGATAGCTACCAGGTTACAGGTGAAGACTTAAATTCAGGGGCTTTCCACGTAGTACCCCCTGCCGTTGGAGTCATGGGACCTTAATTTGGTTTTGGGTGTCCTACAGGAGGTTCCTTTCGAGCCACTGGAGGACATGTCCCTGACTTTTCTTTCTTGGAAAGTAGCCTTTCTGGTTGCGATAACGATCAGATGAGTCTCGGAGTTGGCGGCTCTGTCCTGCCGAGCCCCTTTCCTGAATTTCCACCAGGACAAGGTAGTTTTGAGAATGTCTCCGTCTTTTCTGCCTAAGGTTGTCTCTTTCTTCCATCTGAACGAAGAAATTGTTTTGCCCTCGTTTAGCCCAGCACCAGTCTATCGTATCGAAAAGGCTCTCCACACACTGGACGTGGTGAGAGCTCTTAGAAGATTCGTCTTGAGAACGGCATCTTTCCGAAAGTCGGATGCCCTATTCGTGCTTCTGGAGGGACACAGAAAGGGTCTTGCAGCTTCGAAGGCTACAATAGCCAGATGGATTCAATCGGCTATTCAGGAGTACTACCGTATCAGAGGCAAGTCTATCCCAGCGGGGATTAAGGCACACTCCACTCGGTCAGTGGGCGCTTCTTGGGCCATTCGGCACCAGGCTTCAGCAGAACAGGTCTGCAGAGCTGCGACGTGGTCCAGCTTACACACCTTTGCAAAGCACTACAATATTCACTCTTAGGCTTCTGCGGATGCTGCCCTTGGCAGACGGATTCTGCAAACGGCAGTAACACATCTGTAGTCTGATGGTACATGGGGACTCAGCTGTTGTGTTGTTCCCCACCCAGGGACTGCTAGGACGTCCCATGGTCCTGTGTCCCCCAGTGAAGCGAAGGAGAAATAGGGATTTTTGTGTACTTACCATAAAATCCTTTTCTCCGAACCAATCATTGGGGGACACAGCACCCACCCTGTTAGCCTGATTGCTTGTGTTGGTTCTTTGGTGTGACATATTGCATTCTTGGTTGATAGTTATGAGCTCCTACTGCTTTGTTACTGAACTGGTTCAATCAGAACCAGCAAGAGGGTGTATACTGCAGAGGAGGAGCTAATCTTTTTCCTACGTTTACTTAGTTTCTTCCTAGTGGCAGCAGCATAACACCCATGGTCCTGTGTACCCCAATGATTGGCTCGAAGAAAAGGATTTTACGGTGAGTAGAAAAAAAATCCCTATTTTTTTATTGCTTAATTGTACTGATCTGAAAAATTATATTGCCTGTTAATTTTTAATGCGCAAAAAAACAGTAAAAACGACCCCCCCCAAAAAAAAAAAAAATGCAATTCCACCAATTTTTTTTCTTTTTAATTATTTATTTTTACTTTTAAAATCCTTTCTGTTTTTCAGTACATTGTATGGTAGAGTCACACCACCAAACATAAAAAGAAAACAAAGTTAAGAATATTAAAAGGAGAGTTCAACCAAAAGTGGAAAAAAGAGAATTGTCCGCGGCGAGGTGAAAAGGAAATGCATTTGCACCTTTTTCTTCAGTAGGGGGAGCTTTAGCTCATGACGGTCAGCGTGTTTTCCTCCCTCGCTGCACATTCTGCTCCCTTTAACAAGATTAGATGCGCATGGAAAAGAGCCGGCTGCTCCGATTGTGACCTTTTCACTGCCTTTCCAGATGAGAAGAAAGAGCATCCACCTGGCGACCTCGGACCGGAGCAGCGTGATGTGAGAAATGTCGACATGAAGGCTGTAGAAAATCAAGAAGGTTGGTGCTTTTCTCTACGTCTACCCTGCCATGAAACATTCAGCCCTGTGAGAAGGTTTCCGCATTACCGAGCATGACTCCTGGTCACACCGTTCTGCTCCGGCTGCGGTGATGGCATTCCAAAGTCAAGTTCATTCTTTTACTATCGGAGTTTTACTTTTCTGTCAAATTAGTAAAAAAGCAAAGTTGCTGACAACCAATATGACAATTATTACAGTTTCCTAAGTAACTGGTACTCAGCTCTTCTAGACTCCTGAATATTATAACTATAATAATAATGCCCCTATGTGCAAGAATGTAACTATAATACTGCTATTTACAAGAATATAACTACTAGAATACTGCCCCTATGTGCAAGAATATAACTACTATAATACTGCCCCTATGTGCAAGAATATAACTACTATAATACTGCCCCTATGTGCAAGAATATAACTACTATAATACTGCCCCTATGTGCAAGAATATAACTACTATAATACTGCTCCTATGTACAAGACTATAACTACTATAATACTGCTCCTATGTACAAGAATATTACTACTATAATACTGCCCCTATGTGCAAGAATATAACTACTGTAATATTGCTCCTATGTACAAAAATATAACTACTGTAATACTGCCTCTATGTACAAGAATATTATAGTAGTTATATTCTTGAACATAGGGGCAGTATTATAGTAGTTATACTGCTCCTATGTGCAAGAATATAACTACTATAATACTGCCCCTAGGTACATAAATATAACTACTATAATACTGTCCCCTATGTACAAGAACATAACTACCATAATACTGCCCCTAGATACCAAGAATATACCGTATATACTCGTGTATAAGCCACCCAAAGTATAAGTCGAGGCACCTTATTTTGCCACAAAAAACTGGGAAAACTTATTGACTTCCGTATAAGCCGGGTATGCATTATCCCCTCATCCCGATCCTTGTATGCATGGCTCCTTACTCCCATCTGTGTCTGCGTGGCTCCTTACTCCCATCCGTGTCTACGTGGCTCCTTACTCCCATCCGTGTCTGCGTGGCTCCTTACTCCCATCCGTGTCTGCGTGGCTCCTTACTCACATCCTTGCATATGTGGCCCCCATGAGAAAAGCATTTAACAAAACATCCTACTTGCCTTCCCTGCGTGCCCTGGCAGCTTTTTCGGTCGAGCAATCACGTGTCCCCCCTCATTAAGGGAATGAATATTCACTTCTCTCCATGCCTATGGAAGTGGAGAGAGGTGAATATTCATTACCTTAATGAGCGGGCACCTGTGATAGCCCGCAACTGTGCGGGCTATAAGAGAAATGAATATTGCTAGTGCAGTGAATATTCATTTCTCTTTAGCAGCTGGCACAGGCTTTAGCCACAGCCGCCGGCTCCTGCCTCCTGTGACCCGCTGCTCTGCTGCTCACCCTCCCCTGCCGTCTTCTGGGACAATGACTCGTGTATAAGCCGAGGGGGGCATTTTCACAAAAAACTGTGTTGAAAAACTCTGCTTATACATGAGTATATATAGTAACTACTATAATAGTGCCCCTATGTACAAGAATTTAACTACTATAATACTGCCCCCTATGTACAAGAATATAACTACTATAATACAGCCCATATACACAGGGATATAACTACTATAATACTGCCCATATATACAGGGATATAACTACTATAATACTGCCCCTATAGAATATTAATCTGAATTGGTAGATATTTTGGGCTTGTGTGCAGCTTAGATTTGCTTCTTCCTTGCTTAGATGCCTTCTCTGTCTTTTTCCCCTTTGCTCTCCTGGATCCCTCACAGCTGATCTGAGGAGGCTAGCAGAACGTAAGCATGGCTGTGTGATGCATGTACAACGAAGGGCTGTGTGATCCTTTTCTTCCTAGTGTATACAGTTTACATCTTCTAGGACTAATCTCCGTAACTTCATGTTTTTATGTCCGATTTACTGTCCAAATTCCCTTGTGGTTTGTGTTACTGTTGAGTTTGGCCGTTGTGGAATGGCTTGAGGGGTCCACGCTCGGATGTTGCTGGGGGGACCACACTCGGATGTTGCAGAGTGGCTGGAGAGGATCACTCTCGGATGTGGCTGAGGGTGGTCCACGCTCGGATGTTGCTGGGGGGGACCACACTCGGATGTTGCGGAGTGGCTGGAGAAGATCACTCTCGGATGTTGCGGAGTGGCTGAAGGGGGACCACGCTTGGCCGTTGCAGAGTGGCTGAGGGAGGAGGGGGCTGTGCTCGGCAGATCATTAGGTAATGGCTAATTAGTCGTTCGGGTGTGGTGACATGTTCGGCTAAGTGGTGGGCGAGGGGACATGCTCAAGCAGTACATTATTTAGCAGGATTGTGATCTTGCTGTGGATCTGCGGAGGTCTGGAGATGGCTTTTCTTTTTTTCTGAAGCCCTCTAGCGTCCTGACACAACAGACAGATATTCGTCTCTTGTTTTACCTTTCATTTCTGAATGTTGTGCATTTGGATTACAGATGCAGGTAAAGCAGAGATGCTGGACCACGCCATCCTGTTACAGGTCATCAAGGAGCAGCAGGTGCAGCAGAAGCGACTCCTGGACCAGCAGGAGAAGCTGCTGGAGGTGATCAAGGAGCAGCACATGGAAATTCACCAGGAGCAGCAAGGTGAGACAGGGTGTCCGAGGACAATGGGGTCATTGCCATGTAATCGATCACCAGTACAGCATCCAGTCTTACCCATTTCCTAGAACAATAGGTTTAAGAAAAGGGTGGGGGATGGGAATTCCGAAGGAGGGGTCTTCTAGTGCTGGACCACTATTATGACTGCAACTGACACTGAGCAAAATGAAGCCCTCACTTTTTTTTTTTATAAGGACCTGTAAGGGTATATCCTTTTTTTTTAGTTTTCCTTGATATGTATGAACAAATAAATTACCAAAAGGGAAATGTCTACACCGATTTGTCAGTGTTTCCCTGTACATTCTGGTACTATCCAAACATTGTGAGACTGTGTAAGGGAACACCGCAGTTTACAGTTGTCAGTTTACTCATACATTTCCAGGAGGAATAGAGTTGGTGCCAATCGATTCACAGGATCCAGTCTAAAAAAAAAAAAATCTGTGACCAGCGGATGGGAGCCCTGAGAATCTGGTCCTACTGCCCGACATCATTTCTCTTATGATACTTAGGAGGGGCACAGGTCTGGGATATTAGTCCTGAGTTTTCTCCTGTGGGCGGAAACTGCTAAAACATAAGCATTTTTACTCAAAGGAAGAATAGGGGGGAGATAATTGTTCCATTTTTGTACTAATTGCTGTAACTGAATTTTGTTATAGGTGACAAACCAGAAGCACGAGCAGTGGAGCATCCAAAGAATGTGGAGGATGTTAAGGTTGGAGAAGCAGACAGAGATTTGGACATAAAGGTGCCGCCTGTAAATGTACAACCGGAAGCACCTATAAAGGAGGCAGATAAAGTTGCCAACCCAGTATCTGAAAAACCTGAACTGGAGAAGGGCAATGGTCTGGATATCGCAGAGAAGGCTCAAAAGCCTGAGGTTAAAAAAAGTGATGATAATCCGCTCCTTCATAAAGTTGAGCAGCAGAAGAATAAAGGTCCTGTCATGGATCAGGTGGCTGTCCCGGTTGTAAAACAATCCCTAGACAAATTAAATGTACAGAAACCCGCACAGCAAGAGAAGGAAGTACCGAAGATCCAAGACCAGGTTCATGCACAAGCCAGAGATCAGGCGGAGGTATTGAAAGCTAAGGAGAACAGTGTTGTACTGGCCTCTCCCGACAAGGAGGTAAAGATGAAGGAGCGTCCTCCTCCTATGCAGAAAATCGTAAAAACAGGAGCCGACACCTTAGAGCAGCAGAAGGGACACCTTGAAGATAGACCAGGAGTTGGACCTGGACAAGGTCAGCATTTGCATCAGGAGAAGGGACAACTTGAAGATGGACCAGGAGTCGGACCTGGACAAGTTCAGCATTTGCATCAGGAGAAGGGAAAACTTGAAGATGGACCAGGAGTTGGACCTGGACAAGTTCAGCATTCGCATCAGGCCCTACAGAATCAAGGCCAAAATGTCAATGTAGAGAAAGAAGCAGCCAGGCTGAGAGAGTCCATGCACCATGTTGGGGAGACCAAACTAGGGGCTGGTCCAGAAGATGGTGCTGCACCAGAAAACGACCATGGGAAGCAGAACAGGGACCTGAAACTACAAGATGACTTGGAACTTAGAAGAAAGAAGAGAGACCTCAAGGATGAAGAATATATGGAGAAAGATGGAACTCGTATAATAGGCTTCAACGATGCACCCAACCCAAGAATTAACGACCTTCATGCCGCCCTGGAGATTCATCTTAACGCTGCAGCGGCTGAGGCCGGTCTGCAGGCAGTGTACAGCCGGCAGATCAAGCAGGTTGTGGAACAAGAGAAAAAAAGATGATGATGGATTGTGGCTCCACATTAGGCGCAGCTCACCGGCAACTTGGTTGTGATGGGACTTTCACAAGAAAGGGTAGTAAATGTAACAGTGGTCAGAACTGATAATTATGCTGCAAACTAAACCAATGCTGTATGTCTAAGGTATTATTACTCCCCAGGTCGCATTTTGAGAAAAGCACGTCAACAATAGCAGAAGTCCGGAGCTCCGTTGACGGGATGTGACCAGTGTCCTACCTTCTGTCCATTCCAGTTGTGATCTCATCCGTGAGGATATAGTCACCCGGGGAGTGACGCCTTCTGAACTTATTTGTACTTTCTAGGATGAGGCGATCACTACCTAACCTTGTGCCTTTTACCTTGGTGTCAGCCTGTGCTGTGTTTCAACCTTTGTCCTTCTTACTCCATATATTAAACATGGCCTCCTGATTTCTGGTCATCTGTCAGTGGAAGTGTTCTGTGCAGGGTTTGGATAGACGCAGTATGGTAATGTCCATACCGCCATCTGCATCAGTCTTGGATCATCATAGTGTTCTGTGTACCATCCCCTTGTGAAGTTTCCTTGAGCTCTACTACGAGTGTCCGATAATGATCCATCATAGCAAACAGTGCTCTTTATTCCTGCCCTGATCTCTAGATACCCCTCCCTACTCTAATCATAAACTATCCATGCAGGAATCTCTTACAGGGACATGATCAACAAAGGGGCTCTCTCATCTGCAGGGAGATGGGCAGAAATCCTTCCACTTTCCCAGCCCATTAAGATTAACTAACATTACTCTCTACCCTAAACCACCAGGGCCACTAAATATACCCTTTCACTACCGATAATATTTATAATTAACAGGTTGGTCTGGGAAAAAAAATGTATAACAAAAAATACCTGATACCCCCTTGGATCCAGCGCAGGCCACTCTAGTCTTTGCAGAGGCAGAAAGGATTTGTCACTGTTCCACCAGCAGCAGGACTGCTGTGGCCTGTGATAGTCTGCAGCGGCCACATGACTTGAGAGGCATGTCATCGGATGTTTTTAATGAGACACTACTCTAGGTTGTTCAGATTTCTGTTCGCTGTCCACTGCAGCTAATCACAGGTCGCAGCGGTCCTGCTGCTGGGGAAACTGACTTCTCCTTTACCTAGTTCTGCAAGGATCTTCATGTAGTTGGTAGATGACCATTATTTTATTTATTATAAATCCAAGGCCTGGGACAAAAAAAAAAAAAAAAACGCTTACCTAAACAACTAACTTTTAGAACTCTTCACTGCCCTATACTATAAGGAACACTGATGTCTGTGCACTAGACCACCAGAGTCCAGTGGGCATCAGTTAAGTAGCTCAGGTATAATGATTACTACCACCATTATCCTCATAATGGATCGAAAAAAAGAGAAATCGACATTCAGAAGAATAATGGTTATCAATTTCTGGTTTTAATTGTTAAAAAAAAGTTTTCCCTTTTAAATTAGACGTCTTATGGCGGTATTACATACGTTATACATTTGTGTTTCTTTGTTTTTTTACATTGAGATTATTAAAACTCAAGGTGTACATGGCAGTTTTCCCTAAGACTATGCTGAGATGTGTGAAGAAGGCTGGAGCCCTTAGGTGATGAGGAAAGACTGTATCTTAGTCCATTAGTGGCAGAGATGGAAGTGTCTGCAGAGCTGGAGGTCGGGGACAGTGAGAGTCTGGTCACCTCGTGCTGCGCTTGGCCTGTAATAAGAGATAATGGAGTTGTTAATAGTAGTCACATGACCATGGTCACCAGATTGGTCACATACAGCCACAAAGTCCCCAATGCGGCCTATTCCACGTGTGAAAATATCCTGATGCGGCCTCGTCCATGTTCTACAGTCCCCAATACAGCCTCATCCACATAAGACAGAGTCCCCCTATGTGGCATCGTCCACTTACAACAATGTGCCTGATGCGGCCTCGTCCACATGCAACAATGTCCCACATGTGGCCTTGTCATCATCCACGTGCCACAATCTCTCTGACGCGGCCTCGCCCTCATGCCGCTAAAGCAATGGTACAATTGTAACAAGTTGTACTCCTCAGAGTAGATCTGGCCAATAGCCATCCCACATTGTTTTGCAGTGCCCCTACAGGAGGAACGAAGCATAGCAGCCAAAAGACACTCCCCATGTCCTGCTTCACCCTCTGCAGTCCCTTCCCTGAGCATAATGCAATGTTTTGATATTGTCTCCTTCACTGTTATTTCTGCCTTTAACCCCTTAGTGACAGAGCCAATTTGGTACTTAACGACCGGGCCAATTTTTACAATTCTGACCACTGGAACGCTTCAACAGATCCCACTGATTCAGAGATTGTTTTTTGTGACATATTGTACTTCATGTTAGTGGTAAAATTTCTTCGATATATCTTGCATTTATTTATGAAAAAAACTAAATTTGGCAAAAATTTTGCAATTTTCAAACTTTTAATTTTTCGGCCCTTAAATCAGAGTGGTGTCACACAAAATACTGTATTTTTCTAACTATAAGACGCACCTAGGTTTTAGAAGAGGAAATTAGGGGAAAAAAACAAAAAACAGAAAATGTGGTTAATTCTGTACTTAATATCACCTATCCTGGTAAATATGGTCCCCTCATCCCCATCCTGATACACATGGCCCCTCATCCCTAGCCTGATATGCATGGTCTCCTCATCCCTAGCCTGGTATGCATGGTCCCCTCATCCCTAGCCTGATATGCATGGTCCCCTCATCCCTAGCCTGGTATGCATGGTCTCCTCATCCCTAGCCTGATATGCATGGTCTCCTCATCCCTAGCCTGGTATGCATGGTCTCCTCATCCCTAGCCTGATATGCATGGTCCCCTCATCCCTAGCCTGATATGCATGGTCCCCTCATCCCTAGCCTGATATGCATGGTCCCCTCATCCCTAGCCTGATATGCAAGGTCTCCTCATCCCTAGCCTGGTATGCATGGTCTCCTCATCCCTAGCCTGATATGCATGGTCTCCTCATCCCTAGCCTGGTATGCATGGTCTCCTCATCCCTAGCCTGATATGCATGGTCCCCTCATCCCTAGCCTGATATGCATGGTCCCCTCATCCCTAGCCTGATATGCATGGTCCCCTCATCCCTAGCCTGATATGCAAGGTCTCCTCATCCCTAGCCTGGTACGCATGGTCTCCTCATCCCTAGCCTGGTACGCATGGTCCCCTCATCCCTAGCCTGATATGCATGGCTCCCTCATCCCTAGCCTGATACGCATGGCCCCTCATCCGTAGCCTGATATGCATGGTCTCCTCATCCCTAGCCTGATATGCATGGTCCCCTCATCCCTAGCCTGATATGCATGGTCCCCTCATCCCTAGCCTGATATGCATGGTCCCCTCATCCCTAGCCTGATATGCATGGTCCCCTCATCCCTAGCCTGGTATGCATGGTCCCCTCATCCCTAGCCTGATATGCATGGTTTCCTCATCCCTATCCTGATATGCATGGTTTCCTCATCCCTAGCCTGATATGCATGGTCCCCTCATCCCTAGCCTGATATGCATGGCTCCCTCATCCCTAGCCTGGTATGCATGACTCCTCATCACTATCCTAGCAGGAATGATCACCCTCATCCCTATACTGGTATGCAGGGTCCCAATCCTTAACCTGGTGTGATTGGCCCCATCCTGTTGCTGGCATGATTGGTCCCATGCTTATTCTGGTATGATTGGCCCCATCCTTACTCTGGTATGATTGGCCCCCATCCCAGTCCTGGTATGCATGGCCCCATCAGAAAAGATTTAAAAAACCAAACCATTACACTTACCTTCCTCCGCTCCCTCGCAGTGTCCTGCTCTAGTGCCAGCAGCTGCTTAATGCTTGTAAGCAGCACATGGCAGGGACTTCATGTGCTGCTTGCAAGCCGAAGTGCAGCTGCCGGAATACTCACCAGGACTGTTCATCGCAGAGAGTGGTGAGTAGTCATTCCGCTTCAGGAACGCGCAGTGTCATCCACTGGCTTCCTGCAGCTGCCGGCGGTCACGTGTGCCGCTACTTAAGAGAAATGAATATTCTGAATATTCATTTCTCTTACGTAGCGGCAGGAAGGTGGCGGCTGACACTGCACGCTACTGAAGAGGAATGAATACTCGCCCCTCTGCGATGAACAGTTTTGGTGAGTATTCCGGCAGCTGCACTTCGGCTTGCAAGCAGCACATGAAGTCCCTGCTATGTGCTGCTTACAAGCATTAAGCAGCTGCTGGCACTAGAGCAGGACACTGCGAGGGAGCGGAGGAAGGTAAGTGTAATGGTTTGGTTTTTTTAATCTTTTCTGATGGGGCCAATCATACCAAGATGCCAGAAAAATGAACATTCACTGCCCTCCACTCCCATGGGCATGGAATGCAGTGAATATTCATTTCTCTTTAGCAGCGGGCACAGGAGTTAGCCGAAGCCGCTGACTCCTGCCTCTGTGACCCGCTGCTCTGCCGAAACCGCTCCCCCACCTCCCCACCACAGGCAGAACCAGTACATCTGGACTATAAGATGCACCCCCCGTTTCCCTCCACATTTTGGGGGGAAAAAAGGTGCGTCTTAGGCCGGGGTCACACTTGCGAGTGCAATACGAGAAACTCATGCGAGTCTCTCACCTCAATACCCAGCACTGCCGCCGGCACTCGGGTCGGGAGTGTGCGGCTGCATGTATTTCTATGCAACTGAATGCTCCGCTCCCGAGTGCCAGATATTGAGATGCGAGACTCGTGCGAGTTTCTCGCAAGTGTGAGACTTGCTGTCAGTTCAGGTCACGAGACAGGGTTTTTAGGGATAATATGCTAAACTTCAGAGTTAAAGGGCTCGTCCACTTTGTGGGAACTTTTTATTCAACTTTGATTGGGACTAAAAATCATTTTGGCAATTGTTTCATTTAAAAAAAAATTGCTCCGTTTGCCTTTTCCAGACTCGTTTTCCGTCAATTTCAACTTTGATGTGGTCTGCAGTCATAAGTCAGCCAAGAGGAGCTCAGAAAAAGGCCTATTTATTTATTTAATTTGCTTATATAAAAGAGCTACAAACTCTCCTGTGCAGACCGTTATACTGAACTCACTGACTAATTCTCAGTTGCCTCATTCTACATTCAGAAAAAAACACTGGATGTAGATGGCAAACGGAGAGAGGTTTTAATGAAACTCAACTACAAAAATTGTTTTTTGGCCTCAACAACATGTACAAAGACTATAAATCCTTATAGATCTGAAACTTCTCCCAGCTGAGGGTTTGCTACTAGATAGAGGGGTGAATCTGCTGCGATCCAAAAACAGATGGATTCGCTCATCTCTATTAACCCCTTCACCCCCAAGGGTGGTTTGCACGTTAATGACCGGGCCAATTTTTACAATTCTGACCACTGTCTCTTTATGAGGCTATAACTCTGGAACGCTTCAACGGATCTTCGCGATTCTGAGATTGTTTTCTCGTGACATATTGTACTTCATGTTAGTGGTAAAATTTCTTAGATATAACTTGCGTTTATTTTTGAAAAAAATGCAAATATGGCGAAAATTTTGCAATTTTCAAACTTTGAATTTTTTTTCCCTTAAAACAGAGAAATATGTCACACAAAATAGTTATTAAATAACATTTCCCACATGTCTACTTTACATCAGCACAATTTTGGAACCAAAATTTTTTTTTGTTAGGAAATTATAAGGGTTAAAAGTTGACCAGTGATTTCTCATTTTTACAACAAAATTTACAAAGCCATTTTTTTAGGGACCACCTCACATTTGAAGTCACTTTGACGGGTCTATATAGCAAAAAATACCCAAAAGTGACACCATTCTAAAAACTGCACCCCTCAAGGTACTCAAAACCACATTCAAGAAGTTTAATAACCCTTCAGGTGCTTCACAGGAGCTGAAGCAACGTGGAAGGAAAAAATTAATATTTAACTTTTTAGCCACAAAAATTATCTTTTACAAACTTTTTTTTATTTTCACAAGGGTAAAAGGAGAAAATGGGCAGATAAAGTTGTTGTGCAATTTCTCCTGAGTACGCCAATACCCCATATGTGGGGGAAAACCACTGTTTGGGCACACGGTAGAGCTCGTAAGGGAAGGAGCGCCGTTTGACTTTTTCAACCTAAAATTGGCTGGAGTTGAGATTGGACGCCATGTCGTGTTTGGAGAGCCCCTGATACGCCTAAACAGTGGAAACCCCCACAAGTGACACCATTTAGGAAACTAGACCCCCTAAGGAACTTATCTAGATCTGTTGTGAGCACTTTGAACCCCAAAGTGTTTCACAAAAGTTTATAATGCCTGGGTGTGAAAAAAAAAAAAAAAAAAAATTTCCACAAAAATGATTTTTCAGCAGCAGATGAAGTAAGGGAGACACACTAGTCATTACTAGTGGGTAGGCGGAGCCCACATAGGATAGAAACACCTCAGATTAAAAAAGTGTTGACCGGCCCCTCCAGTTTATAGGGCTCCTCCTACTCCAGCTCTCCAGTCTAAAATTTGAGGTCACAGAGGATAGTCGCTGCTGGAAGCAGCTCCTCAGAAATTTTTTTTATTTTAGTCGGACAGAGACTTGGACCGCCAGTGGTCTAGAGGTCTCAGGGGTCTCAGCGCTGCTGGACCCCCACCTCTCCCTTGGCGGATCTGTATTACCCTGTAAGGTGGTCCCTGCAGAACCCTGCCGGCCCTGGGGGATGAGGATTGCTTCCCTGGCGGGGACGCAAACCACGCTTCTGGGGTCACTGCGTTCCCCGCCCTGGGGGGAAGCTACGGGCACAGCGCCACAAATCTCTGAGGGGTCCCTGTGGCGCTCAGCTGGGTGAGTACTCCACATTTTAATGTGTTTGAGTGCTTCAGCGGCCGCTGCGGCAGCCGCTGCTACATGTATTCATGTGTGGTGATTGTGTACTTTTGTCCGCAGGTGGATGCCTGCAGGACATGGGAGCAGGAAGCGGAGTGAGTCGCGCGCTTTTTTCGAAACCGGCGGGGGGCGTGGCTTCGCGCTTTCCCATTTTTTCGCGGGCAGGAAGCGCTCTGAGCGCGCGCTTTACCCTGCCTTTTTCTCTTCCGGCTTCTCTAGCGCGGCGGCCATTACTGAAGGCCTCCTCGGGCTCCTCACTCTCCGCTCTCCCCGACCGACCGAAAGGAAGACACTACACCGCGGCCAGCTGGGTGAGTCGCTTCTACCTGTCAGGGCAGAAGCTTGACCCCCTCACACCCACAGCGCAGGAGGTACTGTCACACGGAACGCTCCCGCTACGATCACAATAGCGACGCTTAATTTTTGCGATCGTTTTTTGTGATCGTTTTAATGTCGCTAGTAGCTGCCACAGTGGGCGATCTCATTGACGACGCATAAGTGGTTAGCGATCTCCTTAGCGACTTTGGCGGTCATTGCGATGTACAATTCAGCGCAATATGTTAGCGATCTCGTTGGCGTTCTTGTTTAGTGTGGCATCCCTTTGAAACACTGTCCTGCAGCTGTTACCTCATAAGAGGCACCTGGGGCTCGCACACCCTTTTCATTACACAAGGGTTGTGGGGAGTCTGCGACATTAACCCCTTTATTGGGAGACAGCTGGGGTAGCTCTCTCTTTAAGAGCTTTAACCCTTCAGCGTTCGTTTTGCCTTTGAAAACCACACTGTTCTAGTTGCTGACAGGTTTTTGACCTGCCATATACTGTGTGAGGGCATGTCGGATCAGGGTCCAGGAGGTGCGGACCATCTCCCAGATCCGCTACAGGATTAGTCTCGCGTATCTGACACGCAGACCTCGACGGCGTCAAGCGCAGCGGTCAGAGGTGTCAGTGATGACAAAATGGAGGCCCTCGCTCGTTCTATTAATGGCCTTTCTGACCTTCTAGGTTATTGGGTGTCAGCTAGATCCTCTCATGGTAGGAAGCGACACAGGTCGGTGCCTTCTTCCCCGCGTAGCGACTCAGAGATCTCTGGTATGGAGGGTTCCCCTTCGAGCTCGGATGGGGAGATGTCCGATTCGGATAAGGAGGATCGGCAGGGACACTCTGCCTCTCTTTTGAGCCGTACAGAGGCTTTTATTGGAGCCATGAGGGAGGCGTTACAGTTACCGGAGGAGGTAACTAGACGTCCTGGTAAGTCGGCCCGGATGTTTCAGGAGTCGCATAGGTCGCGATCAGCCTTACCATCTCTGGACGAGCTTAATGGGGCAGTGGAGAAGGAACGCCTGTGTCCAGATAAACGTTTTCAGGGGACACGGTTTTTTGAGACGCTATATCCGTGTACGACGGAGTTGATTGATAATTGGATTCCTTCTCCTGAAGTGGATGTCCCTTTATCCCAGCTTAGCAAATCCTCATTGCTTCCTGTTAAAGGGAAGGCGAGTCTGCAGGATCCGCTGGACAGAAAAACGGAGATGGCAGCGAAATCCATCTACGAGGCCGCGGGTCATGGATTCAGAGCAGTGCTAGGATCCATGTGTGCTTGTAAAGCTTCCCTGAGCTGGTTAGACCATCTACGGACGGCGTGGCAAGATGAATCCCCACTATCCGAGGTAGAGGGGCTTTTCAAGTCATTGGAGGATGCAGCACGATATGGCAGTGATGCAGGTTTGGATACTGCCTCACTGCTGTCCAGGGCACAATCCTCGGCGATCACAGTCAGGAGACCTCTGTGGCTTAGACAGTGGACCGGACACGCGGTTTCCAAGCAAGGTTTGCTTTCTTTAGCTTACAAGGGTGGTCAGCTATTTGGATCTGACCTCACGGAGCTGATTGCCAAGGCAAAGGCAAAAGAAACGGCTTTACCGCAGCGAAGAGCTGTGTCTTCTGCGGCTGGCAGGCATAATGCAGGTACTAGTCGGCGGTCCTTTCGGTCCAGGGGACGGTTCGGTCAGCCCTCTTGGGGATCGGGGCGTCCCTCTTTTTCAGGAAAAAAGAACGCTCAGAAATCCCGCACTCCCTGGAAACAGAACTTCCGCCAAGACAAGCGGGAAGCTGACAAAAAGCCCGCTAAGGCGGACTGACGCCAGGGCCTCACTCGAGGGCTCTCGAGTGGGAGGTCGCCTGCTCCAATTCGAACCGATTTGGGCTTCCCGCGTGTTGGACGCCTGGGTGACGCGGGTTGTGTCGGCAGGCTACTTCATAGAGTTTCTTTCTCGACCCCCAGACAGTTTTTGCCAATCCCGCATTCCGTCAGAGCCCGAGCTATTTGCCGCTCTACTGCGGGAGGTCGATTCCCTTCTACAGAAGGGTGTGGTGGTACCAGTTCCACCGGAGGACTGGGGAAGAGGGTTTTATTCCAACCTCTTTGTGGTCCCCAAAAAGGAGGACAAATTTCGCCCCATTCTAGATCTCAAAAGATTGAATCGGTATGTCCGCTCCCGGAAATTCCGCATGGAGTCACTTCGCTCCGTTGTGGCGGTCTTGTCGCAGAACAATTTTTTGGTGTCAATCGACATTCGCGACGCTTATTTGCATGTCCCCATCGGAAGGGCCCACCAACGCTTCCTTCGTTTTGCCATAGGCCAGGACCATTACCAGTTTGTGGCCCTGCCATTCGGGTTGGCCTCAGCACCCAGAGTTTTTACAAAAATTCTGGCTCCTCTCATGGCGATTCTGCGAAGACGGGGTTACGATTCTTCCCTATCTGGACGACCTTTTGATTGTGGCGTCCTCAAAGGAGGAGGCGGTGACGGCTCGCAATCTATCCCTTCAGCTCCTGGAGGACTTCGGGTGGCTGGTCAATTGGGAGAAGTCGTCTCTAGAACCGTCGCAGTCAATCCTGTTTTTGGGAATGCATTTCGACACGGTACGAGCAGTGGTGTCTCTGCCTCCAGACAAGCAAGCGAGTCTTCTTCACCATGTGCAGGGTATGAAGTCTGCGACAGCAATGTCCCTTCGAAGGTGTATGCGCCTTCTGGGTTTGATGGTGGTGTCAATGGAAGCAATTCCGTTTGCCCAATTTCATTCCAGGGCTCTCCAAATGTTCATCTTGAACCGTTGGGATCGATCGCAGTTTTCACTGGATTGCAGTGTCATCATCTCCCACAGGGTGAGAGAGTCTCTAGAATGGTGGTTACGTCCGGAAGCGTTATCCCTGGGGAAGTCCTTCCTTCCTCCGAGGTGGTCGATCATAACCACCGATGCCAGCCTGACGGGCTGGGGGGTGTCTGGAACGATCTCTGGATTCAGGGAGTATGGTTGTTGGAAGAGTCTGTCCTGCCAATCAACATCCTGGAATTGAGGGCAATTTTCCTTTGCCTCCAACACTGGACGGTCCCTTTAAGCGGTCTACCAGTCCGAGTGCAGACAGACAACGCGACGGCGGTCGCGTATATCAACCATCAAGGTGGGACGAGTAGCTTCAGGCTCATGATGGAAGTGTCTCGAATTCTGGTATGGGCCGAGGCCAGAGTGCCAGCCATCTCTGCGATTCACATTCCAGGAGTTCAGAATATCACAGCGGACTTCCTCAGTCGCGAAAAGATGGATCCCGGAGAATGAAGTCTTCATCCGGAAATTTTTGCTCTGCTGTGCTCCCGTTGGGGAACTCCCCAAGTGGATTTGATGGCATCCAGGTTCAATGCCAAGTTACCGACGTTCATGTCCAGGTACAAGGACCCGAACGCTGTGGCGGTGGATGCTCTGGTGGCTCCTTGGGACCAATTCAAGCTAATCTATGTGTTCCCGCCGATATCCTTACTTCCTCTGGTGTTGCGTCGGATCAGACTGGAGAGAGTCCCGGCTATGTTGATAGCCCCAGATTGGCCAAGGAGGATGTGGTTCTCAACGCTGGTGTCGCTTTTGGCAGCGCCTCCACTTCCACTCCCTCTTCGCCCGGACCTGTTAACCCAAGGGCCCGTTCGTCACCTGGACCTGAAGTCTCTGCGTTTGACGGCGTGGCTCTTGAGACCGAAATCTTGACCCGTCAAGGTTTTTCAGCCGAAGTCATTGCCACTCTGCGAGCTGCCAGAGGTCCGGCTACTACTAGGATTTATCACAAGACTTGGGAAGCCTTCTTTTCGTGGTGTTTGGGTTCTTCTAGGAACCCGAGGATTTTTTCCATTCCCAATTTGTTGGCCTTTTTGCAGTACGGGCTGGACAAGGGTTTGGCAGTTAGCACTCTGAAAGGACAGGTTTCTGCTCTGTCCTTGCTGTTTCGGAAGACTATCGCCTCGCGTAGGGACGTACGTTCCTTTTTTCGCGGGGTAACCCGTCAATTTCCGCCGCGGAAGGCGCCTGTGTCTCCTTGGCGGCTCAATCTTGTCTTGGAGGCTCTTCAACATGGGCCTTTTGAGCCTATGGACTCTGTTAATCTTTCCTTTCTCTCTTGGAAGGTTGCCTTCCTAGTGGCGGTCACTTCTTTGAGAAGGGTTTCTGAGTTGGCGGCTCTTTCTTGCTCGCCTCCTTTTCTGGAGTTTCACCCATATCGCGTAGTGCTTCGCACACGGGGCGACTTTCTACCTAAAGTGGTGTCACAGTTTCATGTTAACCAGGATATTGTATTGCCCTCGCTTTGTCCGGAGCCAAGGAATGCGAAGGAACGGGCCTTGCACACATTGGATTTGGTGCGGGCTTTGAAGTTCTATTTGTCTTACTCAAAGTTTTCGGAAGTCGGATTCTCTGTTTGTGATTCCAGCAGGTCGTCGACGTGGGCAACGAGCTTCCAAGGATTCTATAGCTCGTTGGATTCGGTCGGCCATTTTAGAGGCTTACCGACTTAAGGGCGAACCTTGCCCGATTAAGATTCGAGCTCACTCCACAAGGGCTGTGGGTTCATCGTGGGCTTTTCATCAAGGAGCCTCGGCAGCTCAGCTCTGCCGGGCGGCGACCTGGCGCTCCGTCCACACATTTACAAAATTTTATAAGGTGGACGTCAGTGCTTCCGCTGATGCGGCCTTAGGACGTAGGGTCCTGCAGGCGGCTGTAGTTTAAAGTTCTTGTGAACTTGTAGTTAGCGCTAGTTGCGCATTTGTTTAGGTTGTTGGGTATCTGCCTCTGTTGTTTTTTTTGCCCACCCTTATTTTTGGACTGCTTTGGGACGTCCCACTAGTAATGACTAGTGTGTCTCCCTTCCTTCATCTGCTGCTGAAAGACGGATTTTGGTAAGAACTTACCTGTAAAATCCTTTTCAGCGAAGAAGGAAGGGAGACACACATCCCTCCCATGGCAGAAGTGTGTTGTTGTGTTTTCAGATGCGGCGTGACCCTTCTCTGATAGCGATTATCTGGGCTGAGGTCGGCGCGCTAAGGCTCTGTTCCAGCATTGCCAGCTCATCGCAGTGGTCAGGTTCAGTGAGTAGTACCTGAGACTGTGTGGTTTTTTCTGTTATATGCATAACCTGTCTCCTTGTTTTTCTCTCTGAAGTCCTTCAGAAGGGGTTATGTTGCTCCGCTGGTGATATTTGCTCTTCCTTAGCTTGGGTACGACTGGAGAGCTGGAGTAGGAGGAGCCCTATAAGCTGGAGGGGCCGGTCAACACTTTTTTAATCTGAGGTGTTTCTATCCTATGTGGGCTCTGCCTACCCACTAGTAATGACTAGTGTGTCTCCCTTCCTTCTTCGCTGAAAAGGATTTTACAGGTAAGTTCTTACCAAAATCCGTCTTTTAGTCCCAAATTTTTGATTTTTCCCAAGGAAATTGGACCCCAAAAGTTGTCCAATTTGTCCTGAGTACGCTGATAACCCATATGTGGGGGGGGGGGAACTGTTTGGGCGCACGGCAGGGCTTGGAAAGGAAGCAGTAACGTTTTGGAATGCAAACATTGATGGGGGTCATGTTCCGTTTGTAGTGCCCAAGATGAGCCTAAACAGTGGAAACCCCCCACAAGTGACCCCATTTTGGAAGCTAGACCCCCTAAGGAACTTATCTAGATCTTTGGTGAGCACTTTGAACTCCTAAGTGCTTCACACAAGTTTATAATGCCCGGGCATGAAAATAAAAATCCTATTTTTTTCCCACAAAAATTATCTCTTAGTCACTAATTTTTTATTTTCCCATAGGTAACAGGAGAAATTGGACCACAAAATTTGTTGTCCAATTTGTCCTGAGTACGCTGATACCCCATATGTGGGGGGGAACCACTGTTTGGGCGCATGGCAGAGCTCGGAATGGAAGGAGCACCATTTGACTTTTTCCAACCAAAATTGGCTGGAATTGAGATTGGACGCCATGTTGCATTTGGAGAGCCCCTGATGTGCCTAAACAGTGGAAACCCCCCACAAGTGACCCCATTTGGGAAACTAGACCCCCTAAGGAACTTATCTAGATCTTTGGTGAGCAATTTGAACCCCCAAGTGCTTCACACAAGTTTATAACGTGGAGCCGTAAAATTAAAAAAATCATATTTTTTCCACAAAATTGATCTTTTCACCCCAATTTTTATTTTCCCAAGGGTAACAAGACTCCAAAAGTTATTGTGCAATTTGTCCTGAGTGCGCTGATACCCCATATGTGGGGGTAAACCACTGTTTGGGTGCATGGCAGAGTTTGGAAGGGAAGGAGCGCCGTTTGACTTTTTCAACGCAGAATTGGCTGGATGCCATGTCGTGTTTGGAGAGCTCCTGATCTGCCTAAACAGTGGAAACCCCCCACAAATGACACCATTTTGGAAACTAGACCCCTCAAGGAACTTATCTAGATGTGTGGTGAGCACTTCGAACCCCAAAGTGCTTCACAGAAGTTTATAACATACAGCCGTAAAATAAAAAATCTCTTCTTTTTTTTTACAAAAATGATTTTTTCGCCCCCAATATTTTGTTTTCACAAGGGTAACAGGAGAAATTGGACCCCAAAATTTGTTGTCCAATTTGTCCTGAGTACGCTGATACCCAATATGTGGGAGAAAACGACTGTATGGGTGCACGTCTGGGCTCGGAAGGGAAGTAGTGATGTTTTGGATTGCAGACTTTGATGGAATGGTCTGGGGGCGTCATGTCGCATTTGGAGAGCCCCAGATGCGCCTAAACAGTGGAAACCCCCCACAAGTGACCCCATTTTGGAAAATAGACCCCACAAGGAACTTATCTAGAAGTGTGGTGAGCGCTATGAAGCCCCAAGTGCTTCACAGAAGTTTTATAACATACAGCCGTAAAAACAAAAAAATCATTTTTTTTTTTACAAAAATGATTTTGTCGCCCCCAGTTTTTTATTTTCCCAAGGGTAACAGGAGAAATAGGACAAATTGCACAATAACTCTTGGGGTCCAGAGTACGCTGATACCCCATATGCGGGGGTAAACTACTGTTTGGGCGCATGGCAGAGCTCAGAAGTGAAGGAGCACCGTTTGACTTTTTCAACGCAGAATTGGCTGGAATTGAGATCAGACGCCATGTCACATTTGGAGAGCCCCTGATGTGCCTAAACAGCAGAAACCCCCCAATTCTAACTCCAACCCTAATCCCAACACACCCCTAACCCTAGTCCCAACCCTAACCACAAACCTAACCCTAACACACCCCTAACCGTAATCCCAACCCTAACCCTAATCCTAACGTTAGCGCCAAGCCTAACTTTAGCCGCAACCCTAACCCTAACGGGAAAATGGAAATAAATACATTTTTTTAATTTTATTATTTTTCCCTAACTAAGGGGGGTGATAAAGGGGGGTTTGATTTACTATTTATAGCGGGTTTTTATGATTGGCAGCTGTCAAGCTAAAAGACGCTTTTTATTGCAAAAAATAATTTTTTGCATCACCACATTTTGAGAGCTATAATTTTTGCATATTTTGGCCCACAGAGTCATGTGAGGTCTTATTTTTTGCGGTACGAGTTGACGTTTTTATTGTTACCATTTTTGAGCATGTGACATTTTTTGATCGCTTTTTATTTCGATTTTTGGGAGGTTAGAATGAACAAAAATCAGCAATTCATGAATTTCTTTTGGGGGAGGCGTTTATACCGTTCTGCGTGTGGTCAAATTGATGAAGCAGTTTTATTCTTCGGGTCAGTACGATTACAGTGATACCTCATTTATATCATTTTTTTTATGTTTTGGCGCTTTTATAGAATGAAAACAATTTTATATAAAAAATAATTATTTTTGCATCGCTTTATTCTGCGAGCTATAACTTTTTTATTTTTTCGCTGATGATGCTGTATGACGGCTCGTTTTTTGCGGGACAAGATGACGTTTTCAGCGGTACCATGTTTATTTATATCGGTCTTTTTGATCGCGTATTATTCCACTTTTTGTTTAGCAGTATGATGATAAAGCATTGATTTTTTGCTTCGTTTTTTTTTTTTTTAAGGGGTTCATTAAAGGGGTTAACTAGTGGGACAGTTTTATAGGGGGGTTCGTTACGGACGCGGCGATACCAAATATGTGTACTTTTATTGTTTTGTTTTTTTTATTTACAGGAAAAAATGAATTTATTGGGGAATTTTTTTTTTTTTTTTTATGATTTTTACCACTTTTTATTTTTATTTTTATTACTTTTTTACTTTGTCCCAGGGGAAGCCGCCTCCCTGCAGGACCCCGGCGCCATCTTGGATCCGGGGACCTGGAGGGAGGACGGACCCTCGGAACAGCGCGACACATCGCGCTGCTCTGAGGGTCTCAGGGGAGCGCGCAGGGAGCCCCCTGCCTGCACGATCCTCCCCTGTGCCCCCGGTACACCGCGATCATGTTTGATCGCGGTGTGCCGGGGGTTAATGTGCCAGGAGCGGTCCGTGACCGCTCCTGACACACAGTCACGGGTGTCAGCTGTGATAATCAGCTGACACCCGGCGGCGATCAGCTGCGCTCCCCCCCCCGGAGCGCAGCTGATCGCCCATGACATACTATTCCGTCCATGGGAATTAGGTCCAGGGTCACATTGACGGAATAGTACGTCTGATGGAATAAAGGGGTTAATTGCTGCTATTGTGTTTCCGTTCGCTGACAGCCATCAGAGATAGTGAAGACATTGTCACAAACACTGCAGCAGACTATTATTCTACCGGTAAGACTTGGCCCTCATTGTCTACAGTGGCTGCAAAGGTAACAAACCCTCAGCTGTGAATAGCAACAGGTCTGTACAAGTTTCTATTCCCTGACAGCAAGCAAGAAGTACCTTGGCCGACTCACCGCCTTACTGATGCACTGCTTTAACTCTTCGAACTCCTTCGCACATGTCCCTTTCCGCAGCTCCGCTTTCCCAGTGGTGTCTGCTGACACACATCGCCCATAGGCCGCTGCCTATAAACAAAAGGTTAATTTTATTATTTTTTTTTTTTATCCTTCTAAAATTTTTCCCCCCATTAAACAATACCCATGCCTCTGAATTGTGCTGACCCTCAGTTACTCCTCATGGAAATGTAGGAATAATTAGTTGGGCCTTGACATAGACCCTAATAAACAGGGTGGGTTAAACACGCCCATTGCCAAGAGGATTGGTAACACCCAGTTGTACATTTAATCCCCAATTCCAGGAGGAGTAACTGAGGAAATGCAATAAACTTGATTTTTTAATTTATTTTTTACCAGAAACTGCTGAAATAAGACAGGAAATGACTGCTGGGACGTGTAATGCAGCTTTGCAAACCGTGGAACTACAGGTCCCAGCATGCCCTCCCTCAATGTCGCTGTATTTTTCGTTCGCTTTTCCGCTTTCTTACTTGTACCCTGCACTCCACCAAGAACCGGGGAATCGTCTCAAGCTTCCACTTCCCCGGAGTCACCGTCCTCGCACTCATTATAGCTCCGGCAGCTATTTTCCTATGGGCGCAGCCATATTGCAGTCCCAGCCAATCAGCTGAGCCGAAACTCCTTGCCTGCGTTCTAGTTGGTGCTTCTCTTAACATGGCGCTTATTGGCTGTGCTCTTGGACATTGCGCGCTTATTGGTTGGCGGGAGGAGTCTGCGTTGTGATTGGAGGACGCCGCTTCCGGCTGTCAGTGAGGGGCGCCGGCGGCTGGGAGGATGGCGGTGCTGGGCAGGCTGACGTTCCTGCAGCAGGTGAGCGCTGGGCACTGAGCGGACACCTCTTCCCACTGCACCTGTTCTTCACAGCTTGTCTTTGGCTTTCTTTATCTCACTGGGTGAAATCATTGGAACTCTTCTTAAAGGGATCGTCCATGTCTGTAATGTGGCATTTAGATTATTAACATTGTTTTAAAATAAATATTTTATATTTTTTCCTTTTTTTTTTTAGTGGACCCAACGGTTCCACTGTACTTACACTATAATATATGTGTTGCGTTGACCACAGTTACATTTCTGTTCCTCAGATCTTAGGAATCTGACCCAACACTTAGGAGATTTCTATGTCGGCGCTCCCTGTGATTCATATTCTTATTAAATGACTCCTCTAATTGCCTGTTTCTGCTTTGTATTAATTACAGCGCCCCCTGGTGTTGTGTAGTGTATATAGAGTGTTGTGAATTGGACTGGAGCTCCTTCCTAACACAATCTCTCCTTTCCCAGCTTCCACTGTTATTAAAGGGGACCTCCGATGATGACACCCCTTGCCCTGGATATCTGTATGAGGAAATAGCCAGTATCCTTTACTGACTGTGTCCAGCAGTGCGGCGGAATATTCCCATAGGTGCCATTCATTTCAGTTTGTACCCTATAATACAGAGATTCGACCTTTCAGGCGAGACCTGATGCACATTTTGGAGGTTCCACAGTCCTAAATTGATTCTCCAGATTGATAGAACACTAGACTCGGGCATCTTTTATGTACGTGGCTCAGTGGACAAGAGCACCATCAATAGATCAAAGAGTTTCCCTTTCCTTTCCCCGCTCCCCTTCCCCTTTCCTTTACCCTCCCCGTTCCCCTTTCCTTTACCCTTCCCCGTTCCCCTTTCCTTTCCTTTACCCTTCCCCGTTCCCCTTTCCTTTACCCTTCCCCTTTCCTTTACCCTTCCCCTTTCCTTTACCCTTCGCCGTTCCTTTACCCTTCCCCGTTCCTTTACCCTTCCCCGTTCCCCGTTCCTTTACCCTTCCCCGTTCCCCTTTCCTTTACCCTTCCCCGTTCACCGTTCCTTTACCCTTCCCCGTTCACCGTTCCTTTACCCTTCCCCGTTCCTTTACCCTTCCCCGTTCCTTTACCCTTCCACCGTTCCTTTACCCTTCCCCGTTCCCCTTTCCTTTACCCTTCCCCGTTCCCCTTTCCTTTACCCTTCCCCGTTCCCTTTCCTTTACCCTTCCCCGTTCCCCTTTCCTTTACCCTTCCCCGTTCCCCTTTCCTTTACCGTTCCCCGTTCCCCTTACCCTTCCCCTTTCCTTTACCCTTCCCCTTTACTTTACCCTCCCTGTTCCCCTTTCCCTTCCCCTCCCTTTTCCCCTTTCCCTTCCCCTCCCTGTTCCCCTTTCCCTTCCCCTCCCTGTTCCCCTTCCCCTTTACTTTACTCTCCCCTTTCCTTTAACCTTCCCCGTTCCCCTTTCCTTTCCTTTACCCTTCCCCGTTCCCCTTTCCTTTCCCCGTTCCCTTTCATAGAATCATAGAATAGTAGAGTTGGAAGGGACCTCCTGGGCCATCTGGTCCAACCCCCTGCTCAAAGCAGGATTCTCTAAATCATCCCAGACAGATGTCTGTCCAGCCTCTGTTTGAAGACTTCCATTCAAGGAGAACTCACCACCTCTCGTGGCAGCCTGTTCCACTCATTGATCACCCTAACTGTCAAAAAGTTTTTTCTAATACCTAATCTGTGTCTCCTCCCATTCAGTTTCATCCCATTGCTTCTAGTCTTTCCTTGTGCAAATGAGAATAAAGATAATCCTTCTACAATGTGACAGCCCTTGAGATATTTGTAGACAGCTATTAAGTCTCCTCTCAGTCTTCTTTTTTGCAAGCTAAACATTCCCAAATCCTGCAACCGTTCCTCATAGGACATGGTTTGCAGACCGGTCACCATTCTGGTGGCTCTTCTATGAACTTGCTCCAGTTTGTTGATGTCTTTTTTAAAATGTGGTGCCCAAAACTGGACACAGTATTCCAGATGAGGTCTGACCAAAGAGGAGTAGAGGGCAATAATGACCTCACGTGATCTAGACTGTATGCTTCTGTTGATACATCCTAGAATTGCATTTGCCTTTTTTGCTGCTGCATCACACTGTTGACTCATGTTCAGTCTGTGATCAATTAGTATACCCAAGTCTTTTTCACATGTGCTGTTACTTAGCCCTATTCCTCCCATTTTGTATATGCTTTTTTCATTTTTATTGCCCAGATGTAGTACTTTGCATTTTTCCCTGTTAAAATCCATTCTGTTAGTTGCTGCCCACTGCTCCAGTTTATGTATATCTTTTTGAATCCTATCTCTCTCTTCTCTAGTATTAGCTACCCCTCCTAGCTTTGTGTCATCAGCAAATTTGATCAGTTTACCCTCAATTCCTTCATCTAAATCATTGATAAAGATGTTGAACAATACAGGGCCCAAAACAGAGCCTTGTGGTACCCCACTTGATACATTCTTCCAACTGGATGTGCAGCCATTTACGACCACTCTTTGGGTCCGATCACTAAGCCAGTTATGAATCCACCTAACAGTTGCCTTGCCCATTCCATACTTAGTCATTTTTTCAATAAGGATTGTGTGAGATACTTTGTCAAATGCTTTGCTGAAGTCAAGATATACTATATCTACAGCATTTCCCTGATCCACCCAGTCAGTGATTCTGTCATTCAGTGACAGATTCAGTGATTTCCTTTCCCGTTCCCCTTTTCTTTACCCTCCCCTTTCCCTTTCCTTTACTTTACCTCCTGTTCCCCTTTCCTTTACCCTCCCCTTCCCCTTTCCTTTACCCTCCCCTTCCCCTTCTCCTTTCCTTTACCCTTCCCCTTTACCCTCCCTTTCCTTTACCCACCCCGTTCCCCTTTCCTTTACCCCCCCTTTACTTTACCCTCCCTGTTCCCCTTCCCCTTTACTTTACTCTCCCCTTTACTTTACCCTCCCCTTTACTTTACCCTCCCCGTTCCCATTTCCTTTCCTTTACCCTCCCCGTTCCTCTTTCACACCATTTTCCCCTCCCCCTTTCCTTTCTTTTCTCTTCCCAGGACCATCCGAGCAGACTTATTGTTATTTGGGAGTGACCTGTTTAACTGTACAGTGCTGGGTCCTGGGTTCAAATCCCACCAGGGGCCACCCCTTCACGGAGGTTATATGTTCCTCCCCACCTGCCCCTAAGCGTCTCCTCCATATAATAAGTCCCTTGGACGATGTTGACCCCTAACTCGATATTCAGAGATCTCCCACGAGTCTTCCGGGAGCTGCCAGTGCCTCTTGGAGTATCTTCTGAACCGTCTGCAGAACCTCTCGTGTCACGTGAAGCTGAAGGTGGGTGTAGTGGAGTGAGGTAGGTGGACACAGCATGGTGACCTCCGACACCCTCTAAATGTTGTCGTTTCCAGGTGCTGAAGATCCTGCTCTATCTCTCCTCTCACGGCTCCGATCAGATCATCCAAGATCTCCGACGCAACGCAGTATACATACAGGAGGCTTCAGGTAGGAGAATCCTTTATATGTGTACCCATGTCATTATTACACTTCCCCTCTGTGATCTTTATGAGAATTGGGGGGTCCGAGCACTAGAACCTGCACCAATTGGCAGAAAAGTAAATTTTTATCCCCAATATACGATGTCATGGAATGGCTGACACCCGACCGACACTCCATTCATTCTCCATTTTAATGGGGATAGAAATACTCCGTTCTGGCAGTGTTGGTTCCAGCGGTCGGACACCCATGTAATAGCTTGTTTTTTCCATCACCCATGATGGCACCATAATAGGTTGGATCTGTCGGCCTCCTCTGACCTCACATTTGGGAGAAGGGTGCTGTAATCCCTCCCTAAGTAATCTACAAGTCTCTGAAAGTCTCTCGTGGTGCCGTCATGGGTCACAAAAAAACACATTACCAGGTAAGTAATACCTGTGTTTATCAGACAACCACTTTAAGCCTTTCATGATTGGGCAATTTTCTGATTTTGCGATTTGGTTTTCTTCCTCCTTCCTTCTTCCAAAAGCTAAAAAGCTAAAACTTTTTTCTCGATCTCTCTAATTGGGGGACACAGGAAACCATGGTGTATGCTGCTGCCACTAGGAAGCTGACACTATGCATATGAAAAAAGGGTTGGCTCCTCCTCTGCAGTATACACCCCACCGACTGGCATAATCTACTCAGTTTTAGCTTAGTGTCAGTAGGAGGTGGACACGGGTCTCTCCGGAGACCCATATTTACCTAATGTGCGTCGTTCCTTTTCAGGTTTTTCCGGAGGGATACAGTGTGAACAGTCACTACTGTAGTCCCACGCAGAGACTATGAGTACGGCGTGTACTGCCACCCCGTATCCTCATATGTCTGTTCGGCAGGACCCCAAAGAGGATCCCTGACACGGACGGGTGTCCAGGTGATCCGGAAAAGGGAAGAATATCCGGGCCTGCCTCCGTCTCACAACCACTCGCCCACCAGAGCCTGCGGTTGAGGAGACACGGACGTCAAACGGATGCCGGACGTCCGACTCGCCACTGAGGTACTGTCTCACTTCCCCCCCAGTTAGGAGAGAAGACAGAAGAAAAGAAGAAAGAAGACTTTTATTGGAAAAAAAAAAAAAGGATGACCATTAGAGGGTCCCCAGCCTCCCCTTCTTTGGAGCCACCTAGCAGCTCCAAGCGCCCGGTCGTGCCGCTGTGAGGGGGCTCTTGCGTGGCAGTTCCCTGTGGGGGATCTTTAGAGGGCAATGGGTGACCTCCGCGCCGCTCCCCCTCCGTCGGCGGCCGCGCCTTCTAATTGAGGCCCTGGCTTCCCCTCGTCCTACCTTCTTCTTTTTGGGTCCCCAGTCTCCCCTTCCTTGGGACCACCTGGCAGCTCCGGCTGCCCGGTCGCACCGCTGCGCCCCCTTGGGAGGGGACTCTTGAGAGGCGTTTTTCCTTGGGGGAATCATTAGTGGCCAATGGGTGACTTCCGCGCCGCCCCCCCCCCTCCATCGGCGGCCGCGCTTCCTAATTTAGTCCCCAGCTTTATTTCGGGCCTACTTTTCTGCTGGCTCCGCCCCCTTCCCCTCGAGTTTCTGGGCGGGCTTTTCTCCCGCCCGTCTTTACTCCTCAGTGCTGCCTAGGCTCCGCCCACCCCTCCAGCGTTACTGGGCTGGAGCCGCAGCCATATTGCCCAAAACAACTGCGCTTGCTCCGCCCTCTTCATCCACTGAGAGCGCGTGCTTTCTTCCACTGCCGGGTCTCCTGCTGGACGCCATCTTTGGCTGGGGCACAAGTCGTCTCACAGCCTTCCGCTTCGTAGTACCTGTGGAGCAGCACATAAGGACACCGTGAGTTGCTCTGCCCTGCAGAGCTGACACTCTCCTCTCTCTCCCTTCTGTCCCCAACCCTCTGGCATCAGTTAGTGGGACTGCTCACCATGCTTAAGCACAAGGCAGAGCCTGCTCGTCCTCCACCTTCCTCTTCCTCCGCCGCTCTGGACATGCACTTTGTGTGCTCTTCTTGTAATGGTAGACTCCCTTCAGGTCAGTCGTCTCCCCTCTGCCAGGCCTGCAGCGACCCCACGGTGCCCGCCCAGGAACCCCCTCCTGCCCCTGGCGGTTCTGACCCTCCTGCCCCTGAGTGGGCTGCTTCTCTGTCGCAATCTGTGGCGGACCTCACCAAGGTCTCACAGACCCTAGTGTCCGTTTTGGACAGATTGCCCCTTTCTGCACCCGCGGTCGCCTGCGGGTCACATGACTCGCAGCCCGGTCCTTCCAACACAGGCCGTAAGAGACCTAGATTGGAGCACCTCTCTGGGTCCTCCTCCCGCTCTGCCTCACCAGATGACCTTTCATGGCGCGATCCCCCTCTAGCGCCCTCCTCTCCGGAGTCAGGCGAAGCGTCTTCGGACGCGCTTTCGGAAGATGAGTCGGACCTAGATTCAGAACAGGCCTCCACCATGACGGATACGGTGCAGAGCCTGATCATGGCGGTCAACCAGACCTTAGGCATCAAAGATACCGCTACGGAATCCGCAGATCAGGTGGTTTCGTTCAGACGGTCCAAGCCACCGGCCAAGGTCTTTGCCTCGCATACTGAGTTCATGGAGATTCTCAAGAGGGAGAGGGAAGATCCAACCAGGCTGTCAAGATCCCGTCTGGGTTGGAGCCGATGTTACTGCAAACACTAGGGAAAGCAGAGGCAGGTAGCGTAGTCAGGTGGCAGGCCGAGGTCGGTACACAGGAAAGGCAGTTCGGTAGCAGAGGAGCAGGCAGATAACGTAGTTAGGTGGCAGGCCGAGGTCGGTACACAGGAAAGGCAGTTCGGTAGCAGAGGAGCAGGCAGATAACGTAGTCAGGTGGCAGGCGGAGGTCAGTTCACAGGAGAGCAGTGTTTGTAGCAATGGATCAGGCGGAGAGCGTAGTCAGAAGGCAGGCCGAGGTCAGTTCACAGGAGAGCAGTGTTTGTAGCAACAGGAACAGCAGGGAACGCTTGACTAAAGGCTAAGAGCACAATAATCTCGCAATGACACACCCACAGGGCCAGGTTTATATAGGGCGTGTAATTGGCAATCAGAGGCCAAACGAGAGAGCACTGGGTGAAGCCGATCAGGAAGAACAGTCAATGGTATCTGGGTTCAGCAAGGAACTTTGTAGTCAGCAGAATAGCTCAGATGGTAGAGCTGCCGGCCGGTGGACAAGAGACACTGGGTTCGATTCCTGACAGTACTCCCCTCCTTCCAGGATGGCCTCTGGACATCTCAGGAGCTGGCTTATCTGGGTACCTCTGATGAAAGGCTCTTGTAAGTCCAGGAGCATGGACGTTGTCCTTTGGTTCCCATGAATTTTCCTCTGGTCCGTAACCTTCCCACTGCACCAGATACTGCAGTTTACCTCTGAATTTTCGGGAGTCCAGAATCTTATCCACAATGTATTCTTCTTCACCACGGATCCTTTCTGGTGGAGGAGGTGGCTGAATTCTTCCTGGAAACGGGTTTTCACAGAAGGGTTTGAGCAAGGATATGTGAAATACTGGATGAATCTTTAGATTGTTGGGAAGTTTTAAACGAAAAGCAACCTGGTTAATTTTTGCAGAAATTTGAAAAGGTCCAATGAATTTCTGACCCAATTTGGAGGATGGCACATGTGTCTTAAGGTTTTTAGTGGACAGCCAAACTTTGTCTCCAACCTGAAGAGCAGGGGGCACTCTCCGATGTTTATCTGCTGCTTCCTTATATACTTCCTGGGTCTTGAGTAATATCTCTGATAATTCCTTCTGGGATTCCTGTAATTTTGCAAGCCTGTCATTAACAGCAGGAATGGGAGTGTTCACTGGCAGATTAGGGATAAATACTGGATGTACTCCATAATTGGCAAAAAATGGGGTTTGAGATGTAGCGCTATGTATGGAGTTGTTGTAGGCAAACTCTGCTGTTGGTAAATAGTCCACCCAGTCATCCTGAAGATAGGAAATGAAGCAACGGCGGTATTGCTCCAAAGTCTGGTTTGTTCTCTCCGTCTGGCCATTGGACTGAGGATGGAAAGCGGTAGAAAGATTCACCGTGACTCCCAAGGCTGTACAGAAACTCTTCCAAAATTTTGACGTAAACTGAACGCCTCTGTCAGACACCACGCTGTCAGGAATTCCATGTAACCTGAATACCTCTTTGATTATCAGTTCTGCAGTTTTTTCAGCAGTAGGAATTCCTTCAGTTGGAATAAAGTGGGCCATTTTTGTGAGTCGGTCCACTATGACAAGGATGACGGTCATCTGTTTGGAAGGGGGTAGTTCCACAATAAAATCCATGGAAATAGATCCCCAAGGCCTGGATGGAACTGGGAGTGGTTGCAAGAGTCCTAGAGGAGACGATCGTGGGGTCTTGTTTCGTGCGCATGTTAAACAGGTTGAAACATATTTCCTCACGTCCTTCCTACAAATAGGCCACCAAAAGAAACGAAGTAGTAAGTCTTGTGTTTTTGCAACTCCAGGATGTCCTGCCAGTTGAGAATCATGGACACTTTTGAGGACTTCAAGGCGAGAAGATTCAGGTACATATATTTTGTGTTTCTGCATCCAAAACCCCTCTTTGAATGAAAGATCGACGTCTTCCGAAGGATGGTTAAGGAAAGAGTCCTCTTGATATCCATCTTTAATTCTATTACATAGTCCTCTAGAGTGCAATATTCCCAAAAAATTTTTAGAGCCTAGAATTGTATCGTCATTACTAGACCTCTCCTGAGGTTCCGAACACATCCTGGACAGGGCGTCAGCCTTGCCATTTCTTGAACCAGGCCGGTAAGAAATTATAAAATTGAATCTTGAGAAAAATAAGGCCCATCGTGCTTGTCTTGCAGACAATCTTTTTGCTGTACGGAGGAATTCAAGATTCTTGTGGTCCGTGAGGACAATCACAGGGTGATTGGCACCTTCCAAAAGATGTCTCCATTCGGAGAAGGCAACTTTAATGGCTAACAGTTCTTTATTACCGATGTCGTAGTTCTTTTCTGCAGATGACATGGTGTGGGAAAGAAACGCACATGGGTGAAGTTGCATTTTGTCCCCAACTCGCTGAGACAGAATGGCTCCCACTGCAGAGTCCGAGGCGTCCACTTCGACAGTAAATGGCAATTCAGGATTTGGGTGTACTAACAATGGAGCAGACGTAAAAAGAGTTTTCAATTTGTCAAAAGCCTCCTGTGCCTCCGGAGACCAGAAAAATGCTTTGGTCTTTTTTGTTAGTGTAGTAATTGGTAGTATGATCTGTGAAAAGTTCTTTATAAATTTTCGGTAAAAATTTGCAAATCCTATGAAACGCTGGACGTCTTTTAAATTTCTTGGAACAGGCCAGTCCACTACAGCATTGATTTTGCCGGGATCCATGCTCAGACCTTCTGGGAGATGATATATCCCAGAAATTGGATACTGGTTTGTTCAAACTCACATTTTTCAAGTTTAATGTAAAGATGGTTCTCCTGTAGTCATTCCAAGACTAACTGGACGTGCCTGCGATGCTCTTCCAAGGTGTCTGAAAATATAAGAATGTCATCGAGATAAGCCTCAACGAATTGATCCAAGAAATCTCGAAATACATCATTAATAAAATGTTGAAAGGTGGCTGGGGCATTGCTAAGGCCAAAGGTCATAACCAGAGATTCAAAATGTCCATATCTCGTTCTGAAGGCGGTCTTCCACTCATCTCCTGGGCGAATCCGTATGAGGTTGTAAGCCCCTCTAAGATCCAGCTTCGTAAAGATTTTCGCAGAACGGAGTCTCTCAAATAGTTCAGGAATCAAGGGTAGTGGGTAGCGATTCTTGACAGTGATATTATTCAGCCCCAGCTGGAGATGTGGAAGGTCGAATAAAGCCTTTCTCTAAATTTTCATCCAGGAACTTTCTTAATACCTTCAATTCAGGTTCGGAAAGATTGTAAATCCGTCCAAATGGAATGGTTGCTCCTGGCAGCAATTCAATGGGACAGTCGTAAGGACGGTGAGGAGGTAATTGATCTGCTTTCTTCTTACTGCAGACATCAGAGAACTGCTGATTATTGAGGTGGTAGTTTCTCTTCCTTCTCATGCGAAATCTCAGAGATTTGGACTTGTTGGAGAACAGGGGGTTCCTTATGACAATTATTCTTACAGTAGTCAGATGGAAAGGTGATGGTCCTTGATGCCCAGTTGATAGAAGGGTTATGGACTGAAAACCAGGGGATCCCTAGAATAACCAGAAATTTCGGAGATGAAATAAGGTGGAAACTGACAGCTTCATGATGATCCGGTTCGATACAAATCTCCAGTTCGATTGTCTCATGCGTGACAGGTCCAGAAGACAAGGGTGATCCATCCACAGTTTCCATTTCAATTGGTGTGGATTTGGTCCTACTGGAAATATTATTATCACGTGTAAATTTTAAGTCCATAAAATTTCCTCCTGCTCCCGAATCCAACAGGGCAGAGCATTGTATTTTTTGGGTGCCCATTACAACCTGAATGGGGATTACAAAATGAGATGATGTAGTATGTATTTTGTCTATTTCTGGCGTTACTGATGAGATAGTCTGCAAGATGGAATCTGACTGCTGAGAAAGGTCCGTATTGCTGGCAGACCTGTTGTTGGTAAAGGCTATAGTCCTTTTGTTAGGACAGTTGATGGCATAGTGTCCAGGGTCCCCACAATAGAGGCAGAGATGTTCTGCACGTCGTCTCTCCTTCTCCTGTGCAGAGAGTGGTCTTCGGATGACGTCGATCTGCATCGGTTCAGACACGCCTTGCGTCTTTTCCTGGTGGTCTGATGCTGAAAATGAGAAGCCAGGGCTATTCACAAGTGCTCGCAGTCTCTCCTTTCTCCTTTCAGTAAGTCTCTGGTCAATCCGGATACATAGTTGAATAAAGTCCTCCAACTGGTCAGGGGTCTCAACCCTGGCAAGCTCGTCTTTCACTGGTTCTGATAACCCTCGTCGAAATTGACTTCTCTGGGCCGCTGGATTCCAGGTGGTGTCGGCCACCCAGCGACGGAACTCCGATGTATATTCCGCAACAGAGCGACGTCCTTGGCGCAAATTATGTAATTTGGTTTCTGCTGTCGCACAGCGGTTTGGGTCATCAAAAACTTGATTCATAGCTGCGATGAAAGCTTCCAGGTCATTAATGAGGCCATAGTCCTTTTCTACATAAGGTGAAGCCCAAGCAAGAGCTTCATCCGTCAGGAGATTTATCATGAAAAAAACTTTCTTCCTTTCACTGGTAAAGGGAGCAGGTTGCATCTGGAAGTATATGCGGCATTGATTGAGGAATCATCGGTACTGCTGGCGATCCCCACTGAACTTTGCAGGCAGCGGCAGCCGCGCGTTTGATTCGGACCCTGAATTGCGCACGTCCAGAAGTTGTTTTTGTAGCTCAATTACTTCCTGTTGTAGCACCGTGAAATCAGTTTGTAACTTGGAATATTTTCCTTGAGAGTCAGTACAAAAACTTTGAAGCTCCGTAACTTGCCGCCTCAGGGTGTTCACAGCGGACTCCATTTTGGCGCGAGATTATTCTGTCAAGATCCCGTCTGGGTTGGAGCCGATGTTACTGCAAACACTAGGGAAAGCAGAGGCAGGTAGCGTAGTCAGGTGGCAGGCCGAGGTCGGTACACAGGAAAGGCAGTTCGGTAGCAGAGGAGCAGGCAGATAACGTAGTCAGGTGGCAGGCCGAGGTCGGTACACAGGAAAGGCAGTTCGGTAGCAGAGGAGCAGGCAGATAACGTAGTCAGGTGGCAGGCCGAGGTCAGTTCACAGGAGAGCAGTGTTTGTAGCAACAGGAACAGCAGGGAACGCTTGACTAAAGGCTAAGAGCACAATAATCTCGCAATGACACACCCACAGGGCCAGGTTTATATCGGGCGTGTAATTGGCAATCAGAGGCCAAACGAGAGAGCACTGGGTGAAGCCGATCAGGAAGAACAGTCAATGGTATCTGGGTTCAGCAAGGAACTTTGTAGTCAGCAGAATAGCTCAGATGGTAGAGCTGCCGGCCGGTGGACAAGAGACACTGGGTTCGATTCCTGACACAGGCGCTTTCAAAGAGGGAAGCACCTCGGCATCCTATATCCCTTCCCACCGGATCTTACCACTAACTGGACGATTTCTCCTATGGTGGACCCTCTGGTCTCCAGACTCTCCACCAATACGGTCCTTCCACTCTATAATGCAGCTTCCCTCAAGGATGTCAACGATAGAATTTTAGAATCGCTGGCAAAATCAGCCTTTGAAGTGACCGCTTCTGCTTTATGCCCGGCCTTTGCCTCAACTTGGGTATCAAGGGCCTTAGCCCGTTGGGCAAAACAGCTCCGCAAGGGCATCATGGCTGGAGCCCCTCCGAGGGAGCTGGCGGAGCTTGCAGATCAAATTTCCCGTGCTGGGCAATATTTGGTTTCGGCCTCCCTAGACACTGCGTCTTGCGCTGCTCAGGCGTCCAGCAATTCTGTAGCCATTCGGAGGAATATTTGGCTCAAAGCATGGCAAGCGGATCCTTCTTCAAAGAAGTCGCTCACAGGCCTCCCCTTCCAGGGAGATCGTCTGTTCGGCTCTAGGTTGGATCAGATCATTAAGGAGGCAACGGGAGGCACGAGTTCTCTCCTCCCTCAGTCCAAGCCTCGCAGTCCCTTTCAAAGGCGGCAGTTCCGCTCCTTTCGGCCTTTTCGCACCTCCCCGGAGTCGGACGATTCTTCAGGTCGGCACAGGCCGCAGAATCGCCAGACCAGGAAGAAGGCTTCCTTCAGGCCCACTCCTTCCTGGCGTTCCCATAACTCCCAGGGTAGATCTTCCAGGTCAAGACCTGGCAGATCCTCCTCGGCTTGACTCGTATCCGTAGCCCAGCGTTTCTCCCAGGCCGGGTGGTCGTCTCCTCCTGTTCAGAGGCGTCTGGCTCGTCCTGGTGGAAGACGCGTGGGTCAGAGAGGTTGTATCCTCTGGATACAAAATAGAGTGTGTTTTCCGGCCCCGAGATCGGGCCTTCGTTTCCCGCCCCCAGGGGCCCCTTCCTTGGGCTCGAGTTCTCGGTCACTTTATTTGACGACGCGGCTGTGGAGACCGCGATATTGAGAGCATCCGGTTTCTCCGATCGGGTGATTCACACCACGATCCAGGCCAGGAAAACTGTCATCCTCCAGATTCTACTACCAAACCGGGAAGGCCTATTTTCGCTGGTGGGTGTCTGACGTCAACCGCCAATGAAGTTGTCGCTCCCAGCTATCTTGGGTTCTCCTCCAAGTGGTATTGGATTCTGGTCTCTCGCTCTCTCTCTCTCTCTCAAGGAGCAGGTGCCAATTTTTTTCTATCCTCTTTCAGAAATCCCTGGCATCTCGTTCTCTTCTTCCCAAGGTGATTTCCACCTTTTATTTGAATGAGAATATTGTCCTACTTTCTTTCTCTCAGCTCCGACTCATTCTCTGGAGCGTTCACTGAACAGGCCGGACCTGGTCCGGGTAGTGAGGTTCTGCCTAGAGAGGACTGCTTCCTTCAGGAAGTCGAATCTTCTGTTCGTCATTCCAGTCGGAGCGCGGAGAGGCCTGCCGGCCTTGCGCGTTGGATAGGACTGCATATTGCAGGCGTCCGGGTTAACAACAGTGTGCCTCCCTTTGGGATTAAAGCTCACTCCACCCGGACAGTAGGCGCCTCCTGGGCGGTTCACCATGGGGCATCCGCCCTACAACTTTGAAAAGCGGCAAACAGGTCTTCCATCCGCACGTTTGCCAAAAATTTTACAAGGTCTACGCTTCGGCGGACGCCAGCTGAAGGATCTTGCAGGCGGCATTGGGGACTTTGCCGACCTGAATGGAGTTTTCTGCCAATTTTCTTCCCACCCCATGAACTGCTTTGGGACGTCCCATGGTTTCCTGTGTCCCCCAATTAGAGCGATCGAGAAAACAGGATTTTGGTTGCTTACCGTAAAATCTGTTCCTCGGAGCGCTCATTGGGGGATACAGCACCCTCCCATAGGTTTACAACTCTCGTCCTTTATTCTGATTGTTAAGGTTATGTTTGAGTTGTCTGTTCTGTTTGGTTCTCTCATGTTCTTCTACTGCTTTCTCACTAACTGAGTAGATGATGCCAGTCGGTGGGGTGTATACTGCAGAGGAGGAGCCAACCCTTTTTTCATATGCATAGTGTCAGCCTCCTAGTGGCAGCAGCATACACCATGGTTTCCTGTGTCCGCCAATGAGTTCTCAGAGAAACAGATTTTACGGTGAGCAACCAAAATCCTGTTTTTTGTTTAATAAAAAAAAGTTTTGTTTAGCAATTTTATTCTCCCAGTATGTCACAGGCTTGTCTAAATGTTGTTGCGCAAACACTTGAGCATTCTTTTTGTTCGGCAATGGATTGTTGCTTGGTGAGCATGCATATAGGCCATAGAGGTTGAGTGCATTACTTAGGTGCTTTCACACTGCGTTTTGGCACCGTTTCGTTGACCCGTCGGGGCTTATGTCCAAATTTCCCACAAAAAAGGATTGTCGCGTATGCGCCAACTGGGCCGACAGAGTGAATGTGTGCTCTGCCGTGCATCATTTTGGGGTGTGTACGCCTACTGGAGACGGACACCCAGACAACTGTACCTGCTGATTACAAGTCTTTCTATAGCTCTCCACAGATGGTCCTTTGCTCTTGGACAATTCTTCTGATAATTCTTTCCACTTCTGTCTGAAATCTTGCCAAGAACACATGGTCGTGGCCGGTTTATGGTGAAATTATATTTTTTTCCACTTTTGGATTATGCTCCCAACAGTGCTCACTGGAATTTTCATAAGTGTAGTTTAGAAATTATTCTCTAACCAATGCAAACAGTATGTTTTGCAACAATAAGGTTGTAAAGGTCTTGAGACAGCTCACTGGTTTTACCCATTATGAGATGTTTCTTGAGTGGCACCTTGGTAATGAGACACCTTTTTATAGGCCATCAGTTGAACCAGCTGATACTATTTTGCACTAAATGGCAGGATTGCTTTCTAATTACTGATATATTTCAGCTGGTGTTGTGACTTTCTATGGGTTTCTGCACCTCTTTTTCTTCATGTATTCAATACTTTTTTTCCCTGTGTCATTTCTCATTATTACACATGACATAATGACAGAGTATTTTACTATGTATTAAATTGTCACTCTACTGTGAAGAATGCTTCATAGAAGGACAAACACAGCACCTCCAAGGGCCCCGGGCTGCCGGCACCCTGCGATCACTTTATAGGGTTTTGGCCAATAGGCCTTTTAAATGCAGCTGTCATTATAGCTGGCAGCAGCCAGAGCTATTACTTATCACACAGCTGGCATCTGCCAACCATGGTGCAGGCTCAGCTCCTGAACCTTTCACAGCACATGTACCCAAACTGACGTACCGTTATGTCAGGGTGCATAAAAGGGTTAATGACCTACAGTACAGACCAAAAGTTTGGACACACCTTCTCATTTAAAGATTTTTCTGTATTTTCATGACTATGAAAATTGTACATTCACACTGAAGGCATCAAAACTATGAATTAACACATGTGGAATTATATACTTAACCAAAAAGTGTGAAACAAGTGAAAATATGTCTTATATTCTAGGTTCTTCAAAGTAGCCACCTTTTGCTTTGATGACTGCTTTGCACACTCTTGGCATTCTCTTGATGAGCTTCAAGAGGTAGTCACCGGAAATGGTTTCCAACAATCTTGAAGGAGTTCCCAGAGATGTTTAGCACTTGTTTTGCCTTCACTCTGCGGTCCAGCTCACCCCAAACCATCTCGATTGGGTTCAGGTCTGGTGACTGTGGAGGCCAGGTCATCTGGCGTAGCACCCCATCACTCTCCTTCTTGGTCAAATAGCCCTTACACAGCCTGGAGGTGTGTTTGGGGTCATTGTCCTGTTGAAAAATAAATGATGGTCTAACTAAACGCAAACCGGATGGAATAGCATGCCACTGCAAGATGCTGTGGTAGCCGTGCTGGTTCAGTATGCCTTCAATTTTGAATAAATCCCCAACAGTGTCACCAGCAAAGCACCCCCACACCATCACACCTCCTCCTCCATGCTTCACGGTGGGAACCAGGCATGTAGAGTCCATCCGTTCACCTTTTCTGCGTCGCACAAAGACACGGTGGTTGGAACCAAAGATCTCAAATTTGGACTCATCTGGCCAAAGCACAGATTTCCACTGGTCTAATGTCCATTCCTTGTGTTCTTTAGCCCAAACAAGTCTCTTCTGTTTGTTGCCTGTCCTTAGCAGTGGTTTCCTAGCAGCTATTTTACCATGAAGGCTTGCTGCACAAAGTCTCCTCTTAACAGTTGTTGAAGAGATGTGTCTGCTGCTAGAACTCTGTGTGGCATTGACCTGGTCTCTAATCTGAGCTGCTGTTAACCTGCGATTTCTGAGGCTGGTGACTCTGATAAACTTATCCTCAGAAGCAGAGGTGACACTTGGTCTTCCTTTCCTGGGGCGGTCCTCATGTGAATCAGTTTCTTTGTAGCGCTTGATGGTTTTTGCAACTGCACTTGGGGACACTTTCAAAGTTTTCCAAATTTTTCGGACTAACTGACCTTCCTTTCTTAAAGTAATGATGGCCACTCGTTTTTCTTTACTTAGCTGCTTTTTTCTTGCCATAATACAAATTCTAACAGTCTATTCAGTAGGACTATCAGCTGTGTATCTACCAGACTTCTGCACAACACAACTGATGGTCCCAACCCCATTTATAAGGGAAGAAATCCCACTTATTAAACCTGACAGGGCACACCTGTGAAGTGAAAACCATTACCGGTGACTACCTCTTGAAGCTCATCAAGAGAATGCCAAGAGTGTGCAAAGCCGTCATCAAAGCAAAAGGTGACTGCTTTGAAGAACCTAGAATATAAGACATAATTTCAGTTGTTTCACACTTTTTTGTTAAGTGTATAATTCCACATGTGTTAATTCATAGTTTTGATGCCTTCAGTGTGAATTTACAATTTTCATAGTCATGAAAATACAGAAAAATCTTTAAATGAGAAGGTGTGTCCAAACTTTTGGTCTGTACTGTAGGTCATTAACCCTTTTATGCACCCTGACATAACGGTACGTCAGTTTGGGTACATGTGCTGTGAAAGGTTCATGAGCTGAGCCTGCACCATGGTTGGCAGATGCCAGCTGTGTGATAAGTAATAGCTCTGGCTGCTGCCAGCTATAATGACAGCTGCATTTAAAAGGCCTATTGGCCAAAACCCTATAAAGTGATCCCTATAAAGTCTGCACTGTACTTTGAGGTTATCAACATTTAAAGTCCTGGAAGACCCCTTTTAAAGAATGAAATCCTTGAAGCCATCTTGTATAGCTGGAGTCTGGTCTCAAGTGCAGAGAGACAGGCTAAGACCGCACTACAGGAATGGCCGTGCCCCCCACCAAAGCAGTCAGGGACATGTAGTTGTATGGTGATTTCAGGAAGGAAGGTCCCGGCAGCGCTCTACTTATATTGCCTTTATCAACACTCATCCTGCCATTTTTGCTGTGATCACTGGACGTGTGCCTTAGCTTTCATTTGTTTTTCTTTGTTTTTCTTCCCAGCTGTTAGCGGACCCCCGACCCTCTGCATGCTATCAGCCTGTACCAGAGGGTGCGGTCGGCCGGTCAGGTAAGTCTGCGCACTATACATGTGGTATATTCCAGGAGGCCGCACAGATCAGTCACAGGCGTCGTATGGCTTTTGTCTTCTTGTCCAGGAACTTGTGGGCAGCTTATATACAGATCCCGCACCGCGTAACTCCAATATGGTGCCAAACAAGGAGAGGTGCCAGCTGGGTAATGTGCCAGGATCGCTGGTATTTGTTTTAGCACTTTTTTCTTAATTAAGTGGGTCCTTTTTTGCTAATTGCTCTGCTATCACTTTCTTACAGGAATGGGGTCTCAGCTCTCGCGCTCACAAGGGTTTGGCTATTCCAAGGAGAAGCAGAATTTAGGTAATTTCTTGTGCATTGTAATAATCTATCTACAGATTTCAGGAGAGCTCTTATGCCTGAGAACTAGAGGGCTGCAGTCCGTCATATTGGCGGTCACGGGACCTCCATAGTGCGGCTTTCTGGTAACTTCTTGGACTGATTGCTGTTTCAGCGCTGTCATCTGTGTCCTTCACTATTTCTAACACTAGATGGCACCATTGTCTAGGATAATTTTCCCAGAATCAAATGTGAATACTTCTCCGTCCAATTATGACAAGAGCATTCTTAAAGTGATACCTTTATTGGCTAACCAGAAAATTATATGTTCGCAAGCTTTCAGAGCGCAGAGGCTCCTTCTTCAGGCAAGATTACATTTGGAATGCCTGAAGGAGCCTCTGCGCTCTGAAAGCTTGCGAACATATAATTTTCTGGTTAGCCAATAAAGGTATCGCTTTAAGAATGCTCTTGTCATAATTGGACGGAGAAGTATTCACATCGATTTTTCTGGCTAACACGGTACCACAATATAATTTATTATTGTACACCCAGAATCAAATGAGTCTTGTGATCGCTGTCCGCTGATTGGACGTTCTGTGTAGCATGTTGCGTGTGCCATCTTATGCCGCCATCCGTTTGGCAATCTTTTGGGCAGATCGGCCACAGTTCTGTGTTTTGGGTATCCAAAAATATGCTTTTTAAAGGAGTATTCCAGCCATTATCATGACCTAAGTGATAAATGCAAGATCACAGAGCTAGGACCCTCGCTGATCGCCAAAACGAAGGAACCTGGAATTGTTTTTTGTTTTTTTTTTCCCACCCCCACCGATCTAGTATCCAATGCATAGATGAAGGGGGTATTCCCACCAGGAGCAATTAAGAGATCGGTGCGGGTCCCATAAGCTACATAGTTTAGAGCACTGTTCACACTAGATAAAATTTCTAGCAAACCCTCCACTGTGAGAAGTTAGATGTTGACAAGATTTCCCTTTTCGCTGACAGCAAGCAGTTTATAGGCGGTGATTGTATTTCTCATACAGGCACCCCGAGTGAAGCCCTGCTGAGCGGCATCCAGAGAGCAGCCGTCACTGTGACGCAGAAAGTGCTGGTCGGAACAGGGTCGCCGTCCCCTTGTCTCCGGGATCAGGCGGATGACACCTACAAGCCAGTGGCGGTGCCCGTGGGCGAGCGGCATCCATCGGCAGAGAAGCAGGTGCCACCCGCAACTCAGACTCAGAGAGGTGAAGCGCGTCTGATTGGCGTGGGGGGTCAGTCTTGCCTGCTTATATACTCATGTAGTGTTCCTTCCAGGCAGTCATCGCTCGGGGGTCCCCGGAGGGGGATGGGATGACAGCGACAGTGGTCACAGCTCCCAGGACTCCTTCCATAACAAGTCTCAACGCAGCCAGTCCTCGGATGCCGGGAGCAAAACAGGCAGCGATGGGCAGTCCCGCAGCAGCAACCGAGAGAGCACAGAGATACCTGAAAGGTAGACTGATTCTACGGACTGTGGGTGTAAATATGGACACCTTCATTCACTGACAGCTAGCAGACATTAGGAAATGGTGAGGAATTGAAGCGCAAAATATTTTATAAAGTTGCAGAACTTTTTTAGAATCTGGTGACAGATTCTAACGATGATTTACTAATCATCTGGAGGTTTTGATTGGTAGGGGTCCGCAGGCTGAGACCCCTATGATCACTGACCTAGAGGGACAGCAGCGTGGTGAGGCGGGGTTGGCCGAAGATGGGTTCTATAAAAAGACGGATTTCGGTAAGAACTTACCTGTAAAATCCTTTTCAGCGAAGGAAGGAAGAGAGACACAGTATTCATTACTGATGGGTAGGCGGAGCCCAGATAGGATTGACACCTCAGATTAAAAAGAGTGTTGACCGGCCCCTCCAGCACGGGCTCCTCCTACTCAGCTTTCTTCAGTCGTACCCAAGCTTAAAGAAGAGCAAGATCACCAGCGGAGCAACATAACCCCTTCTGAAGGACTTCAGAGAAAAACACAATAGTACAGGTTATGCATGCATTTGGCAAAACATCACACAGTTCCAGGTACTACTCACTGGACCTGACCACTGCGATGAGCTGGTAATGCTGGAACAGAGCCGTAGCGCGTCGACCTCAGCCCAGATAAACGCTATCAGAGAAGGGTCACGCCGCATCTGTAAATACAACAACACACTTCTGCCATGGGAGGGAGCTGTGTCTCTCTTCCTTCCTTCGCTGAAAAGGATTTTACAGGTAAGTTCTTACCAAAATCCGTCTTTCAGCTGCAGAGGGAAGGAAGAGAGCCACAGTATTCATTACTGATGGGACGTCCCAAAGCAGTTCAAAAATAAGGGTGGGAAAAAACCAACAAAAGGCAGAAACCCAACAACCTAGACAAAAGCGCAACAGGCGCCAAATACAAGTTAACTAGAACTTTAAACTACCGCTGCCTGCAGGACCCTACGTCCTAAGGCCGCATCAGCGGAAGCACTAACGTCCACCTTATAAAACTTTGTAAATGTGTGGACAGAAACGCCAGGTCACCGCTCGGCAGAGCTGAGCTGCCGAAGCCCCTTGATAAAAGGCCCACGATGAAGCCACAGCCCTCGTGGAGTGAGCTCGAACCTTAATCTGGCAAGGTTCGCCTTTAAGTCGGTAAGCTTCCAAAATGACCGACCGAATCCAACGAGCTATAGAGTCCTTGGAAGCTCGTTGACCACGCCTGCGACCTGCAGGAATTACAAACAGAGAATCTGACTTCCGAAAAACTTGAGTAATAGGCAAATAGAACTTCAAGGCCCGCACCAAATCCAATGTGTGCAAGGCCCGTTCCTTTGCCTTCCTCGGGCCCGGGCAAAGCGAGGGCAACACAATATCCTGGTTAACATGAAAATGCGACACCACCTTAGGTAGAAAGTCGCCCCGTGTGCGAAGCACTACTCGATCAGAGTAAAACTCCAGGAAAGGAGGCGAGCAGGAAAGAGCCGCCAACTCAGAAACTCTTCTCAAAGAGGTTACCGCCACTAAGAAGACAACCTTCCAAGAAAGTAGAGAAAGGCTAGCAGAAATCATAGCCTCAAAAGGCACATGTTGAAGAGCCTCCAAGACAAGGTTGAGCCGCCATGGAGACACAGGCGCCTTCCGCGGCGGAAACTGACGGGTTACTCCGCGAAAAAAGGAACGCACGTCTCTACGGGAGGCGATAGCCCTCCGAAACAGTAAGGACAGAGTAGAAACCTGACCTTTCAGGGTGCTCACTGCCAAACCTTTGTCCAGCCCATACTGTAGACAAATTGGGAATGGAAAAAACCCTCGGGTTCCTTGTATAACCCGAACACCACGAAAAGAAGACTTCCCAAGTCTTGTGATAAATCCTAGTAGTAGCCGAACTACTGGCAGCTCGCAGAGTGGCAATGACTTTGCTGAAAAACCTCTAAGGGTCAATATTTCGGTCTCAAGAGCCACGCCGTCAAACGCAGAGACTTCAAGTCCGGATGACGACCGGGTCCCTGGGTTAACAGGTCCGGGCGAAGAGGAAGTGGGAATGGCGGCGCCGCCAAAAGCGACACTAGTGTCTAGAACCACATCCTCCTTGGCCAATCTGGGGCTATCAAAATAGCCGGAATTCTCTCCAGTCTGATCCGACTCAGCACCAGAGGGAGTAAGGATATCGGCGGAAACACATAGACTAGCTCGAAATGGTCCCACGGATCCACCAGAGCGTCTACCGCCACAGCCTTCGGGTCCTTGTACCTGGACATGAAGGTCGGTAGTTTGGTATTGAACCTGGACGCCATCAAGTCCACTTGGTGAGTTCCCCAACGGGAGCACAGCAGTGCAAAAATCTTCGGATGAAGACTCCATTCTCCGGGATCCATCTTCTCGCGACTGAGGAAGTCCACCGTGGTATTCTGGACTCCTGGAATGTGAATCGCAGAGATGGCTGGAACCCTGGTCTCGGCCCATATCAGGATCCGAGACACCTCCATCAAGAGCCTGGAACTCCTCGTCCCGCCTTGGTGGTTGATATACGCGACCGCCGTCGCGTTGTCTGTCTGCACTCGGACTGACAGACCGCTCAAAGAGACCGTCCAGTGTTGGAGGCAAAGAAAAATTGCCCTCAATTCCAGGATGTTGATCGGTAGAACCGACTCTTCCGATGACCATACTCCCTGGATCCAAAGATCGTTCCAGACACCCCCCCCAGCCCGTCAGGCTGGCATTGGCGGTTATGACCGACCACTTCGGAGGAGGAAAGACTTTCCCAGGGATAACGCTCCTGGACGTAACCACCATCCTAGGGATTCTCGCACCCTGTGAGAGATGGTGACACTGCAATCCAGTGAAACTTGCGATCGATCCCAACGACTCAGAATGAGCTTTTGGAGAGCTCTGGAATGAAATTGGGCAAACGGAAGTGCCTCCATGGTCAAACCCAGAAGGCGCATACCTTCCGAAGGGACATTGCTGTCGCAGACTTCATAATCTGTACATGTCGGAAAAGACATGCCTGCTTGTCTGGAGGTAGGGACACCACCGCCCGTACCGTGTCGAAATGCATCCCCAAAAACAGGATTGACTGCGACGATTCCAGAGACGACTTCCCCCAATTGGCCAGTCACCCGAAATCCTCCAGGAGCTGAAGGGATAGATTGCGAGCCGTCACTGCCTCCTCCTTTGAGGACGCCACAATCGAAAGGTCGTCCAGGTAGGGACGAATCGTAAGTCCCCGTCTTCGAAGAATTGCCATGAGATTTAGGCGCCAGAATCGTTGTAAAAATTCTGGGCGTTAAGGCCAAGCCGAATGGCCGAGCCACAACCTGGTAATGGTTGATCTATGGCAAAAACAAAGGAAGCGCTGGTGAGCTCTTCCGACGGGAACATGCAAATAAGCGTCGCGAATGTCGATTGACTAAAAAGTCGTTCTGCGACAGGGCTGCCATAACGGAGCGAAGCGACTCCATGCGGAATTTTCGGGTGTGGACAAGCCGATTCAATCTTTCCAGAATAGGGCGAAATTTGTCCTCCTTTTTTGGGGACTACCAAGAGGTTGAATAAAAAATCCTCTTCCCCGGTCCTCTGTGGAACCGGTATCACCACACCCTTCTGCAGAAGGGAATCGACCTCTCGCAGTAGAGAGGTAAATAGTTCGGCTCTGACGGAATGCGAGATTGGCAAAAAAAAACTGTCCGGGGTCGAGAAAGAAACTCTATGAAGTAGCCTGCCAACACAACCTGTGTCACCCAGGCGTCCGACACACGGGAAACCCAAGTCGGTTTGAATTGGAGTAAACGACCCCCCCACTCGAGAGCGCTCGAGTGAGATTCGGATGTCAGCCCGCCTTAGCGGATTTTTTGCCAGCTTCTGTCTTAACAGAAGTTCTGTTTCCAGGGTATGCGGAATTTCTGAGAATTCCCCTTTTTTTTTTTTTTAAAAAAAAAAAAAAAAAAAAAAAGAGAGAGACGACTCAAACCCCCAGAGGGTTGGCCGGATCATCCCTTGAACCGAAAGGACTGCCGATAACTATCGGCACTAGTCCTGCCAGACGCAGAAATCACAGCTCTGCGCTGCGGTAAAGCTGTTTCTTTTGCCTTTGCCTTGGCAATCAGCTCCGTGAGGTCAGATTCAAATAGCTGACCACTTTGTAAGCTAAAGATAGCAAACCCTGCTTGGATTGCGCCCTGGATAGCAGTGACGCATTATCCTTCAACTTGAAAAGCCCATCTACCTCGATAGAGGGGTTCCATCTTGCCACGCCGTCCTTAGACGGTCCAACCGGCTCAGGGGAACTTAACAAGTACACCTAGATCCTTAATACCGAATCTATGATCCACGGCCTCGCAGATGGATTGTTGCCATCTCCGTTTTTCTGTCCAGCATGTCCTGCAGACTCGCCTTCCCTTTACCAGGAAGATTTGCTAAGCTGGGATAAAGGGACATTCATTTCAGGAGAAGGAGTCCAATCAACAAACAACTCCGTAGAAAAAACGGATACAGTTTGTAAAGCCGTCGCGACCCATGCGACTCCTGAAATATCCGGGCCGACTTACCAGGACGTCTAGTTACCTCCTCCGGTAACTGTAACGCCCTCATCTCCAATAGAAATTTTAGTACGGTCCATGAGAGAGGCAGAGTGTCCCTGCCGATCCTCCTTGTCCGAATCGGACTTCTTCGCTAAGCGAGAAGGAAGGCACCGATTTGTGTCGCTTCCTTGAGAGGATCTAACTGACACTCCATAACCTAAAAGGTCAGACAGGCCATCAATAGAAACTAGTGAAGGCCTCCATTTTGACACCACTGGAACCTCCGACCGCCGTGCATGAGTCGAGGTCTGCGTGTCAGATACGCGAGGCTGATCCGTAGCGAATCTGGGAGACGGTCTCTGACATGTCCTTGCACAGTATATGGCAGGTTAAACCTGTCAGTAGCCAGAACAGTGTTTCTTAAAGAAAAAACAAACGCTGAAGGGTTAAAGCTCTAAAAGAGAGAGCTACCCCAGCCGTCCCCATTAAGAGTTAACCGCCTAAGAAGGGTTAAAGTAGCAGACTCCCCACAACCTTGATAATGAAAAGGGTGTGCGAATCTCAAGCGCCTCTTATAAGGTCGCAGCTGCAGGACAGCTATGCCACACTATACAGAAAACGTTCCACAAGATCGCTAAAAAATTGCGCTGTTTTGTATAACGCAATGACCGCCAAAGTTGTCAAGGAGATCGCTAATCGCTTATGCGATGCTAATGAGATCGCCCAGATTGGCAGTTACTAGCGACATTAAAAATAATCACACAAACGATCGCATTAGTATGCGTCGTTATCAGGATCGTTAGCGGGAACGTATAGTGGCAGTATTAAAATCGCAGACTCCCCACAACCTCTCTATTAATATTGAAAGAGTGTGCGAGCCCCTTATGCTATAACAGCCGCAGGACAGCTCAATCTGTCACTCAGTAGTGTCCCAGACGGCGCCCGCGCTGTGGAGGTGAAGGGGTTAAGCTTCTGCCCGCGGGCTAGAAGCGACTCACCCAGCTGGTCACGGTTCTTGCCGGGAGGGGAGGGGAACGATCCGGGGAGCTTTCAGCCTGCATGATCAGCAATGGCCGCCGCGCTCTGCCTCCGTGTGCTCCATGTAGAGGAGCCGGAAATGGAGGCTGCAGTAAAGCGCGCGCGCTCAGAGCGGCGCGAAATTCAAAAATAAAAAAGCGCGCACTCCTCTCCCTTTCCCTGTCCTGCAGGCATCAACCTGCGGACATCAATCACCGGCATGTATATGTACAGGGGCTGCCGCAGCAGTCGCTAAATCACTCCCACACACTTTAATAAAAATGTGGAGTACTCACCAGCCGAAGCGCCACAGGGACCCCCAGGGGTTTCTGGCGCTATGCCCATGCTTCCCCCCCCGGGCGGGGAACGCAGTGACCCCAGATGCGTGGTTTGCGTCCCCGCCAGGGAAGCCATCCTCATCCCCCAGGGCCGGCAGGTTCTGCAGGGACCACTATCAGGGTAATACAGATCGCCAAGGGAGAGGTTGGGGTCCAGCAGCGCTGAGACCTCTAGACCACTTCTGGTGATCCAAGTCTCTTGTCCGAGTAAAATAATAAAGTCTTATGAGGAGCTGCTTCCAGCAGCGACTATCCTCTGAGACCTCAAATTGTAAACTGGAGAACTGAGTAGGAGGAGCCCGAGCTGGAGGGGCCGGTCAACACTCTTTTTAATCTGAGGTGTCAATCCTATCTGGGCTCCGCCTACCCATCAGTAATGAATACTGTGGCTCTCTTCCTTCCCTCTGCAGCTGAAAGTCTATAATCCTGTCTTTAGCTAATGAGAAGAGACAGTTGAGTGTTTCTCCCTCTCGTTTTAGCAATCACTGGGGGTCTCAGTCCTGGACCCCCGGTGACCAGATCTTCCTGTCCTTAAGGCCTACCAAGTTCTGTGAAGGTGCTGCATTTTAATCACCAAAAAATGAAAAGTTCTGCAACTTTCAATTATACTTTGCCAATTTCTCACTATTTCCAAAATGTCTGCTTGTTGTCAGTGAATGAAAACATCCATATTTACAGCCACAGAATCAAGAACTTCTTCGGACCTAATACTTCTCAACCTGGTCTGGTACTTTGTAGCAAACTCAAAAGGGATTTGTGCCTCTGATGTATTTAGGTGACAGAGGACTTTCTAGAGTGGATATGATTGTAACAAACCCTCAGCTGTGTTAGGTCTCAGGTTTTCAGTCCCTAGATTTAGAATGAGAATGTTCCCGTTCATTGACAGCGAGCAGTGATCTTGAAAACGGGAGTTGTCAGATGGTCCAGTAAGCCTGTCTTTCTCTTGTACAGGGTGGAAACCGCTCATCCGGGCGACTGTCTACAGGAGGCACAGTTAGTTTTGACCATCACCAGGGGCAAAATGTGTTCCTCAACCAAGAGGAGGTGCAGCATTTTATTCGAGGGTGAGTACAATGATGGGCAACATACTGCTTCATGATGGGATCTCAGATTCAGAACAACCATCCAAGATGACCTGGGAGCATTCGGTTTAATGATGGCGTTTGCAACTGCTTTGGTCTAATACTCCAGTCACATCCAAAGCTGCATAAAATCATCCACCTGCCCTGCATTAAAGTCCCAATATGTAGTAGGTGTAATAACAATAATATTAGAAAATACCTCCAGCTAGAATGTAACATAGTTCTTCTGATTCTCTGCATTACTTTCCACATGTGCAGGGCATTGCAGTAGCTTAGGTATCCATGGGTATGACTACTGATATAAGTTAGTTGTTAGTAGTCGTAATCATGGATACCTAAGCTTCTGCAATGCCCTGCACATGGGGTGACTGACATAGCTTATCAACAGAACTATGCTACATTTCTAATTACAGGTATTTGCTAATTGTATTATTATGACACCTACTACATATTTGGATCTTGGAGATGGGAATAAAGCCCGGGTCTCACATAGCGATACACCAGCGATCCCGACAACGATCAGGATCGCTGGTGTATCGCTACATGATCGCTGCTGAGCTGCTAAACAGGCAGCTCAGGCAGCGATCAGCACAGCGACACTGCGGGTAACATCGCTTAGTTACCCGCAGTGTACCTTGAATACCAGCGCCCTGATGCAGGGAGCTGGTAACCAAGGTACACGTCGGGTTTCCAGGCGCTGCGCGGTGCCTAGAAACCCGCTGTGTACCTTGATTACCAGCTCTCTGCATCAGGGCGCTGGTATCCAAGGTACACAGCGGGTTTCCAGGCACAGCCCCGCGCCTGGAAACCTGCTGTGTACCTTGGTTACCAGCGGATCGCTGGTCTCCCGCCTGTCACACGCAGCGATATGTGCTGGCCAGCGGGAGACCAGCGATCAAAAAAATGTCCAGGACATTCAGCGACGATCAGCGATACCCGGCAGGGGGGCTGATCGTCGCTGAATGTCACACACAGCGATATCGCTGGGGAGCTCGCTGCTGCGTCACAAAACTAGTGACTCAGCAGCGATCTCGCTAGCGAGATCACTGTGTGAGACGGGGGCTTAACCCTTTAAGCCTAACATGTTACCTGGCCGCTATTTATATCTTATCTTTCACATTTTACTCCTCTTATCGTGAACACTACACCCCTACAATGCAATAATGCAGATCACGCTCCACGCAGAGCAGCTGTGATAGGTGGTAGTGGATGAGATTTCATTTTGTGCACTGACCCCTGTATTTCGACACCAGGTGTTCGCTGCTGAACTGTGAAGTCGTCTTCGCGATGTTAAACCGCTCGTTGGAAGGTGATGACGCAGGAGTCCAACTGGTGAGAAAACACAAAAGCCAAATACAAACCGTCATACATAAAATGAAAGCGCATAATGAAGCAGAAGCACTGTGCATGTTGGTGAGGTGGCTGTCCACAGCGGGAAGAATCCTGCGCATGTCAGCGAGGTGACTGTCCACATAAGGGGAAGAATCCTGCGCATGTCGACGAGGTGGCTGTCCACAGCGGGGAGATTCCTTCTCATGTCGGTGAGGTGGCTGTCCACAGCGGGAGATTCCTGTGCATGTCAGCAAGGTGGCTGTCCACAGCAGGGGGAGAGTCCTGTGCATGTCGGCGAGGTGGCTGTCCACAGCAGGGGGAGAGTACTGCGCATGTCGGCGAGGTGGCTGTCCACAGCAGGGGGAGAGACCTGCACATGTCGGCGAGGTGGCTGTCCTCAGCAGGGGGAGAGTCCTACGCATGTCGGCGAGGTGGCGGTCCACAGCAAGGGGAGAGTCCTGCGCATGTCGGCGAGGTGGCGGTCCACAGCAGGGGGAGAGTCCTCATGTCGGCGAGGTGGCGGTCCACAGCAGGGGGAGAGTCCTGCGCATGTCGGCGAGGTGGCTGTCCACAGCAGGGGGAGAGTCCTGCGCATGCAGCATCATTCTATCAGCAGCCACCACTAGAGGGAGCATTAACCCTGCACAGTCCCATGCCAGATACATTAATCATAGAATGAGGGCCAGTTTTGAACAAAAAAAAAGGTGTTAAAAAAATTATTTTCCTAGTCTAAAATAAAAAAATGAATTGAAAAAGCGTATTTGGTACTGCCGTGTCAGTAAACGTTTGATCTATCAAAATATGAAGGTAATTAACTAATTAACAGTAAACACTGTAAAGCAAAAAAAAATCTAAACTCCAGATTTGCTATCCCTTCCCCCCAAAAAATGTAAATGCAATAAAAGACTAACAAAATGTCACATGTACCCCAAAATGGTATAAGAAAAATGTCCACTCACTCTAAAAACAAAAAAGCCCCAAAAAGTTTAGGTCTCAGAAAATACCGATACAAACTTATTTTAATGTTTAAAAAGAAAAAAATTGACAAAGAAAAAAAAACTGTGCAAGTTTCATATCACAGCCAGCTATCTCCCCCTGCTATTTGGAAAATGAATTACATACGATACTTGATTGTAAGTTTCTTGCTTTCGGTGTCCTTGCAGCGATCTATGTGCGCTGTCGCTTCCCTCATGACCTCTGACCTTCTATCACATGATCACATGCTCACGGTGGTTAGAAAGAACCTGCAGAAACTCATCCGCGGACCTCCAGGGCCAGTGAAGGACAAAGCCAGGAAGGTAAAGGACTGTGATTATAGATTTTGTGGGGGGGACCAGTTTCTCCACTATTGGGGAGGGGGGGTAGGGCCATACTTATTTGTTCATTTGGCCATAAAATTACTTTAGTACAGCGTGTATGATACAACCGACCGTTTGTATCTACTCCAATTATTCCCAAAACTGCATTCTGGCAGCCAGAAGAATTGTGAATGCAGCTCTAGATGTGAATGGAGTACACATGCTATAAACTAAGCTTTATTTAGAGCAAATTTCACCATTTGTGCGTTTTGTTTTTTTTTGCAAGATTCTCCTCCAGTTTGAAGCCCTGACGCAGTCGTCTACTAAACCAGAGACCATCCAGTTACCCACCTTGCCCTCTACCCAACCCTCCCGTTGGACCTTCTGACTGACGCCCTCCTAGAAACAGGTGATGAAGATCTACTGACCCCCTCAAACACACCTACGTCCCCCATTGTGGCAGATCACTCAAAACCTGCTTGCTGCGGATATCTACTGAATGGACACCAGCATACGGATGGAGGAGAGGCGGCCACCGTTGAGAAGGACGACTGTGCCCACACTGACCCACATGGGCGGTTGTCACTTTTTGATGGCATGGAGTTGGTGACCCCAGTGCAAAGACTTGGAAAGGATAATATGCCAAGTCCAAAGCCGCCTACTCCACCCTTGGTTCAAACCGTGTCACAGGAGAGGACTTCACAGCCCGGTCTATCAGCTTTCTCCTTCTTGAACAGTTAGCCTACGACGTGGTGCCATAGATGACGGTGGTACCTGTGCCAGGTGATGCATGGTTTCTGCCTATAGGACAGGGAGAAGATATTGTAGTCACAGGCAGCTGGACTGAGCAGCGGAAACCAGCGATCACTAGCACGTTCAAGTATTAATATGTTAAGGGCTGTGTATATAGATCATGATATCCTACAGCGCAGACACTATTAATAAAATATTTGATACAAGATAGTCCAAGGAGGTTGTCCTAAAGGAAAGACATGGTTGTATGATAAATAATAACTTTGAGGGTCATGTTGCAAAGGTCAGACATGCCTCCAATTGGAGACTGCAAATAAATTATGTTTTACAGTCTGGAGGAGAGCTAATTTGCATAGCTGTTTTCCCATGAAGCATTTCTTGGCTTTTAGTGCTCAGTTCACCAGCTGGTGGTCTTCACAAGTGGAAATGTTGGCCACCTAGACCACCAGCCCTGATACAACCCCTGGCAAAAATTATAGAATCACCGGCCTTGGAGGATGTTCATTCAGTTGTTTTATTTTGTTTAAAAAAAGCAGATCACAGACATGGCAGAAAACTGAAGTCATTTCAAATGGCAACTTTCTGGCTTTAAGAAACACTAAAAGAAATCAAGAACAAAAAATGTGTTAGTAATGGTTATTTTTTTTAACCAAGCATAGGGAAAAATTATGGAATCACTCAATTCTGAGGGAAAAAAATATGGAATCACCCTGTAAATTTTCAGTGCCAAAACTAACACCTGCATCAAATTAGATCTGCTCGTTAGTCTGCATCTAAAAAGGAGTGATCACACCTTGGAGAGCTGTTGCACCAAGTGGACTGGCATGAATCATGGCTCCAACACGAGAGATGTCAATTGAAACAAAGGAGAGGATTATCAACCTCTTAAAAGCGGGTAAATCATCACGCAATGTTGCAAAAGATGTTGGTTGTTCACAGTCAGCTGTGTCTAAAATCTGGACCAAATACAAACAACATGGGAAGGTTGTTAAAGGCAAACATACTGGTAGACCAAGGAAGACATTGAAGGGAATCTGTCACCCCATTTTTGGACTACGAGATACGGCCACCGCCATCAGGGGCTTATCTACAGCATTCTGGAATGCTGTAGATAAGCCCCCGATGTCACCTGAAAGAGAAGAAAAACAAGTTATATTATACTCACCCAGGAGCGGTCTGCCGACCGGTCCGGTCCGATGGGTGTTGCGGTCCAGTTCGGCGCCTCCCATCCTCTAGCGAAGCCGGCCTCTTCTTTCCGTCCCGTCGCGGCTCCTGCACAGGCGCACTGATCTGCCCTGGTGAGGGCAGAGCAGAGTACTGCAGTTCGCAGGCGCCGGGCAATGTCAGAGAGGTCCTGCGCACTGCATTCGAAACTCGAAATGACTTTAGTTTTCTGCCATGTCTGTGATCTGTTTTTTTTTCAACAAAATAAACAACTGAATGAACATCCTCCAAGGCCGGTGATTCCATAATTTTTGCCAGGGTTGTAGAAAGCACAGATAGAGGTTGGAACTTTCACTTTTGCTTTACTGTGACTCCCGCAATTAACTCTCAGGATCAGCTCTTAGGCTATGTGCACACATTGCGGATCTGCAGCGGATTTTCCGCAGATACGCAAGTGTTTTACAGTACAATGCTAGGCAATGGAGAAAAAAAATTGCTGTGCACATGCTGCGGAAAATTCCGCATGAAATCCGCAGCGGTTTATTTTCCGCAGCGTGACAATTCTTTGTGCGTTTCTACACTCATTTCATGATAGAAAAGCCGCAGGGGTAAAAAATGCAGGAAAATCCGCACAAAGAAGCGCAGATTTTTACCTGCGGATTCTGCCAAGAGATGCAGAATCCGCTCAGGAAATTCCTGAGTCCAATCCACAATGTGTGCACATAGCCTTAGGGTATGTACACGTATTGCAGATTTTGATGCGGATCCGCAGCGTTTTTGGACACGCGGAATTGTATAAAATCCGCAGTGTAGTACAGTACCAATGATAGTCAATAGGAATTTGAGAATTGGTGTGCACATGCTGCGAAAAATCTGCACGATTTGCAGCGTTTTATTTTCTGCAGCATGTCAATTCTTTTTGCGGATCTGCAGCGTTTCTGCACCCATTGACTATACATTAAGTAAGGCAAATCCGCATCAATTCTGCGCAGATTTTTGCCTTCGTTTTCTGCCAAGAGAGGCAGAATCTGAGCAGCAAATTCCATAGGCAAATCCGTAACGTGTGCACATACCCTTAGGTCGTACCTCACACCAACGATGAAAAAATCCAACGTGGTATACAAATGAAGTAGAAGTGTTTTGTTTTTTTCTTTTTTTTGTAAGGTTTATCGATCTAAGGTTTTGTTTTTTGTTTTTTTTTAAGTAGATCTGCTTGAAAATACACATTAAAAACCTCTGTGTGCATCTAGCTAAAGGTAAGTTCACACTATGCTTTTCTTATGTGGATTTTGATGCGAATTCTACTCAGAAATCCACATGAGAAAAAAATAAATAAAAACTTCTGAATAACTTTCAATGGAAAAACACCTATAGTTGCTTTAAAAAATGCTCCATATTTCACTAGTGAAAAAACACTCGTACACAAAAGCCGGCAGCATAATAAAAAAAAAAAGCTTTACTTTTTTTATGTAGTTTTTGGACATACATTTTTTTTAACTAGCTTTTGTGACGGTTTTTCAGCTGCAGATGAAGGAAGGGAGACACAGTCATTACTAGTGGGTAGGTGGAGCCCACATAGGATAAACACACCTCAGATTAAAAACTGTTGTCCGGCCCCTCCAGCTATATAGGGCTCCTCCTACTCCAGCTCTCCAGTCTAAAATTTGAGGTTCACAGAGGATAGTCGCTGCTGGAAGCAGCTCCTCAGAAGACTTTTTTTATTTTAGTCGGACAGAGACTTGGATCACCAGAAGTGGTCTAGAGGTCTCAGGGGTCTCAGTGCTGCTGGACCCCCACCTCTCCCTTGGCGGATCTGTATTACCCTATAAGGAGGTCCCTGCAGAACCCTGCCGGCCCTGGGGGATGAGGATTGCTTCCCTGGCGGGGACGCAAACCGCGCTTCTGGGGTCACTGCGTTCCCCGCCCTGGGGGGAAGCTATGGGCAGCGCCACAAATCTCTGAGGGGTCCCTGTGGCGCTCAGCTGGGTGAGTACTCCACATGTTAATGTGTTTGAGTGCTTTAGCGGCCGCTGCGGCAGCCGCTGCTACATGTATTCATGTGTGGTGATTGTGTACTTTTGTCCGCAGGTGGATTGCCTGCAGGACATGGGAGCGGAGTGAGTCGCGCGCTTTTTTTGAAACCGGCGGGGGGCGTGGCTTCGCGCTCTCCCATTTTTTTCATAGGCAGGAAGCGCTCTGAGCGCGCGCCTTGTCCTGCCCTTTTTTTTTTTCCGGTTTAGATCTCTCTAGCGCGGCGGCCATTACTGACGGCCTCCTCGGGCTCCTCACTCTCCGCTCTCCCCGACCGACCGAAAGGAGACACTACACCACGGCCAGCTGGGTGAGTCGCCTCTACCTGTCAGGGCAGAAGCTTGACCCCCTCAGCGCAGGACAAGGTATTGTCACACAGAACGCTCTCGCTGCGATCACAATAGCGACGCATAGTTTTGCGATCGTTTTTCTTTTGTGATCATTTTTTATGTCGCTAGTAGCTTCCACGGTGGGCGATCTCATTGACGACGCATAAGTGGTTAGCGATCTCTTTAGCGACTTTGGTATTGCGATGTACAATTCAGCGCAATATGTTAGCGATCTCGTTGGCGTTTTTGTTTAATGTGGCATACTTTTGAACACTGTCCTGCAGCTGTTACCTCATAAGAGGCACCTGCGGCTCGCACACCTTTTTCATTAAATAAGGGTTGTGGAGAGTCTGCAACATTAACCCATTCTTTGGTGGTTAACCCTTTTTTGGGAGACAGCTGGGGTAGCTCTCTATTTAAGAAGCTTAACCCTTCAGTGTTCATTTTTGCCTTTGAAATCCACACTGTTCTGGTGCTGTCAGGTTTTTACCTGTCATATACTGTGTGAGGGCATGTCGGATCAGGGTCCAGGAGCGGACCGTCTCCCAGATCCGCTACAGGATCAGCCTCGCGTATCTGACACGCAGACCTCGACGGCGTCAAGCGCAGCAGTCGGAGGTTACAGGGACGCCAAAATGGATGCCCTCGCTCGTTCTATTGATGGCCTGTCTGACCTTCTAGGTTATTGGGTGTCAGCTAGATCCTCTCATGGCAGGAAGCGACACAGGCCGGTGCCATCTTTCTCGCGTAGCGACTCAGAGATTTCTGATATGGAGGGTTCCCCTCCAAGCTCGGATGGTGAGATATCCGATTCGGATAAAGAGGAGGATCGGCAGGCTCAATCTGCCTCTCTTTTGAGCCGTACAGAGGCTTTTATTGGAGCCATGAGGGAGGCGTTACAGTTACCAGAGGAGGTAACTAGAAGTCCTGGTAAGTCGGCCCGGATGTTTCAGGAGCCGCATAGGTCGCGATCAGCCTTACCATCTCTGGATGAGCTTAATGAGGCAGTGGAGAAAGAAACGCCTGTGTCCAGATAAACGTTTTCAGGGGACACGGTTTTTCGAGACGCTGTATCCGTGTACTACGGATGTTCTGCCCGTCTTATGTGTATGTGTACATAATCCTTGCAGACAGCATAACCTTGATCCCAACAGTGATTTGATAGACACGTGATGTCTGTTACCAAGTTTATTGCAGGAATCGAATATGGTAAAAAACTGTGGAACAAATAACAGTATTTTACTATGAGCTCACAAACGTGGCAAGCATACAATATATACACAATATACAGTGGTGAGGGAACACACTATATGCATAACATGTAGTTACATATAACATGCGGTATATCCCATGCTTACTGACCAGTCGGAAAAGCATGGACTACAACTCTCACATTTTCATAACAGCATGATGTAAACATCCCAATATTTATACGGCTGTCAAGTTCATGGTGAATGTGTTTAGGACCTACCGATTGTGCGGCTACAGATCTGGATGTAAGAGATCACTATTGGATTCTGATGTCAGGAGGTACTCAGGAATGAACTGTCTTAGTTGTATACTGAGCAAAAAAACATGGCTGCTGGGGCTGGCTGATGAGTCATCAAAGCTATGACTCATGAACTACGGTGTGGTAGATATGTCAAAAAAACCTCAATATCAACAACCAAAGACATTCTATAAAACGACCACTAGATGGTGCTGTTATACCACATAACAAATCTGAATATTTACACAGGAAAATCTAGTGGAACATCACACTCCTCGCCTGGTATCTTAAAGATACCACTTTAAGGTACCTCTGGAGAGAGCAACAAAATCAGTTCAGTGACTGGTCTGAGGAAAAGTTTAGGTTCGTGTTGCCTGCAGATCTTGACCTCCACTTTCCTAACTTTTCCATCTTCACTTGGAAACACTTTGGTTATCAGTCCCAAAGGCCAGTCATTTCTTTTTGACTGAGTGTCTTTGACAAGAACAACATTACCAACCTTCATGTTGGGTTTACTGGCTTGCCATTTATTCCGGGTCTGTAAGCTAGAAACATATTGCTTTTTCCATTTATCCCAGAAGGCGTCTGCTAAAGTTTGAACCCGTCTCCACTGACACTTGTACAAGTCTTTATTATCAAACTCACCAAGAGGTGCTGATGCTGTACCAACCTTTTGGGTAAGAAGTGTGGAAGGGGTAAGCAAGAGAGGATCCTCAAGGGTCTGGCGTTTAGAGTCGAGCTCTCTGCTAGAAACTCTTGTAGTGAGTACAGAAACATGAGGACGAATCTCTGCATCAGAATCTGGTACAAACATTTCAAATGTGTCTTTCTCAAAAGTGTCTTGTACTGATTTGTAGAGGAATGCTGGTCCTGTGAGCCATGTAGTGTCTTTAAGATGGGCTGCAGGAACAGCTCTTGTTGCGTGGTCTGCTGGGTTGTGATCAGTTGATACATAACGCCACTGGGTAGGTCGTGTTGACCTCCTGATTCTTTGAACTCTGTTATGTACATAGACATAGAATCTTCTAGTCTCATTGTGAATGTAACCCCGCACTACTTTACTGTCTGTATGGAACACCGTATCTTCAAGCTTTAAATCTATCTCTGTCACAATGAGCTCAGCTAGATCTGTTGCTAGAACAGCAGCACAAAGTTCCAGTCTTGGTATGGTAAGCTCAGGACATGGTGCCAACTTTGCCTTTCCCATCACGAAGCCAATCTGGACTTGACCTTTGATATCTGTTGTTTTAAGGTAAGCGACTGCAGCTATCGCCTTTACTGAAGCGTCACAAAATATACACAACTGCTTAGTCTGAACCTCTGCAGCAGAGATGTGAGCATATGGTCTGTGAATGTGTAGATTAGACAATGTCTTTAGAGAGTCTCTCCAGGTTACCCATAGAGCTTCTTTCTCTGGGGAAGTGGAGAGTCCCAATCACATGTGTCTGCAGTTAAATCTCTGAGGAGAGTCTTACCTTGGATGGTGACTGGTGCTGCAAATCCAAGTGGATCATATAGGCTGTTGATGGTGGATAAGACACCACGTCGTGTGAAGGGCTTTTGCTCTTGGTCAACCTGGAAGGTAAAGGTGTCAGACTTGAGATCCCAGCTGAGCCCTAAGCTGCGTTGCATGGGTATGGGGTCCGTTGCAAAGTCTAGGTCTTTCAGATCGCTGGTATGATCTTGAACTGGGAAGGCTGCCATAACATCTTCGCTGTTTGAAGCTATTTTATGCAGTCTGAGGTTTGAACAGGAAAGCATACGTTGAGTCCTCTTGAGTAGGCTGATTGCAGCCTCTGGTGAGGGAAGTGACTTTAGGCCATCATTCACATAGAAGTCTCTTTCAACAAACTTCTTAACATCTTGCCCATAGTTTTCTTCACCTTCTTGGGCAGAGAGTCGCAGTCCATAAATGGCGACAGCAGGAGATGGACTATTGCCAAAAACATGTACCTTCATGCGGTATTCTATGACGTCTTTGGTAGGGTCGTTGTCTCTGAACCAAAAAAACCTCAAGAAGTTCCTGTGTTCTTTTTTAACTAGGAAACAATAGAACATTTGTTGTATATCAGCGACTATGGCAATAGATTCTTTACGGAATCTGATGAGGACACCAAGAAGCGTGTTATTTAGATCTGGTCCTGATAAAAGAACATAATTTAGGGAAACTCCCTGGTGTTGTGAGCTGGAGTCAAATACTACTCGGATTTGACCTGGTTTCTTGGGGTGGTAAACACCAAAGATTGGCAGATACCAGCACTCTTCTTTTTCTTTTAAAGGCGGGGCTACTTCTGCATGGTCATTTTCAAATATCTTGCTCATGAATGAGAAGAAGTGCTCCTTCATTTCTGGTCTTTTCTCAAAGTTGCGCCTGAGAGAACTGAAGCGTTTTGTGGCTTGAACTCTGTTGTTAGGAAGGCGGGTTCTCTGTGTTTTGAAAGGCAGTGGTGCTGCCCAGGTATTTGTTTCATCTTTAGAGAATCCTTGTTCCATTATACTTAAGAAGGTCTCATCTTCAATAGAGCAAGCGGTCTTGTTGTCTTCCTTTGTCCTCTGGAACACTGTACACCCCAGATGATCTTCATCTTCTGCACAGTCCGGGTATAACACACTTGTAGGCTTCTCTCTTACAAGGAATCTGTTAGGACAAGGCTGAAGAGGGATGGACGTCCATTTTCCAATGTATTTGTGAAGAGAGAATTCACAGTGGTTGGCTTGTGAACGCTTCCTAGGTAGACATCGCCTATAATGACCCACCCTAGGTCGAGCTTCTGAGCATAAGCAGAACTGTGAGGACCGTTTATCTGTTTCCTCACCTTGTGGACTCTTATGATGTCTCTTCCAAGCAGAAGTACTATTGGAGCGTCTGGGTCGACTTCAGGAATTAGGTGCGCTATATTTTTTAGATGTCCATGATGTGATGCTGCTGCAGGTGTAGGAATCTCTTCTCTGTTGTTTGGGATCTGATTGCATTCTATCAGCGTAGGCAGAGGCAGGGATGTTTCACCATTTAAGGATTCAATTTGGTAACCAGTAGCTCTTCTCCCTTTTTCTTCACTCACACCTGTGCAAGTCTTAAGTGAATATGCCGAGCTGTTTCCTTTAATGTCCAAGATATCAAATAAAGTTGAATTAGCGAGAGACCTGTTGCTCTGATCATCAAGGATGGCATACAACTTTACAGCTTTCTCTTTGTGACCAATGGGGTAAACTGTGGCAAGCAGGGGCGTAACTAGGAACGGCAGGGCCCCACAGCAAACTTCACAATGGGGCCCCCCCCGCCTCCGGCCGCCATTTTAAAAAAAATATATATTTTTTTAAAAATCACTAATCGCAAACGGCGAATGGATTGAATAATCCAGTCGCCATTTGCAAATTTTTAGCCGCTTTGGCGACCATTTTGGTCGCCATCTGCAGCACTGTAAAGAGGCCTGCTGTTTTCGGGGACCCTAGGCCCCTGATGGGGCCTGCTGTTTCCTGGGGCCTGCAGTTTCCTGGGGCCCTAGGCCCCTGATGGGGCCTGCAGTTTCCTGGGGCCCTAGGCCCCTGATGGGGCCTGCAGTTTCCTGGGGCCCAAGGCCCCTAATGGGGCCTGCAGTTTTCTTTGGAGCTAGGCCCCTAATGGGGCATGCTGCCTACTTTGGACCTAGGCCCCTAATGGGGCCTGCTGTTTCCTAGGGCCCCATTAGGGGCCTGCTGCTTCCTGGGGCCTCTAATGTGGCCCGCTGTGTCCTGGCCCCCCCCAAGCACACATGCGATTTGCACACTTAGTCATGTACCCACGAGCTGCTCTCCCTAATGCTCTCAATGTTCAGTGAAAAACTGAGAGAAGCAGAAGAGAAGCTCATTGTCACAGGACCATAAGAATAAAAATCGCATATGAGTGAAGTGTCCATGAGATGACTGCTGGAACCTGCAGAGCTGAATCCTGACATTGCAGCTTCTGAATTCTCACAACGAATGCTCTGCACACTTTTAGGATTCTCCATTACCGATGGCAAGAGTACACGGTCATGTCAGCATAAGCATGTGATTTATATACATGGCCACATTCCGACTAGACGTGCTTGGCCTCGCTCTGTTCATTTTCATTGAGTGAGGCCACACATGTCTAGTCAGCATGTGACCGCATGTATGTAAATCACCGGCACGAGAGAATCCTAACAGCGTGCAGTGCGCACTGTGAGAATTCAGAAATTGACTAATTCTCATGTTTTTATTTATGTTAGGAGCATTAAAGGGGTTGTCCAGGTTTGTGCTGAGTCTGCAGTCATTCTATGTGACACAGACCTGGAGAACCCCTTTAATGCTCCTAACAAATAAAGACATGAGAATTAGTCAATTTCACAAATAATATTTACATCCAGGTACCTTATAGATGACGTCATCTCTGGAGTCGTTCTCCTTTTCTTCATCTTGTCCAGATCCCATGATGAGTTTTCTCATCCACAGCCGTCTCTGCAGACCTCCATCTTCTCCGCTCTTCTGCACCAACTCTCCACACGATGCCCTTAAAGACAGAAGACTCATTATAATGCTCCTAAATAAAAATATCTGCAATATACTGTCGCCTCACACTATTCTCCTCCCTCCTCACACTGTCTCCTCTCACATCCCCCCTGTTCACCATACTGTCTCCTCATATATTTACCCCCTCACTCTCTATACTGTCTGCTCACACATACCCCTGACTCCCCATACTGTGTCTGCACACATCCCATCACCCTCACTCCCCATACTGTGTCCACATACATTCACCCGTTCGCTCCCCATACTGTCTGCACCCATCCCCCATACTGTTTCCTCATACATACTCTTCAGTACCCTCAAATCCCCCCACACATATTAAATGCCCCCATCGCCACTCCAAATCCCCCCACACATAAAATAACCCCCCATCGCCACTCCAAATCCCCCCACACATAAAATAACCCCCCATCGCCACTCCAAATCCCCCCCCACATAAAATAACCCCCCATCCCCACTCCAATCCCCCCACACATAAAAGAACCCCCATCCCCACTCCAAATCCCCCCCACACACATAATGTATCCCCCATCCCCACTCCAAACCCCCCCACACATAAAAGAACCCCCACCCCACTCCAAATCCCCCCCACACATAATGTATCCCCCCATCCCCACTCCAAATCCCCCCACACATAAAAGAACCCACATCCCCACTCTAAATTCCCCCCACACATAATGTATCCCCCATCCCCACTCCAAACCCCCCACACATAAAAGAACCCCCATCCCCACTCCAAATCCCCCCACACATAAAAGAACCCCCATCCCCACTCTAACCCCCCCCCCCCATACACACACACTCACACAGTATGTCCCCCAATTATCTTCTGTGGTTTCTTCAGCTCCATAGTGGAGCACACTCACCACAAATCTTCACCCTTCTGGGCGCCGACGACGAGTGACGTCAGCAGCGTGATCACATGACCTGATCACGCTGCAGACGTCGCTCTGACCCGGCGGTCAGAGATTCAATTGCACTGGCGTCTGTATAGACACCAGTGCAATTGACTCCTGGGAGCCGGCACGCAGCAGCTTCTCTGCGCCGGCTGTCAGCATGACAGCCAGCACAGGGAACCGCCGACTCTCAGGCCGGGGGCGGCAGAACGCAGCCGCAGGGGAGACAGCTGCAGCAGGGACGGGCCCCCTTCTAGCCCGGGCCCTGTGGCAGCTGCTTCCCCTGCTTCCACGATAGTTCCGCCCCTGGTGGCAAGACAGATCTTGGAGCAAGATTTGTTGCTAAGTCCTTCTCCACAGACTTGGGTGCATTGAGGTGTCACTTCAGGTGGTGTAGGGTCTCTCTGCTCCTCGCCGTGCTCTGCCACTTGGTCTGAGGGTGTGAGAGTCCATGGAGCTGGTCCTGGGTGTAAAGCTGTGTTATGCTCTTCACTGTCGCATTCTGAGCATTTAATGTTTGTTGTACAGTCTTTTGCAAGATGTGAAGTTGCTGCGCAGCACCTGTAGCAAATGTGGTTTTCTTTGAGGAAAGTTTTGCGATCTTTGATGTTTTTCTCTGAATCCTCTGTATTTCAACAACGAATGTGGTTTCTTATGCAGAGGGCATTCTTTGCACGGGTCTTTAGATGAGGTCTTATCAGTCTCTGCAGTACTATAAGTTTTGCGTGAAGTGTCTTGAAGAGATACACTGGTTTTGTGTACTGCCACTGGTGTATCTCTCAGGTTACGCATTGAGACAGGTTTACCTGATTTGGGGTACGTGGTGTCAAACATTGAGAAGTCAAAGCTGGGGTCATTTCTAATCTTTGCTTGTTGGTGTACAAAGTCCACAAAGAATGAGAATGGAGGAAATGGGACGTTGTATCGTTCCTTGTATTTGGAGCCTTGACCGATCCACTTATCTATCAGGCCTTGCGGAAGTTTGCGTACTATGGGATTTACACCGCGTGCTGTGTCCAAGAATGCTAGGCCTTGTAAGTCTCCTTGAGCTTTGGCAACTTGAAGTTCTGTCAACAGATCGCTCAATTCTCTCAGTTTTTGGAAACCTTTGCCTTGCATCTTGGGGAAATCCTTAATTCTTTTGAAGAGTGCGTTTTCTATCACTTCTGGTGAGCCGTAACACTCCTCCAGTCTCTCCATATCAGGTTTAGTCCTCTGTCGGGATAGTCTAAATTGATGTCCCTAATCCGTTTTGCATGCTCTGTGGATTCATTTCCTAGCCACTTGACTAAAAGGTCAACCTCCTCGTTTGCAGACAGATCCAGATCTTTGATTATATTTCTGAATGAGGATCGCCATGCTCTATAGCCTTCAGGTTTGTCGTTAAACTTGGAGAGTCCTTGGGTTATCAACTCACGTCGAGCAAGGAATTTGAGAACATCTGACATACCTTGATTTCTGTTTGATGAATCTGGAAACTAGCTGAGGTGCAGAGGTCCATGTGGGTTAGAGTAGTCTTTAAACTTGTCTTTGTTGTAATAACTACCATCTACTTGTTCCTTCTTGAAGGCTGGAGCTGCTCTGCAGTTGTCTGTCGGTTGGAATGCAGGTTGCATTGGGGACCGATGATATATAAAATTACTGTCTTGCTTGATGTATGGCATTTGGAAGGCTGAGGCTGCTTGTTGTGTGACAGGATTAGGCTGGAGTTTGTAAGCAGGGGTTGACTCAGCTCCTGGACCATAATACAGACCGTCATCTGACTTAGCATACTGCAGTACGTATTTTGAAGTGTGTCATGCTTTGTCCTGTTGACTGAGCTCTGATCCAAGAATACTGCTGCGTCTATTACTTGCGATACTTGCTGCCTCCTCCAAAACTTCAGCCTCTGCCAGTGCAACTGCGGCTTCCCTCTCCAATGCTAGTTTTTTCATGTGTGCTTGTTGTTCGGCCAGAGCTGCTTTCATGCGTGCTTCCTCTGCTTCCATGTGTGCCTGTTGTTCGGCCAGAGCTGCTTTCATGCGTGCTTCCTCTGCTTCCATGTGTGCCTTCATTTGTGCTTCCTCTGCTTCTAATTGCCTTTCTTGTTCAGCAAACGATGCTCGCACTTTGGCAGCTTCTGCTTTTGCGCGGGCAATGGCGATGGTAGAGCTGCTCACTGACTTCTTTGAGCTTTTGCAGCTGGCTGAGATTGCAGATCTTGTGGTGAATGATCTACCTTCTGCGGCTGACATGGTGACGCTCTGACAGGATTCGCGCCCTTTCTTTCAGGCTTGACAGAAGCTTGGTTTCACGACGATCACTATGTGCGAGCTGCGGTATCTTCTATCCAGCTTGTAGCGGGCAGTTTTACTGCGATCAGTATGTGAGAATCCGCAGTTCTTCTATCCAGCCTGCGAGGGTTAATCGTTTTTTACTGTTCTGCCCGTCTTATGTGTATGTGTACATAATCCTTGCAGACAGCATAACCTTGATCCCAACAGTGATTTGATAGACACGTGATGTCTGTTACCAAGTTTATTGCAGGAATCGAATATGGTAAAAAACTGTGGAACAAATAACAGTATTTTACTATGAGCTCACAAACATGTGGCAAGCATACAATATATACACAATATACAGTGGTGAGGGAACACACTATATGCATAACATGTAGTTACATATAACATGCGGTATATCCCATGCTTACTGACCAGTTGGAAAAGCATGGACTACAACTCTCACATTTTTATAACAGCATGATGTAAACATCCCAATATTTATACGGCTGTCAAGTTCATGGTGAATGTGTTTAGGACCTACCGATTGTGCGGCTACAGATCTGGATGTAAGAGATCACTATTGGATTCTGATGTCAGGAGGTACTCAGGAATGAACTGTCTTAGTTGTATACTGAGCAAAAAAACATGGCTGCTGGGGCTGGCTGATGAGTCATCAAAGCTATGACTCATGAACTACGGTGTGGTAGATATGTCAAAAAACCTCAATATCAACAACCAAAGACATTCTATAAAATGACCACTAGATGGTGCTGTTATACCACATAACAAATCTGAATATTTACACAGAAAATTCTAGTGGAACATCACAATGGAGTTGATTACTAATTGGATTCCTTCTCCTGAAGTGGATGTCCCTTTATCCCAGCTTAGCAAATCCTCATTACTTCCTGTTAAAGGGAAGGCGAGTCTGCAGGATCCGCTGGACAGAAAAACGGAGATGGCGGCAAAATCCATCTACGAGGCCGCGGGTCATGGATTCAGAGCTGTGCTAAGATCCATGTGTGCTTGTAAAGCCTCCTTGAGCTGGTTAGACCGTCTACGGACGGCGTGGCAAGATGGATCCCCACTATCCGAGGTAGAGGGGCTTTTCAAGTCATTGGTGAATGCAGCTCGATATGGCAGTGATGCAGGTTTGGATACTGCCTCCATGCTGTCCAGAGCATAATCCTCGGCGATCACAGTCAGGAGAGCTCTGTGGCTTAGACAGTGGACCGGAGACGCGGTTTCCAAGCAAGGTTTGCTTTCCTTAGCTTACAAAGGTGGTCAGCTATTTGGATCTGACCTCACGGAGCTGATTGCCAAGGCAAAGGCAAAAGAAACGGCTTTACCGCAGCGAAGAGCTGTGGCTTCTGCGTCTGGCAGGCCTAGTGCCGGTGGTAGTCGGCGGTCCTTTCGGTCCAGGGGACGGTTTGGTCAGCCCTCGTGGGGATCGGGTCGTCCCTCTTTTTCGGGAAGAAAGAGCGCTCAGAAATCTCGCACTCCCTGGAAACAGAGCTTCCGCCAAGACAAGCGGGAAGCTGACAAAAAGCACGCTAAAGCGGACTGACGCCAGGGTCTCACTCGAGGGCTCTCGAGTGGGAGGTCGCCTGCTCCAATTCAAGCCGACTTGGGCTTCCCGCGTGTCGGACACCTGGGTGACGTGGGTTGTGTCGGCAGGCTACTTCATAGAGTTTCTTTCTCGACCCCCAGACAGTTTTTGCCTATCCCGCATTCCGTCAGAGCCCGGGCTAATTGCCGCTCTACTGCGGGAGGTCGATTCCCTTCTACAGAAGGGTGTGGTGGTACCAGTTCCACCGGAGGACCAAGGAAGAGGTTTTTATTCCAACCTCTTTGTAGCCCCCAAAAAGGAGGACAAATTTCGTCCCATTCTGGATCTCAAAAGATTAAATCGGCATGTCCGCACCCAGAAATTCCGCATGGAATCACTTCGCTCCGTTGTGGCGGCCTTGTCACAGAACGATTTTCTGGTGTCAATCGACATTCGCGACGCTTATTTGCATGTCCCCATCGGAAGGGCCCACCAGCGTTTCCTACGTTTTGCCATAGGTCAGGACCATTACCAGTTTGTGGCCCTACCATTCGGTCTGGCCTCAGCACCCAGAGTTTTTACAAAAATTCTGGCTCCTCTCATGGCGATTCTGCGAAGACAGGGGATTACGATTCTTCCCTATCTGGACGACCTTTTGATTGTGGCGTCCTCAAAGGAGGAGGCGGTGACGGCTCGCGATTTATCCCATCAGCTCCTGGAGGACTTCGGGTGGCTGATCAATTGGGAGAAGTCATCCCTGGAACCGTCGCAGTCAATCCTGTTTTTGGGAATGCAGTTCGACACAGTACGAGCAGTGGTGTCTCTGCCCTCAGACAAGCAAGCGAGTCTTCTTCACCATGTGCAGGGTATGAAGTCTGCGACAGCAATGTCCCTTCGAAGTTGTATGCGCCTTCTGGGTTTGATGGTGGCGTCAATGGAAGCAATTCCGTTTGCCCAATTTCATTCCAGGACTCTCCAAATGCTCATCTTGAACCGTTGGGATCGATCACGGTTTTCACTGGATTGCAGTGTCATCATCTCCCACAGGGTGAGAGAGTCGCTAGAATGGTGGTTACATCCGGAAGCGTTATCCCTGGGGAAGTCTTTCCTTCCTCCAAGGTGGTCGATCATAACCACCGATGCCAGCCTGACGGGCTGGGGGGGCGTCTGGAATGGTCTTTGGATTCAGGGGGTATGGTCATTGGAAGAGTCTGTCCTGCCGATCAACATCCTGGAATTAAGGGCAATTTTTCTTTGCCTCCAACACTGGACGGTCCCTTTTAAGCGGTCTACCAGTCCGAGTGCAGACAGACAACGCGACGGCGGTCGCGTATATCAACCATCAAGGTGGAACGAGGAGCTTCAGGCTCATGATGGAAGTGTCTCGAATCCTGGTATGGGCCGAGGCCAGGGTGCCAGCCATCTCTGCGATTCACATTCCAGGAGTTCAGAATATCACAGCGGACTTCCTGAGTCGCAAAAAGATGGATTCCGGAGAATGGAGTCTTCATCCGCAAAATTTTGCACTGCTGTGCTCCCGTTGGGGAACTCCCCAAGTGGATGTGATGGCATCCAGGCTCAATGCCAAGTTACCGACATTCATGTCCAGGTACAAGGACTCGAAGGCTGTGGCGGTGGATGCTCTGGTGGCTCCTTGGGACCATTTCGAGCTAATTTATGTGTTCCCGCTGATATCCTTACTTCCTCTGGTTTTGCGTCGAATCAGACTGGAGAGAGTCCCGGCTATATTGATAGCCCCAGATTGGCCAAGGAGGACGTGGTCCTCGACGCTGGTGTCGCTTCTGGCAGCGCCTCCACTTCCACTCCCTCTTCGCCCGGACCTGTTAACCCAAGGGCCCGTTCATCACCCGGACCTGAAGTCTCTGCATTTGACGGCGTGGCTCTTGAGACCGAAATCTTGACCCGTCAAGGTTTTTCAGCCAAAGTCATTGCCACTCTGCGAGCTGCAAGAGGTCCGACTACCACTAGAATTTATCATAAGACTTGGGAAGCCTTCTTTTCGTGGTGTTCAGGTTCTTCTAGGAACCCGAGGAGTTTTTCCATTCCCAATTTGTTGGCCTTTTTGCAATACGGGCTGGACAGGGGTTTGGCAGTTAGCACTTTGAAGGGGCAAGTTTCTGCTCTGTCCTTGCTATTTCGGAAGGCTATCGCTTCACATAGGGACGTACGTTCCTTTTTTCGCGGAGTAACTCGTCAGTTTCCGCCGCGGAAGGCGCCTGTGTCGCCCTGGCGGCTCAATCTTGTCTTGGAGGCTCTTCAACATGGGCCTTTTGAGCCTATGGACTCTATTAGCCTTTCTTTGCTTTCTTGGAAGGTTGCCTTCTTAGTGGCGGTCACTTCTTTGAGAAGGGTTTCTGAGTTGGCGGCTCTCTCTTGCTCGCCTCCCTTTCTGGAGTTTTTCCCAGATCGCGTAGTGCTTCGCACACGTGGTGACTTTCTACCTAAAGTAGTATCGCAGTTTCATGTTAACCAGGATATTGTGTTGCCCTCGCTCTGTCCGGAGCCAAGGAATGCGAAAGAACGAGCCTTGCACACATTGGATTTGGTGCGGGCTTTAAAGTTCTATTTGTCCATTACTCAAAATTTTCAGAAGTCGGATTCTCTGTTTGTGATTCCAGCAGGTCGTCGACGTGGGCAACGAGCTTCCAAGGATTCTATAGCTCGTTGGATTCGGTCGGCCATTTTAGAGGCTTACCGACTTAAGGGCGAACCCTGCCCGATTAAGATTCGGGCTCACTCCACAAGGGCTGTGGGTTCGTCGTGGGCTTTCCACCAAGGAGCCTCGGCAGCTCAGCTCTGCCGGGCGGCGACCTGGCGTTCCGTCCACACATTTACAAAATTTTATAAGGTGGATGTTAGTGCTTCCGCTGATGCGGCCTTAGGACGTAGGGTCCTGCAGGCGGCTGTAGTTTAAAAGTTCTTGGAAACTTATAGTTAGCGCTATTTGCGCATTTATCTAGGTTGTTGGGTATCTGCCTCTTTTGGTTTTTTGCCCACCCTTATTTTTGGACTTTTGGGACCCCAATATTTAAACTTTTCCCCCTTCCTTATTCAGCTAAAACCCGGGTTTTTTGGTTTTAAGAACTTCCCGGGGTAAAATCCTTTTCAGCGAAGAAAGGAAAAGGGGACACAGCTCCCCCTGGCGAAGGTTTTTTGTTTTTTCATTTTGGGGCGTGACCCTTCTTGAAGCGTTTATCGGGGGCTGGGGTCGGCGCACAAAGGCTCTTTCCCCACTTTCCCCAGTTCATCGCAGGGGTCGGTTTTTCAGGAGTAGTAGACACTGTGGGGTTTTTTTCTGTTTTTTCCCCAAACTTTCTTTTTTTCTCTTGACCTTAAAAAAGGGGTTATGTTGCTACCGGGGGGGGGGTATTTGTCTTCCTTAACTTGGGTAGAGGGAGAGTGGAGTGGGGGGCCCCCTAATAGCTGGGGGGGGGGTCAACATTTTTATTGGGGGGTGTGTTTACCAGGGGGCTCCCCTCCCCAAAAAATGACGTTTCCTTCCCCTTCTTCCAAAAAAGGATTTTACAGGAAGGGGTTTTTCCAAAAAATCTTTTTTTTATATGTTTTTGGGTCCTTTGGGCATTTTTCTGTAGTGCTACGTTTTTTTTTTTATGACAAACAAAATTTAAAAAAAACATTTTAAAACAAATGTTTTGTGAATTTAATGGAAACACAAAGGAATTAATACTTTAAAAAATGCGCTTTTGTACATTGTACAAAAAAAAAGCAAAAAAAAAAAAGTTCACAAAAAACTTTAAAACGGAAAATAAAATGTACTTTTTTAAAAAAAAAGACCAGAGATATTTTTTTTTAAAAAAAACCCCCTTTTTAAAAAGGTTTTTGAAAAAAAAAAAAACCTTGATAAAAAAATTATGTAAAAAAGATGCAGTTTTATTTTTTTTTTTTTTTTTCCCTTTTTTAAAATTTAAATTTAAATTTTTTTAAAATTTTTAATGAAAATGATTGAAAAGAAAAAAACAAAAAATAAAGCAGGCGATTTTTTTAGCTCTTGTCCCCTGTAATGTAAAATAGGTTTTGTTGTTTTTTTGACCTTTTTTTGAAAAAAAAAAAAAAAGGACAATGTATGTGCAGAAGTTTTCTGAAAAAAATACTTTATGGGGCGAAAATTTCATTTAAAAAAAAAGAATAATCATGTTGAAATACCTTTAATTTTTTTTAAAAATATAAAAATTTTTTAATTTAATAGGGGGTTTTCGGTACTAACCGTTTTAAAACATGCGTCAGTAATTTTTTTCTACACTTATCACCTTAAAAATAAAACCCAAAAAAAATGCAAATGTGGTTTTTTTTTTTCACCCCTTTTACCCCCCTTTTTGGTTTTTTTTCCCCTTTTTTTTTATACTTTTGGAAAAAGTTTTCGATCAAAAAATATTCTTATGAAAAAAAAACAAAAAATTGGTTACGTACAGACCAAAAATTTTTTCAACCCATTAAAGATGTTTTGTATTTTAGAAATTTAAAAAATTTTGAAAACACATGAAGACATCAAAATAGAATTAAAAATGGGAATTTTAATTTTCACTTACCAAAAAAAGTGAAAAAAAGAAAATAAGTTTTTAAAATTTTAGGTTCTTCCAAAAAGCCACCTTTTTTTTTGGGGTTACGCTTTCACGCAGAAAGGTGAACGGATGGGGTTTACATGCCTGGGTTTCCCCCGTGAAGCATTTTGGGGGGTTTTGGGGTTTTGGTTGGGGGGGGTTTGTGGTGCATTGTTGGGGGGTTTATTCAAAATTGAAGCTATGAACCGCATGGCTACCCCGCATCTTGCAGCAGCATGCTTTTCCATCCCCCTTTGGTTGTTGGACCTCATTTATTTTCAACGGACAATGACCCAAACAACCCCCAGGCTGTGGGGAAAGGGTATTTGACCCCCCAAAAAGGGGGTGTTGGGGGGCTAGAGATGACCCGGGCCCCACAGTACGACCGAACCCAAAAGGGGTTTTTTTGGGTGGCCCGGAAAGTACCCCTTCCCCAATTTTTTAAAAATTCCCCCAAAGTGTACCAGGAAAGCCCCCCCCACCATCACACCACCTCCCCCCTGCTTACGGGGGGAAACCCCGGTTTTTGAGCCCCCGTTCACCTTTTCTGCATGCAAAGAGAAACAAAGCAAAAGGGGGGGTTTTTTTTAAAAACCCAAAAAATTTTGCCCCTTTTTTCAGTTGTTTAAATTTTTTGTAAGGTAATGTAAATTCCAATGTTTAAAATTTATAGTTTATGTTTTAGTGTGAATGAAATTTTTATAGCCCCTGAAAATACGGGGAAAAAAACATTGAAAAGAGAAGGTTGTCCAAATTTTGGTCTTTTCTGATGTAAAGGGGAAAAACCTAAATGTTTTCAAAAAAGGGGTGGCTGGGGGGAAAGGGGTTTTAAAAAAAACCAAAATTTTTTTGTGATGGGGCGGGGGGGTACTTGGGGGGGGGGGGCCCCGGGGGGCGGACGGGGGCCCCCATGCCCCTTTTTTCTGGATTACTGCACCCCCCAGGAGTCTGCTTTTTACTGAATTTTTTAACAAGTGTAAAGAATTCCTAATAAATAATTAACGGAAGAATCCAAATTTTTTCCCCCTTTTTTCCCTTTTAAAAAGGGACCTGTGGGGGTTCATACATACAAAAATTTAAAACCCGGGGAAATTGGGGTGCTAAACGGGCCCCAAAAGGCCAGCGGTAAAAATTTGGGGCCCCCGTGCAAAAACCCCCCTTTTTGGGGTCAAAAAAAAAAAAAAAAAAAAAGGGCCCCCAATGAATAAGTATTGTAAAAAGGACAATCCTTTTAAATTAAATGTATAATTTTTTTTTTAAAAATTTTTTAAAAATGACTAAAATGGGGGAGTGGGGAACCCCTTTGTACCCCCAAAAACGTATGAAATGCCATCTGACCCCACAATCATGTTCCCCAAAGGGGGCACAAAACCCCTTTTTGCCCCTTTTTTAAAAAGGGTTGGGGGGGGTTTTGGGGGTACCCCTCGCATTGCTCCGTCAAAAAATTTTCAGCGCCCCCAATGGGTCCTTCATGTGCAAAAATATGTGATTTCTTTTTTTCCCCAAAAAATTCGATTTTAATTTCCAGACATTGAGCGGGCCGCCACCCCCTTTTCGGCATTGTGCTTTGTGAAAAAAATGCTCGGGGGGTTTTGGACCAGAAAAACCCCGAAGCGCATGGGGGAATTTTGAAGATTATGTCTCACTTGCCATAAATTTAAAAAAATGTATTCATTTTCGGGGAAACCTTTTGAGCTTTTGTTTTTGGGCCCGGGGAAAAAGAACTGCTTTGATTTGCTTCAAAAAAAGGGTTTTTTACAAATCTTTCAATGCTGGGTTTTTGGAAGATTGGTAAATGGAAGCAAATTTTTTTGCGGTAAAGCGAAAACGCAGAAAATGAGGACTTCACAGCCACGCGAAAAACCCCCCCCTTTGGGTCTCACCAAAATGCTGGAGCGGCCCCCCCCCCCTTTTTTTTTTTTAGGAAAAGGAGGAAAACACGTCAAGGGGGGTTTTGCGTCTCCCAAGAGACGTAGTTCTGACACGTTTAGGTTGTTTTGTTTCCCTGCCTGGAATCTGTTACTGTCTTCTGTGCCGTTAAGGAGGTTTTTTAAGGGGGTTTTACCCAAACGCCCGGGGGGGGAAAGGGAAACTCTAGAAGCCAGAGACGGAAGTGGGTGGTTTTATCTACATGTAACAGAGCACAGCTGCGCATCAGTCCCCGGGGTGAGCCCAATTTAGGGGACTGGCCCCCCACCCAGGAGGTGAGCCCTAAAAAGGGGCTGGTAAAACCCCACCCCGGAGGCTGGCCTCTAAAAATAGAGACGGAACCTACCCAGGAGGCTGAGCCTTAAATAGAGCTGGTAATGGGGCCCCGGAGGCTGGGCCCCCCAAAAGAACTGGGAACCCCCACCCGGAGGCTGGGCCTAAATATAGAGACTTTACCTCAACCCCGGGGGCTGAGCCTCTAATGAGACTGGTTTTCCTTTTACCCAAAGGTGGCCCCTTTAATTTTTAAAACGGGACCCCCACCCGGAAGGGGGGCCCAAAAAAGAGGGTGGCCTGCACCCCCGGGGGTGAGCCTTAATATAGGTGGTACCGGGGCCCCGGAGGCTGAGGCCCCCAAAATAGAGCTGGCACCTGCACCCCCGGGGGAGTTTTATAAGAACTGGGATGACTTGAAAAGGTGAGCCCTTTAATTAAAACTTTGGGGCCCGCATCAGGAGGCTGGCCCCTTAAAAAAAGAGGGGGGGTGCCAAAACCCGGAGGGGAGCCCCCAAAATTTTGAGATGGGGAAACCGTCAAGGCTGAGCCTTAATATGGGCTGGGGCCCGAACCCCGGGGGCTGGCCCCTAATTTAGAACGGGACCCCCACCCCCAAGTGAGCCCCAAAAAAGAGACTTTTACCTGCAACCCCCCAGGTGACCTCAAAATTTGGATGGTACCTCACAAAAGGTGGCTCTAATTGAGTGGAAACCCCACCGGAGGTGAGCCTCTAAAAAGAATGGACCGCACCCCGGGGGGCTACCTAATAAAAAATGGACCGCACCCGGGGTAGCCTTAATTTGAGATAGGGCCGAAAAAAAGGAGGCTAGCTTAAAAGGCTGGCCCCGACCAGGAGGCTGACCCTAATAAGGGCTGAACCGACCCAGGGGGCTGAGCCCAAAAAAGACTGGCCCGAACCCAGGAGGCTGAGCCTCTAATATAGAGACTGGTACCTGCACCCAGGAGGCTAAGCCTCTAATATAGAGATTGGTACCTGTGATGCGCACATGGTACCAGGGTTATGGGGTACTCGGCACCGAGCCCATGGAAGTCTCTGGGGGATGTCACTGGCAGCAGAGCTCGGTCCGTGGCCCTGGGCGCTCATACAATGGGGGAATATTTACAGGGGATTTTAGTAATAGTTTGTGACGCCACCTGTGGTTTCTGATCAATTTGACCAGCGCTGCAAGATGAATCTTCTGAGGGGATGTTACGGGGCAGCTGGATGTTAAGTCCCCCACAGGTGGGACTGGTCCCTCAAAGTCTATGGTGGTGCAGGCAATAAAGCAGTCACACACAATTCAATCTCTTTCCATACCTTTACTGATGTTGTTGGCAGGTATATCCCGGGAAGCTGGTCAGGGTGGAGAATGCACATTCAGGTAATCGCTGAGTGAGTTTAAGGCCTCCTTTCCCTTTAATGTGTGAGTTTCCAACCTGCGTGAAGCGAAGTTCAACTCTATGTATAACAGCTACGCCCGGTCGACATTGTGGTGGAGCCTTTTCTATTTCTGGTGACCAGATGTTGGAAAGAACTAAGCCGTTGTGTCTGATCAGGCCGACTCCGTCCTGTTCTCCCTGACTCCAGTTACGTATCAGCACTTAGGGCTACCCTCTGCGACTTGAAGTCCAGCAGGGATTCCGGTTTTCTATCACTAGCCGTGAAGTACCAGCAATGCTTCGGACCCGGTGTCCGGTTAACTAAGTGAAGGCGATATGTCACCTATGTCACTTTTCCTTGGGATACCACTCGCCCGTCGCCTCACTCTTACCCTTAACATAAGCACGGGTAGCAGTGGGTATAGTTGTCAGCTTTCTTTCTTTCCAGCTCACTGACTGTTCTCAGTTGGCTCGTTGTTGTAACATTGTCGTCCCCTTCCTTCTCTTCCTTCACAGACTCTGTCCAGAGCAGCTTTCAGGACATTCCGTCAGACTGAGTATATAAGCCCGCTCCGAGAGTCACTTTCCACGCTCATAGGGAACCAGCAATAGCCTGTTCTGAGGTAACAGCTTTCAATCTTTCTCCGTCTGTCTCTGACAGGAATATCTCACTTCAGCTCTCACTGAGCTCTGACAGGAACTAATCTGAACTGCTACGTTTCACTAACCTTATATATTCTAAGGTTCCCTCTAGTGGTAGTGTTGGGAAGTGTGAGTTGTGAATGAATATCAGGTTTTCACAATTACCTTCCTGTGCACTCTCCAGGAAACATGTGTACCAAGCGCAGCTGGGCCACACATCTGCACCCAGGAGGCTGAGCCTCTGATATAGAGACAGGCACCCGCACCCAGGAGGCTGAGCCTCTATTATAGAGACTGGTACCTGCACTCAGGAGGCTGAGCCTCTAATATAGAGACTGGCACCTGCACCCAGGAGGCTGAGCCTCTAATATAGAGACTGGCACCTGCACCCAGGAGGCTGAGCCTCTAATATAGAGACTGGCACCCGCACCCAGGAGGCTGAGCCTCTAATATAGAGACTGGCACCTGCATCCAGGTGGCTGAGCCTCTAATATAGAGACTGGTACCTGCACCCAGGAGGCTGAGCCTCTAATATAGAGAGTGGTACCTGCACCCAGGAGGCTGAGCCTCTAATATAGAGACTGGTACCTGCACCCAGGAGGCTGAGCCTCTGATATAGAGACTCGTGCCCGAACCCAGGAGGCTGAGCCTCTAACATAGAGACTGGTGCTCGAACCCAGGAGGCTGATTCTCTAATATAGAGACTGGCACCTGCACTCAGGAGGCTGAGCCTCTAATATAGAGACTGGTACCTGCACCCAGGAGGCTGATTCTCTAATATAGAGACTCGCACCTGCACTCAGGAGGCTGAGCCTCTAATATAGAGACTGGTGCCCGAACCCAGGAGGCTGAGCCTCTAATTTAGAGACTGGTACCTGCACCCAAGAGGCTGAGCCTCTGATATAGAGACTGGCACCCGCACCCAGGAGGCTGAGCCTCTAATATAGAGATTGGTACCTGCACCCAGGAGGCTGAGCCTCTAATATAGAGATTGGTACCTGCACCCAGGAGGCTTAGCCTCTAATGTAGAGACTGGTACCTGCACCCAGGAGGCTGAATCTCTGATATAGAGACTGGCACCCGCACCCAGGAGACTGAGCCTCTAATATAGAGACTGGCACCCGCACCAGGAGGCTGAGCCTCTAATATAGAGACTGGCACCCGCACCCAGGAGGCTGAGCCTCTAATATAGAGACTGGTACCCGCACCCAGGAGGCTAAGCCTCTAATATAGAGATTGGTACCCGCACCCAGGAGGCTAAGCCTCTAATATAGAGATTGGTACCCGCACCCAGGAGGCCGAGCCTCTGATATAGAGACTGGCACCCGCACCCAGGAGGCTGAGCCTCTAATATAGAGACTGGTACCCGCACCCAGGAGGCTGAGCCTCTAATATAGAGACTGGTACCCGCACCCAGGAGGCTGAGCCTCTAATATAGAGACTGGTACCCGCACCCAGGAGGCTGAGCCTCTAATATAGAGACTGGTACCCGCACCCAGGAGCCTGAGCCTCTAATATAGAGACTGGCACCTGCACCCAGGAGGCTGAGCCTCTAATATAGAGACTGGTACCCGCACCCAGGAGGATGAGCCTCTAATATAGACTGGCACCCGCACCCAGGAGGCTGAGCCTCTAATGTAGAGACTGGCACCCGCACCCAGGAGGCTGAGCCTCTAATATAGAGACTGGTACCCGCACCCAAGAGGCTGAGCCTCTGATATAGAGACTGGCACCCGCACCCAGGAGGCTGAGCCTCTAATATAGAGACTGGTACCTGCACCCAGGAGGCTGAGCCTCTAATATAGAGATTGGTACCTGCACCCAGGAGGCTTAGCCTCTAATGTAGAGACTGGTACCTGCACCCAGGAGGCTGAGCCTCTAATATAAGAGACTGGTACCTGCACCCAGGAGGTGAGCCTCTAATATAGAGACTGGCTACCTGCACCCAGGAGGCTGAGCCTCTATATAGAGACTGGCACCCGCACCCGGAGTGAGCCTCTAATATAGAAAGGCCGACCCAGGAGGCTGAGCCTCTAATATAGAGACTGGCCCGCACCAGAGGTGAGCTCTAATATGAACTGGCACCGCACCCAGGAGGCTGAGCCTCTAATATAGAGACTGGTACCTGCACCCAGGAGGATGAGCCTCTAATATAGAACTGGCACCCGCACCCAGAGGCTGAGCTCTAATGTAGAGACTGGTACCTGCACCCAGGAGCTGAGCCTCTAATATAGAGACGGTACCTGCACCCAGAGGCTAGCCTTAATATAGAGATTGGTACCTGTGATGCGCACATGGTACCAGGGTTATGGGGTACTCGGCACCGAGCCCATGGAAGTCTCTGGGGGATGTCACTGGCAGCAGAGCTCGGTCCGTGGCCCTGGGCTCTCATACAATGGGGGAATATTTACAGGGGATTTTAGTAATAGTTTGTGACGCCACCTGTGGTTTCTGATCAATTTGACCAGCGCTGCAAGATGAATCTTCTGAGGGGATGTTACGGGCAGCTGGATGTTAAGTCCCCCACAGGTGGGACTGGTCCCTCAAAGTCTATGGTGGTGCAGGGTGCAGGCAATAAAGCAGTCACACACAATTCAATCTCTTTCCATACCTTTACTGATGTTGTTGGCAGGTATATCCCGGGAAGCTGGTCAGGTGGAGAATGCACATTCAGGTAATCGCTGAGTGAGTTTAAGGCCTCCTTTCCCTTTAATGTGTGAGTTTCCAACCTGCGTGAAGCGAAGTTCAACTCTATGTATAACAGCTACGCCCGGTCGACATTGTGGTGGAGCCTTTTCTATTTCTGGTGACCAGATGTTGGAAAGAACTAAGCCGTTGTGGCTGATCAGGCCGACTCCGTCCTGTTCTCACTGACTCCAGTTACGTATCAGCACTTAGGGCTACCCTCTGCGACTTGAAGTCCAGCAGGGATTCCGGTTTTCTATCACTAGCCGTGAAGTACCAGCAATGCTTCGGACCCGGTGTCCGGTTAACTAAGTGAAGGCGATATGTCACCTATGTCACTTTTCCTTGGGATACCACTCGCCCGTCGCCTCACTCTTACCCTTAACATAAGCACGGGTAGCAGTGGGTATAGTTGTCAGCTTTCTTTCTTTCCAGCTCACTGACTGTTCTCAGTTGGCTCGTTGTAACACTGTCGTCCCCTTCCTTCTCTTCCTTCACAGACTCTGTCCAGAGCAGCTTTCAGGACATTCCGTCAGACTGAGTATATAAGCCCGCTCCGAGAGTCACTTTCCACGCTCATAGGGAACCAGCAATAGCCTGTTCTGAGGTAACAGCTTTCAATCTTTCTCCGTCTGTCTCTGACAGGAATATCTCACTTCAGCTCTCACTGAGCTCTGACAGGAACTAATCTGAACTGCTACGTTTCACTAACCTTATATATTCTAAGGTTCCCTCTAGTGGTAGTGTTGGGAAGTGTGAGTTGTGAATGAATATCAGGTTTTCACAATTACCTTCCTGTGCACTCTCCAGGAAACATGTGTACCAAGCGCAGCTGGGCCACACATCTGCACCCAGGAGGCTGAGCCTCTGATATAGAGACAGGCACCCGCACCCAGGAGGCTGAGCCTCTAATATAGAGACTGGCACCCGCACCCAGGAGGCTGAGCCTCTAATATAGAGACTGACACCCGCACCCAGGAGGCTGAGCCTCTAATATAGAGACTGACACCCGCACCCAGGAGGCTGAGCCTCTAATATAGAGAGTGGTACCTGCACCCAGGAGGCTGAGCCTCTAATATAGAGACTGGTACCTGCACCCAGGAGGCTGAGCCTCTGATATAGAGACTCGTGCCGAACCAGGAGGCTGAGCCTCTAACATAGAGACTGGTGACTCTGACCCAGGAGGCTGATGCCTCTAATATAGAGACTGGCACCTGCACCCAGGAGGCTGAGCCTCTAATATAGAGACTGGTACCGCACCCAGGAGGCTGATTCTCTAATATAGAGACTGCACCTGCACCAGGAGGCTGAGCCTCTAATATAGAGACTGGTCCCGAACCCAGGAGGCTGAGCCTCTAATTAGAGATGGTACCTGCACCCAGAGGCTGAGCCTCTATATAGAGACTGGTACCGCACCCAGGAGGCTGAGCCTCTATATAGAGATGCGTCCTGCACCCAGGAGGCTGAGCCTCTAAATAGAGACTGGTGCCTGAACCCAGGAGGCTGAGCCTCTAATGTAGAGACTGGTACCTGCACCCAGGAGGCTGAGCCTCTAATATAGAGACTGGACCTGCACCCAGGAGACTGAGCCTCTAATATAGAGACTGCACCTGCACTCAGGAGGCTGAGCCTCTAATATAGAGACTGTGCCCGACCCAGGAGGCTGAGCCTCTAATTTAGAGACTGGTACCTGCACCCAAGAGGCTGAGCCTCTAAAATAGAGACTGGCACCCGCACCCAGGAGGCTGAGCCTCTAATATAGAGATGGTACCTGCACCCAGGAGGCTGAGCCTCTAATATAGAGATTGGTACCCGCACCCAGGAGGCTTAGCCTCTAATATAGAGATGGTACCGCACCCAGGAGGCGAGCTCTGATATAGAGACTGGCACCCGCACCCAGGAGGCTGAGCCTCTAATATAGAGACTGGACCCGCACCCAGGAGGCTGAGCCTCTAATATAGAGACTGGACCCGCACCCAGGAGGCTGAGCCTCTAATATAGAGACTGGTACCCGCACCCAGGAGGCTGAGCCTCTAATATAGAGACTGGTACCTGCACCCAGGAGCTGAGCCTCTAATATAGAGACTGGTACCCTGCACCCAGGAGGCTGAGCCTCTAATATAGAGACTGGTACCCGCACCCAGGAGGTGGCCTCTAATATAGAGATGGACCCGCACCCAGGAGGCTGAGCCTCTATATAGAGACTGGACCCGCACCCAGGAGGCTGAGCCTCTAATATAGAGACTGGTACCCGCACCCAGGAGGCTGAGCCTCTAATATAGAGACTGGTACCCGCACCCAGGAGGCTGAGCCTCTAATATAGAGACTGGTACCTGCACCCAGGAGGCTGAGCCTCTAATATAGAGACTGGTACCGCACCCAGGAGGCTGAGCCTCTAATAGTAGACTGGTACCTGCACCCAGGAGGCTGAGCCTCTAATATAGAGACTGGCACCTGCACCCAGGAGGCTGAGCCTCTAATATAGAGACTGGCACCCGCACCCAGGAGGTGAGCCTCTAATATAGAGACTGGCACCCGCACCCAGGAGGCTGAGCCTCTAATATAGAGACTGGTACCTGCACCCAGGAGGCTGAGCCTCTAATATAGAGATTGGTACCTGCACCCAGGAGGCTTAGCCTCTAATGTAGAGACTGGTACCTGCACCCAGGAGGCTGAGCCTCTAATATAGAGACTGGTACCTGCACCCAGGAGGGTGAGCCTCTAATATAGAGATTGGTACCTGCACCCAGGAGGCTGAGCCTCTGATATAGAGACTGGCACCCGCACCCAGGAGGCTGAGCCTCTAATATAGAGACTGGTGCCCGACCCAGGAGGCTGAGCCTCTAATATAGAGACTGGCACCCGCACCCAGGAGGTTGAGCCTCTAATATAGAGACTGGCACCCGCACCCAGGAGGCTGAGCCTCTAATATAGAGTCTGGTACCTGCACCCAGGAGGATGAGCCTCTAATATAGAGACTGGCACCCGCACCCAGGAGGCTGAGCCTCTAATGTAGAGACTGGTACCTGCACCCAGGAGGCTGAGCCTCTAATATAGAGACTGGTACCTGCACCCAGGAGGCTAAGCCTCTAATATAGAGATTGGTACTGTGATGCGCACATGGTACCAGGGTTATGGGGTACTCGGCACCGAGCCCATGGAAGTCTCTGGGGGATGTCACTGGCAGCAGAGCTCGGTCCGTGGCCCTGGGCTCTCATACAATGGGGGAATATTTACAGGGGATTTTAGTAATAGTTTGTGACGCCACCTGTGGTTTCTGATCAATTTGACCAGCGCTGCAAGATGAATCTTCTGAGGGGATGTTACGGGGCAGCTGGATGTTAAGTCCCCCACAGGTGGGACTGGTCCCTCAAAGTCTATGGTGGTGCAGGGTGCAGGCAATAAAGCAGTCACACACAATTCAATCTCTTTCCATACCTTTACTGATGTTGTTGGCAGGTATATCCCGGGAAGCTGGTCAGGGTGGAGAATGCACATTCAGGTAATCGCTGAGTGAGTTTAAGGCCTCCTTTCCCTTTAATGTGTGAGTTTCCAACCTGCGTGAAGCGAAGTTCAACTCTATGTATAACAGCTACGCCCGGTCGACATTGTGGTGGAGCCTTTTCTATTTCTGGTGACCAGATGTTGGAAAGAACTAAGCCGTTGTGGCTGATCAGGCCGACTCCGTCCTGTTCTCACTGACTCCAGTTACGTATCAGCACTTAGGGCTACCCTCTGCGACTTGAAGTCCAGCAGGGATTCCGGTTTTCTATCACTAGCCGTGAAGTACCAGCAATGCTTCGGACCCGGTGTCCGGTTAACTAAGTGAAGGCGATATGTCACCTATGTCACTTTTCCTTGGGATACCACTCGCCCGTCGCCTCACTCTTACCCTTAACATAAGCACGGGTAGCAGTGGGTATAGTTGTCAGCTTTCTTTCTTTCCAGCTCACTGACTGTTCTCAGTTGGCTCGTTGTAACACTGTCGTCCCCTTCCTTCTCTTCCTTCACAGACTCTGTCCAGAGCAGCTTTCAGGACATTCCGTCAGACTGAGTATATAAGCCCGCTCCGAGAGTCACTTTCCACGCTCATAGGGAACCAGCAATAGCCTGTTCTGAGGTAACAGCTTTCAATCTTTCTCCGTCTGTCTCTGACAGGAATATCTCACTTCAGCTCTCACTGAGCTCTGACAGGAACTAATCTGAACTGCTACGTTTCACTAACCTTATATATTCTAAGGTTCCCTCTAGTGGTAGTGTTTGGAAGTGTGAGTTGTGAATGAATATCAGGTTTTCACAATTACCTTCCTGTGCACTCTCCAGGAAACATGTGTACCAAGCGCAGCTGGGCCACACATCTGCACCCAGGAGGCTGAGCCTCTGATATAGAGACAGGCACCCGCACCCAGGAGGCTGAGCCTCTATTATAGAGACTGGTACCTGCACTCAGGAGGCTGAGCCTCTAATATAGAGACTGGCACCCGCACCCAGGAGGCTGAGCCTCTAATATAGAGACTGGCACCCGCACCCAGGAGGCTGAGCCTCTAATATAGAGACTGACACCCGCACCCAGGAGGCTGAGCCTCTAATATAGAGACTGACACCCGCACCCAGGAGGCTGAGCCTCTATTATAGAGACTGACACCCGCACCCAGGAGGCTGAGCCTCTATTATAGAGACTGACACCCGCACCCAGGAGGCTGAGCCTCTATTATAGAGACTGACACACGCACCCAGGAGGCTGAGCCTGTAATATAGAGACTGGCACCCGCACCCAGGAGGCTGAGCCTCTAATATAGAGACTGGCACCCGCACCCAGGAGGCTAAGCCTCTAATATAGAGACTGGCACCCGCACCCAGGAGGCTGAGCCTCTAATATAGAGACTGACACCCGCACCCAGGAGGCTGAGCCTCTAATATAGAGACTGGCACCTGCACTCTGGAGGCTGAGCCTGTAATATAGAGACTGGCACCTGCACTCAGGAGGCTGAGCCTCTAATATAGAGACTGGCACCCGCACCCAGGAGGCTTAGCCTCTAATATAGAGATTTGTACTGCACCCAGGAGGCTGAGCCTCTGATATAGAGACTGGCACCCGCACCCAGGAGACTGAGCCTCTAATATAGAGACTGGTGCCCGAACCCAGGAGGCTGAGCCTCTAATATAGAGACTGGTGCCCGAACCCAGGAGGCTGAGCCTCTAATATAGAGACTGGCACCCGCACCCAGGAGACTGAGCCTCTAATATAGAGACTGGCACCCTCACCCAGGAGGCTAAGCCTCTAATATAGAGACTGGTACCCGCACCCAGGAGGCTGAGCCTCTAATATAGAGACTGGCACCCGAACCCAGGAGGCTGAGCCTTCTAATATAGAGACTGGCACCCGCACCCAGGAGGCTGAGCCTCTAATATAGAGACTGGCACCCGCACCCAGGAGGCTAAGCCTCTGATATAGAGACTGGCACCCGAACCCAGGAGGCTGAGCCTTCTAATATAGAGACTGGCACCCGCACCCAGGAGGCTGAGCCTCTAATATAGAGACTGACACCCGCACCCAGGAGGCTGAGCCTCTAATATAGAGACTGGTACCCGCACCCAGGAGGCTGAGCCTCTAATATAGAGACTGGCACCCGCACCCAGGAGGCTTAGCCTCTAATATAGAGATTTGTACCTGCACCCAGGAGGCTGAGCCTCTGATATAGAGACTGGCACCTGCACTCAGGAGGCTGAGCCTCTAATATAGAGACTGGCACCCGCACCCAGGAGGCTGAGCCTCTAATATAGAGACTGGTACCCGCACCCAGGAGGCTGAGCCTCTAATATAGAGACTGGCACCCGCACCCAGGAGGCTA
>JARQOD010000003.1:66501231-66579553 GCA_033576555.1 Oophaga sylvatica | reverse complement strand
AGCCTCTAATATAGAGATTGGTACCTGCACCCAGGAGGCTGAGCCTCTAATATAGAGATTGGTACCCGCACCCAGGAGGCTGAGCCTCTAATATAGAGACTGGTACCCGCACCCAGGAGGCTGAGCCTCTGATATAGAGACTGGTACCCGCACCCAGGAGGCTGAGCCTCTAATATAGAGACTGGTACCCGCACCCAGAGCTGAGCTTAAAGAACTGGCACCGACCCAGAGGCTGAGCCTCATATAGGACTGAGCCCAGAGGCTGGCCCTAAATAGAGCTACACCCGACAGAGGCTGGCCCTAATAGGAGGCACCTCACTCTGGAGGCTGAGCCTCTAATATAGAACTGCACCCGCACCAGGAGGCTGAGCCTCTAATATAGAGACTGGTCCGCACCAGGAGGTGAGCCTCTAATATAGAGATGGACCCGCACCCAGGAGCTGAGCTCTAATATAGAGATGACCGACCCAGGAGGCTGAGCCTCATATAGAGACTGGCCCGCACCCAGGAGGCTGAGCCTCTAATATAGAGACTGGACCCGCACCCAGGAGGCTGAGCCTCTATATAGAGACTGGCACCCGCACCAGGAGGCTGAGCCTTCTAATATAGAGACTGGACCCCACCCAGGAGGCTGAGCCTCTAATATAGAGACTGGACACCGCACCCAGGAGGCTGAGCCTCTAATATAGAGACTGGTACCGCACCAGGAGGCTGAGCCTCTAATATAGAGACTGGCACCCGCACCAGGAGGCTAGCCTCTAATTAGAGATTGTACTGCACCCAGGAGGCTGAGCCTCTATATAGAGACTGGCACCGCACTCAGGAGGCTGAGCCTCTAATATAGAGACTGGCACCCGCACCCAGGAGGCTGAGCCTCTAATATAGAGACTGGACCCGCACCAGGAGGCTGAGCCTCTAATATAGAGACTGGCACCCGCACCCAGGAGGCTGAGCCTCTAATAGAGACTGACACCCGCACCAGGAGGCTGAGCCTCTAATATAGAGACTGGCACCCGCACCCAGGAGGCTAGCTCTAATATAGAGACTGGTACCCGACCCAGGAGGCTGAGCCTCTAATATAGAGACGGCACCGCACCCAGGAGGCTGAGCCTCTAATATAGAGACTGGCACCCGCACTCAGGAGGCTGAGCCTCTATAAGAGACTGGCACCCGCACCCGGAGGCTGAGCCTCTAAAAGAGACTGCCCACAGGAGGTCTATATAGATACACCTGCTCGGGGCGACCTATATAGAACGCACTGCCAGAGGGCCTCTAATAAAGACTGCCCGCACCGAGCGCCTCATATAGAATGCACCCGCACCAGAGGAGCTCATATAGAGACTGCACCCGCACAGGCTAGCCTCTATTAGAGACTGACACCCCCGGGCTGAGCTTATATAGAAGCACGCACGGAGTAGCCTAATTAGAGATGACCGCACAGAGTGAGCTCAATAAGAGAGGTACTGCACCAGAGGTGAGCTCAATATAGAGAGCCACCCGGAGCTGGCCTTTATAGATGCACCGACCCGGAGCCTCTAATAAGATGCACCCGCCCCAGGAGCTACCTCTAATATAGAGACTGGCACCCGCACCAGGAGCTAGCCTCTATATAAGACTGGCACCCGCACCCAGGAGGCTGAGCCTCTAAATAGAGATGCACCCGCACCCAGGAGTGAGCCTCTAAAAGAGACTGACACCACCGGAGGCTGAGCCTCTATATAGAACGGCCGCACCCAGAGGCTGAGCCTCTAATATAGAGACTGGACCGCACCCAGGAGGCTGAGCCCTAATATAGAGACTGGCACTGCCCAGGAGCTGAGCCTCTAAATAGAGACTGCACCGCACCCAGAGCTGACTCTATATAGAGACTGCACCCGCACCAGAGGCTGAGCCTCTAATATAGAGACTGGCCCGACAGAGGCTGAGCCTCTAATATAGACGCACCCGCACCCAGAGGCTGAGCCTCTAATAGAGACTGACCGCACCAGGAGCTAGCCTAATATAGACTGGCCCGCACCCAGGAGGCTGAGCCTCTAAATAGAGACTGACCCGCACCCAGGAGCTGAGCTCTAATATAGAGACTGGACCCCACCCAGAGCTGAGCCTCTATATAGAACTGGAATATAGAGATTTGGGACCCGCACCCAGGAGGCTGAGCCTCTAATATAGAGACTGGACACCCGACCAGGGGTGACCCATATAGAGACTGACCCGCACCAGAGCTGAGCCTTAATATAGAGACTGACCCGCACCCAGGAGGCTGAGCCTCTAATATAGAGACTGGCACCTGCACCCAGGAGGCTGAGCCTCTAATTAGAGACTGGCACCGCACCCAGGAGGCTGAGCCTCTAATATAGAGACTGGTACCTGCACCAGGAGGCTGAGCCTCTAATATAGAGACTGGTACCTGCACCCAGGAGGCTAAGCCTCTAATATAGAGACTGGTCACCTGCACCCAGGAGGCTGAGCCTCTAATATAGAGACTGGACCCGCACCAGGAGGCTGAGCCTCTAATATAGAGACTGGCACCCGCACCCAGGGCTGAGCCTCTAATATAGAGACTGCACCTGCACTCAGGAGGCTGAGCCTCTAAATATAGACTGGCACCGCACCAGGAGGCTGAGCCTCTAATATAGAGACTGGACCCGCACCCAGGAGGCTGAGCCTCTAATATAGAGACTGGCACCGCACCCAGGAGGCTGAGCCTCTAATATAGAGACTGCACCCGCACCAGGAGGCTGAGCCTCTAATATAGAGACTGACACCGCACCAGGAGGCTGAGCCTCTAATATAGAACTGGCACCTGCACTCAGAGGCTGAGCCTCTAATATAGAGACTGGTACCTGCACTCAGGAGGTGAGCCTCTAATATAGAGATGGACCGCACCAGGAGGCTGAGCCTCTATATAGAGACTGGCACCCGACCCAGGAGGCTGAGCCTTCTAATATAGAGACTGGCACCCGCACCCAGGAGGCTGAGCCTCTAATATAGAGACTGGCACCCGCACCCAGGAGGCTAGCCTCTAATATAGAGACTGGCACCCACCCAGGAGGCTGAGCCTCTAATATAGAGACTGGCACCCGCACCCAGGAGGCTGAGCCTCTAATATAGAGACTGGACCCGCACCCAGGAGGCTGAGCCTCTAATATAGAGACTGGTACCCGCACCCAGGAGGCTGAGCCTCTAATATAGAGACTGGTACCGCACCCAGGAGGCTGAGCCTCTAATATAGAGACGGGTACCTGCACCCAGGAGGTGAGCTCTAATTAGAGGCTGGCACCCGCACCCAGGAGGCTGAGCCTCTAATGTAGAGACTGGTACCTGCACCAGGAGGCTGAGCCTCTAATATAGAGACTGGTACCTGCACCCAGGAGGCTAAGCCTCTAATATGAGATTGGTACCCGCACCCAGGAGGCTAGCCTCTAATATAGAGATGGACCCGCACCCAGGAGCGAGCCTCTAATATAGAGACTGGCACCCGCACCCAGGAGCTGAGCCTCTAATATAGAGACTGGACCCGCACCCAGGAGGCTGAGCCTCTAATATAGAGACTGGACCCGCACCCAGGAGGCTGAGCCTCTAATATAGAGACTGGTACCCGCACCCAGGAGCCTGAGCCTCTAATATAGAGACTGGCACCGCACCCAGGAGGCTGAGCCTCTAATATAGAGACTGGACCCGCACCCAGGAGGATGAGCCTCTAATATAGACTGGCACCCGCACCCAGGAGGCTGAGCCTCTAATTAGAACTGGCACCCGCACCAGGAGGCTGAGCCTCTAATATAGAGACTGGTACCGCACCCAGAGGCTGAGCCTCTAATATAGAGACTGGCACCCGCACCCAGGAGGCTGAGCCTCTAATATAGAGACTGGACCCGCACCCAGGAGCTGAGCCTCTAATATAGAGATTGGTACCGCACCCAGGAGGCTTAGCCTCTAATGTAGAGACTGGCACCCGCACCCAGGAGGCTGAGCCTCTAATATAGAGACTGGCACCCGCACCCAGAGGCTGAGCCTCTAATATAGAGACTGGACCCGCACCCAGGAGGCTGAGCCTCTAATATAGAGACTGGCACCCAACCCAGGAGGCTGAGCTCTAATATAGAGATGGCACCCGCACCCAGGAGGCTGAGCCTCTAATATAGAGACTGGCACCGCACCCAGGAGGCTGAGCCTCTAATATAGAGACGTACCGCACCCAGGAGGTACTCTAATATAGACTGGCACCGCACCCAGGAGGCTGAGCCTCTAATAGAGACTGGTACCTGCACCCAGGAGGCTGAGCCTCTAATATAGAGACTGGACCTGCACCCAGGAGGCTGAGCCTCTAATATGAGATGGTACCCGCACCCAGGAGCTAGCCCTAATATAGAGATGCACCCGCACCAGGAGGCTGAGCCTCTATATAGAGACTGCACCCGCACCAGGAGGCTGAGCCTCTATTATAGAGACTGACACCGCACCCAGGAGGCTGAGCCTCTATATAGAGACTGGCCCGCACCCAGAGGCTGAGCCTCTAATAAGAGACTGGACCCGCACCCAGGAGGCTGAGCCTCTAATAAGAGACTGGCACCCGCACCCAGGAGCTGAGCCTCTAATATAGAGACTGCACCCGCACCCAGGAGGCTGAGCCTATAGAGACTGGCACCGCACCCAGGAGCTGAGCCTCTAATATAGAGACTGGTACCTGCACCGGAGGCTGAGCCTCTAATTAGAGACTGGCACCCGCACCCAGGAGGCTGAGCCTCTAATTAGAGACTGGCACCCGCACCCAGGAGGCTGAGCCTCTATTATAGAGACTGGACCCGCACCCAGGAGGCTGAGCCTCTAATATAGAGACTGGACCCGACCCAGGAGGCTGAGCTCTCTAATATAGAGATTGGCACCCGCACCCAGGGCTGAGCCTCTAATATAGAGACTGGCACCCGCACCCAGGAGGCTGAGCCTCTAATATAGAGACTGGCACCCGCACCCAGGAGGCTGAGCCTCTAATATAGAGACTGGTACCTGCACCCAGGAGGCTGAGCCTCTAATATAAGACTGGCACCTGCACCCAGGAGGCTGAGCCTCTAATATAGAACTGCACCCGCACCCAGGAGGCTGAGCCTCTAATATAGAGACTGGCACCCGCACCCAGGAGGCTGAGCCTCTAATATAGAGACTGGCACCGCACCCTGGAGGCTGAGCCTCTAATATAGAGACTGGTACCCGCACCCAGGAGGCTGAGCCTCTAATATAGAGACTGGCACCCGCACCCAGGAGGCTGAGCCTCTAATGTAGAGACTGGTACCTGCACCTAGGAGGCTGAGCCTCTAATATAGAGACTGGTGCCTGCACCCAGGAGGCTAAGCCTCTAATATAGAGATTGGTACCTGCACCCAGAGGCTGAGCCTCTGATATAGAGACATGCACCCGCACCTAGGAGGCTGAGCCTCTAATATAGAGACTGGTACCCGCACCCAGGAGGCTGAGCCTCTGATATAGAGACTGGTACCCGCACCCAGGAGGCTGAGCCTCTAATATTGAGACTGGCACCCGCACCCAGGAGGCTGAGCCTCTAATATAGAGACTGGCACCCGCACCCAGGAGACTGAGCCTCTAATATAGAGACTGGCACCCGCACCCAGGAGGCTGAGCCTCTAATATAGAGACTGACACCCGCACCCAGGAGGCTGAGCCTCTAATATAGAGACTGGTACCTGCACTCAGGAGGCTGAGCCTCTAATATAGAGACTGGCACCTGCACTCAGGAGGCTGAGCCTCTAATATAGAGACTGGTACCTGCACTCAGGAGGCTGAGCCTCTAATATAGAGACTGGCACCTGCACTCAGGAGGCTGAGCCTCTAATATAGAGACTGGCACCCGCACCCAGGAGGCTGAGCCTCTAATATAGAGACTGGCATCCGCACCCAGGAGGCTGAGCCTCTAATATAGAGACTGGCACCCGCACCCAGGAGGCTGAGCCTCTAATATAGAGACTGGCACCCGCACCCAGGAGGCTGAGCCTCTAATATAGAGACTGGCACCCGCACCCAGGAGGCTGAGCCTCTAATATAGAGACTGGCACCCGCACCCAGGAGGCTGAGCCTCTAATATAGAGACTGGCACCCGCACCCAGGAGGCTGAGCCTCTAATATAGAGACTGACACCCGCACCCAGGAGGCTGAGCCTCTAATATAGAGACTGACACCTGCACTCTGGAGGCTGAGCCTCTAATATAGAGACTGGCACCTGCACTCAGGAGGCTGAGCCTCTAATATAGAGACTGGTACCTGCACTCAGGAGGTTGAGCCTCTAATATAGAGACTGGCACCTGCACTCAGGAGGCTGAGCCTCTAATATAGAGACTGGCATCCACACCCAGGAGGCTGAGTCTTGTTTTCTTGTTTTTTATTTTTATGTTGTTCATTGTATGGTGATCATGGCTGTGCAGTGTGATTCTCCATTGCTTGAAAATCATAGGTTGGGCTGCACAGGAGGAGTGTAATGGCGGGTCTGGGGGTGTTCAGGAGACACCAGTAGCAATGGTATCCCTTCTGCATAAAGTGTTGGTGCCATTAGGTGCGTGGGACAGCGGTCCCCTGAGCCGCACACTTTAAATGATGGTGTCGCAGATTGACTGTGGGATGGCAGCAGCTGATGGGGCTCTGTTCTGTTTGCTGCTGTTAATTCAGATGGTGACTGCCAGGAATGATGCGGGCACAGCACCTGAACCTGCTTCAAAGATGAAGACACAACAGTGGGTTTAATAATAATAATATGTAATAAGTTGGTAAGGAATTATTGGGACCCTGGCTTCCCATCTGATAAACATTACTAGACCTTGTAATACATCAGTAACCCAGAAGATGTGTAATAAAAGGTGATGGGTTTCACGTTTGTGTTTCCAACAGGTGCCCATGCAGAGTCCTCTCGGCACCCCCTACCTTCAGGGTGGGGAGAATAATGGGGAGCTTGCGCTAACCGGATCCCAGGTCTCCGTGACCCGACGTCCAAGCAGTGCCGGGAGCGCCAAGCACATGTCACGTTCCATCTCCGTCATCACTGATACCCGGAGCAGAGGAAACCAAGTGGTAAGAAGTCGCCGTGCCGCTCCATGTAAATATGCATGAGGAACACTTCTGCTTGTAGGGCTTCCATTTCTTTTCCATTCCACAAGGGCTCGTGATTTGCAAGACGAAGTTGTCATATAATGTATTATAAATGGGGACAAAAAGTTCCAAGTGGTGTAGAATTGAAAATAAAAGTTAATTTTTGCTGTTTTATTTTGGGGGGGGGGGGGTGTTTATGACATTTTGCAATAAAAATTATCTGGTCACTTTTTTGTATAGGTCAGCACAGTAATAGAAATACTGAAAATATTTACAGGATATATAATATTATTTTTATTTATTTTGTTTAATCCTTGCAGTCGCCATATTCCGAGAACCGTGACTTTATTTTTCGCTCGATAGCTGTAGTTTGTTTATCTCCATTTTTTGGTCTATTCCTTTTTACTCCATTTTTTGATAGGTGAAGTGATAAAAATACAGTAATTCCGCCGCTTCAGTTTTTTTTCCACTTTTGCATTCAATAAATATTTTTTATTTTAGTTCTTACAATTACACACATAGCCAGACCGTATATGTTAATTTTTTTTTATTTATTTTTTAGACATCACTATGGGTTCTTTTTAATATAGGGTTTTAAAAAACGGTAGAAGATATGCGGCACTAAACTGGCGAAGCGTCACAATGATTACTGGGTTTCTTGAGGTCCCAGAAGTCGATTAAAAGCCAGGAATATCCATTTCAGATTTATTTAGGTAAAGAGTAACCCCTTTCTAGCCATATTGCTCTGGCATCTGATTTCTCTCCTCAACAGAGGGACTCGCCCCGAGCCATCAATAACCTTCGCCGGTCCAACAGTACCACCCAGGTGACACCAGGCAGCGGCTCTCTCTTCAGGTATTGGCGGCGTAGGCTGCGGGGCTGCGCTGCCCTTTGTCCGGACGGACAGACTGCAGATCATTAACAGCCTGCTCATATTCCTACCTTTGTGTTCCCAGCTGCTACCCCCGGGGGTATACATACATGAGGGTGGGGGGCCGCTCATGGCTGCAGGAATGTGACAGATGTTCTGAGGGATGAGGTGCAGGGGATGGACCACTCATTGTCAGACCCTGAAGGTTATCTCCTTCCTCTCCTTACACAAAAGGTGAAGGTAGGGGCTTATCTACCCTCCCCCATAATTCCTTGTCAGGTGCTGCATTAACAACTCAGATTGGAGTGGGGTACAACTTGTAATCACTGTTCAAAACCCAGCTTTCCTCCCCATCCGTACCTAGTAAGACAAGGTGTTACTCGTAGTCCATGGGCAGGGCGGGTGGATGTTAATGTGACACCTAGGAGGTCTACTTTACGCACAGGTGCAGAATATTGTCACCCAGTTTTCTTAAAAGAACCTGCTACTCAGGACTGTGGGAGAGCTGGGTGACAGCCCCGGGGGAGGTCTTAATGGTTTCATCTGTTGTGTGCCATTTCTAATCTTCTGCCCCCTCGTCTCACTCAGTGGGGATCAGCGCGAGGATTTCTTAGCCTTTTTTGAGAGCAGCTCCATGGGAAGGAAGAAGCTACATGGACTGGCCAAGACGTCCCCGGAGAAGAAGGCCACGTGGAATATACTGGTATGTGCTCAATGACTTACCCGCCATATCTATCTTAGGACAGGATTGTGTTTACCATTCTAGTCTGTGCTTGCAGGATCTATGCTTCATGTCAGTGAACAATATTATACTCTTTTACTGTTTTCACAGCTGCTGAGAGTTTGCTACCAGTCCAAAGAAACCCCCATCAGCAACACAAATCTTCATAGTTTGCTCCTCCGCTGCCCCTGGTGTCTGTTACAGCCTGCAGCGTGGCATCTCATCGTCAGCGCTGCAGGCAGGAGATCAGCGGCTCGTGCCGTCCGCTCTATCAGAGCCACTCGGTGATTGGCTGCAGTGACGTCAGCGGTGCAGACTGTAACAAACAAAAGGAGGAGCTGTGAAGAGTTATAACTTTTTTATTATTCCATCCACGTAGCCATATGAGGGCTTGTTTTTTGCAGGACAAGTGGTATTTTCTCCTTCGCCTCATTGGGGGACACAGGACCATAGGTATAAACTGCTGCCACTGGGAGGCTGACACTAAGTTAATATAAAGAAAGTTAGCTCCTCCTCTGCAGTATACACCCTTGTGCTGTCTCCAAGAGACCCAGGTTCTTGCTTAGTGTCCGTAGGAGGCACACGGGTCTGGTCTTTAGACTCAAATTTCTTTTTATTTCATTTTTCAGTTTTAACTTTTTACCTTTTTGATTTCTATTTATCCAATGGACGACTGGGGCGACGGATCCTTTCAAGGTTCTGCTCTCCCCGAACCATCAACAGGCGAGCACGGGAGGGTCGCCTCCCCGTATCCTCTCCTGCGACATGGGATGCCATGCCTGGGCTTCTTTTTAGGGGCGACAGGTCCCTTAAAGGGCACCGATCTTCCGGCACCCTTACGGACAAGCACATGGAGTGTCGCCTCCATGTATCTTTTTCCGCAGCCAGGCCTAATGCCGGACATTAGCCCTGTCCCATCCTAGGGGATTTAACCCCTTGGATGTACAGATGCCCCTTTATGGCATCCGTGCAGCCCCCACTGCACCACCACTGTTAAAGTGGATGGTGCAAGGAGGCGGACGGCCCCTCTCCACCTCCCTATTAAAGGGACGGTGGATTGAGGATGATCCCTGCACCGTCCAAGACCAGCAGCGGCAGCAGGAGGACATGTACCCGCCTCATATCGCTGGCTTACCTGTCACCCGGCAGCTTCTCCGGGTAAGTGCCGGGGCTTGGAGGGCTCTGGGCAGGCGGTCTGGAGAGGCGCTGGATAGAGGGGGGCTTCTGGCGGCGCGACGCTCCCTGTTCCTTCTGGCATCGGCACCGATAAATTTAGCTCCCGGCTTCGGCCTTACTGTAGGCCGCATTTCTTTACTCCTCCCCTGTGATGACGCATCCTGGCGGCTCCGCCCACTTCTCTGGCACTTCTCTTGCAGGATGAGAAGCGCCTTTCTGTCGGCGGCCATCTCCCCTCCTCCCACGGACCCTCCGGACTCATGCAGGCATCCGGCAGTGGTCACTGATTCATCGTGCAGGGGACTTCACCAGTACTCTCTGGGAGTTGAGGTGCCACAGACGGATCCGGGACGCAGGACCTGGGTAAGGGAGCACTGCTCTATACTCCCCTCCCTCCTCCATGCAGTAACCCTTTCACAACAGGAATACCTGTTTTTCTTAAAGGGGACACATAGAAGGGTACAATGTCCCAGCCCAAGGGATCCAAAAAGGCTAACAAGACTATGGCAGTCTTCTTTACTTCGTGTACCTTCTGCCAGTCTGTGTTTTCCAAGGCTCAGAGTTCCCCGCTCTGCAATGCCTGTGACCCTAAGTGCGCTCAAGAGCTCTCCGCCGCTACCGAGCCCAGTGTTCCTTGCCCCCCTGAGTGGGCTTCGTCACTGTCACAATCCATGGCTTCTCTGGCCAAAGCGATTTAATCCCTCTGTGATCCCCCTGGGGACCGGAGTGTGCGCAGGTCTGATACGGAAGGATCCTCCCCCACACGGGTACAGTCGGCTAGGAGGGGCCGAAAGCACTCTAGAAGCCTACAGATGTCTAGGAAAAGGATCCACAGCACGTCTCCAGAGCAGTCACGTGCCTTTTCATCTGCGAGCTCGGCTTCTCGCTCTTCTTCTCCAGGGGTCAGTAGCGAACGCTATTCTGAGTACTAATCGGACGGCTCTTTGGACCTAGATTTGCCAGACTTCCAGAAAACTGTGGATAATTGATCCGACTCAGTTCTGGATCAAGCCGTGTCTTTTAAGAGGACTTAACGCCCTCACAGGCATTTTCCGTTCACCCTGAGTTTAAGGCCATAGTTAATCGCCACAGGGAGCGGCTGGACAAAAACCTCTCTAAGCGAAATATCCCTTCTCAGCTGAGTAGAGGAAGGATTGGGCTGAATCCCCGGTCGTAGACCCTCCAGTGTCTTGCCTGGCATCCAAGACACTTCTATCTGTGCCTGATCATGGGTCATCCATTAAAAATCCCACAGACCATCAAATAGAACATTTGGCTAGATCTGTCTTTAAAGCCTCAGGGTCGGCCCTCTGCCTTTCATTCGCTGCAGCATGGGTTGCTAAGGCAATAGTCTTCTGGGCAGATACCCTAGCCAAAACAATTCAGTGCTGTAATATTCCCCCTGAGGCTGTACATTTTGCCAGTCAAATTTCCTGGGCTGCAGATTACCTAGTACACGCTTCTTTGGATGCAGCTGGCTGCTCTGCCCTGACTGCAGCGAATGCCATCACGATCAGAAGAGCATTATGGCTTAGAGAATGGAAAGTGGACTCTGCATCAAAAAAGTCCCTAACTTCTCCTCCCTATCAGAGTGGCCGCTTATTTGGAGAGAAGCTGGATCAGCTTATTTCTGACGCCACGGGAGGAAAGAGCAAATTTCTTCCCCAACAAAGGCTCAGGCGTCCCTTTTGGAGACAGCAACAGTTCCGTTTCCGATCCTTTCGTTCCAACCCTTGGAGAATTTGAGGAGGTACTTGCCAGGGAAAGGGAGAACCCGATCAGACGCTTTCAAAGAGGAAAGTGCTTCAGCGTCCTATATCCCTTTTCTCCTGAGCTCACCGCCAACTAGACAGCTTCTCCGACTGTGGACCCGCCAGTTTCCAGACTGTCCACCAGCACGGTCCTCCCGCTTACTAGTGGAGCATCCCTCAAGTATTCCAACGACATTATTATTGAATCTACATTATGCCCGGCCTTTGCCTCCACCTGGGTCTCGAAGTCCATATCTAAATGGGCCAAACAACTCCGTCAGGGCATTCTTGCTGGAGCTCGACCGGAGGAACTGGCCGATCTCGCCAACCAAATTTCTCACGCAGGGAAGTACTTGGTATCAAGCTCAGGCATCTAGCAATATCGTGGCTGTAAGATGGACAATGTTGCTTAAGGCATGGCAGGTGGATTTGTCGTCAAAAAGTCCCTTAACAGCCTCCCTTTCCTGGGGTCATGTCTGTTCGGCTCCATGTTGGACCAAATTGTTAAGGACACCACTGGGGGAACGAGTTCGCTTCTTCCCCAGTCTAAATCTCGCCAACCCCTCTGAAGCGTCATTTTCGGTCCTTTCGCCGTCTCGCGGCGACAGAGGATTTTCTCACCAGCAGAGGCCGCAGGCTCGCCGGGATAGGAAGAAGGTTTCCTTTAAGACCACTCCTTCCTGGCGTTCCCATAACACCCAAGGCAGATCCACGAGGCATAGACCTGGCAGATCTTCCTCCGCCTGACTCGTATTGAGACCCCAGCGTATCTCCCAGCCTGTGTGGTCGTCTATTTTTTTCAGAGACGTTTGGCTTGCCTCGGTGGAGGAAGCATGGGTCAGGGAGGTTGTATCCTCAGGATACAAAATAGAGTTTTCTTCGAATCCCAGCCCCCAAGAGATCCTTCTCTGGTACCGGGGATCTTTGCATCCATCGCCTCCCTTCTCAGTTCGGGGGTAATCGTTCCCGTCCCAGACCGGGAATGTTTCACAGGTTTCTATTCAAACCTGTTTGTGGTGCCGAAAAAAACACGACGCGGTTCGGCCTATCCTGGATCTCAAGTTGCTAAACAAAAGGGTCCGCCTGTGGCATTTCAGGATCGAGTCCCTTCGTTCAGTAATTGCTTCCATGGAGGCGCAGGAATTCCTGTGCTCCATAGACATCCAAGACGCCTATCTCCATTTCCCAATTTTCCAAGGGCATCAAAGATACCTACGTTTTGCGGTGCAGCAGGACCATTTCCAGTTTGTCACCCTGCCGTTCGGTCTCGCAACCGCTCCCAGTGTTTTCACAAAAATCATGGCAGCGTTGATGGCCATTTTGAGGATCAGAGGCCTGGTGCTCATACTGTACCTCAACGATATTCTCATCAAAGCTCCTTCCTTTTCTCAGTCCCAGGAAAGCCTGGCCATCGTTCTCGACACCCTGTTCCGTTTCGGGTGGCTTGTCAACAGGAAAAAGTCCTGCCTTGTTCTGACTCAGCGCCTGATTTTTCTAGGCATGCTGTTCGACACCTGTCAGACGAGTGTTTTCCTTCCCAAAGAAAAGACCTCAATCCTCCAGCAGGGAGTTCGCTCTCTACAGGGCCCTCAGTGCCCTTCCTTCTGCTCCGCCATGAAGGTTCTGGGGAGGATGGTGGCGGCGTCGGAAGCAATCCCTTTTGCTCAGTTCCACTCAAAACCGCTTCAGCAGGCCATCCTTTTGCAGTGGGACAGGTCTGTTCTCTCTCTGGATCGTCCGATTCGGCTCTCTTCCCGAGTCAGAAAGTCTCTAAATTGGTGGCTGTCATCCCACCTCATCTTTCAGGGCCGGTCCTTCCTTCCCGTTCACTGGCAGGTGATGACGAGGGACGCCAGCCTTCTCGTCTGGGGGGTGGTATTTCGCCATCTGACGGTCCAAGGAACTTGGTCAGCACAGGAATCCTCTCTGCCGATCAATGTTCTCGAGATCAGGGCCATTCTTCTGTCCCTCCGTCACTGGGAAAGGCTTCACTGGGGTCTGCCAATCCGAGTTCAGATGGACAATGCCACGACGGTGGCATACAGTCAGGGTCAGAAATATTTGGACAGTGACACAATTTTCGCGAGTTGGGCTCTGCATGCCACCACATTGGATTTGAAATGAAACCTCTACAACAGAATTCAAGTGCAGATTGTAACGTTTAATTTGAAGGGTTGAACAAAAATATGTGTTAGAAAATGTAGGAATTGTACACATTTCTTTACAAACACTCCACATTTTAGGAGGTCAAAAGTAATTGGACAAATAAACATAACCCAAACAAAATATTTTTATTTTCAATATTTTGTGGCGAATCCTTTGGAGGCAATCACTGCCTTAAGTCTGGAACCCATGGACATCACCAAACGCTGGGTTTCCTCCTTCTTAATGCTTTGCCAGGCCTTTACAGCCGCAGCCTTCAGGTCTTGCTTGTTTGTGGGTCTTTCCCTCTTAAGTCTGGATTTGAGCAAGTGAAATGCATGCTCAATTGGGTTAAGATCTGGTGATTGACTTGGCCATTGAAGAATGTTCCACTTTTTTGCACTCATGAACTCCTGTGTAGCTTTGGCTGTATGCTTGGGGTCATTATCCATCTGTACTATGAAGCGCCATCCAATCAAGTTTGCAGCATTTGGCTGAATCTGGGCTGAAAGTATATCCCGGTACACTTCAGAATTCATCCGGCTACTCTTGTCTGCTGTTATGTCATCAATAAACACAAGTGACCCAGTGCCATTGAAAGCCATGCATGCCCATGCCATCACGTTGCCTCCACCATGTTTTACAGAGGATGTGGTGTGCCTTGGATCATGTGCCGTTCCCTTTCTTCTCCAAACTTTTGGCTTCCCATCATTCTGGTACAGGTTGATCTTTGTCTCATCTGTCCATAGAATACTTTTCCAGAACTGAGCTGGCTTCTGGAGGTGTTTTTTAGCAAATTTAACTCTGGCCTGTCTATTTTTGGAATTGATGAATGGTTTGCATCTAGATGTGAACCCTTTGTATTTACTTTCATGGAGTCTTCTCTTTACTGTTGACTTAGAGACAGATACACCTACTTCACTGAGAGTGTTCTGGACTTCAGTTGATGTTGTGAACGGGTTCTTCTTCACCAAAGAAAGTATGCGGCGATCAGCCACCACTGTTGTCATCCGTGGACGCCCAGGCCTTTTTGAGTTCCCAAGCTCACCAGTCAATTCCTTTTTTCTCAGAATGTACCCGACTGTTGATTTTGCGACTCCAAGCATGTCTGCTATCTCTCTGATGGATTTGTTCTTTTTTTTCTGCCTCAGGATGTTCTGCTTCACCTCAATTGAGAGTTCCTTTGACCGCATGTTGTCTGGTCACAGCAACAGCTTCCAAATGCAAAACCACACACCTCGAATCCACCACAGACCTTTTCACTACTTCATTGATTACAGGTTAACGAGGGAGATGCCTTCAGAGTTAATTGCAACCCTTAGAGTCCATTGTCCAATTACTTTTGGTCCCTTGAAAAAGAGGAGGCTATGCATTACAGAGCTATGATTCCTAAACCCTTTCTCCGATTTGGATGTGGAAACTCTCATATTACAGCTGTGAGTGTGCACTTTCAGCCCATATTATATATATAATTGTATTTCTGAACATGTTATTGTAAACAGCTAAAATAACAACACTTGTGTCACTGTCCAAATATTTCTGGCCCTGACTGTATGTCAATCAGCAGGGAGGGACTCGGAGTACCTTGGCGATGGCCAAGGTATCCAAGATCCTCCTCTAGGCAGAGGCAATGGTCCCGGCGATATCCGTATTGCATATACCCGGCGTGGACAACTGGGCCACCGATTTTCTCAGCCGCGAAGGTCTCGCAGCAGGAGAGTGGTCCATGCATCAGGAGGTCTTCCATCAGATTTGCCGTCGATTGTGTACTCCGGATGTGGACCTCATGGTGTTCCCGCTGAACAGGAAGGTTCCACGGTTCGTCTCCAGGTCCCGCGATCCTCTCGCGGTGGGTGCCGACGCTCTGGCCATTCCTTGGTCGCAGTTCGTGCTTCCCTATCTGTTTCCTCCCCTTCTTCCCAGGCTACTGAAGATCATGGTGGAGGGGGTGCCGGTCATACTGATCACACCAGATTGGCCCAGAAGGTCTTGGTTTGCAGACATCGTCAACCTTCTAGCGGACGCTCCCTGGAGTCTCCCAGACAGACCGGATCTTCTGTCCCAAGGACAGATCTGCCACCACAATTCTCGGTCACTTAATTTGATGGCGTGACTGTTGAGACCGCGGTGCTGAGAGCGTCCGGTTTTTCAGATCTGGTGGTTAACACCATTATCCAGGCTAGGAAACCGTTGTCTTCCAGTGTCTATTAAAGGACCTGGAAAGCCTATTTCCGCTGGTGTGAGTCTCATCGCATTCCGACTATGTCCTTTCCCTTTTGCATTTCTCCAAGCGGGACTTGATGCTGGCCTTGCCCTTAGTTCACTAAAGGGCCAGATGTCAGCACTTTCCATTCTTTTCCAGAAGAATATATCCACCCGCTCTCAGGTCAGAACCTTTCTTCAGGGAGTTGCGCATGCGTCTCCCCCGTACCGTACTACAGTGGATCCCTGAGACCTCAATTTAGTTCTGAAGGCCCTGAGGGGTTCTCCCTTTAAACCGCTCTGAGAGGTTTCCCTATCCTTTCTATCTTGGATGGTGGCGTTTCTGGTAGCAATCACCTCCATCAGGCGCGTCTCGGTGTTGGCGGCTCTTTCTTGTCGCCCCCCCACCCCTTTCTTGGTTCTTCACCAGGATAAGGTGATTTTGCGGCCCCTTCCTTCCTAAGGTGGTGTCCACTTTTCACCTGAATGAAGACATTGTTCTCACTTCTTTTTGTCCTGCTCCATCTCATCCTCTGGAGCGTTCGTTGAACAAGCTAGATCTGGTCAGGGCGGTGAGGGTCTGTCTGGCTAGGACCGCCCCCTTTAAGATAACTGACTCACTTTTCGACATTCCAGAAGGCTACGATTGCTCTCTGGATCAGAACAGCGATTTTGGAGGCTTACCGGGTCAAGGAGAGTGCCCCCCCTTTGGAATTAAGGCTCACTCTACCCGGGCAGTTGGCACCTCCTGTGCGGTACAGCTTAGGGCAACCGCCCTACAGCTTTGCAAAGCTGCAACTTGGTCTTCCGTTCACACGTTTGCAAAATTTTATAGGGTACACACCTACTCTTCGGCGGACGCCATCCTAGGCAGAAAGATCTTGCAGGCGTCAGTGGTGAGTTGAACGGAGATTCAGCTGTTCCCTCCCCAGGGATAGAGAAAACAGGATTTTTGGTTGCTTACTGTAAAATCTGTTTCTTGGAGCCTTCATTGGGGGACACAGCACCCTCCCATGTTTACCAGCTCCTTGTTCTGTGTTCTATTGTCACAGTTTGGATGGTTTGTTTTTGTTTTTCTCTTTCTTTTTGATTATCTTACTGCTTTCTCACTAACTGATTAACTTTGTGCCAGTCGGTGGGGTGTATACTGCAGAGGAGGAGCTAACTTTTTTGTGCATAGTGTCAGCTTCCTAGTGGCTGCAGCATTCACCCATTGTTCCTGTGTCCCCCAATGAAGGCTCCGAGAAACAGATTTTCTTCATCGCCTCATTGGGGGACACAGGACCATGGGTGTTATGCTGCTGCCACTAGGAGGACACTAAGCAAATACACAAAAAAAGTTAACTCCTCCTTCTGCATTATACACCCTCTGCTGGCTCTGTTCTGAACCAGTTCTTGCTTAGTGTCTGTAGGAGGCACTAGGGTCTGATCAGACCCCAACGTTCTTATTTTATTTTTAATTTTTTACTTTTTACATGGAATAACGGGCGACGGGGCTTTTCAAGGTCCCGATCTCCCAAGATCGTCAACAGGCGGGAACGCGGAGTGTCGCCTCACTGTACCCCCTCCTGCAACCTTTACATCTGCCTGGGCTTTCATCAGGGGCGACTGATCCTTTAATGGGTCCGATCTGCCCGCACCGACAACGGACGGGAACATGGGGTGTCACCCCCACGTAACCCCTTCCGGAGCCAGGCCCCTCAGTCTGTTACGGTTCCCGGGCAGCAGCACAGAGGCTTACCTGCGGCATCTATGGGACCCCACTGCACCACCACTGTGACAGCGGCTGGTGACAGGAAACAAAGAGCCCTCTCCACCTCCCTATCAAAGGGATGGTGGATTGAGGAGAAAAGGAGTGCATCAGATCCTCCTTTTGTGCAGCCACACAGCGCTCCCGACTCTGCTACATCCCAAGGAGCACCGCAGAGTGAGTACAGCAGCGGGGGGGAGGGAGAGCACCTTTCCCCCTCCCTCTCCGGGGTCTGGTGTAGTGTCCGTGTCCCTGGGGGGGATTGTTCCTGTCCTTAGCGGTTGCCAGGGCCGACAGACGTTCCCTCCTATCACTGCCACGGCCGTCACTGCGGCTGCGGGCTTAAATTTAGTCCCCGGCTTTAGGCCACGTTAGGCCCAAACCCGCCCTCCCGGCTCTCTCCGCCCCCTTTTCGATGCGCTTAGTACAGGAGGAGGCGGTACTCCCTCCTCCTCGTCCTTTACTCCGCCCTCAAAGTAGAGGAGGATCCTGGGTTCAATCCGGACCACCCAGTGTCCTTCAAAAGGACAAATCGCCCTCACAGGTTTTTCGCCAACCATCCCGAATTTACGGGTATTGTGCAAAGGCATAGAAGTCGCCCAGATAAGTGGTTCACGGGCCAAAAGCCACTCGAGACGCGATACCCCTTTGCATCCTCTCTAAACAAGGAGTGGACCGAGTCCCCTGCCGTGGACCCACCCATATCGAGACTAGCTTCAAAAACTCTCCTCTCTCTGTCGGATTGATTTTCCATCAAAAATCCCACTGATCGCCAGATTGACAACCTGGCGAGGTCAGTCTTCGAGGCTGCCGGAACAGCACTTTTTCCTTCCTTTGCCACCACTTGGGTAGCCAGAGCGATAGCAACCTGGGCAGAGGCCCTAGTTGGAATCAGTCGACACAATAGTCTACCTCCTGAGGTATCCAGTCTCGCCTACCAAATCGCCCGGGCCGGTGATTACGTTGTCCATGCCTCTCTAGATGCTGATAATTGCGCTGCAATTCCACGGGGGTAAAGAGTAAATTTCTTCCCTAACGTAGATCTACTCGACCTTTTCGGAACCAAATTCAGGTTTGCTCCCGACCCTTTCACGGCTCCACAAACCGGTCCTCCTCACCGCCTTGGCGGGTTCGGCCCGTCCCCCACAGGGACAGGAGTTCGCATCCTTCATTCAAACCATCTAACTCCTGGAGAAACAGATCTCCCCTGTCCAGACCTAAGACCACTCCTTCCCGCAAGTTCTCTCAATGAATCCCTGCCGTGTCCGGAGGACACGGACAGGGTAGGCGGACGTCTACTCTTGTTCTCTCAAGTCTGGCTTGACCTCGTGTCCTTCGGATACAAAATCGAATTCGAGTTTCCCCCGCCAACACCTTTCTTCCAGTCTCGTATCCCAAAGACAAGGGCACTGGCAGCCCCTTTCTATCAGGCCATACATGCCCTCTGCAAAAGCGCGGTCATTGTCACATTTCCTCCCACGGAAAGGTTCAAGGTTTTCTACTCAAACCTGGTCGTGGTCCCAAAAATGGACGGAACCATGTGCCCCATCTTAGATCTAAAGCTGTTGAACAAATTTATCAGAGTACGCCACTTCAGGATGGAATCCCTCCGTTCAGTCATCGCCTCTCTGGAGAAAGAAGAATATCTTGCGTCCATCGACATCAAAGACGCATATCTTCACATACCGATCTTCCCAAGTCACCAGCGTTTTCTACGCTTTGCGATCGGAGACGAACATTTTCAATTTACTGCTCTGCCCTTCGGTCTCCGCCACCGCCCCCATAGTGTTTACAAAGGTCATTGCGGCTGTCATGTCCATTATACACTCTCGAGGTGTGGTAATCCTACCCTACCTGGACGATCTTCTCGTCAAGGGCCCGTCATATCGAGCTTGTGCAGAGAGTGTCACTATTGCCATCGACACTGTCTCGCCTAGGGTGGCTAGTGAACCTAAAAAAGTCCTCCCCAGTCCCATCCCAGCAAATTTCCTTTTTGGGGATGATCCTGGACACTTACCGAGGGTTGGTATTTCTCCCTTCAGAGAAGATATCCTCCTTGTCCCGGGGAGTTCAACTGCTAATTCTTGACAGGTCTCACTCCCTGCAGTTCGCCATGCAGGTGTTGGGGAAAATAGCATCCATCGAGGCAGTGCTGTTTGCCCAATATCACCTCCGTCCCCTCCAGCAGGCGTTAATTTCAGCCTGGGACAAAGATCCAGCCTCCCTGGATCACCGCTTTCGTCTGACAGCCAGGATCAGACACTCCCTCAAGTGGTCGTCACTGGATCAGGGAAGGTCCTTCCTTCCGGTACACTGGCTAGTAGTGACCACCGACGCCAGTCTCCTCGGATGGGGAGCGATATTTCGACACCACACGGCTCAGGGACATTGGTCTATTCAGGAAGCCAACCTCCCAATCAATGTCCTCGAGATCCGTGCAATATGGCTAGCTCTTCACCGTTTCCATCACCTCTTAGCAGGTTGTCCCATTCGGATCCAATCAGACAACGCCACAGCCAATCAATACATCAGTACATCAATTGCCAGGGAGGCACACGAAGCAGAAGAGCGATGCTCGAAGTGACGCACATTCTGCAATGGGCCGAGACGAACCACTCGCTCATCTCGGCAGTTCACATTCCGGGAGTAGAAAATTGGGCGGCGGACTTTCTCAGTCACCAGGGCATAGCTTCCGGAGAGTGGTCTCTTCATCCGGAAGTCTTTCTTCAGATTTGTCAGCGTTGGGGCACTCCGGACGTCGACCTCATGGCCTTCAGAGCAAACGCCAAAGTTCCAGCGTTTGTAGCCCGGTCTCGCGACCCATTAGCCATCGGCTCCGATGCGCTAGTACTACCATGGAGCCAATTCCTTTTTCCCTACATCTTTCCTCCACTTCCGCTGATCCCTCGGGTCAACCGAAAAATCAAGGCGGAGGGCATTCCAGTAATCCTCGTCGCTCTGGATTGGCCACGCCAAGCGTGGTATGCGGAGCTAGTACATCTAGTCGCCGACGTCCCTTGGCGGTTACTGAATCGTCCAGACCTCCTCTCCCAGGGACCCATTTGCTACCAGAACTCGAGAGTCCTGAGTTTAACGGCCTGGCCATTGAATCCTGGATCCTAGCACAGGCCGGTTTCTCACAACGAGTGGTCTCTACCATGATCAACGCTAGGAAGCCTGTTTCCATGCGTCTTTATCATCGTGTTTGGAAGACTTTCTTCTCATGGTGTAAAGATAACGGTCGGTCTCCTTTGGTGTTCTCCACCGTTTCCATTTTCGAGTTCCTTCAGGCAGGCTTAGACTCTGGCCTAGCACTGGCCTCTCTCAAAGGTCAAATTTCAGCTCTATCCGTCCTGTTCCAACAACGGATAGCTTTTAAGCCGCAGGTTAAGACATTCATCCAAGGCGTGTCCCATCTTGTCCCTCCATGCAAGATGCCCTTGGGACCTTAACTTGGTCCTCAGTGCCTTACAAGAGACCCCCTTCGAGCCCATGCTTGAGGTTTCTCTCTCTCTCTTCTTTCGTGGAAAGTTGCCTTTCTTATGGCAATAACGTCCATCAGACGGGTCTCGGAACTGGCAGCTTTGTCTTGCAAACCTCCTTTTTTGATTTTTCCACCAAGACAAGGTGGTGCTCTGGACGTCTATCTTTTTTGCCCAAGGTCGTCTCGGTTTTTCATCTGAATGAAGACATAGTTCTGCCTTCATTCTGTCCAGCCCCGGTCCATCGTACTGAGAAAGCTCTTCACACTTTGGACCTGGTCAGGGCCCTCAGGAGGTACATTTCCAGAACATCTCCTTTCCGCAAATCGGATACCCTGTTTGTGCTTCCGGAGGGACCCAGGAAAGGTCTACCTGCTTCTAAGGGCACGATTGCCAGATGGATTTGTTCAGCGATCCAAGAAGCTTACCGTGTCAAAGGTCAGCCTATCCCGGCGGGGATTAAGGCTCACTCCACTCGATCAGTGGGGGCCTCCTGGGCCATTCGGCACCAGGCCTCCGCTCAGCAAGTGTGCAGGGCTGCAACGTGGTCCAGTCTTCACACGTTTGCTTAGCATTACAACATTCATGCTTTAGCCTCTTCAGATGCGGCCCTTGGCAGACAGATTCTGCAATCCGCAGTTTCGCATCTGTAAGACTGCCTTCTAGTCAACTAGTCTTTTAAGGCATTGGGTGCGTGAGGTCTCACACGTTGTGATGTTTTCCCACCCAGGGACTGCTTTAGGATGTCCCATGGTCCTGTGTCCCCCAATTAGGCGATGGAGAAACAGGGATTTTTGTGTGTACTCACCGTAAAATCCTTTTCTGCGAGCCACTCATTGGGGGACACAGCACCCACCCTGTTTGGCCATTTGGCTTGTAGTTATTGTTGGTTTTGGCATATTGCACTTATGTTTATGAGCTCCTACTGCTTTGGCCCCGAACTGGTTCAGAACAGAGCCAGCAGAGGGTGTATACTGCAGAAGGAGGAGTTAACTTTTTTTGTCTATTTGCTTAGTGTCCTCCTAGTGGCAGCAGCATAACACCCATGGTCCTGTGTCCCCCAATGAGTGGCTTGGAGAAAAGGAATTTACGGTGAGTACACACAAAAATCCCTGTTTACAGGAAGCAACCAAAATCCTGGGTTTTTTTTCCACTTTCAACTGTATTTGCTGGTCCCCTTAGGGGACTTGAAATTACAATTGTCTAATCGTTTCTACTATACTTGGTAATACTCAGTATTGCTATGTATAGCCAAAAGCACAGTCATCAGCAGACTTACAGCTGTCAGGGCAACCTATTAGTGCCACGCAATCACGTCACGGACACGCCAGTGTGCACATACAATGAAACGACCCCTGCCGGCAGGCATTAAATTCTGCTGTCACGGATTGACAGCAACATTTGCTTTAGGATTTACTATAATTGAAGGGTGTGAATAATTTTATGCCCTTTTGTGTCACAGGATGATCAACCTCGTGCTTTTCCTGTACCCTCAAGTGCTCGCAGTGCCAGCTCGGTTCAGAGCTTGAGCATGAAGAGGAGAGACATGCCCGCCCTGGCACCAAATTTTCCAGCAAACAACAGGTATTCAGCGTGGTCTTAAATTATATTGTAAAGTAGCGATTTGTGAATAAGTGTCATCTAATCCTGGCAGCGCCCTACTCCTGCAAGCGCCCTTCTCCTGCCAGCGACCTACTCCTGCCAGCGACCTACTGCTACCTGCAGCTCCTGGTGTGCATGATACTGATCAAGAAGTCAGTAATAGTCCCCATGAGGGTGACATGTGGACTTGACGTCATCTAGTGAAGTCTAACAGGTCCACCATTGGTGTCCTGATCGCTTCACAGATGAGAGCAGAGTCTGTAGCTGCCACATTGAAAGTTAGATGCCTACTACATCATACAGCATCACTGGTTTGGTGGTGGGTCAGTTATGGTCTGAGGAAGCATATCCTTGGGGTGGGGGAACCTCATCATGATGCAAATCATCTCCCTGACAACTTTTAGGGTATGTGCACACGTTGCGGAATGACTTTCGGATTTTGCTAAATCTGCAGGTAAAATGACCTGCGGATTTAGTGCGGATTTTCTGCGTTTTTTGTGCGGATTTCCCCTGAGGTTTTAAACCTGCGGATTTCTGTAATGGAGCAGGTGTAAAACCGCTGCAGATTCCGCACAAAGAATTGACACAGCGTTTTTGTTTTTTTTTACATAGGTTATAATGGTACTGTACAACGCAGCAGAAACTGCTGCGGATCCGCAGGGCCATATCCGCTGCGGATCTGCAGCAGAATCCGCAACGTGTGCAAGAGACCCTTAGATATACCGGAATGAAATTCTCAGAGCTATTGACAGACCATTTACTGGTGCTGCCGCCCTGGGTTCTCCTGGGGCAGGGCAATGCCCAGCCTCGTGGGCACGCAGAATGTGTGGCCATTACCTGCATGGCGACAGCAGTGATGACTGAGACTTGTCCTAACATATTTCCATTTTTTTTCTCCCTCGTTTAGGAGTAACAAGGGTACCGTTGGAAATACTGTAACCACGATGGTGCACAATAACTATTCATCCGGGGATCGAGGACTCTCTGCTAAGAGCTCCAATCAGAAACCACCATCTCTAAAGTAAGAGCGCTGAGGGGTTTTTAGTGGACAAGATACATGGGGCTTTAGTGTTACTCCCAGTGCTTACAAAAAGCAGACCCATTTTTTTTTTTTTATTTCAGAAACAACGCCACCCTTGCTCTTGGGCTGTGTCTGATATTGCAGCCCAAGATATTGTCAATCCAAGAGCAGCCTATCTTCTGACTGTAACCACTCAGGGTTTGAGGGGGCATCATTAATGTTAAGCCCCTCCTGCACATCCTCCCAGTTGTTAGTTATTTTTTTCTCTCCGAGATATGCGGTGCTTGGAGATCTGAGCAGCAGTTCTCTCCCTCATATAATATGCCTTGCACCTTTCTTCTTCATCTTCCCCAGTAATCAGAGAACATACAATGGTGAAGAATCAGGAAGCAGCTTCCAGAAATCCCAGAAAAATTTGTCCGGCACCAACAACCTGGGGCGTAACAACGCCAGAGGGAGCGACGCTGCCCAGAGGCGGAAAGAGGTCACTGCAGAAGAGGCGGAGCGGTCAGTGCTTTCCTTTATTCTTATACTTCATATCAGGCTTAAATATTTGGCGACATCCCACCCCAGGTTTCCTTTATTCGTATCGCACAGTAACATTCCACTTATTGGGCACATCTGCACAGTCCTATCCTAAAATACTCTGTTTTTCTGAGAATCCTAATGTTTCCTGTCTGAGACCTTTTGTTTGTAACCATACTTCTCATCAAATCCTAATACTCACCCTGTCTTCATTAACATTACATGCATACTCTGGTTACTGCCAGCAGCAAGATCACACTCTTCCCCTGAAATACTCTGTGCTACTGGGAACGTTGACACTTCCACTTTGTCTGATTTCCCACTTGTTTCAATTCTTGTCCTCACTAATATCACATAGACCACTAAGATCACCAGACTCTCTGCCTGAAATACTCTGTGCCTCTGGGATTGTAATGTTTCCACTTTCTGTCTGTGACTTCATGGTTTTCACCACCCTCTTCCTTACACCGTAGTATTTATTCTATTCCCTTAGTAATACCACATGAGTAAAAGGGTCACTACCTCCACCATGCTCCCCTCCTGGTATACTCTGTGCTGACACACATTTCTTTTCAGTTTGTGTAACCTCCAATTTGCCTTACATCTGCCGCCTATAACTCGTGTAGCTTTTTCCCAAGCAACACAGTAAAAAGGTCACTGCCTCCTGCAAGGTCAGCACACTCCTCTCCTGCTGCAGTCACCATTCCCATCACCTGATTGCTTATACGTTATATCTCTATAATGTACATGAGGCAGATATAATTGGTTGATGACCCTGGGCGACTCTCTCTCCTGCACAGGTTTATTCTGCAGGTGAACAATGCTGCCATCACCATTCAGCGTTGGTACAGGCGCCAGCGTCAAAAGCTTAGATCTGGAGAGGAAGCTCTACGTCATATGTTGGCTTCTAAAAAAGAGGTAAATCGGCCTTACATGGCATATCGGGGTGTTTGATTGGGACGTGCCCACAGGGACCCTCGTCATCATAATACAGAGTTGGTCACACATGCTCAGTCAGTCTCCATAAAAGTGGAAGAATGGGACCCCTCAGGATCGGACCTGCAGGGATCACCGTTTTATGCACTATATCTGGAAACCCAATTATTATTGGAGTGTCAAGGGGTTAGTATATCAGCCGCGGACCGAGTCAGTGTGTGTGGATCCGGCTTAGAAGCTGGGCCCGCTCCACTCAGGGCGATTGCTGCTGTTAACCCCTGAAATGCCTCTGTCAGTAACTGACAGCAGCATTTAAGCACCCGACTGCCCCACCTCACAATGCGATTGTAGAGTGCCAATTGGACTGCCAAAACGCCTAATGGCGCTGCCATGTTTATTTTCCTGTGAAGTCTTGACCGTGATTTTTAGTATAGATAACAATACTGTGGTTTTGCAGCATATGTTATGATCGCATGTTCAAAACGTTAAAACGTTATGGGTCTCAGAAAATAGTGACACCATATAAAGACGGATTTTGGTAAGAACTTACCTGTAAAATCCTTTTCAGCAAAGAAGGAAGGGAGACACAGTCATTACTAGTGGGTAGGCGGAGCCCAGATGAGATAGACACCTCAGATTAAAAAGAGTGTTGACCGGCCCCTCCAGCTCGGGCTCCTCCTACTCAGCTCTCCAGTTGTACACAAGCTTAAGGAAGAGCAATATCACCAGCGGAGCAACATAACCCCTTCTGAAGGAATTCGGAGAAAAAAACACAAGAATACAGGTTATGCATGCATGTAGGCAAAAACCACACAGTTCCAGGTACTACTCACTGGACCTGATCACTGCGATGAGCTGGCGATGCTGGAACAGAGCCTTAGCGCGTCGACCTCAGCCCAGATAATCGCTATCAGAGAAGGGTCACGCCGCATCTGAAAACAACAACACACTTCTGCCATGGGAGGGATCTGTGTCTCCCTTCCTTCTAAGCTGAAAAGGATTTTACAGGTAAGTTCTTACCAAAATCCGTCTTTCAGCTGCAGATGAAGGAAGGGAGACACAGTCATTACTAGTGGGACGTCCCAAAGCAGTCCAAAAATTAAGGGTGGGAAAAAACCAGAAAAGGCAGAATCCCAACAACCTAGATAAAATGCGCAATAGACGCCAAATACAAGTTAACTAGAACTTTAAGCTACGGCCGCCTGCAGGACCCTAAGGCCGCAGCAGCGGAAGCACTGACGTCCACCTTATAAAACTTTATAAACGTGTGGACGGAACGCCAGGTCGCCGCTCGGCAGAGCTGAGCTGCCGAGGCCCCTTGATGAAAGGCCCACGAGGAAGCCACAGCCCTCGTGGAGTGAGCTCGAATCTTAATCGGGCAAGGTTCGCTTTTAAGTCGGTAAGCCTCTAAAAAGGCCGACCGAATCCAACGAGCTATAGAGTCCTTGGAAGCTCGTTGACCACGCTGACGACCTGCTGGAATCACAGAGTTCCGACTTCCGAAAATTTTGAGTAATAAACAAATAGAACTTCAAAGCCCGCACCAAATCCAATTTGTGCAAGGCCCGTTCCTTCGCATTCCTCGGCTCCGGACAGAGCGAGGGCACCTTAGGTAGGAAGTCGCCCCGTGTGCGAAGTACTACGCGATCCGGGTGAAACTCCAGGAAAGGAGGCAAGCAAGAAAGAGCCGCCAACTCAGAAAAACCTTTCTCAAAAAGGTAACCGCCACTAGAAAGGCAACCTTCCAAGATAGCAAAGAAAAGCTAGCAGAGTCCATAGGCTCAAAAGGCCCATGTTGAAGAGCTTCCAATACAAGATTGAGCCGCCAAGGCGACACAGTTGCCTCCGCGGCGGAAACTGACGGGTTACTCCGTGAAAAAAGGAACGTACGTCCCTACGCGAGGCGATAGCCTTCCGAAAAGCAAAAGCAGGGCAGAACCTGACCCTTCAGAGTGCTAACTGCCAAACCCTTGTCCAGCCCGTACTGCAAAAGGCCAACAAATTGGGAATGGAAAGAATCCTCGGGTTCCTTGAAGAACCCGAACACCACAAAAAGAAGGCTTCCCAAGACTGTGTGATAAATCCTAGTAGTAGCCGGACCTCTGGCAGCCCGCAAAGTGGCAATGATTTTGGCTGAAAAACCTTGACGGTCAATATTTCGGTCTCAAGAGCCACCCCGTCAAACGCAAAGACCTCAGGTCCGGATGACGAACGGGCCCTTGGGTTAACAGGTCCGGGCGAAGAGGAAGTGGAAAAGGAGGCGCTGTTAGAAGCGACACCAGTGTCGAGAACCACATCCTCCTTGGCCAATCTGGGGCTATCAACATAGCCGGGATTCTCTCCAGTCTGATCCGACACAACCCCAGAGGAAATAAGGGTATCGGCAGGAACACATAGATTAGCTCGAATTGGTCCAACGGAGCCACCAGAGCATCCACCGTCACAGCCTTCGGGTCCTTGTACCTGGACATGAAAGTCGGTAACTTGGCATTGAACCTGAATGCCATCAAATCCACTTGGGGAGTTCCCCAACGGGAGCACAGCAGTGCAAAAATCTCCGGATGAAGGCTCCATTCTCCGGGATCCATCTTCTCGCGACTGAGAAAGTCTGCCGTGATTCTGAACTCCTGAAATGTGGATCGCAGAGAAGGCTGGCACTCTGGTCTCGGCCCATACCAGGATCCGAGAAACCTCCACCATGAGCCTGGAACTCCTTGTCCCGCCTAGATGGTCGATATACACGACCGCCGTCGCATTGTCTGTCTGCACTCGGACTGGCAGACCGCTTAAAGGGACCGTCCAGTGTTGGAGGCAAAGGAAAATTGCCCTCAATTCCAGGATGTTGATCGGCAGGAGACTCCTCCGACGACAATACTCCCTGAATCCAGAGATCGTCCAGACACCTCCCCAGCCCGTCAGGCTGACATCGGTGGTTATGACCGACCACCTCGGAGGGAGGAAAGACGTCCCCAGGGATAACGCTTCCGGATGTAACCACCATCCTAGAGACTCTCGCACCCTGTGGGAGATGATGAGACTGCAATCCAGCGAAGTCTGCGATCGATCCCAACGGCTCAGAATGAGCCTTTGGAGGGCCCTGGAATGAAACTTGGGCAAACGGAAGTGGCTCCATGGACCACCATCAAACCCAGAAGGCGCATACACCCTCGAAGAGACATCGCTGTCAAAGACTTCATAACCTGTACATGTCGAAGGAGACATGCTTGCTTGTCTGGAGGCAGAGACACCACTGCTCGTACTGTGTCGAAATGCATCCCCAAAAAACAGGATTGACTGCGACGATTCCAGAGACGACTTCTCCCAACTGACCAGCCACCCGAAGTCCTCCAGGAGCTGAAGGGATAGATTGCAAGCAGTCACTGCCTCCTCCTTTGAGGGCCACAATCAAAAGGTCGTCCAGGTAGGGAAGAATCAAAACCCCCTGTCTTCGAAGAAATGCCATGAGAGGCGCCAGAAATTTTTGTAAAAACTCTGGGCGCTGAGGCCAACCCGAATGGCAGAGCCACAAACTGGTAATGGTCCTGACCTATGGCAAAACGAAGGAAGCGTTGGTGGGCCCTTCCGATTGGGAAGTGCAAATAAGCATCGCGAATGTCGATTGACACCAAAAAAGCGTTCTGCGACAGGGCCGCCAAAACGGAGCGAAGCGACTCCATGCGGAATTTCCTGGCGTGGACATGCCGATTCAATCTTTTGAGATCCAGAAAGGGCCGAAATTTGTCCCTTTTTTGGGGACCACAAAGAGGTTAGAATAAAACCCTCTTCCCCGGCCCTCCGGCGGAACCGGCACCACCACACCTTTCTGCAGAAGGGAATCTACCTCCCGCAGCAGAGCGGCAAAAAGCTCGGGCTCTGACGGAACGCGAGGTTGACAAAAAAACTGTCTGGGGGTCGAGAAAGAGACTCTATGAAGTAGCCTGCCAACACAACCCGTGTCACCCAGGCGTCCGACATGCGGGAAGCCCCAGTCGGTTTGAATTGGAGTAAACGATCCCCCACTCGAGAGCGCTCGAGTGAGACCCAGGCGTCAGTCCGCCTTAGCGGGCTTTCTACCAGCTTCCCGCTTGTCTTAACTGAAGTTCTGTTTCCAGGGTATGCGGAATTTCTGAGAATTCCCCTTTTTTTTTTTTTTTTTTAAAAAGAGAGGGACGACCCGAACCCCAGAGGGCTGACTGAATCATCCCCTGGACCGAAAGGACCGCCGACAACTACCGGCACTAGTCCTGCCAGATGCAGAAGTCACAGCTCTGCGCTGCGGTAAAGCTGTTTCTTTTGCCTTTACCTTGGCAATCAGCTCCGTGAGGTCAGGTCCAAATAGCTGACCACCTTGCAAGCTAAAGATAGCAAACCCTGCTTGGAAACCGCGTCCCCGGTCCACTGTCTAAGCCACAGTGCTCTTCTGACTGTGACTGCTGAGGATTGCGCCCTGGATAGCAGTGACGCAGTATCCTCCAACAACTGGAAAAGCCCATCTACCTCGATAGAGGAGATCCACCTTGCCACGCCGTCCGTAGACGGTCCAACCGGCTCAGGGAAACTTTACAAGCACACATGGATCCTTAATACTGAATCCATCATCCGCGGCCTCGCAGATGGATTTTTCTGCCATCTACGTTTTTTGTCCAGCGGGTCCTGCAGACTCGCCTTCCCCTTAACAGGAGGATTTTGTTAAGCTGGGATAAAGGAACATCCACTTCAGGAGAAGGATCCAATTATCATCAACTCCGCAGAACACGGATACGGTGTCTCAATTTTTTGGACACAGGCGCTCCTTCTCCACTGCCCCATTAAGCTCATCCAGTGATGGTAAAGCTTGATCGTGATTGAAAACATCCGGGCCGACTTACCAGGACGTCCAGATACCTCCTCCGGTAACTGTAACGCCTCCAATAAAAACCTCTTTACGGCCCAAGAGAGAGGCAGAGTGTCCCTGCCGATCCTCCTTGTCCGAATCGGACATTTTCGTTACGCGGGAAGGAAGGCACCGGCTTGTGTCGCTTCCTGACATGAGAGGATCTAGCTGACACTCAATAATAGAAAATCAGACAGGCCATCAATAGAAACTAGCGAGGGCTGACACCACTGGAACCTCCGACCGCTGCGCTTGACGCCGTCGAGGTCTGCGCGTCAGATACGCGAGACTGATCCTGTAGCGGATCTGGGAGACGGTTGCACAGAATATGGCAGGTTAAACCTGTCAGTAATTAGAAAGTGTGGTTTCTTAAAGAAAAAACGAAACGCTGAAGGGTTAAAGCTCTTAAGGAGAGAGCTACCCCAGCTGTCCCCCATTAAGAGTTAACTGCCTAAGAAGGGGTTAAAGTCGCAGACTCCCCACAACCTTAATAATGAAAAGGGTGTGCGAGCCCCAAGTGCCTCTTATAAGGCAGCAGCTATAGGACAGCTATGCCACACTTAACAAGACGAAACGTTCACAATATCGCTAAAAAATTGCGCTGTTTTGTAAATCGCAATGACCGCCAAAGTCATTAAGGGGATCGCTAACCGCCTATGCGTTGTTAATGAGATCGCCCAGATTGGCAGCTACTAGTGACATTAAAAATGATCACACAAACGTTCGCATAGTATGCGTCGTCGTTAGCAGGAACGTATAGTGGCAGTATTACTGTCGCAGACTCCCCACAACCTCTCATATTGAAAAGGTGTGCGAGCTTTGAGATAACAGCTGCAGGCAGCGCAGTCTGCCACCCATTTGTGCCTCAGAAAGGCGCCCGCGCTGTGGGGGTGAAGGGGTTAAGCTTCTGCCCTAGACGGGTAGAAGCGACTCACCCAGCTGGTCGCGGTGCAGCGCTCCGAGAGGGGAGGAGAGCGATGTCCGAGGGAGCTTTCAGCCTGTCAGCATTACTCGGCTAATGGCCGCCGCGCTGTGCCTCCGTGTGCTTCATGAGGGAAGCCGGAAAAGGAGACTGCCGTAAAGCGCGCGCTCAGAGCGGCGCGAAATTCAAATAAAAAAGGCGCGCAGCTCCTCTCTCCCCCGTTCCTATGTCCTGCAGGCGTCCACCTGCGGACAAAAAACACACAGTCACCGCATTTATATTGTAACAGCGACTGCCGCAGCAGTCGCTGAAAACACTCAAACACATATTAAATGTGGAGTACTCACCAGCCGAAAGCGCCACAGGGACCCCCAGGGGTTTCTGGCGCGTGCCCATGCTTCCCCCCAGGGCGGGGATCGCAGTGACCCCTGCAGCGCGGTTTGCGTCCCCGCCAGGGAAGCCATACTCATCCCCCCGGGCCGGCAGGGTTCTGCAGGGACCACCATATAGGGTAATACAGATCCGCCAAGGGAGAGGTTGGGGTCCAGCAGCGCTGAGACCCCTGAGACCTCTAGACCACATTTGGTCATCCAAGTCTCTTGTCCGATAAAAAATAATAAAATCTTCTGAGGAGCTGCTTCCAGCAGCGACTATCTTCTCTGACCTCAAATTGAAAACTGGAGAGCTGAGTAGGAGGAGCCCGAGCTGGAGGGGCCGGTCAACACTCTTTTTAATCTGAGGTGTCTATCTCATCTGGGCTCCGCCTACCCACTAGTAATGACTGTGTCTCCCTTCCTTCATCTGCAGCTGAAATGTTATTTATATTTTTTTTTTATGCAAAATTCCGAATTTTTCTAAACCACTAAAATCGTAAAAAAAAACAAAAAAACAATCCAAGTTTGGTATCGCTGTAATCATGCAGGCCTGGAGAATCGTGTACCCACTACAATATTAATGCCATAAAAACAATGGTGGAACTGCTGATTTTTTTTTTTTTTTCTCTGTAAGGTAAAGTTATCGGCGTCTTTCAGGACTACACATGCGGCTACGTTGATGGAAAAATAAAAAGTTGCGGCTCCTTGAAAATGCAAAGGAAAAAATTAAACATTGACTCAGTCGTTAAGGGGTTGATATCAGCTGTGACTTTCCAGATGCTGAGACCCTCTGTAGAAACTCTGTCACTGTTTGACTTGAGGATGTGAACATTTTTGTCTCCCTAAAGGAACGGCAGCATCAGGCAGATGAGAGCAGTTATCTAAATTCCCATCAGTCCAAAGATGACGAACGCAAGAGAATCCGAATAGAGAAAGCTCGACAAGCCCGGCGGGCAGCCGTTCAGGTAGGTGATGATGACCCCACTTCTTCAATGGTTGTACAGTAGGCAGTACCTGGCCTTTTCTACATTATATAGTGTTTTTGATATCATGCTTCAATCCAAGGAACTGCAGCTGAAGCGGGCACAGAAAGCCCTGGAAGCCAAGAAACTGGTAGAAGAGGAGCTGGCGCTGCTGGAACAAAGTGGGAAGGTGGGAAAGAAGAAGGTCGGCAGGAATCTGCTCAGTTCCCCATTACAGAGAAGCAGCAAGTCCAATAACAATAATGCAGGTAGGAGATGTCACAGGACATGGTAATTCTGTTCTGTACTTCTAGAGTCACAGATTACTTTCCATATTTAGAAGTTATCAGCTACTCATAGGATAACTGATAACCTTCTTATCTACTGCTGGGATCCCCAGCGATCCCTAGAATTGGGATTTTAAATGCTCCTCCATTCATTCTCTATAGCCGAGTACAGCACTCGCCTATTTCAGGTAGTCCATCATAGAGAGTGAATAAAGCAGAGACCAAACATGTCCGGCCACCACGCCATTCAGGCGGGGCATTTCAGAGGTCCCATCGGTCAGACTACCATCCCCATCAGGTAGTTATCAACCATCCTATGGATAGTTTTTGGGACTATGCCTATAAAGGGGATTATCCATATTACAAAGTAACGGCATATCTTTGATAAGGGATAATTAGTCAGTGTCTGACCTTTAGGGACTATCTCGCATCCTGAGACTGAAGGGTGCATAGCTCTGGTTTAGCACTACGTACTTTTCACTATTTTTTCTCTGGACAGCCTGTATTGCATCCCCATTGAAGTGAATACAGCTGTGCTGCAGTTTCCCGGGGCACAGCGGGTGGTCAGGGAGAAGGGAATGCATCTGGTGTCCCCTTAATTATTAGAATTAGTGGAGGCAAATCATATAGCAATGACATATTCTAGGTAGGGAAGACCCTTTAATGAGGGACATCTCATAATGCCATTCCCTTTCCCTGCACCCTGTTAGGGTGGTCTTGCTGACCGATCCGTTAGTTTTTTTAGTTGCCTCTTGATTTTTATAGCCCCAGAGCAAATGCATTAGATGATGGTGGTCTGTGGTGTCTGATGTTGGTACCACGGACCCCAGAGTACGAGTGTTTCCTTACATGAAATACTCATGGCTTGTGCTGCTATCTGTCCTATTAGGTGCTAGAGTTCAGGATGTGCTGGAAAATGATAATTCGGTCATACCTCTCTTCAAGCCGTCCCCAGACTACAGGAGCAGCGAGCACAGTGCCCAGGTTAGTGTATCACGTGACTCCTCCATTGCTCATATTGTGCCATTTGGTCTGCCTTTTATTATTGCTTTGTGGACCACCTCCTTGTTTTCTACAGGCGCTGTCTACTCCTGACCATATACTGGGGGAAGTGGATGTAGCAGCCTCAGCCCAGTCTAAGACCACCCTGACCGATTTACTGGACACCCTGAAGCAGCTGGAGGAGCCCGAACCATTGATGAAAATAAGAACAGAGTCCAAAGACAAATTTCACTGGATCGACGGGGTAAGATGGCTTGTGGCTAACAGGTAGATGGAAGGTCAGACTAGGTCTATATTAACCACTTGTCTTCCAGGACGCAGACACATCACTTACGACTGATAACCTGGAGCGTCATAGTCAGATGACCCATAACCGACAAGTGGAGCAGAAGGAGGTTCTTGGTGGAGCTGTGACTCTGCTGTCTGAGGCCAAGCTGCAGAACATCATTAGCTTTCTGGATGAAATGGAAAAAGCTGAACAAGAAAGGCCACGGTCCTCGGGGTCCAACACTCACAGAGGGGTAAGAAGCCCACAACATGGATCAGATATTTACTCTCACTATATAGGAATACATGACAGCTAATTGATTCCTATGAGAGCACGAAAAGCCGTATGAGATTACAGAACCTGGAAACAGTGCCACTCTTCTGTATGAGCCAGGACTGGTATTGCAGCTCAAATGGTGCTTGTTTGGTATACTGCGCACAGAGCTCAAGAGTGGCGCTGATTGTAGAAAATCTAATACAACTCCTTTAAGGTTTCACTTCACGTTCCAGCTTTATCTCTTGCCTCTCGTCCTGCACTTTGCCATTACATAGTGTGACCCTGCCCCCCGGGTTGCCACATTACAGATTGCAGCAGTCCCTACTTAGTCCCTCTTTATTTTGGGCACAGACTCTTCTTTCCGAGGTGGAGCTGAATCATCTGGAGCAGGCATCGGCTGTCGCCACCGAGGTGACCAGTTCCATGCTGAAGATGCGGCTGGAGCTGGAGGAGAAAAAGAAAGCGCTGAGTCTTCTGCAGACGGCTTTAGTGAGTATCTCCTTGCTGAGGTGCCTCTACGTGGTGACAACGTGGAGTGTCTGAAGATCTGATTGCTGGGGAAACATATTGTAAGCGCCACAGTGAGGTTATCAGGCCCAGGTTCTTAGCACCCAGTCTCTGATTACTAAGGTAATAATAAGCTTTTATCACCTTTGCACAGGATGAGTGAAAAATCTGTGATCAATGGTGGCCGACTTTCGAGAATGAGGATCCCAAAGACCTGTTTAAATGGAGCAGTAGTGCACATACGTACCCACTGCTCCCATGCAGTAAAAAGAGCAGTAATCCTGCTTGCACATTACTGCTCCATTCACATGGGGGACACAGGACCCCATTAGCATGATCCGTGGGGTTCTCAAAAGTCAGACCCCAAGTGATCATTCATTTATCACCTTTTAAATCTGAAATTGCCTTTGATTTGAGGGCAGAGAGGAGACAAGCAGACTTGCCCGGGCCCACGATAATATGCCACCCGGCTACTCTATTGCCTACTTGCCCACTGTCTCAGATTGTCCAATAGTCTCCCAAAAGAAGAGCGAAGCGAGCAGGTCTGTTGCAAACGACTAATTACAGCCACCATCATGGTTCCACCTATTGACTTCTATGTGAGTTGTAGAAATGTGTATGCAGTGGGCGCCCCCTACTGGCAGCTGCAGGAATAAAGAATTAATCATTGAATTCTGTGGCGGTAAATTAAGCTCCTTAGCTGCCATTTAAAAAAAAAAAAGTGCTAAATCTTCTGGTTGATGTGAACATATAGGGTAAGTTTTCTCTTTACGTCCCCCTCCCAGGCTCAGCAACGTGAATTAACAGTACGTCATGTCAAACAAACAGAAAAAGAAATGAGCTACCAACTGAAACAGCAGAGCGAGCAATATGAGGCCACCATACAGAGGCACCTCACCTTCATCGACCAGGTAAATAATCACTAGAGCCCTAATAATTCCCGCTCCACACATGGCAGGTGCCGGCTTTGTTAGATAACCAGCAGAGACCTGTGAGAGCTCTGATCACTGCTGTATAAACCCTTAAATGCTGCTGTCAACCACTGACAGTGGCATCTTAGTGGCAAAATCCCCCTCGCACACCAATTTAGGAAAGAACTGATTGCAAGGTGCCGATGGATTTCCATGGCTGCCATGGGGCCTTCTGCCATTTTGGTCACTATATGCTGTACTGCCTGCGGTATTACAGTATTTAAAACAAGCAGTCAAATGATCTCTGTTTCAAGTCCCTTATGGTGACTAAAAAAATAAAGTGTAAAATAAAAGTAAAAAAATATTAAAATACATAAACATTTGTATCACCTTTTTCCCATGTAAGAATTAAGGGAATAAAATAAGCATCTGTAAAAGTATGATCTATCAAAATATAACATTTTTTAACCTGTACTTATCAGAAATGAAACTCTGTTTTTCGGTTGCTGCTGCTAGCCAAAAAGTACTATGAAAAGCAATCAAAACATCATATGCATGCCAAAATATTACCATTAAAAAAACAAGCCCTCCTTTAGCTCCAGCAACAGGAAAAAAAATGGTGATTTCAGAAAATAGTTACATATACGAGATTATTGTATTATAATTTTATGTATGTGTGTATATAAATATATATTCTACATGGTTTTTTTCCTTTGATACAAATTAGACATTTTTTTTCACTGCATAAATACTACAAAAACTATGAGTTTGGCTTCACCGTAATCCTACTGACATGAAAAATCGTTTTAATCATTTTAAAACATTGGCGGAATTGCATTTTCTTTCATCATAGTTTGGAATTTTTTTCCCTTTTTTCAGGACATTACTTTATATGGTAAAATTAACTGTCACAGGTTTACTGCAGCAGAGAGGGGCCAGAAGACTGCAGTGTCTGATTTCTCATACTCCTTCACTAATTAGAAGCACTTCACCATTGTATTAAACAGTGCATGTATCTGCTAGCAGTGCAGGAGTTAATCTGTTCAGTTGAGCGCTCCTGGAGCTTTCCAGGTTTGATGATCTCAGCTGTTCAGTGTTTGCCATTCCTCTCTGCTATATACGGTATACTCAGCTCTGGCAATTCGGGATTGCCATTGTTACTTTCATACTGCCTAGTTCTTGAATTGCAGGTGTTTGGAGTGTTGTTCAGAAGAAACTTGCCTTGTGATTTGTCTGTGTGCATATCCTCATCCTCTCCTCTTTTGTTTTTTTCTTCCTGGTGTTCCACTCTGCTCTTTGTTAGTGCATATTTGTATGATTGTTATTTTCATGTATCCCTGTACTTCTTCCTTTGTTAGTCTGGTCTGTGTATTATACACTACTACTCTCCACTTCCCTGAGTGGGGGGAGGGGATAGATAATGGCTGACTTAGGAGCTCAGCAAGGCACGTGGTCCCGGCATCTTCACCATCAGAAGTAATCTGGGGGAGCAGGAGTAGCTAGGGTGCACCTAGCTTTATGGATATGAAAGGAGCCCCTATTCCCGGATATCCTTCAACAGTGCCGTGACATTAACAATGCCATTCACAACTACAACTCGTTCGGTAAAAAATAAGCCCTCATCCTGCGACGTGCATGGAAAAGTAAAAAAAGTTATGAATTTTAGCAGAAAGGGAGGGGGAAACAAAGAAAAAAATGACTTTAGCAAGTAGGGGTTATACTAAGATTGCAAGTTGTCGCATTTCCACTTGATGGGTAACAAACTTGCTGATCTCTCAGGGTCAGACATCTGGGACTTCTCTGATCACAAAGTCCTGTACTCTTACTCTGACATCCCATAGCCTTTGATTGGAACGTTGATGCTCAGGATTCACAGTTTATCCAAACCCCATTCTTGTGATGGGTGGGGGTCCCAGCTATCAGCTAGTTATCACTTACTTATCCTAGCCTCTAATGAATTATAATCTTGACACAACTCATTTAAAGGAGTATTCTGATCACCATAAATGAGTAATAGATGCGGGTCGCAAACGCTCCACCTCTATTCATTCTTCACTTGGATATGGTGGCCTGATGGCACAGGAGTCTGCAGACCTCCATTTTCTAAAAAGGCTCCTACCTCGGGGCCTGTCTATCAAACATTAATGGCATTTCCTGTGGCTGTGCCATAAAGGTCTACGATCAGAATACCACCTTAAATAGGTTGGTGACAAGTTATCACCTGTTCACAGGATTTCTTGTTGATCGTTGGGGTCTGCCCATGGGACCAGCATTAATGATGCGGGTGATGGTGGTCGTTCTCCCACTGATCAATAAGTTATGACCCCAACTTGTTTTCTTCAGAGCACCACTTTATGAAAGGTCATGAATTTGTGATTCCCCCCCCCCATATGAGCGGATCAGTGTACATGACCACTTTATTGTCTGCCTATGAACAGCTCATCGATGACAAGAAGACCTTGAGCGAGCGATGTGAGTCTCTGGTAAGTGAGCTGAAGCAGGTGGATCACAAGTACTCCAGCAAGATCTCCCAGATGCAAGAGCAGCACGACACGGTGAGAAGAAGCAGCACCTTGTACTCCATTTACATCCACAGATGCATTTAAAATTCTGCTGTTTTACACTACTCTGCTGCCCCTTTGTGGTTCAGTGTGTGTGTGTGCTTTGTGGAAGATGTCCTGCTTATAGATTAGGGATCTCCTTCCACAGCATCCGCTGACAACTCTGAATCAGAACGGGGCCATGTTGTCAGATTCTCTCAGTAGCGCAGCCTTAGATTTCTTGTGCAGTGAACATGAAGTCAATGAGCCCAAATACAGCAGGCCGTATAAGTAGGCGGAGTCCCATTTTATGCCCCCCTCAATTCCTGGTGGGGTTTTGTCCTACCGTTATTGCATTCTCGTAGTTATTTGTTGTCTCTTCCCCCTTTTTCTTCTTCTCTTTGCTTTCCCCCAGGTTTGGCAAACTCTGGGCCCCTGTGTGAGGTAATAGCCCTGTACACATTACATGCACTCTGTTCTTGTTGCACTATGTCACCCTGGCAGGACCCCTGTCTGTCATGCCCGTGCCCATCGGTTCTCATAGGCTGCGTATCATTGTGTGTCCACAGCATGGTCCGTAACCATTTTTCACTAACTGGTTTATATCTCTATCTGGCACCTGATTTGCACGTGAAGATGTATGTCAGTGTGCTCAACTTTAAAGAAGACTTTTCACCAGCCTAAAACTGTCCATTTTTCTGTCTTATTTTGTTCCTACTGCTCCCCTGACTATTCCGTTTTTTTTTGTTTTTTTTTTAAATCTGCCATACGGTTCCAGAGACATAAGCCTTTTCAGCTGCAGAGGGAAGGAAGAGAACCACAGTCATTACTAGTGGGTAGGCGGAGCCCAGATAGGATTGACACCTCAGATTAAAAAGAGTGTTGACCGGCCCCTCCAGCTCGGGCTCCTCCTACTCAGCTCTTCAGTTTACAATTTGAGGTCTCAGAGGATAGTCGCTGCTGGAAGCAGCTCCTCAGAAGATTTTATTATTTTTTATCGGACAAGAGACTTGGATCACCAAATGTGGTCTAGAGGTCTCAGGAGTCTCAGCGCTGCTGGACTCCCACCTCTCCCTTGGCGGATCTGTATTACCCTAATGGTGGTCCCTGCAGAACCCTGCCGGCCCGGGGGGATGAGGATGGCTTCCCTGGCGGGGGCGCGAACCGCGCTGCAGGGGTCACTGCGTCCCCCGCCCTGGGGGGAAGCATGGGCATAGCGCCAGAAACCCCTGGGGGTCCCTGTGGCGCTTCGGCTGGTGAGTACCTCACATTTTTACCTCACATTTTTATTAATGTGTGTGTGAGTGTTTAAGCGACTGCTGCGGCAGCCGCTGTACATTACATGTCGGTGACTGTGTTTTTTGTCCGCAGGTGGATGCCTGCAGGACATAGGAGAGGAGTGTGCGCCTTTTTATTTGAATTTTCGCGCCGCTCTGAGCGCGCGCTTTACTGCTGTCTCCATTTCCGGCTTCCCTCATGGAGCACACGGAGGCATAGCGCGGCGGCCATTAAAGAAGCAGGCTGAAAGCTTTTTCTGGCTTTTCTTCCCTCCTCCCCTCCCAGCAAGATGTTACACTGTTACCAGCTGGGTGAGTCGCTTCTAGCTCGCGGGCAGAAGCTTAACCCCTTCACCCCCACAGCGCGGGCGCCTTCTGGGGCACTAATGAGTGACAGACTGCGCTGTCCTGCGGCTGTTATCTCATAAGGGGCTCGCACACTCTTTTCAATAATAATAAAGAGTTTGTGGGGAGTCTGCGATTTTAATACTGCCACTATACGTTCCCACTAACGATCCTGATAACGACGCATACTAATGCGATCGTTTGTGTGATCATTTTTTAATGTCGCTAGTAGCTGCCAATCTGGGCGATCTCATTAACATCGCATAAGCGGTTAGCGATCTCCTTAACAACTTTGGCGGTCATTGCGATATACAAAACAGCGCAATTTTTAGCGATCTTGTGGAACGTTTTTCTGTTAGTGTGGCATAAAAAGCTGTCCTGCAGCTGCTGCCTTATAAGAGGCACTTGGGGCTCGCACAACTTTTTCATTATCAAGGTTGTGGGGAGTCTGCTACTTTAACCCCTTCTTAGGCGGTTAACTATTAATGCTGGGGTAGCTCTCTCTTTAAGAGCTTTAACCCTTCAGCGATTGTTTTTTCTTTAAGAAACACACTGTTCTAGTTACTGACAGGTCTAACCTGCCATATACTGTGCAAGGACATGTCAGATGCGGACTATCTGACACGCAGACCCCGACAGCGTCATGCGCAGCGGTCGGAGGTTCCAGTGGTGTCAAAATGGAGGCCCTTGCTAGTTTCTATGATGGCCTGTCTGACCTTCTAGGTTATGGAGTGTCAGCTAGATCCTCTCAAGGAAGCGACACAAATCGGTGCCTTCCTTCTCGCGTAGCGAAGATGTCCGTTTTGGACAAGGAGGATCGGCAGGGACACTCTGCCTCTCTCATGGACCGTACTATTGGAGCCATGAGGGCGTTACAGTTACCAGAGAGAGGTAACTAGGCGTCCTGGTAAGTCGGCCCGGATGTTTCAGGAGTCGCATAGGTCGCGACGGCTTTACAATCTGTATCCGTTTTCTACGGAGTTGATTGTTAATTGGATCTCCTGAAGTGAATGTCCCTTTATCCTGGTAAAGGAAGGCGAGTCTGCAGGACCTGCTGGACAGAAAAATGGAGATGGCAACAATATCCATCTGCGAGGCCGCGGGTCATGGATTCAGTATTAAGGATCTATGTGTACTTGTAAAGTTTCCCTGAGCCGTTTGGACCGTCTACGGACGGCGTGACAAGATGGATCCCCTCTATCGAGATAGATGGGCTTTTCAAGTTGAAGGATTCTGCGTCACTGCTATCCAGGGCGCAATCCTCGGCAGTCACAGTCAGAAGAGCACTGTGGCTTAGACAGTGGAACGCGGTTTCCAAGCAGGGTTTGCTATCTTTAGCTTACAAAGTGGTCAGCTATTTGAATCTGACCTCACAGAGCTGATTGCTGAGGCAAAAGAAACAGCTTTACCGCAGCGCAGAGCTGTGACTTCTGCGTCTGGCAGGACTAGTGCCGGTAGTTGTCGGCGGTCCTTTCGGTCCAGGGGATGATCCGGTCAACCCTCTGGGGGTTTGGGTCGTTCTCTCTTTTTTAAAAAAAAAAAAAAAAAAGGGGGAATTTCTCAGAAATTCCGCATACCCTGGAAACAGAACTTCCATTAAGACAGAAGCTGGCAAAAAACCCGCTAAAGCGGTCTGACGTCTGGGTCTCACTCGAGCGCTCTCGAGTGGAGGGTCGTTTACTCCAATTCAAACCGACTTGGGTTTCCCGTGTGTTGGACGCCTGGGTAACACAGGTTGTGTTGGCAGGCTACTTCATAGAGTTTCTTTCTCGACCCCCGGACAGGTTTTGCCAATCTCGCATTCCGTCAGAGCCGAGCTATTTGCCGCTCTACTACGAGAGGTCGATTCCCTTCTGCAGAAGGGTGTGGTGATACCGGTTCCGCAGAGGACCGGGGAAGAGGATTCTTATTCCAACCTCTTTGTGGTCCCCAAAAAAGGAGGACAAATTTCGCCCTATTTTGGATTTCAAAGATTGAATCGGCATGTTTACATCCCGAAAATTCCGCATGGAGTCGCTTCGCTCCGTTGTGGCAGCCCTGTCGCAGAACGTCTTTTTGGTCAATCGACATTCGCGACGTTTATTTGCATGTTCCCGTCGGAAGGGCTCACCGGCGCTTCCTTCGTTTTGCCATAGGTCAGGACCATTGCCAGTTTGTGGCTCTGCCATTCGGCTTGGCCTCGGCGCCCAGAGTTTTTACAAAAATTCTAGCGCCCCTCATGGCAATTCTTCGAAGACAGGGGTTACGATTTCCCTACCTGGACGACCTTCTGATTGTGGCGTCCTCAAAGGAGGAGGCGGGGACCGCTCGCAATCTATCCCTTCAGCTCCTGGAGGATTTCGGGTGGCTGGTCAATTGGGAGAAGTCGTCTCTGGAAGTCAATCCTGTTTTTGGGAATGCATTTCGACACTGTACGGACGGTGGTGTCCCTTCCTCCAGACAAGCGGGCATGTCTCTTTCGACATGTACAGATTATGAGGTCTACGGCAGCAATGTCCTTTCGGAAGTGTATGCGCCTTCTGGGTTTGACGTCCATGGAGGCACTTCCGTTTGCCCAATTTCATTCCAGGGCCCTCCAAAGGCTCATTCTGAGTCGTTGGGATCGATCGCAAGCTTCTCTGAATTGCAGCGTCATCATCTCTCACAGGGTGCGAGAATCCCTAGGATGGTGGTTACGTCCAGGAGCGTTATTCCTGGGGAAATCTTTCCTCCCTCCGAGGTGGTCGGTCATAACCACCGATGCCAGCCTGACGGGCTGGGGGGTGTCTGGAACGATCTTTGGATCCAGGGAGTATGGTCATCGGAAGAGTCTGTTCTACCGATCAACATCCTGGAGTTGAGGGCAATTTTTCCTTTGCCTACAACACTGGACGGTCCCTTTAAGCGGTCTACCAGTCCGAGTGCAGACAGACAACGCGACGGCGTTGCGTATATCAACCACCAAGGCGGGACAAGGAGCTCCAGCCTCATGATGGAGGTGTCTAGGATCCTGCTATGGGCCGAGACCAAGGTTCCAGCCATCTCTGCGATCACATCCCAGGAGTCCAGAATACCACGGCGGACTTCCTCAGTCGCGAGAAGATGGATCCTGGAGAATGGAGTCTTCATCCGAAAATTTTTGCGCTGCTGTGCTTCCGTTGGGGAACTCCCCAAGTGGATTTGATGGCATCCAGGTTCAAATGCCAAACTACCGACCTTCATGTCCAGGTACAAGGACCCGAAGGCTGTGGCGGTGGTTGCTCTGGTGGCTCCGTGGGACCATTTCGAGCTAGTCTATGTGTTTCCGCCGATATCTTTACTTCCTCTGGTGCTGCGTCGGATCAGACTGGAAGAGAATTCCGGCTATGTTGATAGCCCCGGATTGGCCAAGGAGGACGTGGTTTCTCGACACTGGTGTCGTTTTTGGCGGCACCGCCATTCCCACTTCCTCCTCGCCCGGACCTGTTAACCCCGGGGCCCGTTCGTCATCCGGACTTGAAGTCTCTGCGTTTGACGGCGTGGCTCTTGAGACCGAAACCTTGACCCGTAGAGGTTTTTCAGCCGAAGTCATTGCCACTCTGCGAGCTGCCAGAGGTCCGGCTGCTACTAAGATTTATCACAAGACTTGGTCTTTTCGTGGTTTCGGGTTCTTCAAGGAATCCGAGGATTTTTTTCCATTCCCAATTTGTTGGCTTTGCTACAGTACGGGTTGGACAAAAGGTTTGGCAGTTAGCACTCTGAAAGGTCAGGTTTCTGCCCTGTCTTTGCTATTTCGGAAGGCTATCGCCTCGCGTAGGGACCTACGTTCCTTTTTTCGCGGAGTAACCCGTCAGTTTCCACTGCGGAAGGCGCCTGTGTCTCCTTGGCGGCTCAACCTTGTCTTGGAGGCTCTTCAGCATATACCTTTTGAGCCTATGGGTTCTGCTAGCCTTTCTTTAATTTCTTGGAAGGTTACCTTCTTAGTGGCAGTAACCTCTTTAAGAAGGGTTTCTGAGTTGGCAGCTTTTTCCTGCTCGCCTCCTTTCCTGGAGTTTTACCCGGATCGAGTAGTGCTTCGCACACGGGGCGATTTTCTACCTAAGGTGGTGTCGCAATTTCATGTTAACCAGGATATTGTGTTGCCCTCTCTTTGCCCGGGCCCAGGGAATGCAAAGGAACGGAACTTGCACAAATTGGATTTAGTGCGGGTCTTGAAGTTCTATTTTGTCTATTACTCAAGGTTTTCGAAAGTCAGATTCCCTGTTTGTGATTACAGCAGGTCGTAGGCGTGATCAACGAGTTTTCAAGGACTCTATAGCTCGTTGGATTCGGTCGGCCATTTTGGAGGCTTACCGTCTTAATGGCGAACCTTGCCCGATTAAGATTCGAGCTCGCTCCACGAGGGCTGTGACTTCATCGTGGGCCTTTCATCAAGGGCTTCGGCAGCTCAGCTCTGCCGAGCGGCGACCTGGAGTTTCGTCCACACATTTACAAAGTTTTATAAGGTGGACGTCAGTGCTTCCGCTGATGCGGCCTTAGGACGTAGGGTCCTGCAGGCAGCGGTAATTTAAAGTTTTTAGTTAACTTGTATTTGGCGCCTGTGGCGCATTTATCTAGGTTGTTGGGTTTCTGCCTATTTTGGTTTTTTCCCACCCTAATTTTTGGACTGCTTTGGGACGTCCCACTAGTAATGACTGTGGCTCTCTTCCTTCCATCTGCAGCTGAAAGACGGATTTTGGTAAGAACTTACCTGTAAAATCCTTTTCAGCGAAGGAAGGAAGAGAGACACAGCTCCCTCCCATGGCAGAAGTGTGTTGTTGTATTTACAGATGCAGCGTGACCCTTCTCTGATAGCGATTATCTGGACTGAGGACGACGCGCTACGGCTCTGTTCCAGCATTGCCAGCTTATCGCAGTAGTCAGGTTCAGTGAGTAGTACCTGTAACTGTACTGTGTGATTTTTTTTTTTTGCCGAATGCATGCATAACCTGTACTCTTATGTTTTTTCTCTGAAGTCCTTCAGAAGGGGTTATGTTGCTTCGCTGGTGATATTGTTCTTCCTTAAGCTTGGGTACGACTGAAGAGCTGAGTAGGAGGAGCCCGAGCTGGAGGGGCCGGTCAACACTCTTTTTAATCTGAGGTGTCAATCCTATCTGGGCTCCGCCTACCCACTAGTAATGACTGTGTCTCTCTTCCTTCCTTCGCTGAAAAGGATTTTACAGGTAAGTTCTTACCAAAATCCGTCTTTTGTTTAGTGCAATTTTTTGTTCTTTACAAGGAGGCGTGGCTCACAGGGTAATTATGCAGATCAGCCTAAAGACACACCCCAGAGGATCCTGTGAACCACGCCCCTAAATGAAGAAGGTTTATATCTTTCTATCTGCATGGCGGATTTAAGAAAGTGAAAACATTGGAATTTTCAGGGGAATAGCAGGAATAAAATAAGAGCAAAAAATTATCTCTTTTGACCTAGTGACAGGTCCCCTTAAATGTACACCATCCTTCCCTTCAAGTGCCACCCGATCTTAGCGATCGCTCTGACTTCTGTATAACTGCATGGACTAGAAATAATCTATTAAAAGATGCTGCTTTCCCCTTCTGCTTGGATGATGATGTCATCATATTTCCTATTGAGTGACATCATCAATGAAAAGGTTACCTGTAAAATTTCTATATGTTTAAACACTAGTTAAAGGAGTTTCCCAATTTGTTACCACCATATTGAAATATAATACAGTCTGTGATCTATTTACCGTTTCCATGCCGAAGTCTGAGCCGCTGATCTTGTGTCTGTAGTGATTGGCTGCTCTAGTCACATGATACCATTTATCGATCAGATAGCATCAATCAAGATGGAAAATATAATATTAAAAGTAAGGATAGTGCTGCTTTCAGCTGCAGATGGAAGGAAGAGAGCCACAGTATTCATTACTGATGGGTAGGCGGAGCCCCAGATCAGGATGTCACCTCAGATCAAAAGAGTGCTGACTGGCTGGCCCCTCCAGCTCGGGCTCCTCCTACTCAGCTCCAGTCTAAGATTTGAGGTCCAGAGGATGGTCGCTGCTAATGCAGCTCCTCAGAAGATTTTATTATTTTATATTCGGACAGGAGACTTGGATCACCAGTTGGTCTAGAGGTCTCAGGGGTACCAGCGCTGCTGTACCCCAACCTCTCCCTTGGCGGATCTGTATTTACTCAAAGTCCCTGCAGAATCCTTGCCGGCCCTGGGGGATGAGGAGAGCTTCCCTGGCGGGACGCAAACCACACGTGCGGTCACTGCGTTCCTCGCCCTGGGGGGAAGCATGGGCACAGCGCCAGAAACCCCTGAGGGTCCCTGTGGCGCCTTGGCTGGTGAGTACTCCACACAAATTTTTTATTATAATTATGTGTGAGTGCTTTAGCGTCTGAATGAGCAGCGCTATTACTTGTATGTCAGTATGCTTCAGCGCTGCTGTGACAGCACTACTACATGTATGTCAGTATGCTTCAGCGCTGCTGTGACAGCGCTGTTACAAGTAGATGTGGTGATTTTTTGTCCGCAGGCAGATACCTGCAGGACAGAGAGGGAGCAGGAGCGGGGGAGTTCGCGCTCAATATTCGAGCTGGCGGGGGGCGTGGCCTAACTATTCCCGGTCTTCTGAGCAGGAAGACGCGCGCTCTGGCGTTTCTCCTGCGACTCCCTCACTGTGGCGGCCATTACACAGGCTCCTGGGCTCCTCAGACCGCTCCTCTCCTCATAAGACACCACGGCCAGCTGGGTGAGTGCTGATTCCTCACCCCGCAGCGCAGCGATCGCTATCCTGCAGCTGCAGTCTTATTAGAGACATAAAAATTGGCTGGGGCTCACAAATATATATATTGTGGTGAGTTTGCAATATTAACCCCTCTGAGGGTTATTTCTACCAGCTAAATTTTCAGCTGCAGATGAAGGAAGAGAGCCACAGTATTCATTACTGATGGGTAGGCGGAGCCCAGATCAGGATGTTACCTCAGATCAAAAGAGTGATGACTGGCTGGCCCCTCCAGCTCGGGCTCCTCCTACTCAGCTCCAGTCTAAGATTTGAGGTCCAGAGGATGGTCGCTGCTAATGCAGCTCCTCAGAAAATTTTATTATTTTAATATTCGGACAGGAGACTTGGATCACTAGTTGGTCTAGAGGTCTCAGGGGTATCAGCGCTGCTGTACCCCAACCTCTCCCTTGGCGGATCTGTATTTACTCAAAGTCCCTGCAGAATCCTTGCCGGCCCTGGGGGATGAGGAGAGCTTCTCTGGCGGGAACGCAAACCACACGTGCGGTCACTGCGTTCTTCGCCCTGGGGGGAAGCATGGGCACTGCGCCAGAAACCCCTGAGGGTCCCTGTGGCGCCTTGGCTGGTGAGTACTCCACACAAATTTTAATAATAATTATGTGTGAGTGCTTTAGCGTCTGAATGAGCAGCGCTATTACTAATGTCAGCGTTACTATGTCAGTATGCGTCAGCGCTGCTGTGACAGCGCTACTACATGTAATGTCAGTATGCTTCAGCGCTGCTGTGACAGCGCTACTACATGTATGTCAGTATGCTTCAGCGCTGCTGTGACAGCGCTACTACATGTAAATGTCAGTAAGCTTCAGCGCTGCTGTGACAGCGCTACTACATGTAATGTCAGTATGCTTCAGCGCTGCTGTGACAGCGCTACTACATGAAGATGTGGTGATTTTTTGTCCGCAGGCAGATAGCTGCAGGACAGGGAGGGAGCAGGAGCGGGGAGAGTTCGCGCTCATTATTTGAGCTAGCAGGGGGCGTGGCCTATCTATCCCGGTCTTTTGAGCAGGAAGACGCGCGCTCTGGCTTTTCTCCTGCGACCCCCTCACTGTGGCGGCCATTACTCAGGCTCCTGGGCTCCTCGGACCGCTCCCCTCCTCATATAGACACCACGGCCAGCTGGGTGAGTGTGGATTCCTCACCCCGCAGCGCAGCGATCGCTATCCTGCAGCTGCAGTCTCATCAGAGACATAAAAATTGGCTGGGGCTCACAAATATATATATATTTTGGTGAGTTTGCAATATTAACCCCTTTGAGGTTATTTCTACCTGCTAAATTTGCTGACTGAATACCGCTGGGGTAACTCTGCTTGGTGGAGCGTTAACCCTTCAGCGTTTGAAAAAAAAAAAAAAAAACCGCATAGTTTTTTGCTGGTATTACCGCTTTGACCTGCTCATACAGATGAGACATGTCTGAACAGAGTTCAGATGCCGCGGATCACGTCCCAGTGCCATTGCGGCAATCAGATACGCAGACCTCCACAGCGTCTAGCGCTGCGGTCGACAGCGGTGGAAAATTGGATGATATCGCTCGATCGATTAATAACTTATCTGACCTTTTAGGTCAATATGTGTCTGCTAATTCCTCTCAGAGGAAGCGACGCAGGCCGTTACCGGCCTCTACACGGAGCGAGTCAGATGTATCTGATATTGGGCAGAGTTCCCCTTTATATTCGGATGGAGAAATATCCGATTCAGATGCGGACGAGCCGCAGGGGCGTTCCTCTATGACGAAGCGTACGGAGGCATTAATTGAAGCCATGAGAGATATTCTACAGTTACCGGAGGAGGTAACTAGTCGTCCTGGTAAATCAGCACGCATGTTCCAGGAGTCCCGTGCTTCGCGCACAACATTGCCAGCTCTGGATGAGCTTAATGGTGTAATAGAGGAGGAACGTCTATGTCCAGATAAGCGTTTTCATGGAACGCATTTCTTTGATACACTTTATCCTTGCTCTACGGAGTTAAAGGCTAATTGGACTTCTGCTCCTGAAGTGGATGTGTCTTTGTCTCAGCTTAGTACATCCTCTCTACTCCCTATTAAGGGAAAAGCGAGCTTACAGGAGCCTTTGGATAGAAAGGCAGAATTGGCGGCAAAAGCAAGCTATGAGGCTGCGGGTCATGGATTTCGAGCAGTGCTAGGATCCATGTGTGCTGCTAGAGCTTCTCTAAGCTGGTTGGCACGTCTGAAGACGGAGTTGCAAAATGAATCTCCGTTATCTGAGATACGGGAAACTTGTGAATGGTTAGAAACGGCAGCCTGTTATATCTTTGATGCCGGTCTGGATACGGCATCTCTGCTGGCCAAAGCGCAAGCTTCAGCGGTCACAGTCAGAAGAGCTTTATGGCTCAGACAGTGGGCCGGGGACGCAGTTTCCAAACAAGGGTTGTTGGCCTTACCTTACAAGGGTGGCCATCTTTTTGGATCCGACCTCACAGAGCTGATTTCCAAGGCTAAGGCGAAGGAATCAGCATTACCACAGCGAAGGGCCATGGCCTCGGTGTCCAGTAAGCCTGGTGTTTATAGTGGTCGGCGGTCCTTTCGGGGCCGAGGACGATCTAGTCACTCCTCGTGGGGATCGGGTCGTCCTTCTTTCTCAGGAAAGAAATCCTCTCAGAAAACTCGTACTCCCTGGAAGCAGAGTTTCCGCCAGAACAAGCGGGAACTTGACAAGAAAACCGCAAAGTCGGATTGACGCCAGGGGTCCACTCGAGGATTCTCGAGTGGGGGGTCGCCTGCTTCTTTTCAAGGAGACTTGGATGGCTCGCGTTCCAGATTCCTGGGTAACGCGGATAGTGTCGGCAGGCTATTTCATAGAGTTTGCTTCTCAACCCCCAAATGTTTTTTGTCAATCTCGCGTTCCGTCGGAACCCGAGCTTGTTGTCGCTCTACAGCGAGAGGTCGAATCGCTACTACAAAAGGGTGTAGTGATACCGGTTCCGTCAGAGGACCGAGGGAAAGGTTTTTATTCCAACCTTTTTATAGTTCCCAAAAAGGAGAACAAATTTCGCCCGATTCTGGATCTCAAGCGATTGAACCGGCATGTCCATGCCCGGAAATTTCGCATGGAGTCGCTTCGTTCCGTTGTGGCAGCTCTGTCACAGAACGATTTTCTGGTGTCAATCGACATTCGCGACGCCTATTTGCATATTCCCATCGGAAAGGCTCATCAGCGCTTTCTTCGATTTGCCATAGGTCAGAATCATTACCAGTTCGTGGCTCTGCCGTTCGGCTTAGCCTCAGCGCCAAGGGTCTTTACAAAAATTCTGGCGCCCCTCATGGCACTCCTTCGAAGACAGGGGATTACGATTCTCCCTTATCTGGACGATCTTTTGATCGTGGCTTCCTCGGAGGAGGAGGCATTGACGGCTCGGGATTTGTCTCTTCAGTTTCTGAAAGACTTCGGTTGGCTGGTCAATTGGGAGAAGTCGTCCCTGGAACCATCGAGGACAATTCTCTTTTTGGGAATGCATCTCGACACGTTTCGGTCGGTAGTTTCCCTACCACCAGACAAACAGTCATGTCTTCTTCGACATGTACAGATTATGACATCCTCAACGGCAATGTCCCTACGGAAGTGTATGCGTCTTCTGGGACTGATGGTGGCGTCCATGGAGGCAATTCCTTTTGCCCAGTTCCACTCCAGGACTCTTCAAAGGTTCATCTTGAGTCGATGGAATCAGTCGCAATCGCTGGATTGCAGTGTCACCATTTCTCGCGCGGTGCGGGATTCTCTAGAATGGTGGTTACGTCCAGGGCATTCTCCCTGGGGAAGTCTTTCCTCCCTCTGAAGTGGTCAGTCATAACCACCGATGCCAGCCTGACGGGCTGGGGGGGTGTTTGGAACAATCTCTGGATTCAGGGGGTATGGTCACCGGAAGAGTCTGTGCTTCCGATCAACATCCTGGAATTGAGGGCGATTTTTCTTTGCCTCCAACATTGGACGGTCCCTTTGAGCGGTCTGCCAGTCCGTGTGCAGACAGACAATGCGACGGCTGTCGCGTATATCAATCACCAAGGTGGGACAAGGAGTTCCAGACTCATGGTAGAGGTGTCCCGAATTCTGATTTGGGCAGAGGCCAATGTACCAGCCATTTCGGCGATTCACATTCCAGGGGTTCAGAATATTACAGCGGACTTTCTCAGTCGCAGAAGGATGGATCCCGGGGAATGGAGCCTCCACCCGGAAGTCTTTGCACTACTGTGCTCTCGCTGGGGAACCCCCCAAGTGGATTTGATGGCTTCCAGGTCCAATGCCAAGTTACCGACATTCATGTCCAGGTACAAGGACCCGAAGGCGGTGGCGGTGGATGCTCTAGTGGCTCAGTAGGATCAGTTCAAGCTGATCTATGTATTCCCGCCGATATCCTTACTTCCTCTAGTGCTGCGTCGGATCAGACTAGAGAGAATTCCAGCTATTCTGATAGCTCCAGACTGGCCAAGAAGGGTGTGGTTCTCGACAATAATGTCGCTGTTGGCGGCACCTCCGTTTCCACTCCCTCTTCAACCGGACTTGTTGACTCAGGGGCCCATTTGTCATCCGGACTTGATGTCCCTGCGTTTGACGGCGTGGCTCTTGAGACCGAGATCTTGACCCGTAGAGGTTTTTCAGCCGAGGTCATTGCTACCCTTCGTGCTGCAAGATGTCCGGCTACTTCTAGGATTTACCACAAAATTTGGGAAACCTTCTTTTCGTGGTGTTTGGGGTCTTCTCGGAACCCGAGAAAATTTTCCATTCCCAACCTGTTGGCTTTTCTGCAGCATGGGCTAGACAAGGGTTTGGCAGTTAGCACTCTGAAAGGTCAGATTTCTGCTCTGTCCTTATTGTTCCGGAGAACCATTGCTTCGAATAGAGACGTGATCTCTTTTTTCCGAGGTATCTCTCGTAAGTTTCCGCCGCGGAAGGCACCCGTGTCTCCTTGGCGGCTCAACCTTGTTTTGGAGGCTCTTCAGCATAAACCTTTTGAACCTATGGTTTCTGCTAGCCTTTCTTTACTTTCTTGGAAGGTGGCTTTCCTTGTTGCAGTCACTTCCTTGAGGAGAGTTTCTGAATTGGCAGCTCTTTCTTGCTCGCCTCCTTTTCTGGAGTTTTTTCCGGATCGTGTAGTGCTTCGCACTCGGGGTGATTTTTTGCCTAAAGTGGTGTCACAATTTCATGTTAACCAGGATATTGTGTTGCCTTCACTCTGTCCGGATCCGAAGAATACGAAAGAGCGAGATTTACACACATTGGATTTAGTGCGGGCCTTGAAGTTTTATCTATCTATTACTCAAGGTTTTCGTAAGACGGACTCCCTGTTTGTGGTTCCGGCAGGTCGTCGGCGTGGTCAACGAGCTTCCAAGGGTTCTATAGCTCGTTGGATCCGGTCAGCTATTTTGGAAGCTTACCGTCTTCGGGGTGAATCTTGCCCGATTAAGATTCGAGCCCATTCCACGAGAGCTGTGGCTTCATCGTGGGCTTTTCATCAAGGTGCTTCGGCAGTGCAGCTTTGCCGAGCGGCGACTTGGCGCTCTGTCCACACGTTTACAAGATTTTATAAAGTGGACGTCAGTGCTTCCGCTGATGCAGCCCTCGGACGTAGGGTCCTGCAGGCAGCTGTAGTTTAAAGTTCTGGATGAACTTGTGTTTAGCGCTGGTTGCGCTTTGTTGTTAAGGTTGTTGGGTTTCTGCCTTTTGTTGGTTTTTTCCCACCCTTATTTTTGAACTGCTTTGGGACGTCCCATCAGTAATGAATACTGTGGCTCTCTTCCTTCATCTGCAGCTGAAACACGGATTTTGGTAAAGACTTACCTGTAAATCCTTTTCAGCGAAGGAAGGAAGAGAGACACAGCACCCTCCCACGGCAGAAGTGTGTTGATGTTTTCAGATGCAGCGCGACCCTTATCTGATAGCGATTATCTGGGCTGAGGTCAGCGCGCTAAGGCTCTGTTCCAGCATCGCCAGCTCATCGCAGTAGTCAGGTTCCGTGAGTAGTACCTGGAACTCTGTGGTTTTTGGCTTTCTTTGCATGCATAACCTGTATCCTTGTGTTTTTTCTCTGAAGTTCCTTCAGAAGGGGTTATGTTGCTCCGCTGGTGATCTTGGCTCTTTTCCTAAAAGCTTTGATACGACTGGAGCTGAGTAGGAGGAGCCCGAGCTGGAGGGGCCAGCCAGTCATCACTCTTTTGATCTGAGGTAACATCCTGATCTGGGGCTCCGCCTACCCATCAGTAATGAATACTGTGTCTCTCTTCCTTCCTTCGCTGAAAAGGATTTTACAGGTAAGTCTTTACCAAAATCCGTGTTTTTGACTGAATACCGCTGGGGTAACCCTGCTTGGTGAAGCGTTAACCCTTCAGCGTTTAAAAAAAAAAAAAAAAAAAAAACCGCATAGTTTTTGCTGGTATTACCGCTTTGACCTGCTCATACAGGTGAGACATGTCTGAACAGAGTTCAGATGCCGCGGACCATGTCCCAGTGCCATTACGGCAATCAGATACGCAGACCTTCACAGCGTCTAGCGCTGCGGTCGACAGCGGTGGAAAATTGGACGATATCGCTCGATCGATCAACAACTTGTCTGACCTTTTAGGTCAATATGTGTCTGCTAATTCCTCTCAGAGGAAGCGACGCAGGCCGTTACCGGCCTCTACACGGAGCGAGTCAGATGTATCTGATATTGGGCAGAGTTCCCCTTTAAATTCGGATGGAGAAATATCCGATTCAGATGCGGACGAGCCGCAGGGGCGTTCCTCTATGGCGAAGCGTACGGAGGCATTAATTGAAGCCATGAGAGATATATTACAGTTACCGGAGGAGGTAACTAGTCGTCCTGGTAAATCAGCACGCATGTTCCAGGAGTCCCGTGCTTCGCGTACAACATTACCAGCTCTGGATGAGCTTAATAGTGTAATAGAGGAGGAACGTCTGTGTCCAGATAAGCGTTTTCATGGAACGCATTTCTTTGATACACTTTATCCTTGCTCTGCGGAGTTAAAGGCTAATTGGACTTCTGCTCCTGAAGTGGATGTGTCTTTATCTCAGCTTAGTAAATCCTCACTACTCCCTATTAAGGGAAAAGCGAGCTTACAGGAGCCTTTGGATAGAAAAGCAGAATTGGCGGCAAAAGCAAGCTATGAGGCTGCGGGTCATGGATTCCGAGCAGTGCTAGGATCCATGTGTGCTGCTAGAGCTTCTCTAAGCTGGTTGGCACGTCTGAAGACGGAGTTGCAAAATGAATCTCCGTTATCTGAGATACGGGAAACTTGTGAATGGTTAGAAACGGCAGCCTGTTATATATTTGATGCCGGTCTGGATACGGCATCTCTGCTGGCCAAAGCGCAAGCTTCAGCGGTCACAGTCAGAAGAGCTTTATGGCTCAGACAGTGGGCCGGGGACGCAGTTTCCAAACAAGGGTTGTTGGCCTTACCTTACAAGGGTGGCCATCTTTTTGGATCCGACCTCACAGAGCTGATTTCCAAGGCTAAGGCGAAGGAATCAGCATTACCACAGCGTAGGGCCATGGCCTCGGTGTCCAGTAAGCCTGGTGTCTATAGTGGTCGGCGGTCCTTTCGGGGCCGAGGACGATCTAGTCACTCCTCGTGGGGATCGGGTCGTCCTTCCTTCTCAGGAAAGAAATCCTCTCAGAAAACTCGTACTCCCTGGAAGCAGAGTTTCCGCCAGGACAAGCGGGAACTTGACAAGAAGCCCGCAAAGTCGGATTGACGCCAGGGGTCCACTCGAGGATTCTCGAGTGGGGGGTCGCCTGCTTCTTTTCAAGGAGACTTGGATGGCTCGCGTTCCAGATTCCTGGGTAACGCGGATAGTGTCGGCAGGCTATTTCATAGAGTTTGCTTCTCGACCCCCAAATGTTTTTTGTCAATCTCACGTTCCGTCGGAACCCGAGCTTGTTGTCGCTCTACAGCGAGAGGTCGAATCTCTGCTACAAAAGGGTGTAGTGATACCGGTTCCGTCAGAGGACCGAGGGAAAGGTTTTTATTCCAACCTTTTTATAGTTCCCAAAAAGGAGAACAAATTTCGCCCGATTCTGGATCTCAAGCGATTAAACCGGCATGTCCATGCCCGGAAATTTCGCATGGAGTCGCTTCGTTCCGTTGTGGCAGCTCTGTCACAGAACGATTTTCTGGTGTCAATCGACATTCGCGACGCCTATTTGCATATTCCCATCGGAAAGGCTCATCAGCGCTTTCTTCGATTTGCCATAGGTCAGAATCATTACCAGTTCGTGGCTCTGCCGTTCGGCTTAGCCTCAGCGCCAAGGGTCTTTACAAAAATTCTGGCGCCCCTCATGGCAATCCTTCGAAGACAGGGGATTACGATTCTCCCTTATCTGGACGATCTTTTGATCGTGGCTTCCTCGGAGGAGGAGGCGTTGACGGCTCGGGATTTGTCTCTTCAGTTTCTGAAGGACTTCGGTTGGCTGGTCAATTGGGAGAAGTCGTCCCTGGAACCATCGAGGACAATCCTCTTTTTGGGAATGCATCTCGACACGTTTCGGTCGGTAGTTTCCCTACCACCAGACAAACAGTCATGTCTTCTTCGACATGTACAGATTATGAAATCCTCAACGGCAATGTCCCTACGGAAGTGTATGCGTCTTCTGGGACTGATGGTGGCGTCCATGGAGGCAACTCCTTTTGCCCAGTTCCATTCCAGGACTCTCCAAAGGTTCATCTTGAGTCGGTGGAACCAGTCGCAATCGCTGGATTGCAGTGTCACCATTTCTCGCGCGGTGCGGGATTCTCTAGAATGGTGGTTACGTCCAGGGGCATTCTCCCTGGGGAAGTCTTTCCTCCCTCCGAAGTGGTCAGTCATAACCACCGATGCCAGCCTGACGGGCTGGGGGGGTGTTTGGAACAATCTCTGGATTCAGGGGGTATGGTCATCGGAAGAGTCTGTTCTTCCGATCAACATCCTGGAATTGAGGGTGATTTTCCTTTGCCTCCAACATTGGACGGTCCCTTTGAGCGGTCTGCCAGTCCGAGTGCAGACAGACAATGCGACGGCTGTCGCGTATATCAATCACCAATGTGGGACAAGGAGTTCCAGACTCATGGTAGAGGTGTCTCGAATTCTGATTTGGGCAGAGGCCAGTGTATCAGCCATTTCGGCGATTCACATTCCAGGGGTTCAGAATATTACAGCGGACTTTCTCAGTCGCAGAAGGATGGATCCCGGGGAATGGAGCCTCCACCCGGAAGTTTTTGCACTACTGTGCTCTCGCTGGGGAACCCCACAAGTGGATTTGATGGCATCCAGGTCCAATGCCAAGTTACCGACGTTCATGTCCAAGTACAAGGACCCGAAGGCTGTGGCGGTGGATGCTCTAGTGGCTCAGTGGGATCAGTTCGAGCTGATCTATGTATTCCCGCCGATATCCTTACTTCCTCTAGTACTGCGTCGGATCAGACTAGAGAGAATTCCAGCTATTTTGATAGCTCCAGACTGGCCAAGAAGGGTGTGGTTCTCGACAATAATGTCGCTGTTGGCGGCACCTCCTTTTCCACTCCCTCTTCAACCGGACTTGTTGACTCAGGGGCCCGTTTGCCATCCGGACTTGATGTCCCTGCGTTTGACAGCGTGGCTCTTGAGACCGAAATCTTGACCGTAGAGGTTTCTCAGCCGAGGTCATTGCTACCCTTCGTGCTGCAAGAAGTCCGGCTACTACTAGGATTTACCACAAAATTTGGGAAACCTTTTCGTGGTGTTTGGGGTCCTCTCGGAACCCGAGAAAATTTTCCATTCCCAACCTGTTGGCTTTTCTGCAGCATGGGCTAGACAAGGGTTTGGCAGTCAGCACCCTGAAAGGTCAGATTTCTGCTCTGTCCTTATTGTTCCGGAGAACCATTGCTTCAAATAGAGACGTGCTCTCCTTTTTCCGAGGTATATCTCGTAAGTTCCCGCCGCGGAAGGCACCCGTGTCTCCTTGGCGGCTCAACCTTGTTTTGGAGGCTCTTCAGCATAAACCTTTTGAGCCTATGGTTTCTGCTAGCCTTTCTTTACTTTCTTGGAAGGTGGCTTTCCTTGTTGCAGTCACTTCCTTGAGGAGAGTTTCTGAGTTGGCAGCTCTTTCTTGTTCGCCTCCTTTTCTGGAGTTTTTTCCGGATCGTGTAGTGCTTCGCACTCGGGGTGATTTTTTGCCTAAAGTGGTGTCACAATTTCATGTCAACCAGGATATTGTGTTGCCTTCATTCTGCCCGGATCCGAAGAATGTGAAAGAGCGTGCTTTACACACATTGGATTTAGTGCGGGCTTTGAAGTTTTATCTATCTATTACTCAAGGTTTTCGTAAGACGGACTCCCTATTTGTGGTTCCAGTCGGTCGTCGGCGTGGTCAACGAGCTTCCAAGGATTCTATAGCTCGTTGGATTCGGTCAGCTATATTGGAAGCTTACCGTCTTCAGGGTGAATCTTGCCCGATTAAGATTCAAGCCCATTCCACGAGGGCTGTGGCTTCATCGTGGGCTTTTCACCAAGGTGCTTCGGCAGTGCAGCTCTGCCGAGCGGCGACTTGGCGCTCTGTCCACACGTTTACGAAGTTTTATAAAGTGGACGTCAGTGCTTCCGCTGATGCAGCCCTCGGACGTAGGGTCCTGCAGGCAGCTGTAGTTTAAAGTTCTGGATGAACTTGTGTTTAGCGCTGGTTGCGCTTTGTTGTTAAGGTTGTTGGGTTTCTGCCTCTTGTTGGTTTTTTCCCACCCTTATTTTTGAACTGCTTTGGGACGTCCCATCAGTAATGAATACTGTGGCTCTCTTCCTTCCATCTGCAGCTGAAACACGGATTTTGGTAAGAACTTACCTGTAAAATCCTTTTCAGCGAAGGAAGGAAGAGAGACACAGCACCCTCCCAAGGCAGAAGTGTGTTGATGTTTTCAGATGCAGCGCGACCCTTATCTGATAGCGATTATCTGGGCTGAGGTCAGCGCGCTAAGGCTCTGTTCCAGCATCGCCAGCTCATCGCAGTAGTCAGGTTCCGTGAGTAGTACCTGGAACTCTGTGGTTTTTGGCTTTCTTTGCATGCATAACCTGTATCCTTGTGTTTTTTCTCTGAAGTTCCTTCAGAAGGGGTTATGTTGCTCCGCTGGTGATCTTGGCTCTTTTCCTAAAAGCTTTGGTACGACTGGAGCTGAGTAGGAGGAGCCCGAGCTGGAGGGGCCAGCCAGTCAGCACTCTTTTGATCTGAGGTGACATCCTGATCTGGGGCTCCGCCTACCCATCAGTAATGAATACTGTGTCTCTCTTCCTTCCTTCGCTGAAAAGGATTTTACAGGTAAGTTCTTACCAAAATCCGTGTTTTTTGGTACAGTGGGAAAAGCTGCAATACCTGACTTGGCCTTTGTAGAGAAGTAGCGCTGTTTTACAGAATTTTTTTTTTTTTTAAATATCCTTTTCCTCCCCGTCCTCCTGATTTCCTGACGTTCTTCTATCTGTCGGGTCCCACTATTTTGCTTTGCATGATACAGACAAGGGATATAACACCTATAATATTTCCTGTAGGCACCGTGATGCATGCAGAACCTCACAGGTCGCTTGTATTACTTAATCCTTGCTGATTATTTCATTTTTATGTTTTTACCACTGAATATGATTATGCTGCCCCCTGTTGGCCGGTATAGGATACTGCACTAGGAGAAAAAAAAAAGGGTCTTTTTATGTAGTTTTTGCCAATGCTTTGTAACTTTTTGTACTGCGTTTACAATGTAGCTGTTTATTTGATTACATTATAGGTGGGTTCTTCCATTGAGGACCTCTTTCAGAGTAGAAAGCCAGTCTATTACAGCGGAGATGTCCTAGTACTACGTGGATGGCCACTATGTAATGCTACAGTGCTGCAGAAATTCACAACTGACCGTGGTTTTTTTGCCTGTCGGGAGTTGGACCCGTGTTGGTCGCTGATGCATTCTAAAAGGGAGTGTCCATTTAAATGCTCAAATTCAGTCTGCCTGCAGCCACCACTAGGGGAGCTTACTGGATCTGTACCACTTTCTTAGAACTTGCCTATATACCTTTTAAAAAGGGGGTTTTCCAACTTTGGGACATTTTTTTTTTTTAAATACATGAATTTGGGGCTAAAAATCATTTTTGCAATTTGGGTTCATTCAAAATCTTGCACCATTTGACTTTTACAGGCTATTTGTTTCCCGGCACATTAAATCAGTTGAGAGGAGCTCGGAAAAAGATACCGATAAGCGTTACAAACTCTCCCATTGGATCGTCAGAAAGAGCTCACTGACGGACTCTCAGTTAACCCATTCTGCAGACAGTAATAGACACAGAAGCTAGAGAAGGCAAACGTTGCAGAATATTTAATTAACCAAAAATACAGACATTTAAGTATGGAAAATTGTAGTCAAAGGTGGACAACTCCGTAGGGAAAAGTGATAAATGTATGATACGTTGGCCACAAGGAGATCCACTGATCACTAGCACAGAGCCACAAACTCCCATAATGGAGCGAAATTACTCCAGGATTGCATGTAACGCGGCACTGCCCTTTGCCCGTTCACCACTCTTGTAAGTGTAGCTGGGGTTGTCTGCACCCCCATGGCTCATGGCTGCCCCCTGAGGGTCACTCTTGTCTGTGAGGCTGTATAGTGCAATGCATGTAATGCAGCAGTACCAAATACGACAGTCAGTATATAAAGTTTCTCCATAATGTGTCTTCTAGGAGATGAAGAAATTGCAGGAACTCATGACGGCGACTGAAAAAGTACGGCGGGAGAAGTGGATCGACGAGAAGACCAAGAAGATCAAGGAGATCACGGTGAAGGGTAAATATGCAGTTCTTCTACCTTTTAACCCCTTCCCACCATGTGGTGTGCACATATGTCACATGCCGGTCAATGGGGTGGATTAATGAGCTGCCCCCGCATCATAGTGGGGTAGATGCCAGCTGTCCAACATGGCTGTTGGACCTATTTATTTGTGTGGCGAGCAAAATGGTATCAATAAAAACGTCAGCTCGCCACACAAACAAATAAATCCACAAGATCTAAAAGTTACTGGTCTCGGAAAATGGTGACGAACCAAATTTTTTATTTTTTTTAATTTAATTTTTAACTAGTTTGTGTGTTTGTTTTTTTTTACCACTTTAATAATAATAAGACTTTTAAATCATTATTATTATTATTGACCTGAAGAATCATGTGTCCAAGTTTTTTTTTTCCTATTGTACAGTGAATGGTCTAAAACAAAACCTCAAAAATAATGGCAGAATTTTCTTATTTTTTTCTGTAGCAAATTTGAGATTTTTTATTTTTTTTCTAGTATTTATTTAGGAAAATTAATGGTGTCATTCAGAACTACAACTCGTCCCTCAAAAAAAACAAGTCATCATACGACTATTAACAGTAAAAAAAAAAAAAGCAAAGTTATGACTCTTGGAAGAAAAATGAAAGCACGAAGTATAGAATATTTTGGCACTCTAGAAATAAAAATTATTATTTTTATGAAAGTGGAAATGCGAAATACTGACTGGTGGGTAAGCGGTTAAGGCTGCGCTCACTTCTAGTTCTCGGCAATCGGTGCACACTGTGCGCAGGGTATAATTCTCCGTTACCGGGAGGAACATGTCATTCCAGATTGTGGCCACTGGGTGTCCTCGCAGTACTTGCATTGCCTTAGCGCTCATCCAGGCTGCACATGGCCAAGGATGTGACCTCCCTGTGGCTGGTGTGCCCTGGAGGGAGGGAGTGATTATTTGTGCAGTTGTCCAGGGCTTTTCCTTGTTCAGCGAGTCCACGTAGGCAATGTGGAAGATTGTCAATTCTGGTATTTGTGCAATCAGCATTATTATCTTGAACTATTCTTGCATTTGCTCAGGTGAATTTTTCCAGCCTTGTACAGTTCTCGCCTTGCACCCTGGGTCCTCCCTTATTGAATCAGTGCATTGCCAACTATTGATTTTATTTGCGCCCCTTTTATAGGCCTAGAATTGGCAATGTATGCCCAACCAACTAGAATAGCACAACCTCCACTGCATTGTAGGGATCGGCAGAGACGTGGCAGCTGCTTGTCTGGTTGCATGACTTCTCATTAGAGGGGTATATTATAATATAGGGGATCTGTGCCTGGTACAGTCGTACTGGCATTCCCTGTAAATGGTATTAGTCTTCCAGTGCTGTATGGGCTTTACGCTACGGATTGTATGCTCGATGACACTGCGTTGTAGGTACTAGCAAGTCCAAGAGTGTAAGAACTGCAGTTCAGTTGGCATCAGTAGGTCCTGAATTTGGGAGCGAGATAAAGGCAGCAGCCTAAAACTTGGCACTAGTTTGCACTTTTGAGATTTGCATCCGTATGAGACCTTCACCCTGATTTTCTGCATGTTATCTCCCTACAGGTCTGGAGCCCGAGATCCAGAGACTGATATCCAAGCACAAGCAAGAGATCCGCAAGTTAAAAGCTCTGCACGAGGCTGAGCTGCTGCAGTCCGACGAACGTGCGGCGCAGCGATATGTGCGCCAGGCCGAGGAGCTGAGGCAAAACCTGGAGCGAGAGAAGGAAGAAGTGAGCCAGAGAGAGCGAGAGCTGGCGAAACAGAGGTGATATACCAGGGCCCACACTTACTCCAGCACTAGAACACTGTCCATTACCATCTAAACCAGTCCTGCAACTTTCAAGCTTTTGTCCTGTTCATAATTTCTATTTTCTGTCAGTGAACAGGAACATATTTGGTTATTTTCACAGGCTGGACCCACCCTCTGTAGGAAATTTCCAGCTGTGATAAGTACAAGTGTTTCGACTCAACATAAAGATATGAATATTCCTGTTCATTGACAGCTAGCTAAGATCTTGAAAAATTGCAACGGTTAAAAGCAATTACAGCGGGTGACTGATGAGATTGTGTTAGGGGGTTATAAATCTAAAGGGATATTTTACCCAGAAGCATTTAACACTGCTTAATCAATGAGCGTCCGACCACGTGGACCCCACTGATGGATGCAATGAGGAGCCAGAGAAGACGCGGCTAAGCATGCTTGCTTCCACTCACTTCTTTCAGATATGAGAAGCAGCTGGTACATGAGGAGCAGTCCCTGCAAGAGCAGCGCAGGCGACTATACAGCGACGTGTCCGAGGAGAAGGAGCGCTTAAAGCAGCAAGCGACCAGGTAAGCTCACTGCAATTCCTTAAAGGAATTGAAGCTCTGAATCAGGACTGTGGAGTCGGTAAGCCAAACCTCCGACTCCTCAATTTCCATGACTCCGACTACACGACTCCGACTCCCTCATACCAGGGCTGTGGAGTCGGTAAGCCAAACCTCCAACTTCAACTCCTCAATTTCCATGACTCCGACTCCACCAAAATGGACTCCGACTCCACAGCCCTGCTCTGAATGCAGGAAATTAAGGGGTGTGGGTTGACACAGGGGCCCGAAGAGATTCCTGGTGAGAAGCTCAGTCAGGACCTGCTCTAGGTATAACAGTGCATCAGACTTTAGGAGAATTAATACCGTGCTCTGATTGGTTGCTACATTCTTGATAAATCTGACCCTTCCCCAGTATTGCAGATTTTTACCCATTTCTCTCTTCTCTGGGTGTCCTTTATTAATGTGTTTGTTTCTCAGGCAAAGAGCAGAATTGGACGAGCTTCGGAAGCAGCTAGAAGACAACTGCTCCCTGGCCACCCGGGTCCTGAAGGAAGAGTACGAGAAGAGCAAGGAGGAGCAAGACCTACGACACCAGGTCCTAATAGAGCTGCGTTTACCAGGATATGGGCGATCCTTAGCATTAACAATTACTGTATGAGCAATGGGGCAGCATGTATCTGCTGAGCAACCTTTTCTCTACAGTATCCAAAATACTGACCCCCTAATGCATATGTCTGGTTCTGAAGCTCAGCCCAGCACATCTAACAGCCCACTTATTCCTAAAAAGAATTGCGGCTGTCTGCTCTGAAACATCTTGAGGGTTCTAACAGAAGACCCCTACATATTAACCCCTTCATGACCCAGCCTATTTTGACCTTAAAGACCTTGCCATTTTTTGCAATTCTGACCAGTGTCCCTTTATGAGGTAATAACTCAGGAACGCTTCAACGGATCCTAGCGATTCTGAGATTGTTTTTTCGTGACATATTGGGCTTCATGTTAGTGGTAAATAAAGGTCGATAATTTTTGCTTTTATTTGTGAAAAAAATGGAAATTTGGCGAAAATTCTGAAAATTTTGTAATTTTCAAATTTTTAATTTTTATTCTGTTAAACCAGAGAGTTATGTGGCACAAAATAGTTAATAAATAACATTTCCCACATGTCTACTTTACATCAGCACAATTTTGGGAACAACATTTTTTTTTGTTAGGAAGTTATAAGGGTTAAAAGTTGACCAGCGATTTCTCCTTTTTACATCAAAATTTACAAAACCATTTTTTTAGGGACCTCCTCACATTTGAAGTCACTTTGAGGGGTCTATATGGCAGAAAATACCCAAAAGTGACACCTTTATAAAAACTGCACCACTCAAGCTACTCAAAACTACTTTCAAGAAGATTATTAACCCTTCAGGTGCTTCACAGGAACTAAAGCAACGTGGAAGGAAAAAATGGACATTTTAATTTTTCCAACAAAAATTTTCTTTTAGCATCAATTTTTTCATTTTTACATGGGCATCAGGATAAAATGGATCCTAAAATTTGTTGGGCAATTTCTCCTGAGTACACAGATACCTCATATGTGGTCATAAACCACTGTATGGGCGCACAGCAGGGCTCAGAAGGGAAGGAGCGCCATTTGACTTTTTGAATAGAAAATATGCTGGAATATTTAGCGGTTGCCATGTCGCATTTGGAGAGTCCCTGTGTGCCTAAACACTGGAGCTCCCCCACAAGTGACCCCATTTTGGAAACTAGACCCCCTAAGGAACTTATCTAGATGCATAGTGAGCACTTTGAACCCCCAGGTGCTTCACAAATTGATCCGTAAAAAAAAGAAAGTACTTTTTTTTCACAAAAATTTTCTTTTAGCCTCAGTTTTTTTCATTTTCACATGGGCAACAGTATAAATTGGATCCTAAAATTTGTTGGGCAATTTCTCCTGAGTACACAGATACCTCATATGTGGTCATAAACCACTGTTTGGGCGCACGGCAGGGCTCAGAAGGGAAGGAGCGCCATTTGACTTTTTGAATGGAAAATATGCTGGAATATTTAGCGGTTGCCATGTCGCATTTGGAGAGTCCCTGTGTGCCTAAACATTGGAGCTCCCCCACAAGTGACCCCATTTTGGAAACTAGACCCCCTAAGGAACTTATCTAGATGCATAGTGAGCACTTTGAACCCCCAGGTGCTTCACAAATTGATCCGTAAAAAAAAGAAAGTACTTTTTTTTCACAAAAATTTTCTTTTAGCCTCAGTTTTTTTCATTTTCACATGGGCAACAGTATAAATTGGATCCTAAAATTTGTTGGGCAATTTCTCCTGAGTACACAGATACCTCATATGTGGTCATAAACCACTGTTTGGGCGCACGGCAGGGCTCAGAAGGGAAGGAGCGCCATTTGACTTTTTGAATGGAAAATATGCTGGAATATTTAGCGATTGCCATGTCGCATTTGGAGAGTCCCTGTGTGCCTAAACATTGGAGCTCCCCCACAAGTGACCCCATTTTGGAAACTAGACGCCCTAAGGAACTTATCTAGATGCATAGTGAGCACTTTGAACCCCCAGGTGCTTCACAGAAGTTTATAACGCAGAGCCGTGAAAATAAAAAATCATTTTTTTTCTCAAAAAATGATTTTTTAGCCCACTATTTTTTATTTTCACAATGGTTACAGGAGAAATTGGACCCCAAAAGTTGTTGTCCAGTTTGTCCTGAGTACGCTAGTACCCCATATGTGGGGGGGAACCACTGTTTGGGCACACGTCAGGGCTCGGAAGGGATGTGGTGACGCTTTGAAATGCCGACTTGATGGAATGGTCTGCGGGCATCTTGTTACGTTTGCAGAGCCCCTGATGTGCCTAAACAGTAGAAACTCCCCACAAGTGACCCCATTTAGGAAACTAGACCCCGCAAAGAACTTATCTAGATGTGTGGTGAGCACTTTGAACCCCCAAGGGCTACACAGAAGTTTATAACGCCCGGGCATGAAAATAAAAAAAATCATATTTTTTCCACAATCAGGATCTTTTAGTCCCCAATTTTTTTATTTTCCCATGGGTAACATGAGAAATTAGACCCCAAAAGTTGTTGTCCAATTTGTCCTGAGTATGCTGATATCCCATATGTGGGAGAAAACTACTGTATGGGCACACGTCGGGGCTAGGATGGGAAGTAGTGACGTTTTGAAATGCCCACTTGATGGAATGGTCTTCGGGCGTCATGTTACGTTTGAAGAGTCCCTGATGTGCCTAAACAGTAGAAACTCCCCACAAGTGACCCCATTTTGGAAACTAGATCCCCCAAGGAACTCCTATAGATGTGTGATAAGCACTTTGAATCTCCAAGTCCTTCATAGAAGTTTATAACGCAGAGCCGTGAAAATATAAAATCATTTTTTTTCCACAAAAATAATTTTTAGTCCCCAATTTTTTTTCCCAATGTTAACAGGAGAAATTAGAACCCCAAAGTTGTTGTGCAATTTTTCCCGAGTACGCTGATACCTCATATGTGGGGATAAACCACTGTTTGAGCATACGTCGGGGCTTGGAATAAAGGGAGCACTGTTTGACTTTTTGAACGCAAAATTTGCAGGAATCAATGGTGGCGCCATGTCGTGTATGGAGACCCCCTGATGTGCCTAAATAGTGGAAACCCCTCAATTCTAACTCCAACACTAACCCCAACACACCCCTAACCCCAACCCTAACCCCTACACACACCTAACCCTAATACAAACCCTAATCATAACCCTAACCCCAACACACCCCTAACCCTAATCCCAACTCTAACCATAAACCTAACTACAAGCCTAACCCTAATTCCAACCCTAACTCAAATTCCAACCCTAACCGTAATTCTAACCTTAACCCTAATGCTAACCCTAACCCTAGTTCTAACCCTAAGGCTGGGTTCATATTGCGTTTTACCAGCCCGTTCAACACGTAGCGTTGACCGGCTGGTAACGGTATAGCATAACGCGATCGCGTTATGCTATACCCGCTAGCGCAGATGAATCAGCAGATAATCAGCTGCGGATCCGCAGCAAAATCAGTCACGGATCAGCAACAAAATCCGCCGCGGATCAGCAGCAAAATCCGCCGCGGATCAGCAGCGAAATCCGCCGCGGATCAGCAGCGAAATCAGCCGCGGATCAGCAGCGAAATCCGCCGCGGATCAGCAGCGAAATACGCCGCGGATCCGCAGCGGAATCAGTCGGGGATCCGCAGCAAAATCAGTCGCGGATCAGCAGCGAAATCCGCCGCGGATCAGCAGCGAATCCGCAGGGAATCAGCAGCGAAATCCGCCGCGGATCAGCAGCGAAATCCGCCGCGGATCCGCAGCGGAATCAGTCGGGGATCCGCAGCAAAATCAGTCGCGGATCAGCAGCGAAATCCGCCGCGGATCAGCAGGGAATCAGCAGCGAAATCCGCCGCGAATCAGCAGCGAAATCCGCCGCGGATCAGCAGCGAAATCCGCCGCGGATCAGCAGCGAAATCCGCCGCGGATCAGCAGCGAAATTAGCCGCGGATCAGCAGCGAAATCCGCCGCGGATCCACAGCGAATCAGCAGCAAAATCAGTCGCAGATCAGCAGCAAAATCAGTCGCAGATCAGCAGCAAAATCCGCCGCGGATCAGCAGTGAAATCAGCCGCGGATCAGCAGTGAAATCAGCCGCGGATCAGCAGCGAAATCCGCCGTGGATCCGCAGCGAATCAGCAGCAAAATCAGTCGCAGATCAGCAGCAAAATCCGCCGCGGATCAGCAGCAAAATCCGCCGCGGATCAGCAGCGAAATCCGCCGCGGATCAGCAGCGAAATCCGCCGCGGATCAGCAGCGAAATCCGCCGCGGATCAGCAGCGAATCCACAGTGAATCAGCAGCGAAATCCGCCGCGGATCAGCAGCGAAATCCGCCGCGGATCAGCAGCGAAATCCGCCGCGGATCAGCAGCGAAATCCGCCAGCGGAATGATCAGCAGCGAAATCCGCCGCGGATCAGCAGCGAAATCCGCCGCGGATCAGCAGCGAAATCCGCCGCGGAATCAGCAGCGAAATCCGCCGCGAATCAGCAGCGAAATCCGCCGCGAATCAGCAGCGAAATCCGCCGCGAATCAGCAGCGAAATCCGCCGCGAATCAGCAGCGAAATCCGCCGCGAATCAGCAGCGAAATCCGCCGCGAATCAGCAGCGAAATCCGCCGCGAATCAGCAGCGAAATCCGCCGCGAATCCAGCAGCGAAATCCGCCGCGAATCAGCAGCGAAATCCGCCGCGAATCAGCAGCGAAATCCGCCGCGAATCAGCAGCGAAATCCGCCGCGAATCAGCAGCGAAATCCGCCGCGAATCAGCAGCGAAATCCGCCGCGAATCAGCAGCGAAATCCGCCGCGAATCAGCAGCGAAATCCGCCGCGAATCAGCAGCGAAATCCGCCGCGAATCAGCAGCGAAATCCGCCGCGAATCAGCAGCGAAATCCGCCGCGAATCAGCAGCGAAATCCGCCGCGAATCAGCAGCGAAATCCGCCGCGAATCAGCAGCGAAATCCGCCGCGAATCAGCAGCGAAATCCGCCGCGAATCAGCAGCGAAATCCGCCGCGAATCAGCAGCGAAATCCGCCGCGAATCAGCAGCGAAATCCGCCGCGAATCAGCAGCGAAATCCGCCGCGAATCAGCAGCGAAATCCGCCGCGAATCAGCAGCGAAACGGATCAGGTCAGGCAAAATCAGTTGCGGATCAGCAGCAAAATCCGCCGCGGATCAGCAGGGAAATCCGCCGCGGATCAGCAGGGAAATCCGCCGCGGATCCGCAGCAAAATCAGTCGCGGATCCGCGGCTAAATCAGTAGCGGATCCGCGGCGAAATCAGTAGCGGATCAGCGGCGAAATCCGCCGCAGATCAGCGCCGAAATCCGCGCGAATCAGCAGCGAAATCAGTAGCGGATCAGCAGCGAAATCAGTAGCGGTTCCGCAGCGAAATCCGCCACGGTTCCGCAGCGAAATCCGCCGCAGATCAGCGCCGAAATCCGCCGCGGATCCGCAGCGAATCAGCAGCAAAATCAGTCGCGGATCAGCAGCAAAATCCGCCGCGGATCAGCGCCGAAATCCGCCGCGAATCAGCAGCGAAATCAGTAGCGGATCAGCAGCGAAATCAGTAGCGGTTCCGCAGCGAAATCCGCCACGGTTCCGCAGCGAAATCCGCCGCAGATCAGCGCCGAAATCCGCCGCGGATCCGCAGCGAAATCCGCCGCGGATCCGCAGCGAATCAGCAGCAAAATTAGTTGCGGATCAGCAGCGAAATCCGCCGCGGATCAGCAGCGAAATCCGCCGCGGATCAGCAGGGAAATCCGCCGCGGATCCGCAGCGAAATCAGTCGCGGATCCGCAGCGAAATCAGTCGCGGATCCGCAGCGAAATCAGTCGCGGATCCGCAGCGAAATCAGTCGCGGATCCGCAGCGAAATCAGTAGCGGATCGCAGCAAAATCAGTCGCGGATCCGCGGCTAAATCAGTAGCGGATCCGCGGCGAAATCAGTAGCGGATCCGCGGCGAAATCAGTAGCGGATCAGCGGCGAAATCCGCCGCAGATCAGCGCCGAAATCCGCCGCGAATCAGCAGCGAAATCAGTAGCGGATCAGCAGCGAAATCAGTAGCGGTTCCGCAGCGAAATCCGCCACGGTTCCGCAGCGAAATCCGCCGCAGATCAGCGCCGAAATCCGCCGCGGATCCGCAGCGAATCAGCAGCAAAATCAGTCGCGGATCAGCAGCAAAATCCGCCGCGGATCAGCAGGGAAATCCGCCGCGGATCCGCAGCGAAATCAGTCGCGGATCCGCAGCGAAATCAGTCGCGGATCCGCAGCGAAATCAGTCGCGGATCCGCAGCGAAATCAGTCGCGGATCCGCAGCGAAATCAGTAGCGGATCCGCAGCGAAATCAGTAGCGGATCCGCAGCGAAATCCGCCGCGGATCCGCAGCGAAATCCGCCGCGGATCCGCAGCGAATCAGCAGCAAAATTAGTTGCGGATCAGCAGCGAAATCCGCCGCGGATCAGCAGCGAAATCCGCCGCAGATCAGCAGCGAAAAAATTCTTTTTTTTATTATTTGTCCCTACCTATGACAGGGGTGGGTTCATTTACTTTTTTTTTATTTTGATCACTGTGACAGTTTATCACAGTGATCAAAATATTTTTTTTCAGCTGCAGATGGAAGGAAGAGAGCCACAGTATTCATTACTGATGGGTAGGCGGAGCCCCAGATCAGGATGTCACCTCAGATCAAAAGAGTGCTGACTGGCTGGCCCCTCCAGCTCGGGCTCCTCCTACTCAGCTCCAGTCTAAAGGTACTGCCACACTACTCGATCCGCTAGCGATCTCGTTAGCGTTGCATACTAATGAGATCGCTAGCGGGATTGTTTCTATATCGCTAAATGCTGCCGCATTTAGCGATATAGTTAACGACGCTATCGCCGTTAGCGATCTTCTTAACGACTTTAGCGGTACAAAAGTACCGCTAAATCGCTAAGAAAAGGTGCCACACAGCGATAAGATACTTACCCAGCGGGAGCGCCAGCGATGAAATAGGGTCCGGAGCGATTCCAGCGACGAGCGAGATCACAGCAGGAAGCTCGTCGCTGGAAGCTGCCGCACTGAACAATATCGCTAACGGGATCGCTAAATAGTGACGTTTTTTAGCGATCCCGTTAGCGATATTGTTTAGTGTGGCATACCCTTAAGATTTGAGGTCCAGAGGATGGTCGCTGCTAATGCAGCTCCTCAGAAGATTTTATTATTTTATATTCGGACAGGAGACTTGGATCACTAGTTGGTCTAGAGGTCTCAGGGGTACCAGCGCTGCTGTACCCCAACCTCTCCCTTGGCGGATCTGTATTTACTCAAAGTCCCTGCAGAATCCTTGCCGGCCCTGGGGGATGAGGAGAGCTTCCCTGGCGGGACGCAAACCACACGTGCGGTCACTGCGTTCTTCGCCCTGGGGGAAAGCATGGGCACAGCGCCAGAAACCCCTGAGGGTCCCTGTGGCGCCTTGGCTGGTGAGTACTCCACACAAATTTTTGATTATAATTATGTGTGAGTGCTTTAGCGTCTGAATGAGCAGCGCTATTACTTGTATGTCAGTATGCTTCAGCGCTGCTGTGACAGCGCTACTACATGTATGTCAGTATGCTTCAGCGCTGCTGTGACAGCGCTGTTACAAGTAGATGTGGTGATTTTTTTTTTGTCCGCAGGCAGATACCTGCAGGACAGAGAGGGAGCAGGAGCGGGGGAGTTCGCGCTCAATATTCGAGCTGGCGGGGGGCGTGGCCTAACTATTCCCGGTCTTCTGAGCAGGAAGACGCGCGCTCTGGCGTTTCTCCTGCGACTCCCTCACTGTGGCGGCCATTACACAGGCTCCTGGGCTCCTCAGACCGCTCCTCTCCTCATAAGACACCACGGCCAGCTGGGTGAGTGCTGATTCCTCACCCTGCAGCGCAGCGATCGCTATCCTGCAGCTGCAGTCTCATTAGAGACATAAAAATTGGCTGGGGCTCACAAATATATATATATTGTGGTGAGTTTGCAATATTAACCCCTCTGAGGGTTATTTCTACCAGCTAAATTTTTTGACTGAATACCGCTGGGGTAACCCTGCTTGGTGGAGCGTTAACCCTTCAGCGTTTAAAAAAAAAAAAAACCGCATAGTTTTTGCTGGTATTACCGCTTTGACCTGCTCATACAGGTGAGACATGTCTGAACAGAGTTCAGATGCCGCGGACCATGTCCCAGTGCCATTACGGCAATCAGATACTCAGACCTCCACAGCGTCTAGCGCTGCGGTCGACAGCGGTGGAAAATTGGACGATATCGCTCGATCAATCAACAACTTGTCTGACCTTTTAGGTCAATATGTGTCTGCTAATTCCTCTCAGAGGAAGCGACGCAGGCCGTTACCGGCCTCTACACGGAGCGAGTCAGATGTATCTGATATTGGGCAGAGTTCCTCTTTAAATTCGGATGGAGAAATATCCGATTCAGATGCGGACGAGCCGCAGGGGCGTTCCTCTATGGCGAAGCGTACGGAGGCATTGATTGAAGCCATGAGAGATATATTACAGTTACCGGAGGAGGTAACTAGTCGTCCTGGTAAATCAGCACGCATGTTCCAGGAGTCCCGTGCTTCGCGTACAACATTGCCAGCTCTGGATGAGCTTAATAGTGTAATAGAGGAGGAACGTCTATGTCCAGATAAGCGTTTTCATGGAACGCATTTCTTTGATACACTTTATCCTTGCTCTGCGGAGTTAAAGGCTAATTGGACTTCTGCTCCTGAAGTGGATGTGTCTTTATCTCAGCTTAGTAAATCCTCACTACTCCCTATTAAGGGAAAAGCGAGCTTACAGGAGCCTTTGGATAGAAAGGCAGAATTGGCGGCAAAAGCAAGCTATGAGGCTGCGGGTCATGGATTTCGAGCAGTGCTAGGATCCATGTGTGCTGCTAGAGCTTCTCTAAGCTGGTTGGCACGTCTGAAGACGGAGTTGCAAAATGAATCTCCGTTATCTGAGATACGGGAAACTTGTGAATGGTTAGAAACGGCAGCCTGTTATATCTTTGATGCCGGTCTGGATACGGCATCTCTGCTGGCCAAAGCGCAAGCTTCAGCGGTCACAGTCAGAAGAGCTTTATGGCTCAGACAGTGGGCCGGGGACGCAGTTTCCAAACAAGGGTTGTTGGCCTTACCTTACAAGGGTGGCCATCTTTTTGGATCCGACCTCACAGAGCTGATTTCCAAGGCTAAGGCGAAGGAATCAGCATTACCACAGCGTAGGGCCATGGCCTCGGTGTCCAGTAAGCCTGGTGTCTATAGTGGTCGGCGGTCCTTTCGGGGCCGAGGACGATCTAGTCACTCCTCGTGGGGATCGGGTCGTCTTTCCTTCTCAGGAAAGAAATCCTCTCAGAAAACTCGTACTCCCTGGAAGCAGAGTTTCCGCCAGGACAAGCGGGAACTTGACAAGAAGCCCGCAAAGTCGGATTGACGCCAGGGGTCCACTCGAGGATTCTCGAGTGGGGGGTCGCCTGCTTCTTTTCAAGGAGACTTGGATGGCTCGCGTTCCAGATTCCTGGGTAACGCGGATAGTGTCGGCAGGCTATTTCATAGAGTTTGCTTCTCGACCCCAAATGTTTTTTGTCAATCTCACGTTCCGTCGGAACCCGAGCTTGTTGTCGCTCTACAGCGAGAGGTCGAATCTCTGCTACAAAAGGGTGTAGTGATACCGGTTCCGTCAGAGGACCGAGGGAAAGGTTTTTATTCCAACCTTTTTATAGTTCCCAAAAAGGAGAACAAATTTCGCCCGATTCTGGATCTCAAGCGATTAAACAGGCATGTCCATGCCCGGAAATTTCGCATGGAGTCGCTTCGTTCCGTTGTGGCAGCTCTGTCACAGAACGATTTTCTGGTGTCAATCGACATTCGCGACGCCTATTTGCATATTCCCATCGGAAAGGCTGATCAGCGCTTTCTTCGATTTGCCATAGGTCAGAATCATTACCAGTTCGTGGCTCTGCCGTTCGGCTTAGCCTCAGCGCCAAGGGTCTTTACAAAAATTCTGGCGCCCCTCATGGCAATCCTTCGAAGACAGGGGATTACGATTCTCCCTTATCTGGACGATTTTTTGATCGTGGCTTCCTCGGAGGAGGAGGCGTTGACGGCTCGGGATTTGTCTCTTCAGTTTCTGAAGGACTTCGGTTGGCTGGTCAATTGGGAGAAGTCGTCCCTGGAACCATCGAGGACAATCCTCCTTTTGGGAATGCATCTCGACACGTTTCGGTCGGTAGTTTCCCTACCACCAGACAAACAGTCATGTCTTCTTCGACATGTACAGATTATGAAATCCTCAACGGCAATGTCCCTACGGAAGTGTATGCGTCTTCTGGGACTGATGGTGGCGTCCATGGAGGCAATTCCTTTTGCCCAGTTCCATTCCAGGACTCTCCAAAGGTTCATCTTGAGTCGATGGAACCAGTCGCAATCGCTGGATTGCAGTGTCACCATTTCTCGCGCGGTGCGGGATTCTCTAGAATGGTGGTTACGTTCAGGGGCATTCTCCCTGGGGAAGTCTTTCCTCCCTCCGAAGTGGTCAGTCATAACCACCGATGCCAGCCTGACGGGCTGGGGGGGTGCTTGGAACAATCTCTGGATTCAGGGGGTATGGTCATCGGAAGAGTCTTTTCTTCCGATCAACATCCTGGAATTGAGGGCGATTTTCCTTTGCCTCCAACATTGGACGGTCCCTTTGAGCGGTCTGCCAGTCCGAGTGCAGACAGACAATGCGACGGCTGTCGCGTATATCAATCACCAAGGTGGGACAAGGAGTTCCAGACTCATGGTAGAGGTGTCCCGAATTCTGATTTGGGCAGAGGCCAGTGTACCAGCCATTTCGGCGATTCACATTCCAGGGGTTCAGAATATTACAGCGGACTTTCTCAGTCGCAGAAGGATGGATCCCGGGGAATGGAGCCTCCACCCGGAAGTTTTTGCACTACTGTGCTCTCGCTGGGGAACCCCCCCAAGTGGATTTGATGGCATCCAGGTCCAATGCCAAGTTACCGACATTCATGTCCAGGTACAAGGACCCGAAGGCGGTGGCGGTGGATGCTCTAGTGGCTCAGTGGGATCAGTTCGAGCTGATCTATGTATTCCCGCCGATATCCTTACTTCCTCTAGTACTGCGTCGGATCAGACTAGAGAGAATTCCAGCTATTTTGATAGCTCCAGACTGGCCAAGAAGGGTGTGGTTCTCGACAATAATGTCGCTGTTGGCGGCACCTCCTTTTCCACTCCCTCTTCAACCGGACTTGTTGACTCAGGGGCCCGTTTGTCATCCGGACTTGATGTCCCTGCGTTTGACGGCGTGGCTCTTGAGACCGAAATCTTGACCCGTAGAGGTTTCTCAGCCGAGGTCATTGCTACCCTTCGTGCTGCAAGATGTCCGGCTACTACTAGGATTTACCACAAAATTTGGGAAACCTTCTTTTCGTGGTGTTTGGGGTCCTCTCGGAACCGAGAAAATTTTCCATTCCCAACCTGTTGGCTTTTCTGCAGCATGGGCTAGACAAGGGTTTGGCAGTCAGCACTCTGAAAGGTCAGATTTCTGCTCTATCCTTATTGTTCCGGAGAACCATTGCTTCAAATAGAGACGTGCTCTCCTTTTTCCGAGGTATATCTCGTAAGTTTCCGCCGCGGAAGGCACCCGTGTCTCCTTGGCGGCTCAACCTTGTTTTGGAGGCTCTTCAGCATAAACCTTTTGAGCCTATGGTTTCTGCTAGCCTTTCTTTACTTTCTTGGAAGGTGGCTTTCCTTGTTGCAGTCACTTCCTTGAGGAGAGTTTCTGAGTTGGCAGCTCTTTCTTGTTCGCCTCCTTTTCTGGAGTTTTTTCCGGATCGTGTAGTGCTTCGCACTCGGGGTGATTTTTTGCCTAAAGTGGTGTCACAATTTCATGTTAACCAGGATATTGTGTTGCCTTCACTCTGTCCGGATCCGAAGAATGCGAAAGAGCGAGATTTACACACATTGGATTTAGTGCGGGCCTTGAAGTTTTATCTATCTATTACTCAAGGTTTTCGTAAGACGGACTCCCTGTTTGTGGTTCCAGCAGGTCGTCGGCGTGGTCAACGAGCTTCCAAGGATTCTATAGCTCGTTGGATCCGGTCAGCTATTTTGGAAGCTTACCGCCTTCGGGGTGAATCTTGCCCGATTAAGATTCGAGCCCATTCCACGAGAGCTGTGGCCTCATCGTGGGCTTTTCATCAAGGTGCCTCGGCAGTGCAGCTCTGCCGAGCGGCAACTTGGCGCTCTGTCCACACGTTTACAAGGTTTTATAAAGTGGACGTCAGTGCTTCCGCTGATGCAGCCCTCGGACGTAGGGTCCTGCAGGCAGCTGTAGTTTAAAGTTCTGGATGAACTTGTGTTTAGTGCTGGTTGCGCTTTGTTGTTAAGGTTGTTGGGTTTCTGCCTTTTGTTGGTTTTTCCCATCCTTATTTTTGAACTGCTTTGGGACGTCCCATCAGTAATGAATACTGTGGCTCTCTTCCTTCCATCTGCAGCTGAAACACGGATTTTGGTAAAAACTTACCTGTAAAATCCTTTTCAGCGAAGGAAGGAAGAGAGACACAGCACCCTCCCAAGGCAGAAGTGTGTTGATGTTTTCAGATGCAGCGCGACCCTTATCTGATAGCGATTATCTGGGCTGAGGTCAGCGCGCTAAGGCTCTGTTCCAGCATTGCCAGCTCATCGCAGTAGTCAGGTTCCGTGAGTAGTACCTGGAACTCTGTGGTTTTTGGCTTTCTTTGCATGCATAACCTGTATCCTTGTGTTTTTTCTCTGAAGTTCCTTCAGAAGGGGTTATGTTGCTCCGTGGTGATCTTGGCTCTTTTCCTAAAAGCTTTGGTACGACTGGAGCTGAGTAGGAGGAGCCCGAGCTGGAGGGGCCAGCCAGTCAGCACTCTTTTGATCTGAGGTGACATCCTGATCTGGGGCTCCGCCTACCCATCAGTAATGAATACTGTGTCTCTCTTCCTTCCTTCGCTGAAAAGGATTTTACAGGTAAGTTTTTACCAAAATCCGTGTTTTACAATGGAGGGCGCACTGCGCATGCGCCGGCCGGCGGGCGCACTGCGCATGCGCCCGCCATTTTCCAAGATGGCGGCGCCCATGAAGAATCCCGGGCAGCCGCCGGGACGGATCTAGGGACATCGGTGGACCGGGAGAGGTGAGTAGGGGACGTCGGAAGGTGAGGGGGGGGATCGGAAGGTGAGGGGGGGTGATCGCAGGAGCAGACAGCGACGGCGGTGACCGATCGCTGCCATCTTTCGATGGCGGCGGCCGATCACCGCCGTGACATGGTGTGGAGGGGGTCTGATCGCGGTCTCCAGCCATGGCAGATGCTATTGCAGCATCGGCCATGGCTGGATTGTAATATTTCACCAGTTTCATTGGTGAAATATTACAAATCGCTCTGATTGGCAGTTTCACTTTTAACAGCCAATCAGAGCGATCGTGGCCACGTGGGGGTTAAGCCAACCCCCCTGTGGTGATGCAGTAAGGGTCCTGTTACTGCGGGTCGGGTGACCTTTCAGTGACCCCGGACCCCCGACCCGCAGTAACATGATTTATAGCATGACGCCGACGGTGGCGTCATGGGTCGGGATGGCACAGGTTTTCATGACGCCAACGTCGGCGTCATGGGTCGGGAAGGGGTTAATATGCTCTATTTCGGTGCATAATGGAGTCTACCATGATGCTATACCACTTTCCAAAATATGTTAGCTTATTTCACCTCCTATAGGTGTTTATTAGGGTAAGCCCAAATGGAGCAACTGAGTTGCAGGAGTAATGAGGCTGTGGTGCAACCAAGACCAGCTGCTGCAATTTTTTTTTTAAATTACTTGTTACATTAACTCATAAGAAAATGGCTGTTCCCCTGCTAAATCATGTGTCCAATCGCCTCTGTGTTTTTGGCCACATCCACATGGTCCACTTGGCCTTACCACAGCTTGATATAATCAGTATCTATCAGCTGATTGCTCCTTCCCCTTTATGGAGACTCAGTATTCCCATAGATAACTTTTGATTGGTTTGCATGACCATCCAAGGTCTCTGGCTACATTATAGGGGTTGTTGAGAATTATAAAAACATTGCTGCTTTCATCTAAAACAGTGCCACCCCTGTACATAGGTTGTGTACGGTATTACAGGCCAATTTAATTCACTTCCATAGAGCTAAGATGCGATACTATCTATACAGGAGCGGCACTGTTGCAGGAAGAAAGCAGCCTTTTTTAACCTGGACATGCTCTTCAAATTTGTATACATTTAATTTAATCCAGGCTCAAAATTGTCTCTTTTTAAGCATATTTACAGTCTGGTTGGTAAGATAATGCCACGTAAGATGAGAATTTTGGCTGGTGGAACAATTCACATTCTCGTGACCTTTGAGCTGTCGCGGACAGACGTGGTGTTTGTTCTTCGCCGTGTGACAGAATATTGCAACAATTCTCTTTCTGGTCCATTGCAGATTGAGCTGAAGGCAATCAAAGAGCGTTTGGAGATAGAAAAGCAGGCGTGGGAGCAGAATTATAGGAAGAAGGAGGTAAATACAGCTGAGCATCCTGCTCCTCCAGGATAAGACTCTTCAAGTGAAAGCCGGCAAATACAGCGCCAGTTTATAAATAGTCTGGATTAGGTCCGGATTATCAGGCTGAGATAATTCTGCACAAATAATGTCAGATGTTATACATGCTTCAACAATTAAGAGAAGTGAGGGCCCTGCTCTCAAGAGCCTACAACCTGAGAAAATGGGGGGGGGACAAGGCAAAAAAGTGGTTGTCGTGTCTGGTGCAGCCATCACTATAATAGGGGCAGTCATATGGCGCTGCGTGAGCCGGTCATCAGCCAGTATGTGTATGTGTACAACTACGAAGTGCTGATTACATGAAGTGTGGGGGAACATGCTGGAAAGGGACCGATTCAGAAGGCTGAAGAACTGAGGACAGATAATTAGTAAGGTTTCTAAATAGATGTTTTATAAGGGCAAGCTTAAAACTAGACACTTGGAATTAACCTAATTGGGGTAGTGCACTCCAGAGCACTGGGTCAGCACAAGAGAAGTCTTGCAGACGAAAGTATGGGAATATGGAGGATGTTAATCTTAGGTTCTTCGTAGACTTGTGATAGCTATGAAGAAGATGTAGGACTGTGTAGCACAATGGAGAGGGCAGGTAGGGTCGTGCAACAGAGCGGAGATGTTGGTATACAAGTGATAGAGGAGATGTAGGGCAGTGCAGCACTGTAGAGCGGATAGGTAGGGTGGTAGAGAGATGAGTGAGGAAATGTACAATGGAGAGGATGGGTAGGGTGGTATAGAAATGCGGAAGGAGATGTAGGACGGTGCAGTACAGTGAAAAATATAGGTAAAATGGTGCAATATAGTGGAGAGGATGAGTAGGTGATGATATACCAATGAGAGCAGAGATATAGGGAGTTTAGTGGGCGAGTGTGAAAAGTTTATATTGTATTCTGTATCAGATGGGTAACCAATGCAATGTCTGGCGCACAGTGGAGGCATCTGTGTATCAGCTGAACATAAATGTGACCCTGGCTGCTGTGTCCAAGATAGGTCAGAGAGTGGAGTGTTCAGTTCTATGTACATAACGTATACATTAGAATAAATAACACGGGAGCGGGAACTGCTGAAAGTGATGAAACTCTACTTTCTCTATCGCTTCATTGGGGGACACAGAGACCATGGGTGTATGCTGCTGCCACTAGGAGGCTGACACTATGCATATGCAAAAAGGTTGGCTCCTCCTCTGCAGTGTACACCCCACCGACTGGCACCAAGCTAATCAGTTTTAGCTTAGTGTCAGTAGGAGGTGGACACGGGTCTCTCTGGAGACCCATATCTACCTATTGTGCGGCGTTCCTTTTCAGGTACCTTCCGGAGGGATACAGTGTGAAAAGTCACTACTGTAGTCCCACGCAGAGACTATGAGTACGACGTGTACTGCCACCCCGTATCCTCATATGTCTGTCTCTTGGCAGGACCCCCCACTCTAATCCCTAACACGGACGGGTGTTTAGGTGATCAGGGTGCAGCGAAAGACCCGGTCCTG
>JARQOD010000003.1:66474864-66501131 GCA_033576555.1 Oophaga sylvatica | reverse complement strand
CTAAGAGTAAAAAGATCATTAGAAAGGTCTTTGTACTGTCCCCTCATATATTTATACATTGTAATAAGATCACCTGTTGTGAATGGGTTTGAGATGAGTTCTGAGCAGAGGCTCCCTCTGGTGGTTACAAGCGGTACTAGTGAGGATTGGGAATCAGGTGTTACTGATTGGTCTTATTTAAGGGAATCATTTTCCCATCAGGGTTGCCGGTGATCAATTGTTCTGGTCTGAATCCTTCTTTCCAGCTTCCCTTGTAGCCTGCTGTGTCGTGTCTGCATCTCCTGCTATCAGATAAGACAATTTCTTATTTTGTGTTTTTGCTATATTTTTGCATTTTTTCCTGCACTTCTGTGGGGGCCTTCTGGGTCCCCTCCGGGGGCTTTTGCCCTCTCAGTTTGGTCCGGCCACTGTGTTTTGTACTTTTGCTTTTTGCAGTTTTTTCAGTGGCTGCTGTTTTTGTTACACCAGAGAACTAATTTAGGTGGTAGAGGTCGTGTGATCTCAGGTGATTTTGAAATTAGTAGAGTTGGTGTTTTTCAGGGTTTTTGGGATTGCAGTAAGTACCCTTCCTGTCCTTTTCTATTTAGATAGTTTGGGCCCCAGCGTTTGCTCATACTATTTTCTTTCTGTGTCAGTATTTCCTCTTGTCTAACCGCCATTACATGTTTGGGGGCTTTCTATTATCTTTGGGGTTCTGCTCCGGGGCAGATAGCTTTCCTATTTCTATCTTTAGGTGTAGTTAGTTTCTCAGGCTGTGACGAGGCGTCTAGGACCATCGTAGGAACGCTCCACGGCTGCCTCTAGTTGCGGTGGTTAGTCAGGGTACTGCAATCTCATAGATTCCAACTGCTCTGGTGTATTTCCTTTTTTACCTGCACTCCTCAGCTACCGTAACATAACAGTATCACCGGCCAATAAAAATTGTATGGTACTCACAGAAGGGAAAAAATATTTTGAAGGAAGAAAAGTTGTCAGAGATATTTTTCTGTTTGTTGCATTTTTTTTTTTTTTTTTTTTTTTTCCCTCTGTATCTCTGGGTGCTGGGGAGGATCTTTTCTCCCAATGGAGTTTGCACAGTTGTCTGGCCGTGTGGATCAGCTTGCCACTGAGGTTCGGAGTATTGCTGCATATCTTGCTAGGTTGCCTGTTGTGGAACCTAGGATCCCCATGCCAGATTTGTTTTCAGGGGATCGAGCTAAGTTTCAGAATTTCAAAAATAATTGTAAATTGTTTCTTGCCTTAAAATCTAAGTCCTCAGGAAACGCAGCGCAGCAGGTTCAAATTGTCATCTCTCTCCTGCGCGGCGATCCTCAGGATTGGGCTTTTTCCCTCACACCTGGGGATCCTGTTTTGAGTGATGTTGATGCATTTTTTCAGGCTTTGGGGTTATTGTACGATGAGCCTAATGTCACTGATCAAGCTGAAAAAGCCTTGTTGGCATTAAATCAGGGGCTTGATGACGCTGAGTTATACTGTCAGAGATTCCGTAGGTGGGCAGTCCTGACCAAATGGAATGACGACGCTTTGGCGGCCCTTTTCCGGAAGGGTCTGTCGGATAATGTAAAGGATGTTATGGTGGGATTCCCTGTCCCCTCTGGTCTCAATGATTCTATGTCATTAGCGATTCAAATTGACAGACGTTTGCGTGAGCGGAGAAGTATGCGTGGAGTGGTGTTGCCTTGTGAGCCAGCTGCTGAGCCCATGCAGTGTGATGGAGTGGTGTCTGGGGCACAGCGTCATGAGTTTCGAAAGCGCAATGGGTTATGTTTCTACTGTGGTGATGCCTCTCATGCTATTTCGGTCTGCCCTAAGCGGGGAAGACGTTTTGCACGCTCGGTTGTCTTGGGTAGTGTTCAGACTAAGTTTTTGAGAGATTACTTTCTGCAACCCAGAAAACCCTACAAAAATCCAACAATTCTGATTACAAAAATACTGAGATCACACGATCTCGCCACCCACTACATCAGATCTTAGTGTGAACAAAAACCAAGCCGCAGCCGCTGAAAAAACAGGAAAAAGCAAATGAGCAAATAACTGGCTGCAGATAAACTGTGAGGAGCTCAGGCCCCAGGAGGGGACCTGGCTGACCTCCACAAAAGTGCAGAAAACAATGCAAAAAGCAAGCACAAAAAGAAAAGCAAAAATATCTGAAAGCAGGAGATGCAGGCAAGACTCCAGCAAACTTCCAAATGAACCAGGAACCACAATTGAGACACGAACAATTGATCACCGGCAACCATCATGGGAGGGAACCTCCCTTATATCAGACCAGTCAGTGAACCCAGATTGCCACACCTCACTGAAAGGTTCAGTACTGTCTGTAACCATCAAAGGGAGCCTCTGCTCAGAAACCATCTCTAACACATTCATAACAGTACCCCCCCTTGAGGAGGGGTCACCAAACCCTCACTTGTGCAACCAGGCCGATCAGGATGAGCTCGGTGATATGCACGGATTAGTCTCCTAGCATGGATGTCCGAAGCAAACACCCAAGAATTGTCCTCCTGACCATAACCTCTCCACTTAACCAAATACTGGAGTTTCTGTCTAGAAAAACGAGAATCCAATATTTTCTCAACCACATACTCCAGATTGCCTCAACCAAAACAGGGTCAGGAAGCACAGCCATAGGAACCACTGGCTCGACAAACCTCTTCAATAAGGACTTGTGGAACACGTTATGGATCTTAAATGTCCCTGGAAGAAGCAAACGGAAGGAAACAGGATTAAGAATCTCCATGATCTTATAAGGTCCAATGAACCTGGGCTTAAACTTTGGAGATGCAACCCTCATAGGGATATTTCTTGAGGACAACCAAACCAAGTCCCCCACTTTAAACCGAGGACCATCAGTCCTATGCCGGTTGGCAAACCGCTGGGCCTTCTCCTGAGAGAGAGACAACCTCTCCACTACCTGGTCCCAAATATGCTGCATACGCTCCACAACAGAGTCAACACCCGGACAGACAGAAGCCTCCGCCTGTCCCGAAGAAAATCGAGGGTGAAACCCAAAATTGCAGAAAAATGGAGACATCAAGGTGGCAGAGCTAGCCCTATTATTAAGAGCAAACTCAGCCAAAGGCAAAAAAGAGACCCAGTCATCTTGATCAGCAGACACAAAACATCTCAAATAAGTCTCCAAGGTCTGGTTTGTTCTCTCGGTTTGTCCATTGGTCTGAGGATGAAAAGCAGAGGAGAAAGATAATTGAACACCAAGTTTAGAACAAAATGTCCTCCAAAATCTGGAAACAAACTGGTCTCCTCTGTCAGACACAATGTTCTCCGGAATGCCATGTAACCGAACCACGTGCTGAAGGAACAAAGGCACCAATTCGGAGGAGGAAGGCAACTTAGGTAATGGCACAAGATGTATCATCTGGAAAACCTATCACAGATTACCCAGATAACGGTCATTCTCTGAGAAACGGAGGTCGGAAATAAAATCCATAGAGATATGGGTCCATGGCTTCTTGGGCACAGGTAATGGCATTAACAAACCACTAGAGCGAGAGCAAGTCCCACAGGACTGCACAAATTTCCTGACGTCACGAGACAAAGTAGGCCACCAAAAGGACCGATTCACCAAGTCTCTGGTACCAAAAATCCCGGGATGACCAGCCAACGCGGAACAATGAATCTCAGACATCACACTCTTCTTCCACTGGTCTGGGACAAACAATTTCCCAATAGGGCAGCGCTCAGGTTTATCCTCCTGCCACCCTTCCAGAGCCAGTCTCAAATTGGGCGAGATGGCGGAAAGAACTACACCCTCTTTCAAAATAACAGTAGGATCAGATAACTCAGGAGAGTCCGCAAAGAAACTCCTCGAGAGGGCATCCGCCTTAACATTCTTAGTGCCAGGAAGAAAAGAAACCACAAAATTAAAACGTGTGAAAAACAAGGCCCACCTTGCCTGTCTGGGATTAAGTCGCTTGGCTGATTCGAGATAAACCAGATTCTTATGGTCCCTGAGGACCACCACCTGATGTTTGGCTCCTTCCAGCCAATGTCTCCACTCTTCAAAGGCCCACTTCATGGCCAATAACTCCCGATTACCCACGTCATAATTACGTTCAGTTGGAGAAAATTTTCGAGAGAAAAAGGCACAAGGGTTATTCTTAGAGGTCTCTGGATCTCTTTGGGACAAAACGGCACCTGCCCCAATTTCAGAGGCATCAACCTCCTCCTGAAACGGTAGAGAAACATCAGGCTGCCGTAAAACAGGAGCAGAAGTGAATCTCTGCTTAAGTTCCTGAAACGCAGAGACTGCCTCAGGAGGCCAATTCACCACATCAGAACCCTTTTTGGTCAAATCAGTCAATGGTTTAACAAATACCGGAGAAATTACCAATAAATTACGATAAAAATTGGCAAAACCCAAAAATCTCTGAAGAGCCTTTAATGAAGTAGGTTGGACCCAATCACAGATGGCTTGAACCTTGACCGGGTCTGTGAGGAACTAAGCCGACCGCCACACGGTAGCCTGGGTATCACAGCTTCTGATCCCACTGCTGCCACTAATTGTGAGGAACTAAGCCGACCGCCACACGGTAGCCTGGGTATCACAGCTTCTGATCCCACCGCCGCTACCAAAGGTCAGTAAGGGAACTGCACCTAGAGCAAATGGCCGCCGGGGAGGGTGTCCTGTTACCCACTGGGTATTCTAAGATTCGTAATCAGAGTAAAAGCATCAGCCCAAGATTAATTTTATGGTTTAATTGCCTTAAGGGCGCACTAATTACAGAAATATACAGTAAAGCTATACAACGTAATTACAATGGATTTGCGGTCAGAGAAAAAATACAGCGATAATGTACAAGGCTTAAAGGTATAAGCTATAGATCAATATTACCGGGTACTATGGTCATGGGAAGGCAGGGGCTCTGCCGTCCCCAGGTAACAGTCTTCAGTTGCTGGATAGTCCCCAAAGCATGTGTTGCTGCACCCTTGGCAAGGCAAATCAAATCTGTCCCTTGTGCTTATTGCTGCTGTGAGAAAATGGATTTAGAACAGCCTGTTCATGGCTACAGTTCTTAAACCTGCTAGGCCCTTCCCCTTTGCTTTGAAGCACGCATATTAACTGGCCTGCAATTCATATGGAGCAGGAAATACTGGCTTGAGTTTGAGCTATTTAGCATACGACTGACCATCTTATTCAGACACTGGCCTAAACTAATTAGCATGTTAAAGCCCTTTTGATTCATAGTGGACATCAAAACCAGTCGTACTGGATATGCTAACAGGCCCTGTGTAGTTAGCAGTCTGTGGCTCTGTGAACTGACAAAATGGAGGCTGGTATAGGCCCTATACAAAATGGCGGCGTCCCTTTCGTTACACCTCCCTGCTTTTGAGGGCGCTAGGGGGTATCACATTCCTGTGTTCCCCCGTGCGCCCTACCGCACCCTCTCCTTGCCGGGACAACCCATCAGCGTTACCATGGTCCCTGCCTCTTTTGTGGCAAATGGTGAAGTGGTACTGCTGGAGAGCGAGGCTCCAGCGTAGCAACCTCCCATTCGTCCCAGAGACCGTGTGTAACCAGCTGAGGGGGTTGTGGTCTGTTTCCACGGTGAATTGGCGTCCGTACAAGTATGGCTGCAGACGCTGCAGGGCCCACACAATTGCCAGACATTCCTTCTCCATCGTGGAATAGGCCACTTCCCTCGGCAGGAGCTTCCTGCTCAGGTACAAAATGGGGTGTTCATGGCCCGTAGTGTCAACCTGGCTGAGCACAGCACCGAGGCCGAAGTCGCTGGCGTCGGTCTGCACTAAGAATGGCCGCGTGAAGTCAGCTGCCTGTAGTACAGGAGAACTAGAAAGGGCGGTCTTGAGCGCCTGGAAAGCTGTCTCGCAGGCGACTGTCCAGTCGACTGCGACGGGCAGCCTTTTCTTGGTGAGGTCCGTCAGGGGCTTGGCCAGGGCACTATAGTGTGGAACAAACCTCCTATAGTACCCAGCAGTACCCAAAAAGGACATCACCTGCTTCTTGGTCCTGGGGGTGGGCCAGGATGCGATGACATCCACCTTCCCGGGCTCTGGCTTCAGAGCTCCCCCACCTGCCCGGTGTCCCAGGTAGTGGACCTCACTCATACCCAGCTGGCATTTTTCCGGCTTAATGGTCAAGCCTGCTCGCTGGATCCGCCCGAGCACCTGCGCCAGGTGCTCTAGGTGATCCTCCCAGGTGGGACTGAAGATGGCAATGTCATCCAGGTACGCGGTCGCATACCCTTCCAGTCCCTCGAGCAGCGTGTTGACCATCCTCTGAAAAGTGGCAGGGGCATTCTTCATGCCAAAGGGCATCACCGTGGACTCGTACAGTCCGAATTGGGTGATAAAGGCAGAGCGTTCCCGTGCCCTAGGGGTCAGGGGAATCTGCCAATACCCCCTGCTCAGATCCATGATGGTCAGGTACTTGGCCCCGGCCAGCTGGTCGAGCAGGTCATCGATGTGCGGCATTGGGTACGCATCGGTGACCGACACAGCGTTGAGCCCCCTGTAGTCCACGCAGAACCGCGTAGTTCGGTCCTTTTTAGGAACGAGGCCTACAGGCGAAGCCCACGCGCTGTTGGACGCTTGAATCACCCCCAGCCTCAGCATCTCGTCTATCTCTTGGCGCATCTGCTGCTGCACCTCAAGAGAGACCCGATATGCTGAACGCCGGATTGGGGGGTGGTTGCCAGTGTCCACGTCATGGACTGCTGCCTCAGTCCTTCCGGGCAGGCTGCTGAACAGCTCCCGAAAGGGGTGCAGGGTGGCCCCCAGCTGGGAACGTTCGTCCTCCGAGAGCTGGTGGCCAACCCCCACATCCTCGATGGATCCACCCGCCTTGGCTTGGGTGAGCAGATCGAGGAGGGTTTCTGCCTCTCCTACCTCTGGAAGGTTGCACACTGGGTGAGCATAAGCCTCCCGCTCATGATGGGCCTTCATCATGTTCACATGGAAGGCCTTCCTCCTTCCACGGGCGTGGTCCAGGGTGACCAGGTAGGTGACGTCGTTGAGCTGCTCGTGCACGAGGTATGGACCCTCCCAGGCCGCCTGAAGCTTGTTTTGGGGTACGGGGACCACCAGTACCCACACCTTTTGACCCACCTGGTAGGTCCACTCACAAGCATTCTGGTCGTACCATCGCTTCTGGTCAGCCTGAGCTTGGGCCATATTGTCATGCACCAGCCGCGTCAAGGCCATCATTCGGTCCCGGAATTGCATGACATACTCAATGACCGACATTCCAGGGGTGGCTAAATCCCCTTCCCATGCTTCCCTCACCAGAGCAAGGGGCCCCCGTACACGTAGCCCGTACAGGAGCTCAAAGGGGGAGAACCCCGTTGAGGCCTGTGGGACCTCCCGGTAGGCAAACAGCAGGTGTGGGAGATCCCGCTCCCAGTCTCTCCCATGGGAGTCGACCAACATCTTCAGCATCTGCTTTAAGGTGCCATTGAACCGCTCACACAAGCCATTGGTCTGTGGGTGATACGGGCTGGCCACCAGATGTTGCACCTGTACCTGCTTACAGAGAGACTCCATCAGTTGCGACATGAACTGGGTCCCTCGGTCGGTGAGCATTTCCTTGGGAAACCCCACTCTGGAGAAAATCTCCAGTAAGGCAGTGGCCACTTTGTCGGCCTGAATGGACGACAAAGCTACCGCCTCCGGGTACCGGGTGGCATAGTCCACTACCGTTAGTATGAAGCATTTCCCGGAGCAGCTGGGGGTGGACAGAGGTCCAACGAGATCCACAGCCACCCTCGAGAAAGGCTCTTCGATGATGGGCAGAGTTACCAGTGGGGCTTTGGGGCGCGGCCCCGCCTTCCCCACCCTCTGACAGGTGTCACACGAACGGCAGTAGGCTATCACCTCGGTCCTCATTCCAGGCCAGTAGAAATGCTGAGCTAGCCTGGCCCTGGTTTTAGTGATCCCAAGGTGTCCGGCCATTGGAATCTCGTGTGCGATCCGCAACAATTCCGCCCTGAACGGATGGGGTACCACTAACTGTCGGTCCCTGGGCCACGCCTCCGGTGAACCCTGCTGGACTGTTACCCGGTACAGCCGTCCCTGGTCCCAGACCACTCGCTCTCGGTCGGACTCCAGGGGAGGCTGTGCCGCCTGCTCCTTGAGAGTCTTCAGGCTAGTGTCAGCTTCCAACGCTGCCTGAAATCCCTGACTTGATGTGGCAAGAATTGATGAAACTGCCATGTCCTCTGTCAGTTCCCCGGGATCTGTCTCCTGGCTACTGTCTGACTCGGCAGCCACTTGGTCGGAGAGGGGGAAACCGTCGGACCTCCGCGCGGCTCCTTGGGCTTCAGCGCTCCCACTCCTGGTAACAGCGGCCACGACCGCTGAGACCACGGGTAGCGCCTGCTTTCCCTCGTCCCCTGACCAAGTCGCCGGGTCAGGCAGACTTCCCTGACTTCCTGACATCCCGGATGTGGGGAACTCCTGCCCTGGGGTCTTACCTGGTGGCTCCTCTCCCGGGACGCCCCCTCCCCCCATGGCCTGTTCCTCTTCCTGCAGGGGCCCTAGACTCAGCAGGCTGGGTTCACTTAGGGGCCCTACACTGCCCATAGCAGCCCCTCCCCCCACCTCTGAACTCTCCCGTGCAGCCTCCTCACCTGTCCTGACTGTGAGCCCTGTGTGTGTAGTGTCAGTGCATGGCTTACCATCAGGTTTCACTCCCTCCTCCACCGTTGGAGGCACATTCAATACAGTAACATTAGCATTCACAGTAGAGTCATGACATTCTTGGGGAGCCGAACTTAGGGGTTCAGTGGCCACATACTGGGACACTAGCCGCCCCAAATCGGTCCCAAGCAACACATTTGCAGGAATATTTGGCGTTACTCCCACCTCCCGCATCCCCCTCCTGGCGCCCCAGTCCAAATACACCTTGGCAACGGGCAGCGCCGGTTCAACGTCTCCAATTCCGGAGACGGAAAGGGTTTTCCCAGGTACCAAGTCTCGCGGGGACACCACCTCAGGGCGTACCAGGGTTCGTTCAGCGCCTGTGTCCCGCAGTCCCATGACCGCTGAGCGGCCGATGGTGACGGGTTGGTAATTGTCTAGGGACCTCCCACCACCCCCTCCCACACACAAAACAGTGGTCGGTTTCTGGGACAGGGATGGGGCCTTCTGGCGCTGGGGACACGCAGCCTTAAAGTGTCCTGGCTGATTGCAATTATGACAACGTCTGGGTTCTGTTCCTGGCCTGGAGAGGGCAGCCGGGGGGTACACCCCTTGCACTCTGGGGGCTGGATATGGGGCTGTGGCAGGATTGGGCTTACCCCCTCTCCAGGTGCTGCTGGCAGGCTTCTTTGGCTCCGGGGCCCTGTTGTTGGCATACTCGTCTGCTAGGGCGGCTGTAGCAGAAGCCCCCTTTGGTTTCCTGTCACGGAGGAACTGCTGGAGGTCCTCTGGGCAGTTCCACAAGAATTGCTCCATGACAAACAGTTCCTGGACCTCCTGGCGGGTAGTGAGCTCTAGACCCGAGGTCCAGTGCTCCGCAGCTCTCAGCAGGGCCCGCATGTGGTCGGTCCAGGTGTCCTTTGAACCCCGCTGCAGGCTCCTGAACTTCCTGCGGTACGACTCCGGGGTGAGGTTGTAGTGCTGGATCAGGGCCCGCTTGATGCTGTTGTAGTCCTGCTCCTCCCCGGCAGGTAAGTCCCCCAAAACTTCCAGGGACTTACCCCTCAAACGGGGGGTCAGGTACCTTGCCCACTGATCCAGGGCCAGATGATGTTGGAGGCAGATCCTCTCAAAAGCCAGCAGAAAGGAATCCAGGTCTCCATCCTTTTCAAGCAAGGGAAAGTCCTCCGCCCGGACCTTGGAAGCCCTTGTCTCCGGTGGGCCTGGTGCGTCCAGCGGGGGCCCGTGCTGAGCCATCTCCAGTCGGTGCCGGCGCTCCGCAGCTTCACGGCGTTCTGTATGCTCACACTCCGCTGCTCTCTCTGCCGCTGCTTTCTCCCGCTCTGCTGCTGCTTTCTCCCGCTCTGCTGCTGCTTGCTCACGCTCTGCTGCTTTCTCTGCCGCCACCAGGAGTCTGTCATAGGCGGCGTCATTACCAACCTCGAGCTGTGCCATAGCCGCTTGGAAAAGGGCCTCCGATCTGTACACACTGGGATGGGCAGGGGGTGGACAGTCCACTGTGAGACTGAGCACGGGGGTCGGGCTCCTTGGGGAGCCCTGGCTGAGCTCCCCTCGCCTCCGTCGGTATCGAACCCATCATAGACCATAGCATTGGCCTCCCCCTTTGCCCTACTCCTGGTGCCTTCCGCCATCTTGGGAACCTTTGGTTACTGACACAGCTGCAACCCAGACCTTGCACACAACTTATTATATTTACACTCTGACCGTCTAGTGCTGGGCTGACCTTAAGACCCCAGCAGTGAAAGTACCGCTGGTAGTCTCTAGTGTCTGGGAGTAGGGGTCCCACACACACTATTACTCTGATCCCACCGCTGCCACCAAATGTGAGGAACTAAGCCGACCGCCACACGGTAGCCTGGGTATCACAGCTTCTGATCCCACTGCTGCCACCAATTGTGAGGAACTAAGCCGACCACCACACGGTAGCCTGGGTATCACAGCTTCTGATCCCACCGCCGCTACCAAATGTGAAGGACGATCCCCTTTCCTCCCACGTCACCAATGGGACGTAACTCCACAGGTACAGCTCTCCGGCGCCCCCTTTGTCTCTCAGGTCAGTAAGGGAACTGCACCTAGAGCAAATGGCCGCCGGGGAGGGTGTCCTGTTACCCACTGGGTATTCTAAGATTCGTAATCAGAGTAAAAGCATCAGCCCAAGATTAATTTTATGGTTTAATTGCCTTAAGGGCGCACTAGATAATTACAGAAATATACAGTAAAGCTATACAACGTAATTACAATGGATTTGCGGTCAGAGAAAAAATACAACGATAATGTACAAGGCTTAAAGGTATAAGCTATAGATCAATATTACCGGGTACTATGGTCATGGGAAGGCAGGGGGCTCTGCCGTCCCCAGGTAACAGTCTTCAGTTGCTGGATAGTCCCCAAAGCATGTGTTGCTGCACCCTTGGCAAGGCAAATCAAATCTGTCCCTTGTGCTTATTGCTGCTGTGAGAAAATGGATTTAGAACAGCCTGTTCATGGCTACAGTTCTTAAACCTGCTAGGCCCTCCCCCTTTGCTTTGAAGCACGCATATTAACTGGCCTGCAATTCATATGGAGCAGGAAATACTGGCTTGAGTTTGAGCTATTTAGCATACGACTGACCATCTTATTCAGACACTTGCCTAAACTAATTAGTATGTTAAAGCCCTTTTGATTCATAGTGGACATCAAAACCGGTCGTACTGGATATGCTAACAGGCCCTGTGTAGTTAGCAGTCTGTGGCTCTGTGAACCGACAAAATGGAGGCTGGTATAGGCCCTATACAAAATTGCGGCGTCCCTTTCCTTACAGGGTCCATTTCAATAACAGACGGAGACAAAATGAATCCCAGAAATGAGACCTTCTGTACGCCAAAAAGACACTTTGATCCCTTCACATACAGCGCATTCTCTCTCAAAATCTGGAACACAGTCCGAACATGTTTCACATGAGAGTCCCAGTCATTGGAAAAAATCAAGATATCATCCAAATAAACAATCAGAAATGTATCCACAAAATCCCTGAAAATATCATTCATGAAGGATTGGAAGACGGAAGGAGCATTAGTGAGCCCAAAGGGCATCACTAGGTACTCAAAATGCCCCTCTGGGGTATTAAACACTGTCTTCCATTCATCCCCGTGCTTAATGCGAATAAGGTTATACGCCCCCTGAGGTCTAGCTTGGTAAACCAACTCGCACTTTTCACCCTGGAAAACAGGTCAGAAATCAAGGGTAACGGATATTGATACTTCACAGTGATCTTATTCAAGAGACGATAATCAATACACGGCCTCAATGAACCATCCTTTTAGGCCACAAAGAAAAAACCGGCACCCAAGGGTGAAGAGGATGGTCTGATATGACCCTTCTCCAATGACTCCTTGATATAAGATCGCATAGCATCGTGTTCAGGTACAGACAAGTTAAAAAGGCGACCTTTAGGAAATTTACCACCAGGCACTAATTCAATAGCGCAATCATAGCTCCTGTGAGGGGGCAAAGATGCAGATTTACTTTCACTAAATACATCCGAAAAATCAGTCAAAAAGTCAGGAACATCCTGAGACTTGCGAGAGGCAGAAAAAACAGGAGTGTCTGCATTAACACATTGGCAGCCCCAACTGGTCACAGACACAGATTTCCAATCCAAAACAGGATTATGAGACTATAACCAAGAGAAACCTAGTACAATAATGTCATGCAGATTATACAGCACCAGAAATTTGCAACTCTCCTGATGATCTGGTTCAACCCTCATTATCACCGGAGTAGAAAACTGGGGTTTATTCTCCGCCAAAGGGGTAGAATCAATGCCCAGTAGGGGAATAGACTTCCGCAAGGGTATCATGGGAAACCCACAACGTTTGGCAAAATCAAAATCCATCAGGTTAATAGCTGCTCCTGAATCAACAAAAGCCTGAGCAGAAAATGTGGACAGGGAGCAAATCAGGGTAACAGTCAACAGAAATTTAGTCTGAACACTACCCAAGACAACTGAGCGTGCAAGACGTCTTCCCCGCTTAGGGCAGACTGAAATAGCATGAGAGGCGTCACCACAGTAGAAACATAACCCATTGCGCTTTCGAAACTCATGACGCTGAGCCCCAGAATTCACTCTATCACACTGCATGGGCTCAGAAACTGGCTCATGCATACCTCTGCACTCACGCAAACGTCTGTCAATTTGAATAGCCAATGACATAGAATCATTGAGACCAGATGGAGCAGGGAATCCCACCATAACATCCTTTACATTCTCTGACAGCCCCTTCTGAAAAAGGGCTGCCAAAGCATCATCATTCCATTTGGTCAGGACTGCCCACTTTCGGAATTTCTGACAGTACAACTCAGCATCTTCAAGACCCTGATTTAATGCCAACAAGGTTTTTTCAGTTTGATCAGTGACATTAGGTTCATCGTACAATAACCCCAGAGCCAGAAAAAATGCATCAATATCATTCAAAACAGGATCCCCAGGTGTCAGGGAAAAAGCCCAGTCCTGAGGATCGCCGCGCAGGAGAGAGATGACAATTTGAACCTGCTGTACTGCGTTACCTGAGGACTTAGGCCTCTTTCACACATCCGTTTTTTTGTGTCAGGCATGATCCGTCGAACACCTGAAGGGACGGATCCGGCACTGAAATAAAAAAACTAATGCAACGGATCCGTTTTTTTTGCTGGATCCGACCAGAACTTTTGAACCCATAAAAAGAGGGTTTTGGATGTCCGGAGACACTGGAAAATGTAGTAGTAGTAGTAGTAGTAGTAGTAGTAGAAGTAGTAGACCCTGATTTCCAGAATCCGGATCAGACTTTTGACGGATTGCACAAAAGTCTGATCCGGTTCCATTCACTTCTATTGTTTCCGGCCGCCTGATGCGCCGCTTCAGGCACTATCAGGCGGCTCCGGTAAGCAAAAAAAAGTTACATGCACCGTTTTGTCCGGGTGCCGGAATGTACATTTCCGCCGGATCCGGACAAAAACGGATACAACACAATGACATCAGGCACGATCCGGCGCTAATGAAAGTCAATGGTAAAAAAACGCATCCGGTACCGGATCCGTTTTTTTAGCAACACGCCGGATCATGCCTGAAGTCAAAAAACGGATGTGTGAAAGAGGCCTTAGGCTTTAAGGCAAAAAACAACTTACAGTTATTTTTGAAATTCAGAAATTTAGCCCGATCCCCAAAAACAAATCTGGCATGGGAATCCTAGGTTCCACAACCGGCAACTCAGCAAGATAGGTAGCAATACTCCGAACCTCAGTGGCAAGCTGATCCACACGGCCAGACAACTGTGCAAACTCCATTGAGAGAAAAAAAAATCCTCCTCAGCACCCAGAGAAAAAGAGGGAAAAAATGCAACAGACAGAAAAAAAAAAATCTCTGACAACTTTTTTCTTTCCACAATATTTTTCCCTTCTGTGAGTACCATATAATTTTCAGTTATGGCTGGTGATACTGTTACGTTTCGGTAGCTGAGGAGGACAGGAACAACAGCAGGGCAGCCGAACACCTGAGATGTTGGTAACTGATGGGTTGCAGATTCCTAAACTAACGACACAACTAGAGGTAGCCGTGGAGCGTTCCTACGTTGATCCTAGACGCCTCGTCACAGCCTGAGAGATAACTACACCTAAAGGCAGAAAGATGAAAGCTATCTACCATGGAGCAGATCCCCAAAGAAAATAGGAAGCCCCCAAACATATAATGGCGGTTAGACAAGATGAAAATACAAACATAGGCAGAAAATATACTGAGCAAACGCTGGGGCCACAAGCTGACTAAATAGGATAGGACAGGAGAGATTACTTTCTGCAACCCAGAAAACCCTACAAAAATCCAACAATTCTGATTGCAAAAATACTGAGATCACACGATCTCGCCACCCACTACATCAGATCTCAGTGTGAACAAAAACCAAGCCGCAGCCGCTGAAAAAACAGGAAAAAGCAAATGAGCAAATAACAGTGGCTGCAGATAAACTGTGAGGAGCTCAGGCCCCAGGAGGGGACCTGGCTGACCTTCACAAAAGTGCAGAAAACAATGCAAAAAGCAAGCACAAAAAGAAAAGCAAAAAATATCTTTTCTGAAAGCAGGAGATGCAGGCAAGACTCCAGCAAACTTCCAAATGAACCAGGAACCACAATTGAGACAAGAACAATTGATCACCGGCAACCATCATGGGAGGGAACCCCCCTTATATCAGACCAGTCAGTGAACCCAGATTGCCACTCCTCGCTGAAAGGTTCAGTACTGTCTGTAACGACCAGAGGGAGCCTCTGCTCAGAAACCATCTCTAACACATTCATAACAGGGTTGGAATTAGGGTTAGGGTTGGAATTTGGGTTAGGGTTGGAATTAGGGTTAGGGTTGGAATTAGGGTTAGGGGTGTGTTAGGGTTATGGTTAGGGTTAGAGGTGTGTTGGAGTTAGAATTGAGGAGTTTCCACTATTTAGGCACATCAGGGGGTCTCCAAACGCGACATGGCACCACCATTGATTCCAGCTAATTTTGCGTTCAAAACGTCAAATAGTGCTCCCTTTATTCTGAGCCCCGACGTGTGCCCAAACAGTGGTTTACCCCAACATATGGGGTATCAGGGTACTCAGGAAAAATTGCACAACTTTGGGGTTCTAATTTCTCCTGTTACCCTTGGGAAAATAAAAAAATTGGGGACTAAAAGATCATGTTTGTGGAAAAATATGATTTTTATTTTCAGGCCTGGGCGTTATAAACTTCTGTGAAGCCCTTGGAGGTTCAAAGTGCTCACTACTAGGGTTGAGCATTCCGATACTGCAAATATCGGGTATCGGCCGATATTGGCTGTATCGGAATTCCGATTCCGAGTTCCGATATTTTCGTCTTATCGGATACCGGAATCGGGATTGTCACTGTCACTGTCAGTGTCCGTCGGTCGGGTCTGTCAGGAGTCAGCGGCACTTACCCGGCAGAAGATCTCCGGCGGTCACGTCCTGGACTGCTTCATGGCCGCAATCTTCTTTCCCCGGCGGTCACATGCAGTTTCTCGCGATAACTGCAGTGACTGCTGGGTAATCCCGGCCGTAAAGCAGTCAGTCCGATGACGTCACCGCCGGGGAAGCAGGTAATCAGCTGTGCTGCGTCGCGATGACAGGCTCTGCCTGTCATTGCGATGTAGCAGAGTTGGATCGTCGTGGGACTGTCGTTATGGACTGCGTCGGACAGGTGGTATACTGTTGGTTTGTTTTTTTTCTTTTTTTACAGGAGATCGATGGCGTCGCAGGAATGAGAGTGCAATAAAAGAAATGAAAACTGTGTTGTCTCTTTTATTTCATTAAAAGACTTTTTTCTTGCTGTGTCTTTTTTTTATGCATTTAATAACTTTGGGATTAATAATGGATCGGTGTCTTATTGACACCTCTCCATTATTAACCGGGCTTATTGTCACCGTGCAATCAACGGTGACATTAACCCCTTATTACCCCGCTTGCCACCGCTACAGGGCAAGTGGGAAGAGCCGGGTAAAGTGCCACAATTGGCACATCTTTTGATGCGCCAAATGTGGGGCTGCTGTAGCCTGGTAATATCAGGCTGTTGAGGGCCAAAATCCATGGGCCTTGACAGTCTTTTAATACCAGGCCGCAGCAGTCTGCATTTTACTTGGCTGGTTAACAAAAATAGGGGGGATCCCCACGCCGTTTTTTTTTCGAGGGGATCCCCTATTTTTGTTAACCAGCCAAGCTAAGCAGACTGCTGTGGCCTGGTATTATCAGGCTGGCAAGGTCCATGGATATTGGATCCTTACCAGCCTGAAAAACCAGGCCTCAGCGGTCTGCTTCATCTGGCTGGTTAACAAAAATAGGGGGGACCCCACGCCAATTTTTTTCGAGGGGATCCCCTATTTTTGTTAATCAGCCAAGATATGCAGACTGCTGTGGCCTGGTATTATCAGGCTGGCAAGGTCCATGGATCTTGGCTCCTTAACAGCCTGAAAATCCAGGCCTCAGCGGTCTGCTTCATCTGGCTGGTTAACAAAAATAGGGGGGACCCCACGCCAATTTTTTTCGAGGGGATCCCCTATTTTTGTTAATCAGTTCCCTCTGACATCACTGATTGTGTCCCTGGCTGACCTGAAGTGAAAGTGGAAAGCAATCAATTAAGCTTTCCACTTAAGGGCCCGTCTCACATAGCGATATCGCTACCGAGATCGCTGCTGAGTCACTAGTTTTGTGACGCAGCAGCGAGCTCACCAGCGATATCGCTGTGTGTGACATTCAGCGACGATCAGCCCCCCTGCCGGGTATCGCTGATCGTCGCTGAAATGTCAGGACCTTTTTTTGATCGCTGGTTTCCCGCTGACAGGCACACATCGCTGCGTGTGACAGGCGGGAGACCAGCGATCCGCTGGTAACCAAGGTACACAGCGGGTTTCCAGGCGCGGGGCTGTGCCTAGAAACCCGCTGTGTACCTTGGATACCAGCGCCCTGATGCAGGGAGCTGGTATCCAAGGTACACAGCGGGTTTCCAAGCGCTGCGCGGTGCCTGGAAACCCGCTGTGTACCTTGGTTACCAGCGGATCGCTGGTCTCCCGCCTGTCACACGCAGCGATGCGTGCCTGTCAGAGGGAAACCAGCAATCAAAAAAAGGTCCTGACATTTCTGCGACGATCAGCGATACCCGGCAGGGGGGCTGATCGTCGCTGAATGTCACACACAGCGATATCGCTGGTGAGCTCGCTGCTGCGTCACAAAACTAGTGACTCAGCAGCGATCTCGGTAGCGATATCGCTATGTGAGACGGGCCCTTAAGTGATGTTACCCGCAGTGTCGCTGTCCCAGATCGCTGCCTGAGCTGCCTGTTTGGCAGCTCAGCAGCGATCATGTAGCGATACACCAGCGATCCTGACAAGTGCATATCGTTGTCGGGATCGCTGGTGTATCGTTATGTGACACCCAGCCTTTACTCTCCTGTCAGGCAGGAGAGGAACTCATTCATTTGGGGTTTACTGTGAGGCTGCAGCATTAGCTGCGGTCCCTGCAGTAAACATTAACCCTTTCTGAAGGATTACACCGTGGGACCTGACTGTGCATGGGATAGGTAAGAATAATTTTGCTTTTTTATTTTATTTTTATTACAGGAAATGGTTTTTGCAGTAAAATAAAAGATGGTCAAAAACATGTGTCTTTATTTCATTAAAATGATTTTTAATTAAAGTGTGTGTGTTTTATTTTTATTTCATGCAATAGGATTAATAATTGATAGTTGTCTAATTGACAGCTCTCAATTATTAACCTGGCTTAAGGTCACCTTTCAATAGCAAGGTGGCTTTAACCCCATATTAACCCATTCGCCACCGCTACAGGGCAATGGGAATAGACGGGCAAAGTGCCAGAAAGGGCGAATCTAATTATAGATTTGTCTTTCCTGGGGTGTCTGGGGGCAGATGTTAGTAGCCGGGGGGGGGGCAAAAATAATGGTCCCTCTCTGGGCTATTATTATCTGCCCCCACTCACTGGCTTTGTCTGTCTGGTTGCGAAAATAGGGCGGGAGCCCACGCATTTTTTTTCAGCAATTTTACACCTCATATATATATATATACATGTCATTGAATTTGTGACACATATATATATATATATTTATATTTGTAGTTCATACACTTCTACATAGTATAATAGCCGCTAATTCAATTGCCGGCTTTTGTGAAAATGCAGAACCCGACATAAAATGACACTTGGTGTACATAGGGTTAACCATGTCTTTTCATGTCCTTTGCTATCTAATTTGCACAAACAATTAAATCAGACTATGTGTGCAAAATTTCACACCTGTAGGGGATAATTAAAGGTGTAAATTCGTAGCAAAAAAGTCCGTTTTTTTTACAACGAATTTACACCTTTAATTAACCCCTACAGGTGTGAAATTTTGCACACATAGTCTGATTTAATTGTTTGTGCAAATTAGATAGCAAAGGACATGAAAAGACATGGTTAACCCTATGTACACCAAGTGTCATTTCATGTCGGGTGACCCGACATGAAATGACACTTGGTGTACATAGGGTTAACCATGTCTTTTCATGTCCTTTGCTATCTAATTTGCACAAACAATTAAATCAGACTATGTGTGCAAAATTTCACACCTGTAGGGGTTAATTAAAGGTGTAAATTCGTAGCAAAAAAGTCCGTTTTTTTTACAACGAATTTACACCTTTAATTAACCCCTACAGGTGTGAAATTTTGCACACATAGTCTGATTTAATTGTTTGTGCAAATCAGATAGCAAACGACATGAAAAGACATGGTTAACCCTATGTACACCAAGTGTCATTTCATGTCGGGTGCTTCTGTCTTTTCACTGAAGCCGACTTTACCCGGCAATTGAATCAGAGGATATTTTACTATGTAGAAGTGTATAAACTATACATATATGTATATATATATGTCACAATGACATGTATATATATATATATGTATTCTATGTGTGTATATTTAGTGTTTACAAGGAAAGAATGGGTTTTTTTTAGTTGCGATATTTTGTTCCCATAGACTTACATGGGACTTCTGGTATCGGTATCGGGTATCGCCGATATTTTAGTGATATCGGCGATACCATTCCGATTCCGATACTTTAGGATATCGGAAAGTATCGCTCAACTCTACTCACTACACATCTAGATAAGTTCCTTGTTAGTTTCCAAAATGGGGTCACTTCTGGGGAGTTTCTTCTGTTTAGGCACATCAGGGGCTCTGCAAACGTAATATGACGCCCGCAGACCATTCCATCAAAGTCGGCATTTCAAAACGTCACTACTTCCCTTCCGAGCCCCGAAGTGTGCCCGAACAGTGGTTCCCCCCCACATATGGGGTACCAGTGTACTTAGGACAAACTGTACAACAACTTTTGGGGTCCAATTTCTCCTGTTACCCTTGTGAAAATAAAAATTTGTGGGCTAAAAAATCAGTTTTTGAGGAACAAAATGTTTTTTTATTTTCACATCTCTGCATTATAAACGACTGTGAAGCATGTGGGGGTTCAAGGTGTTCACCACACATCTGGATAAGTTCCTTGGGGGGGTCTAGTTTCCAATATGGGGTCACTTGTGGGGGGTTTCTACTGTTTAGGCACATCGGGGCTCTGCAAACGTAACAAGAAGCCTGCAGAACATTCCATCAAGTCGGCATTTCAAAACGTCACTACATTCCTTCCGAGCCTTGACGTGTGCACAAACAGTGGTTCCCCCCCACATATGGGGTACCAGCGTACTCTGGACAACAGCTTTTGGGGTCCAATTTCTATTGTAACCATTGTAAAAATAAAAAATAGGGACTAAAAAATTATTTTTTGAGGAAAAGAAATGATTTTTTATTTTCACGGCTCTGCGTTATAAACTTCTGTGAAGCACCTGGGGGTTCAAAGTGCTCACTGTGCATCTAGATAAGTTCCTTAGGGGTCTAGTTTCCAAAATGGGGTCATTTGTGGGGGAACTCAAAAGTTTAGGCACCCAGGGGCTCTCCAAACACGACATGGTGTTCGCTAACGATTGGAGCTAATTTTCCATTAAAAAAGTCAAATGGCGCTCCTTCCCTTCTGAGCCCTGCCGTGCGCCCAAACAGTGGTTCCCCCCAGATATGGGGTACCAGTGTACTCAGGAAAAACTGTACAACAACTTTTGGGGTCCAATTTATCCTGTTACTCTTGGGAAAATAAAAAATAGCGGGCTAAAAAATCATTTTTGAGGAAAAAAATGATTTTTATTTTCACTGCTCTGCAAACGCAACATGACGCCCGCAGAACATTCCATCAAGTCTGCATTCCAAAATGGCGCTCCTTCCCTTCTGAGCTCTCCCATGCGCCAAAACAGTGGTTCCGTCCCACATATGGGGTATCGGTGTACTCAGGACAAATTGCACAACAACTTTTATGGTCCAGTTTCTCCTGTTACCCTTGTGAAAATAAAAAATCGGGCTAAAAAATCATTTTTGAGGAAAAAAATGATTTTTTTATTTTCACTGCTCTTCGTTATAAACTTCTGTGAAGCACTTGGGGGTTCAGAGTGCTCACAACACATGTAGATAAGTTCCTTAAGTGGTCTAGTTTCCAAAATGGTGTCACATGTGGGGTTTTTTCACTGTTTAGGCACACAGGGGCTCTCCAAATGCGTCATGGTGTCCGCTAACGATTGGAGCAAATTTTCCATTCAAAAAGTCAAATGGCGCTCCTTCCCTTCTGGGCCCTGCCGTGCGCCCAAACAGTGGTTTATGACCACATATGAGGTATCTGTGTACTCAGTAGAGATTGCCCAACATATTTTAGGATCCATTTTATCCTGTTGCCCATGTGAAAATGAAGAAACTGAGGCTAAAAGAAAATTTTTGTGAAAAAAAAAAAGTACTTTCTTTTTTTTACTGATCAATTTGTGAAGCACCTGGGGGTTCAAAGTGCTCACTATGCATCTAGATAAGTTCCTTGGGGGGTCTAGTTTCCAAAATAAGCTCCAATGTTAAGGCACACAGGGACTCTCCAAATGCGACATGGCAGCCGCTAAATATTCCAGCATATTTTCCATTCAAAAAGTCAAATGGCGCTCCTTCTCTTCTGAGCCCTGTCGTGCGCCCAAACAATGGTTTATGACCACATATGAGGTATCGGTATACTCAGGAGAAATTGCCCAACAAATTTTAGGATCCATTTTATCCTGTTGCCCATGTGAAAATGAAAAAATTGATGTTAAAAGAAAATTTTTGTTGGAAAAATTAAAATGTAAATTTTTTCCTTCCACATTGCTTTAGTTCCTGTGAAGCACCTGAAGGGTTAATAATCTTCTTGAATGTATTTTTAAGTAGCTTGAGGGGTGCAGTTTTTATAATGGTGTCACTTTTGGGTATTTTCTGTCATAGACCCCTCAAAGTGACTTCAAATGTGAGGTGGTCCCTAAATAAAATGGTTTTGTAAATTTTGCTGTAACCCTATAGCCACTTCTCACTGACCCCGGTCAGTATCACTCACGGTTGTCGGACCATCCTCTCCCCTGGCTCAGACTAGCCAGCACTGCAACATGAGCTTCTCAGACCGTTGCCTGCAGTCTAGAACCAATTGTAAGGATTGTATTCAGGTGCTTAGGAGGAAACAGGAGCCACATTCTCTTCAAAGTCCATGTGGGTTTATTGGCTTCATAAAACACCAACAAACGGTAAACAGTCTTTTCATCAGGCATAACACAGCATCAGTGTCCATAGCAGAGCTCTGATCTCTCAGGCCTGTGGGTACACAGGCTGTGCAATGTCCAGCACGCAGGCTCTATCTGAAGCCGCAGACACAGGGAGGCTTCTCCCTCCAAGAGACACTGACCACTCTGTAGTGTCCAGCCTGGACACATGGAAATCTGTTCACACTGGCAGACTCCCAAACACTCTCTGCCATGTGCCAAAACACACCTCTGTTACATAGCTGTAACCACACCCAGGTACCGATCACATGACTAGTCACGTGATCGTGACATCACCGCAAGTCCTCAAACTCACAACCATACACAGGCTTCTGCAGCAAAGAGGGTAGAGTGAGCACTCTCACTTCGGTGTAAGGTATATGGGTAGCCAGACCCTCTCATCTCTCTCAAAGCTACCTGTAACCTGGACCCAAGTGTGAACAACAACCCCTTAGTGCTTACCTGCACTAAAGGAAAAATACTCTGGGTTACATCACAGGGAGCAGCCATCCCTGTTGTGAATGTTTTGGAAATGAAATCTGAGCAGAAGCTCCCTCTGGTGGTTACAAACAGTACTGAACCATTCAATGAGGATTGGCAATCAGGATTCACAGACTGGCTTGATATAAGGGAGGTTCCCTCCCATGATGGTTGCCGGTGATCAATTGTTCTTGTCTCAACTGTGGTTCCTGGTTCACTTGGAAGCTTGCTGAGTCTTGCCTCTTCTTCTGCTTTCAGATAAGATATTTTCTGTTTTTGTTTTTTGTGCTTACCATTTGCATATTTCTCTGCATTTCTGTAAGGTTAGCCAGGTTCCCCCCGGGGGGCTTGGTCTCCTCTCAGTTAAAGGCTCTTCAGAGATTCTTGGGTTTTGCCAATTTTTATCGTAAATTTATTGGTAATTTCTCTGTTATTGTTAAACCATTGACTGATTTGACCAAAAAGGGTTCTGATGTGGTGAATTGGCCTCCTGAGGCAGTCTCTGCGTTTCAGGAACTTAAGCAGAGATTCACTTCTGCTCCTGTTCTACGGCAGCCTGATGTTTCTCTGCCATTTCAGGTGGAGGTTGATGCCTCTGAAATTGGGGCAGGTGCCGTTTTGTCCCAAAGAGATCCTGAGACCTCTAAAAGTAACCCTTGTGCCTTTTTCTCTCAAAAATTTTCTCCAACTGAACGTAATTATGACGTGGGTAATCGGGAGTTATTGGCCATGAAGTGGGCTTTTGAAGAGTAAAGACATTGGCTGGAGGTAGCCAAACATCAGGTGGTGGTCCTCACGGACCATAAGAATCTGGTTTATCTGGAATCAGCCAAGCGACTTAATCCTAGACAGGCCAGGTGGGCCTTGTTTTTCACACGTTTTAATTTTGTGGTTTCCTTTCTTCCTGGCACTAAGAATGTTAAGGCGGATGCCCTCTCGAGGAGTTTCCTTGCGGACTCTCCTGAGTTATCTGATCCTGCTGTTATTTGAAAGAGGGTGTAGTTCTTTCCGCCATCTCACCCAATTTGAGACTGGCTCTGGAAGGGTGTCAGGAGGATAAACCTGAGCGCTGCCCTATTGGGAAATTTTTTGTCCCAGACCGGTGGAAAAAGAGTGTGATGTCTGAGATTCATTGTTCCGCGTTGGCCGGTCATCCCGGAATTTTTGGTACCAGAGAGTTGGTGAGTCGGTCCTTTTGGTGGCCTACTTTGCCTCGTGACGTCAGGGAATTTGTGCAGTCCTGTGGGACTTGCTCTCTCTCCAAGCCTTGCTCTCGCTCTAGTGGTTTGTTGATGCCATTGCCTGTGCCCAAGAGACCATGGACCCATATCTCTATGGATTTTATTTCAGACCTCCCTGTTTCTCAGAGAATGTCCGTTATCTGGGTGATTTGTGATAGGTTTTCCAAGATGATACATCTTGTGCCATTACCTAAGTTGCCTTCCTCCTCCGAATTGGTGCCTTTGTTCCTTCAGCACGTGGTTCGGTTACACGGCATTCCTGAGAACATTGTGTCTGACAGAGGAGTCCAGTTTGTTTCCAGATTTTGGAGGACTTTTTGTTCTAAACTTGGTGTTCAATTGTCTTTCTCCTCTGCTTTTCATCCTCAGACCAATGGACAAACTGAGAGAACAAACCAGACATTGGAGACTTATCTGAGATGCTTTGTGTCTGCTGATCAAGATGACTGGGTCTCTTTTTGCCTTTGGCTGAGTTTGCTCTTAATAATAGGGCTAGCTCTGCCACTTTGATGTCTCCATTTTTCTGCAGTTTTGGGTTTCACCCTCGGTTTTCTTCGGGACAGATGGAGGCTTCTGTCTGTCCGGGTGTTGACTCTGTTGTGGAGCGTATGCAGCAGATTTGGGACCAGGTAGTGGAGAGGTTGTCCCTCTCTCAGGAAAAGGCCCAGCGGTTTGCCAACCGGCATAGGACTGATGGTCCTCGGTTTAAAGTGGGGGACTTGGTCTGGTTGTCCTCAAGAAATATCCCTATGAGAGTTGCATCTCCTAAGTTTAAGCCTAGGTTCATTGGACCTTATAATATCATGGAGATTCTTAATCCTGTTTCCTTTCGTTTACTTCTTCCAGGGACATTTAAGATCCATAACGTGTTCCACAAGTCCTTATTGAAGAGGTTTGTCGAGCCAGTGGTTCCTATGGCTGTGCCTCCTGACCCTGTTTTGGTTGAGGGCAATCTGGAGTATGTGGTTGAGAAAATATTGGATTCTCGTTTTTCTAGACGGAAACTCCAGTATTTGGTTAAGTGGAGAGGTTATGGTCAGGAGGACAATTCTTGGGTGTTTGCTTCGGACATCCATGCTAGGAGACTGATCCGTGCGTATCACCGAGCTCATCCTGACCGACCTGGTTGCACAAATGAGGGTTCAGTGACCCCTCCTCAAGGGGGGGGCACTGTTGTGAATGTTTTGGAAATTAATTCTGAGCAGAAGCTCCCTCTGGTGGTTACAAACAGTACTGAACCATTCAATGAGGATTGGCAATCAGGATTCACAGACTGGCTTGATATAAGGGAGGTTCCCTCCCATGATGGTTGCCGGTGATCAATTGTTCTTGTCTCAACTGTGGTTCCTGGTTCACTTGGAAGCTTGCTGAGTCTTGCCTCTTCTTCTGCTTTCAGATAAGATATTTTCTGTTTTTGTGCTTACCATTTGCATATTTCTCTGCATTTCTGTAAGGGTAGCCAGGTTCCCCCCGGGGGGCTTGGTCTCCTCTCAGTTCCGCTGGAGCCACTGTTATTTGTTCATTTGCCTTTTCCAGTTTTTTCAGTGACTGCGGCTTCGTTTTGTTACACCAGAGAACTGATTTAGGTGGTAGAGGTCGTGTGATCTCAGGTGTTTTTACAATCAGTAGCGTTGGCATTTTTTAGGGTTTTTTTTGGATTGCAGTGAGTATGCTTTCTATCCTTTTCTGTCTAGGCAGATTGGGCCCCAGCGTTTGCTCATACTATTTTCTGTCTGTGTCTGTATTTCCTCTTGTCTAACCGCCATTACATGTTTGGGGGCTTCCTATGTTCTTTGGGGATCTTCTCCGGGGCAGATAGCTTTCCTCTTTCTATCTTTAGGTGTAGTTAATCTCTCAGGCTGTGACGAGGCGTCTAGGACCAACGTAGGAACGCTCCACGGCTGCCTTTAGTTGTGGTGGTTAGTCAGGGTACTGCAATCCAATAGATTCCATCCTCTCTGGTGTATTGCCGTTTTTGCCTGCTCTCCTCAGCTACCAAAACATAACACATCCCTGTGATACATACCTCCCATTAATTATGCGGCAATTAGTCATGCTACAATATATATATATATATATATATATATATATATATATATGTCACTAACATATATACACATAGAATAGATGTATGTGTATATATATATATATATATATATATATATATATACACATACATCTTTTTCTATTCTAACCTGTCAGTGTGATTTAACTGTACACCGCTCATGCATTGCCGGCTTTTCAAAGGACACAGGTGCGTATTTCTCGCAAGTCACACTGATGGTCCGTGTAGTGTGCGATTTTTTTATTTTTATTTTCTCACACCCATAGACTTGCATTGGTGAGTGATGCCCCATAGATTAACAGCGGTCTGAGTGCTATGGGATGTTTTATCGCATAGCACTCTTCCGTATTCCTCTCTAGTGTGACTACAGCCAAAGGCTTAAAGTAGACGACCTTTGTCTTTTCTAAAACAGAGGAGACAATTTTGAAAGCTGCCTTTATGGATGGAAAAATGATGACACAGGGTCACTTTTTAAAAAAATATTTAATTTATTATTTAAACTTAAAAAAAACAATCTCATTATTCTCACAATTATCCCAAGAAAAAAATAATAAATTAATAATTTATTCAACATTTCACCAGATGTGATAATATTTCTTTTGCACTTCACCTAAAATCAAAAAATCCATTAAGCCATGAGTCGCCCAAATATTTTTACTAATTTCA
>JARQOD010000003.1:66446205-66474764 GCA_033576555.1 Oophaga sylvatica | reverse complement strand
GGTTTGTTGATGCCATTGCCTGTGCCCAAGAGACCATGGACCCATATCTCTATGGATTTTATTTCAGACCTCCCTGTTTCTCAGAGAATGTCCGTTATCTGGGTGATTTGTGATAGGTTTTCCAAGATGATACATCTTGTGCCATTACCTAAGTTGCCTTCCTCCTCCGAATTGGTGCCTTTGTTCCTTCAGCACGTGGTTCGGTTACACGGCATTCCTGAGAACATTGTGTCTGACAGAGGAGTCCAGTTTGTTTCCAGATTTTGGAGGACTTTTTGTTCTAAACTTGGTGTTCAATTGTCTTTCTCCTCTGCTTTTCATCCTCAGACCAATGGACAAACTGAGAGAACAAACCAGACATTGGAGACTTATCTGAGATGCTTTGTGTCTGCTGATCAAGATGACTGGGTCTCTTTTTTGCCTTTGGCTGAGTTTGCTCTTAATAATAGGGCTAGCTCTGCCACTTTGATGTCTCCATTTTTCTGCAGTTTTGGGTTTCACCCTCGGTTTTCTTCGGGACAGATGGAGGCTTCTGTCTGTCCGGGTGTTGACTCTGTTGTGGAGCGTATGCAGCAGATTTGGGACCAGGTAGTGGAGAGGTTGTCCCTCTCTCAGGAAAAGGCCCAGCGGTTTGCCAACCGGCATAGGACTGATGGTCCTCGGTTTAAAGTGGGGGACTTGGTCTGGTTGTCCTCAAGAAATATCCCTATGAGAGTTGCATCTCCTAAGTTTAAGCCTAGGTTCATTGGACCTTATAATATCATGGAGATTCTTAATCCTGTTTCCTTTCGTTTACTTCTTCCAGGGACATTTAAGATCCATAACGTGTTCCACAAGTCCTTATTGAAGAGGTTTGTCGAGCCAGTGGTTCCTATGGCTGTGCCTCCTGACCCTGTTTTGGTTGAGGGCAATCTGGAGTATGTGGTTGAGAAAATATTGGATTCTCGTTTTTCTAGACGGAAACTCCAGTATTTGGTTAAGTGGAGAGGTTATGGTCAGGAGGACAATTCTTGGGTGTTTGCTTCGGACATCCATGCTAGGAGACTGATCCGTGCGTATCACCGAGCTCATCCTGACCGACCTGGTTGCACAAATGAGGGTTCAGTGACCCCTCCTCAAGGGGGGGGCACTGTTGTGAATGTTTTGGAAATTAATTCTGAGCAGAAGCTCCCTCTGGTGGTTACAAACAGTACTGAACCATTCAATGAGGATTGGCAATCAGGATTCACAGACTGGCTTGATATAAGGGAGGTTCCCTCCCATGATGGTTGCCGGTGATCAATTGTTCTTGTCTCAACTGTGGTTCCTGGTTCACTTGGAAGCTTGCTGAGTCTTGCCTCTTCTTCTGCTTTCAGATAAGATATTTCTGTTTTTGTGCTTACCATTTGCATATTTCTCTGCATTTCTGTAAGGGTAGCCAGGTTCCCCCCGGGGGGCTTGGTCTCCTCTCAGTTCCGCTGGAGCCACTGTTATTTGTTCATTTGCCTTTTCCAGTTTTTTCAGTGACTGCGGCTTCGTTTTGTTACACCAGAGAACTGATTTAGGTGGTAGAGGTCGTGTGATCTCAGGTGTTTTTACAATCAGTAGCGTTGGCATTTTTTAGGGTTTTTTTTGGATTGCAGTGAGTATGCTTTCTATCCTTTTCTGTCTAGGCAGATTGGGCCCCAGCGTTTGCTCATACTATTTTCTGTCTGTGTCTGTATTTCCTCTTGTCTAACCGCCATTACATGTTTGGGGGCTTCCTATGTTCTTTGGGGATCTTCTCCGGGGCAGATAGCTTTCCTCTTTCTATCTTTAGGTGTAGTTAATCTCTCAGGCTGTGACGAGGCGTCTAGGACCAACGTAGGAACGCTCCACGGCTGCCTTTAGTTGTGGTGGTTAGTCAGGGTACTGCAATCCAATAGATTCCATCCTCTCTGGTGTATTGCCGTTTTTGCCTGCTCTCCTCAGCTACCAAAACATAACACATCCCTGTGATACATACCTCCCATTAATTATGCGGCAATTAGTCATGCTACAATATATATATATATATATATATATATATATATATATATATGTCACTAACATATATACACATAGAATAGATGTATGTGTATATATATATATATATATATATAATATATATACACATACATCTATTCTATTCTAACCTGTCAGTGTGATTTAACTGTACACCGCTCATGCATTGCCGGCTTTTCAAAGGACACAGGTGCGTATTTCTCGCAAGTCACACTGATGGTCCGTGTAGTGTGCGATTTTTTTATTTTTATTTTCTCACACCCATAGACTTGCATTGGTGAGTGATGCCCCATAGATTAACAGCGGTCTGAGTGCTATGGGATGTTTTATCGCATAGCACTCTTCCGTATTCCTCTCTAGTGTGACTACAGCCAAAGGCTTAAAGTAGACGACCTTTGTCTTTTCTAAAACAGAGGAGACAATTTTTGAAAGCTGCCTCATGGATGGAAACTGATGACACAGGCTCACTTTTTAAAAAAATATTTAAATTTATTATTTAAATCTTAAAAAATACAATCTCATTATTCTCACAATTATCCCAAGAAAAAAATAATAAATTAATAATTTATTCAACATTTCACCAGATGTGATAATAATACTTGTGCACTTCACCTAAAATCAAAAAATCCACTTAAGTCCATGAGTCGCCCACTATTTTTACTAATTTCAATCAACCCATATTAGTTACTTTTTTGTGGGGTAAGTGCTGGAGACAACCAACATGGCTGCTATTACATCAGAACTTCTCCAAAGGCTTCTAAATCACAGTAAATTCCTTGACCCATCATCAAAGTCTGGATTTATTGTAAAGTCATCGGTGAGTCTTATGTACTATTCTGAAGGTGAAATGGGGATCTGGTAACGAGAGAGTCCCCTGTGTGCTCAGTCAGAGCAAAAAACACAGGCAACTCGTGATAGTAGTGGTCATGGCAGAAGAAACATGACGGTTTAAATGTCATAAAAAAAGTCAACAATTGAAAAAAAATTTAATGATTTAAAAAAATAATTAACATTTTTTTTAATGATATAAAATATTAAACATATTTTCTTCTTTTAAACACTAGGGGGAGCAGCTGCTGAAATTTGCTATGAAAATGTAGTGTCCTGCTAGCTCACATTACCACTGCAGTAAATGTGGGCGATATCTGCCCACTTGGGTATTGTCACCTCCACTTCTGGGCGTTTTTAAAATGATAAGTGAATCTGCATTGAGCAGGGGGTCGGACACGATGACCCTGGAGGTCCCTTCCAACTCTAACATTCTATGATAAGGGAGGATGAAATTTAGGTTGACAGTGCAGAGTCATATTGTTGGTGACTGCACAGTGATACTGAGATGTGGGCAGTGTCACAGAGGACGGCTGGCAGCGCCGAATCCGTTAGTTGGTGCTGCACTGGTCACTTTATCACATGCTGGGATTAGATACGCAGAGTGTATCACACGCTAAGGTTGGCTATACGGCTCAGCGGAGTGTATCACACAGGGTTGGATGATATACACGGAGTGTAAAACACATGAGATTAGATAAATGGAGTGTATCACACAGGATGGGATTAGATGGACAGCTCAGCGGACTGTATCACACAGGATTGGATTAGATATGTTGTGTAAAACTCAGGATTAGATTAGATACACGAAGTGTACAACAGGAAGGAATTAGATACATGGCTCAGCAGACTGTTTCACAATATGGGATTAGATGCAGAGCTGAGTAGACTATGACACGTGACAGGATTAGCTGCAGAGCTCAGCGGAAAGTATGACATGACCGGATTAGATACATGGTAGACTAGTAGACTATATGACACGTGATGCGGTGAGAACAGCTCGGTAGCCTGAGATCATTAGTACAACACCAGGTGCCGACCTGTGCTCACCGCCACCGCCCTGTACCACCTGTCACCGCTCATTGCAGAACACTGAACGGTGACAGTGGGAAATTGTAGCTTAGAGTACTGCTCTGGACTACAACAAAATGGCACCAGGTTTCCCCAGCAGCTGTGGACTGGACAGCACATGTGGTGCCAGTTTACAACTGAGTCTAAGAAATGTTGTCGGACACCGACTGTATCTCCTATATCCTGGAGCTGCCGGATTTGAGGTCTGTAAGTGTTGTGTTCAGACACCAGCAAATAAAAAATGGCAGCCCTCCAGCGGCTGCAGAAATTTTTTTACTAAGAAATAAATATTAAAACATGACATTCAATTTTGTTAGAAAAATAATTGATTGCATAATCGATAATTATCAATATAAAATGGCGATACATTCCCTTTGGCGATCTACTGACTCTGTTCTGGGGTCTGGGAAAGCTGTGGTGACCGTCACACGGTTGGTACCGGCAATGTCCTGTCCCACCAGTGCAGAAAGGAGGGTGGTGGCCTCCGTACCCTTGTCCCGAGGTGGCCATTTTGATTCACGTGACTGGGTGTGACGCCTCCCGCCTCAGCCCCTCATATACAGCTTTATCACCCCGGCCTTGTGCAGCTTCTGCCAGAGCATCATCTCCTTACGGAAACTGTGGTTGGAATAGAAAACGACCTTGTGGTAGGTGGTGTCAAAGTAGTGGTCTGAATATTTCTCATAGCCTGGCGTCATGAATCCATAAGCGCTGACCTGGTGGGAAAAAAGGCGGGGGTTAATCTTGATGCACTAATAAGGAACTTTTCGATTATTTTTAGGGCCGTGTTAACACCTACCAATACAAATAAAATGATGAATTGAAAAAAAAACCCAACAATGATAGGGTGTTGTGCCAGGGCTTGTGTGCGACGACCGCCACTGCAACCCCAATGTCTACACCTCTGTTTAGGACAACTACCAGGAGAACTGGGGCACACCACAGCCAATGTTTTTGCGCTTTTATTTCTTCCCACTGTGCTTCTGAGAGCCATCATTTTATGAGGGACGAGTTGTAGTCTTGAATGACAATTCACGTTAAATTTCCAAGTGCAATGAAATGGTGAAAAAAATAAAATAAAACCGCAATCCCACCATGTTTTTTGGGGGTTTGATTTTTATGACTTCAAGTTATTCTCCAAGTCTGATCAATTATGCAATACTAAACTACACTTTGGCATAACTTCTTCATATTTCCAACGACGGAGTTGTTTTGGGGTGGTGATGTGACATTATTACTGATACCATTTTGGGGTACGTTTGACATTTTGAAAACTTTTTATTGTATTTATTTCAGATTTGGTGTTTCGACTGAAAATGGCATTTCTGACCTTTTCAATTCTTTTTTGCTTTTCATAGATCGGACTTTTTCGGATGTGACATGCATACAGTGGCTTGCAAAAGTATTCATCCCCTTTGCTTTTTACCCATTTTTTTTTACATTACAACCTGTGTTTAAATATTTTTGCAATCTGATCTGTGTGTGATGCATCAGCACTAAATAGTCTCAGTTGATGAAGTGAGAAAAATATAGACATTAATTACATTATGGGATCAAATAACAAAATTGGCATGTGCCCGTGTACTCACCCCTTTTGCAATGAAGCCCCTAAAAATTTCTGTTGAAGGCAATCAATTACCTTCATAAGTCACAAGCTTGGTGAAAGGAAGCCCACCTGTGTGCAATGTATCACATGGCCTGCCAGCATACACAGGTTTCATGAAAGGCCACAGAGGCTGCAACACCAAGAAGCAGCAATAACCAAACACCATGAAGATCAAGGAGATCTCCAAACAAGTCAGGGCCAATGTTATTGAGAAGTAAAAGTCAGGGTTGGGTTATAAAAAAAAAAAGTATCCCAATCTCTGATGATCCCACGGAGCACCATCAAATCTATTATCATCAAATGGAAAGAACATGGTACCACAACAAATCTGCTAAGAGAGGGTTACCTACCAAAACTCTCAGCCCGGGCAAGGAGGGCATTAATTTAAGTAGCACAGATACCAAAGGTTACCCTGAAGGAGCTGATGAGTTCCTAAGCAGAGACTGGAATATCTGTCCATACAACCACAGTAAGGTTGGGGTCACACATGCGAGTGTGATGTGATAAACTCGCATGAGTCTCTCGCATCAATACCTGGCACTGCTGCCGGCACTTGGGACCGGAGTGTGCGGCTGCATGTATTTCTATGCAGCCGCACACTCCGATCCGAGTGCTGGCGGCAGTGCCAGGTATTGATGCGAGAAGCTCGCGCGAGTTTATCACATCACACTCGCAAGTGTGACCCCGGCCTAAGCTGTACACTCCATAGAGGTGGCTTTAATGGAAGAATGGGCCCGTTCTTTACTTATTTTACTTACAAAAATTGTAAGGCTCGATTTTAGTTTGGCAAAAGACATGTGGGAGACTCCCCATGTGTATGGGAGGAAGGTGCTGTGGTCAGATGAGAGCAAAATTGAAGTTTTTGGTTACCAAGGTAAATGCTATGTCTGGCGCCAAACCAACACAGCTCTTCACCCCAAGAACACCATCCCCACAGTGAAACATGGTGGTGGCAGCATCATGCTGTAAGGATGTTTTTCAGCAGCAGGGAAAAAGAAAATGGTCCAAGTCAAGGGGAAGATGAATGGTGTGACATACAGGGATATTCGTCAGCAAAACCTGTTTAAGTCTGTCAGAGATGTCAGACTGGGACAGAGGTTCACTTTCGAAAAAGACAATGACCCAAAGCATGCTGCTAAAGCAACGCTCGAGTGATTTAAGGGGAAACGTATAAATGTTTTGGAGTGGCCTAGCCAAAGTCCAGACCTTAATCCAATTAAGTATCTGTGGTCAGACTTGAAAATTGGTGTTCACAAGAGGAAACCATCTAAATTGAAGGAGCTGGGAATTTTTACCTTGGGGAATGGCCAAAAATCCCAGTGGAAAACTCAGAGAGAGTTATACAAAGCAATTTGTAGCTGTAATTACTGCAAAAGGAGGCTCTACTAAGTACCTACTTTAGGGGGGTGAATAGATATGCACACTGAAGTTTTCAGTTCTTTTGTCCTATTTGGTGTTTGCTTCACAAAAAAAAGAAAGCCAAATGTTCACGGTTGTAGGCATGTTCTTTACATGAACTGATGCAAATCCTCCAAAAAAAAAAAAACAGTGAAATTCCAAGTTCTGAGGTAGCAAAACAAGAAAAATGCCGGGGGAGGGGTGAATACTTTTGCAAGCCACTTTATGTCTACTTTTTTATTGTTTTAATTTATTAATTGTTATATTGAGATAACTAGGGATTTACATTTGTTATTTTAACATCTTTTAAAACTTTTATTACTTTTTTCTTTAGTCCTTTTCCATCCTGACATCATTTGATCACTTGTACTATATACTGAAACACTTCAGTATTGCAGTGCATGGTGAAAATTATGATTTGTAAAGCCCCGGCTTTGGCTAGGCATGATAAAACCATAAAAATGGTGGCGGTCCTCTGAGATTTTACATACCGCCTGTATTTTTTTCCATTATTAGTCTTTATGTCTTTCAGTTCCATTTCCAACCTGTAGGTGGCAATCATGTCACAACTGTTTACGTAGGCTCGCCATATTGTTCCTTAGCACAAGTACTCCCCACATGGTTGACCTGTGTTTTCTTCCTTCTTTCTCTGAACTTCGTTAGACAAACACTGATTCCTTATAGCCATCTCACACAATATTTGTCTTGAAGGCTGTAACCGCATCCACAATTGTTTGGATGATGACCAACCAAGTAATAAAAGTTGCCACCTTTCAAAATACAGGATTTTTATTTATTTATTTTATTCACTTATATAGCACCATTAATTCCACAGCCCTTTACAAACATTATTGGCTCTGTCCCCATTGGGGCTCACAATTTAAATTCCCTATCAGTATGGCTTTGAAGTGTGGGAGGAAACCGGAGGAAACCCACGTTTACACGGGGAGAACATACAGAATCAGGGTCGGACTGGCCCACCGGAGAACCGGAGGATTCTCCAGTGGGCCCTGGCATCTGGGGGGCCCTGGCACCTGCTGGCATACAGGGGCTAGTTGCCTAGGGCCCCCGCTGCTCCAGGGGCCCCCAGCCGGTGGTGTGTCGCTAATAGTGGCACACCACGCAGCTGCCATGGGGACCCCGTGCCAGCGGAGCAGCAGCGGGTGACAGGAGGCAGGAGCCCCTGTCCCCGATGCTAAAGAGAAATGAATATTCACTGCTTCCCACGCCCACATGGGCGTGGGAAGCAGTGAATATCATTACTTACCTGTCCCGTTCCACCGCCGTGTCCTCGGGTCCTCTTGCTGCAATGTTCAGGCAGAGGGCGCAATGACGTCATTAGTGAGCGCTGCGCCCTCTGCCTGATCATTCACTGCTGGAGGACCCGAAGACAGCGGGTGACAGGTAAATCTCTCAGGTGCCGGGGCCCTGAGCCAGCGGTGACACCGGCATCTGTCCCCCATAGCGCGCCGGTGTCCCCGCCTGCTCAGAACACCGGCACCTGGCCCCCAGCAACGAGAGGTGAGTATGTCATTTTCTCTTTTTTTGTGCAGCAGCTGCAGCAGCATAAAGGGGCCTATAAAATGCAGCATCTATGGGGGCACAGTCTATGGGGGCATAATCTGTGGAGCATCTATGGGAGCATAATCTATGGGGGCATAATCTATGGGGGCATAATCTGTGGAGCATCTATGGGGGCATAATCTATGGAGCATCTATGGGGGCATAATCTATGGGGGCATAATCTGTGGAGCATCTATGGGGGCATAATCTATGGGGGCATAATCTGTGGAGCATCTATGGGGGCACAATCTATGGGGGCATAATCTGTGGAGCATCTATGGGGGCATAATCTATGGAGCATCTATGGGGGCATAATCTATGGGGGCATAATCTGTGGAGCATCTATGGGGGCATAATCTATGGGGGCATAATCTATGGAGCATCTATGGGGGCACAATCTATGGAGCTTCTATGGGGGCATAATCTATGGAGCATCTATGGGGGCATAATCTATGGAGCTTCTATGGGGGCATAATCTAAGGAGCATCTATGGGTGCACAATCTATGGAGCTTCTATGGGGGCATAATCTGTGGAGCATCTATGGGGGCACAATCTATGGAGCTTCTATGGGGGCATAATCTAAGGAGCTTCTATGGGGGCATAATCTATGGCGCATCTATGGGGGCATAATCTATGGGGGCATAATCTATGGAGCATCTATGAGGGCACAATCTATGGAGCATCTATGGGGGCATAATACATGGGCAGCATATGGGGCACAATCTATGGAGCATCTTGTGGGGCATAACACATGGGCAGCATATGGGGCATATCATTTTCCACCCTAGGCTTATACTCGAGTCGATAAATTTTCCTAGTTTTTTGTGGTAAAATTAGGGGGGTCGGCTTATACTCGAGTATATATGGTATCTATCATCTATCTATATATATATATATATATATATATATATAGCATTATACCCTATGAGGGGGGCAGCATTATCCTCTATGAGGGGGGGCAGCATTATCCCCTATGAGGGGGCTGCTTTATAATCTATGAGGGAGGCTACCACAACTCCTGCTACATAATTAAGACATGTACTACCTTATATTATACCCTGATATTAGTGTGTTTTACTGCACAATTGGTGGTCTTGTATTTATTTCTATGTAGCTACATAGTGGGCCCCAAGAATGATTTTCTCTGGTGGGCCCAAGGTGTTCCAGTCCGACGCTGTACAGAATCCTTGTAGATGTTGTCCTTGGTGGGATTTGAACCCAGGACCCCAGCGCTGCAGTGCTAACCTCTTAGCCACCGTGCTGGATAAAAACGTGTTGTTTTTAAAGGGCATGGTTTTGCAAAAAATCCTTTTAATTATTTTTATTTATTCTTTTTTTTACATAATATGCAGGGGATCTACGCCAGTTCATGCTAGCTTCCCTGCTGGTATCTGGACTTTCAGGATATAATTAAGCTGCCAACATGTTTGGTGGTCAATGTGGTGAAGCAGTTAATATCAGTATACTTAATGATCCAGGACAACCTCACCAACCCTTGTGGTCAAGGGAAGTTGGATTTAATGCCAGCAACTCTGTTGGTCTATGACAGATGAGGTTAATGCCTAAGTATCTGGTGGTCTAGGGCAGATGGGTTAAATGCCTAAGTTAAGTTCAGCATACCTGGTGGTTTAAGGAAGTTGGATTTAATGCCAGCAACCCTGGTGGTCTAGAGCATATGAGATTTTTGTTGGCACCTATTGTGGTCTACAATAAACAGGGTTAATGTCAGCATCACTGCAGGTCCAGTATAGAAGGAGATAATTCCCCCCCTTTCCTCCGGTAGTCTATGGAAGTTGGAATTAATGCCAGCAACCATGGTGGGCTACAATAGATGGGATCAATGGCAGCAACTTGGGTGAACTAGGGCAAATGGGGTTAATGTCAGTATCACATGGTGATCAATGACCGTGAAACATACCTGGTGGTTTAGTACAGATGGGGTAATATGAAAGTCCTTGTTAGTCTATAGCTGTGAAGCATTCCCAGTGGAAATGTAGTATCAGCATCAGCCTACTGGTATCAATTTTGCCAAACAAGAAAGTTAGGGAATTGGTGGCCACCATAGCCTGCCATACATGGATGGTCCTGCTCTACCAGAGTCACAGTTCTATTTTGTCATAGGACCTCACTAATCCAGGAAGGTTCTGAACTGTAGACATCCCTTTAGACTAATCTGATAAGCTTTTATGAAGGGGTAAGTTCAGGACTGGACCAAGGGAATGCAGTGGACGTGGTGTTCATGGACTTCTCAAAAGCTTTTGATACAGTGCCACACAAAAGGTTGATACATAAAATGAGAACAATGGGGATAGGGGAAAATATGTGTAAGTGGGTTAAGAACTGGCTCATGGATAGAAAACAAAGGGTGGTTATTAATGGATCACACTCGGACTGGGTCACGGTTAGCAGTGGGGTACCACAGGGGTCAGTATTGGGGCCGCTTCTCTTTAACATATTTATTAATGACCTTGTAGGGGGCATACAGAGTAGTATTTCAATATTTGCAGATGACACTAAACTCTGCAGGGTAATAAATACAGAGGAGGATAATTTTATATTACAGGAGGATTTATGTAAACTAGAAGCTTGGGCTGATAAATGGCAAATGAGCTTTAATGGGGATAAATGTAAGGTCATGCACTTGGGTAGAACAAATAAGATGTATAATTATGTGCTTAATTGTAAAACACTGTGCAAAACTGTCACTAAAAAAGACCTGGGTGTATGGGTGGACGACAAACTCACATTTAGTGGCCAATGTCAGGCAGCTGCTGCCAAGGCAAATAAAATAATGGGATGCATTAAAAGAGGCATATATGCTCATGAGGAGAACATAATTTTACCTCTATACAAGTCACTGGTGCGACCACACTTAGAATACTGTGTGCAGTTCTGGTCTCCGGTGTATAAGAAAGACATAGCTGAACTGGAGCGGGTGCAGAGAAGAGCGACCAAGGTTATTAGAGAACTGGGGGGTCTGCAATACCAAGACAGGTTATTACACTTGGGGCTATTTAGTTTGGAAAAACGAAGGCTTAGGGGTGATCTTATTACAATGTATAAATATATGAGGGGACAGTACAAAGACCTTTCTAATGATCTTTTTACTCTTAGACCTGTGACGGGGACAAGGGGGCATCCTCTACGTCTGGAGGAAAGAAGGTTTAGCCATAATCACAGATGCAGATTCTTTACTGTAAGAGCAGTGAGACTATGGAACTCTCTGCCGTCTAATGTTGTAATTAGTGATTCCTTACTAAAATTTAAGAGGGGACTGGATGCCTTTCTTGAAAAGTATAATATTACAGGCTATATTCACTAGTTTCCTAGATACTGCGTTGATCCAGGGAGCTAGTCTGATTGCCGTATGTGGAGTCGGGAAGGAATTTTTTTCCCCAATGTGAAGCTTACTGTTTGCCACTTGGGTTTTTTTTGCCTTCCTCTGGATCAACATGTTATGGCAGGTTAGGATAGGATATGGGTTGAACTAGATGGACTTAAAGTCTTCCTTCAACCTTAATAACTATGTTATTATGTTACTATGTTTAGGACATCAAAATACTCAAATAAAACACATGGAAGGGGATGCGTAGGCTAGTGATATTTTATAGTAACCATGCTGCCTCCCAAAAATGTGCTCTCTCACCTGGTCACAAGTGTGTATGGCAGCCAACAGCAGAGAGGCTCCGGTGGACGGGCGATAAATATCACGGCTTTTTGTTTTTAAAATCGTATCATAGAGGAACCTGTAAAAGTAAAACAATAAAAATTAATCTGAGGATTTAAGGCCTACAAAACCACCTCCAGACAAAGCCAGATTATGGCCCTATGTGAGCACAAGTTAGCATCATGTGCACATAGTCACTTCTATAGAATAACTACTATAATACTGTCCCTAGGTACAAGACTACAACTACTATAATACTGTCTCTATATACAAGAATATAATTATAATACTGCCCCATGTGTACAAGAATATAACTACTATAACACTGCCACCTATGTTTCAGAATATACAGTGCCTACAAGTAGTATTCAACCCCCTGCAGATTTAGCTGGTTTGATAAGATGCAAATAAGTTAGAGCCTTCAAACTGCAAACGAGAGTAGGATTTATTAACAGAAGCATAAATCTTACAAAACAAAAAGTTATGTTGTTCAGTTGAATTTTAATAAATTTTAAACATAAAAGTGTGGGTCAATTATTATACAACCCCTATGTTTAATATTTCGTGGAATAACCCTTGTTTGCAATTACAGCTAATAATCGTCTTTTATAAGACCTGATCAGGCCGGCACAGGTCTGTGGAGTTATCTTGGCCCACTCCTCCGTGCAGATCTTCTCCAAGTTATCTAGGTTCTTTGGGTGTCTCATGTGGACTTTAATCTTGAGCTCCTTCCACAAGTTTTCAATTGGGTTAAGGTCAGGAGACTGACTAGGCCACTCCAACACCTTGACTTTTTCCCTCTTGAACCAGGCCTTGGTTTTCTTGGCTGTGTGCTTTGGGTCGTTGTCTTGTTGGAAGATGAAATTACGACCCATCTTAAGATCCTTGATGGAGGAGCGGAGGTTCTTGGCCAAATCTCCAGGTAGGCCGTGCTATCCATCCTCCCATGGATGCGGACCAGATGGCCAGGCCCCTTGGCTGAGAAACAGCCCCACAGCATGATGCTGCCACCACAATGCTTGACTGTAGGGATGGTATTCTTGGGGTCGTATGCAGTGCCATCCAGCAGTCTCCAAACGTCACGTGTGTGGTTGGCACCAAAGATCTCGATCTTGGTCTCATCAGACCATAGAACCTTGAACCAGTCTGTCTCAGAGTCCTCCAAGTGATCATGAGCAAACTGTAGACGAGCCTTGACATGACGCTTTGAAAGTAAAGGTACCTTACGGGCTCGTCTGGAACGGAGACCATTGCGGTGGAGTACGTTACTTATGGTATTGACTGAAACCAATGTCCCCACTGCCATGAGATCTTCCCGGAGCTCCTTCCTTGTTGTCCTTGGGTTAGCCTTGACTCTTCGGACAAGCCTGGCCTCGGCACGGGAGGAAACTTTCAAAGGCTGTCCAGGCCGTGGAAGGCTAACAGTAGTTCCATAAGCCTTCCACTTACGGATGATGTTCCCAACAGTAGAGACAGGTAGGGCCAACTCCTTGGAAAGGGTTTTGTACCCCTTGCCAGCCTTGTGACCCTCCACGATCTTGTCTCTGATGGCCTTGGAATGCTCCTTTGTCTTTCCCATGTTGACCATGTATGAGTGCTGTTCACAAGTTTGGGGAGGGTCTTAAATAGTCAGAAAAGGCTGGCAAAAGAGATCATTAATCCACACATGTGAAGCTCATTATTCTTGGTGCCTGAACTACTTCTTCATACTTTAGGGGGACCAAACAGAATTCTTGTGGTTTGAGGGGTTGAATAATAAATGACACTCTAAATTTACTTTTAACGTTTTAAAAAAAAATAAAAAATTACAACAAAATTTTTTGCTGCAGTGCATTTCCCACTAACAGGCTGATCTACAGTACAAATGTCACAATGCCAAGTTAATTCCGCATGTGTCAACCAGCTAAATCTGCAGGGGGTTGAATACTACTTGTAGGCACTGTAACTACTATAATACTGTCCACTGTGTACAAGAATATAACTACTATAATATTGATCCTATGTACAAGAATATAATTACTATAATACTGCTCCTATGTACAAGAATATAACTACTATAATACTGCCCCCTATGTACAAGAATATAATTACTATAATACTGCTCCTATGTACAAGAATATAACTACTATAATATTGCTCCTATGTACAAGAATATAACTACTGTAATACTGCCCCTATGTACAAGAATATAACTGCTATAATGCTGCCCCTATATACAAGAATATAAGTACTATAATATTGATCCTATGTACAAGAATATAATTACTATAATACTGCTCCTATGTATAAGAATATAACTACTATAATATTGCTCCTATGTACAAGAATATAACTACTGTAATACTGCCCCTATGTACAAGAATATAACTGCTATAATGCTGCCCCTATATACAAGAATATAAGTACTATAATATTGATCCTATGTACAAGAATATAATTACTATAATACTGCTCCTATGTACAAGAATATAACTACTATAATACTGTCCACTGTGTACAAGAATATAACTACTATAATATTGATCCTATGTACAAGAATATAATTACTATAATACTGCTCCTATGTACAAGAATATAACAACTATAATACTGTCCCCTGTGTACAGGAATATAACTAACATAATATTGCTCCTATGTACAAGAATATAACTACTATAATACTGCCCCTATGTACAAGAATATAACTGCTATAATGCTGCCCCTATATACAAGAATATAAGTACTATAATATTGATCCTATGTACAAGAATATAATTACTATAATACTGCTCCTATGTACAAGAATATAACTACTATAATACTGTCCACTGTGTACAAGAATATAACTACTATAATATTGATCCTATGTACAAGAATATAATTACTATAATACTGCTCCTATGTACAAGAATATAACTACTATAATACTGTCCCCTGTGTACAAGAATATAACTAATATAATATTGCTCCTATGTACAAGAATATAACTACTATAATACTGCTCCTATGTACAAGAATATAACTACTATAATACTGCCCCTATGTACAAGACTATAACTACTATAATACTGTCCCCTATGTACAAGAATATCTATAATATAACGCTAGGAGCGTCACTCTGTCTGAAGCCTTTACAGACTGCGCAAGCGCGACACGCCTGCGCCGTCTGGCTCCAGTCAGAGTGAGGCATCCAGCGGTGAGTACTCTGTATGGTGCCGGAGATCGCGGTATGCGTACTGGATGCATACCGCGATCTCCGGCGCCATACTCACATACTTACCTGACTGGGAGTAGCGCTGCCGCGGTGCTTCTCTTCTCCCGGGGCAGGAGACCAGGAGTGCGCGTCGGAATCACGCATGCGCAATAGCGCTATCCGGCGCCATTTTGCTGAAGACACATTTATAGTGTGTCTTCAGCAATATGGCGCCGGACCGCGCGGTATGGGCATGCGCATACTCCAGCGCCGCTCTCCTCCCCCGTCGTCCAGCAGAACGGAACAGCGCTGGAGCACAGGGAAGAGAGGTGAGTATAAATGTTTGTTTTTTGGGGGTATGTGTGCAGTTTAATAGCGGTGAGGGGGCCATGCATATCAGAATAGGGGGGTGAGGGGACCATGCATATCAGGATAGGGGGGTGAGGGGACCATGCATATCAGAATAGGGGGGTGAGGGGGCCATGCACATCAGGATTGGGGGTGAGGGGACCATGCACATCAGGATTGGGGGGTGAAGGGACCATGCATACCAGGATTGGGGGGTGAGGGACTATGCACATCAGGTTTGGGGGGTGAAGGGACCATGCATACCAGGATTGGGGGGTGAGGGGACCATGCACATCAGGGTTGGGGGGTGAGAGGATCATGCACATCAGGGTTGGGGGTGAGAGGACCATGCACATCAGGATTGGGGGTGAGGGGACCATGCACATCAGGATTGGGGGTGAGGGGACCATGCACATCAGGATTGGGGGGTGAGCGGACCATGCACATCAGGATTGGGGGGTGTGCGGACCATGCACATCAGGATTGGGGGATGAGGGGACCATTCATACCAGGATTGGGGGGTGAGGGGACTATTCATACCAGAATTGGGGGGTGAGGGGTACTATGCATTCCAGGATTGGGCGGGAGGGGACCATGCATACCAGGATTGGTGGGTGAGGGGACCGTGCATACCGGGATTGGGGAGGTGAGGGGACCATGCATACTGGGATTGGGGGGTGAGTGAACCATGAATACCAGGATATGGATGAGCAGGTACCATGCATACCAGGATATGGATGAGGGGGTACCATGCATACCAGGATTGGGTGATGAGGGGTCCATGCATACCAGGATAGAGGGGTGAGGGGACCATGCACATCAGGATTGGGGGGTGAGGGGACCATGCACATCAGGATAGGGGGGTGAGGGGACCATGCACATCAGGATAGAGGGGTGAGGGGACCATGCACATCAGGATTGGGGGGTGAGGGGCCATGCACATCAGGATTGGGGCTGAGGGGACCATGCACATCAGGATTGGGGGGATGAGGGGACCATGCACATCAGGATTGGGGGTAAGGGGACCATGCACATCAGGATTGGGGGGTGAGGGACCATGCACATCAGGGTTGGGGGGTGTGTTGTGAATGGGTTTGAGATGAGTTCTGAGCAGAGGCTCCCTCTGGTGGTTACAAGCGGTACTAGTGAAGATTGTGAGGACTGGGAATCAGGTGTTACTGACTGGTCTTATATAAGGGAGTCATTTTCCCATCAGGGTTGCCGGTGATCAATTGTTCTGGTCTGAATCCTTCATTCCAGTTTCCCTTGTAGCCTGCTGTGTCGTGTCTGCATCTCCTGCTACCAGATAAGAATTTTTCTTCTTTTGTGTTGTTGCTATATTTTTGCATTTTGTCCTGCACTTCTTTGGGGGCCTTCTGGGTCCCCTCCGGGGGCTTCTGCCTTCTCAGTTTAGTTCAGCCACTGAGTTTTGTTCTTTTGCTTTTTCCAGTTTTTTCAGTGGCTGCTATTTTGATTTTGTTACACCAGAGAGCTAATTTAGGTGGTAGAGGTCGTGTGATCTCAGGTGATTTTGAAATTAGTAGAGTTGGTGTTTTTCAGGGTTTTCTGGGATTGCAGTAAGTACCCTTCCTATCCTTTTCTATTTAGTTAGTTTGGGCCCCAGCGTTTGCTCATTCTATTTTCTTTCTGTGTCAGTATTTCCTCTTGTCTAACCGCCATTACATGTTTGGGGGCTTTCTATTATCTTTTGGGGTTCTGCTCCGGGGCAGATAGCTTTCCTATTTCTATCTTTAGGTGTAGTTAGTTTCTCAGGCTGTGACGAGGCGTCTAGGACCAACGTAGGAACGCTCCACGGCTGCCTCTAGTTGTGGTGGTTAGTCAGGGTACTGCAATCCCATAGATTCCAACTGCTCTGGTGTATTGCCTTTTTTACCTGCACTCCTCAGCTACCGAAACATAACAGTATCACCGGCCTAAAAATTGAAAATTGTATGGTACTCACAGAAGGGAAAAAATATTGTGATAGAAAAAAGGTTGTCAGAGTTGTCAGAGATATTTTTCTGTTTGTTGCATTTTTTTTTTTCCCTCTGTATCTCTGGGTGCTGGGGAGGATCTTTTTCCCAATGGAGTTTGCACAGTTGTCTGGCCGTGTGGATCAGCTTGCCACTGAGGTTCGGAGTATTGCTATCTATCTTGCTGGGTTGCCTGTTGTGGAACCTAGGATCCCCATGCCAGATTTGTTTTTAGGGGATCGAGCTAAGTTTCAGAATTTCAAAAATAATTGTAAATTGTTTTTTTGCCTTAAAATCTAAGTCCTCAGGAAACGCAGCGCAGCAGGTTCAAATTATCATCTCTCTCCTGCGCGGCGATCCTCAGGATTGGGCTTTTTCCCTGATACCCGGGGATCCTGTTTTGAGTGATGTTGATGCGTTTTTTCAGGCTTTGGGGTTATTGTACGATGAGCCTAATGTCACTGATCAAGCTGAAAAAGCCTTGTTGGCATTAAATCAGGGGCTTGATGACGCTGAGTTATACTGTCAGAGATTCCGTAGGTGGGCAGTCCTGACCAAATGGAATGACGACGCTTTGGCGGCCCTTTTCCGGAAGGGTCTGTCAGATAATGTAAAGGATGTTATGGTGGGATTCCCTGTCCCCTCTGGTCTCAATGATTCTATGTCATTAGCGATTCAAATTGACAGACGTTTGCGTGAGCGGAGAAGTATGCGTGGAATGGTGTTGCCTTGTGAACCAGCTCCTGAAACCATGCAGTGTGATAGAGTGGTGTCTGGGGCACAGCGTCATGAGTTTCGAAAGCGCAATGGGTTACGTTTCTACTGTGGTGATGCCTCTCATGCTATTTCAGTCTGCCCTAAGCGGGGAAGACGTTTTGCACGCTCAGTTGTCTTGGGTAGTGTTCAGACTAAGTTTTTATTAACTGTCACTCTGATATGCTCTCTGTTCTCATTTTCTGCTCAGGCTTTCGTTGATTCTGGAGCAGCTATTAACCTGATGGATTATGATTTTGCTAAACGTTGTGGGTTCCCCTTGATACCCCTACAGAAGTCTATTCCCCTACTGGGGATCGATTCTACCCCTTTGGCTGAGAATAAACCCCAGTTTTCTACTCAGGTGATAATGAGGGTTGAACCTGATCACCAGGAGTGCTGCAAATTTTTGGTTTTATATAATCTGCATGACATTATCGTGCTGGGTTTCCCTTGGTTGCAGTCTCATAATCCTGTTTTGGATTGGAAGTCTGTGTCTGTGGCCAGTTGGGGCTGCCAATGTGTTAATACCAACACTTCTGTTTTTTCTGCCTCCCCCCAGGCTCAGGATGTTCCTGACTTTTTGTTTGATTTTTCTGATGTGTTTAGCGAAAGTAAATCTGCATCCTTGCCTCCCCATAGAAGCTATGACTGCGCTATTGAATTAGTGCCGGGTAGTAAATTCCCTAAAGGTCGCCTTTTTAACTTGTCTGTACCTGAACATGACGCTATGCGGTCTTATATCAAGGAATCATTGGAGAAGGGTCATATCAGACCATCCTCTTCACCCTTAGGTGCCGGTTTTTTCTTTGTGGCCAAAAAAGATGGTTCATTAAGGCCGTGTATTGATTATCGTCTCTTGAACAATATTACTGTGAAATATCAATACCCGTTACCCTTGATTTCTGACCTGTTTTCCAGGGTGAAAAACGCTACTTGGTTTACCAAGCTTGACCTCAGGGGGGGCGTATAACCTTATTCGCATTAAGCACGGGGATGAATGGAAGACGGCATTCAATACCCCTGAAGGGCATTTTGAGTACCTAGTGATGCCCTTTGGGCTCACTAATGCTCCTTCCGTCTTCCAGTCCTTCATGAATGACATTTTCAGGGATTTTGTGGACAAATTTCTGATTGTTTATTTGGATGATATCTTGATTTTTTCTAATGACTGGGACTCTCATGTGAAACATGTTCGAACTGTGTTCCAGATTTTGAGAGAGAATGCTCTGTATGTGAAGGGATCAAAGTGTCTTTTTGGCGTACAGAGGATCTCATTTCTGGGATTCATTTTGTCCCCATCTGTTATTGAAATGGACCCGGTCAAGGTTCAGGCCATCTGTGATTGGGTCCAACCTACTTCATTAAAGGCTCTTCAGAGATTTTTGGGTTTTGCCAATTTTTATCGTAAATTTATTGGTAATTTCTCGGTTATTGTTAAACCATTAACTGATTTGACCAGAAAGGGTTCTGATGTGGTGAATTGGCTTCCTGAGGCAGTCTCTGCATTTCAGGAACTTAAGCAGAGATTCACTTCTGCTCCTGTTCTTCGGCAGCCTGATGTTTCTCTGCCATTTCAGGTGGAGGTTGATGCCTCTGAAATTGGGGCAGGTGCCGTTTTGTCCCAAAAAGATCCAGAGACCTCTAAAAGTAACCCTTGTGCCTTTTTCTCTCGAAAATTTTCTCCTACTGAACGTAATTATGACGTGGGTAATCGGGAGTTATTGGCCATGAAGTGGGCTTTTGAAGAGTGGAGACATTGGCTGGAGGGAGCCAAACATCAGGTGGTGGTCCTTACGGACCATAAGAATCTGGTCTATCTGGAATCTGCCAAGCGACTCAATCCTAGACAGGCCAGGTGGGCCTTGTTTTTCACACGTTTTAATTTTGTGGTTTCCTTTCTTCCTGGCACTAAGAATGTTAAGGCGGATGCCCTCTCGAGGAGTTTCCTTGCGGACTCTCCTGAGTTATCTGATCCTTCTGTTATTTTGAAAGAGGGTGTAGTTCTTTCCGCCATCTCGCCCAATTTGAGACTTGCTCTGGAGGGGTGTCAGGAGGATAGGCCCGAGCGCTGCCCTGTTGGAAAATTGTTTGTCCCGGACCAATGGAAAAAGAGTGTGATGTCTGAGATTCATTGTTCCGCATTGGCTGGGCATCCCGGAATTTTTGGTACCAGAGACTTGGTTAGTCGGTCCTTTTGGTGGCCTACCTTGTCTCGTGATGTCAGGGAATTTGTGCAGTCCTGCGGGACTTGCTCTCGCTCCAAGCCTTGCTCTCGCTCTAGTGGTTTATTGATGCCATTGCCTGTGCCCAAGAGACCATGGACCCATATCTCTATGGATTTCATTTCCGATCTTCCTGTTTCTCAGAGAATGACCACCATCTGGGTAATTTGTGATAGGTTTTCCAAAATGATACATCTTGTGCCATTACCTAAGTTGCATTCCTACTCTGAATTGGTGCCTTTGTTCCTTCAGCACGTGGTTCGTTTACACGGCATTCCTGAGAACATTGTGTCTGACAGAGGAGTCCAGTTTGTTTCCAAATTTTGGAGGACTTTTTGTTCTAAACTGGGTGTTCAATTGTCTTTCTCCTCGGCATTTCATCCTCAGACCAATGGTCAAACTGAGAGAACAAACCAGACATTGGAGACTTATCTTAGATGCTTTGTGTCTGCTGATCAGGATGACTGGGTCTCTTTTTTGCCTTTGGCTGAGTTTGCTCTTAATAATAGGGCTAGCTCTGCCACTTTGATGTCTCCGTTTTTCTGTAATTCTGGGTTTCACCCTCGATTTTCTTCAGGACAGACGGAGGCTTCTGTCTGTCCAGGTGTTGACTCTGTTGTGGAGCGTATGCAACAGATTTGGGACCAGGTAGTGGAGAGGTTGTCCCTCTCTCAGGAGAAGGCCCAGCGGTTTGCTAACCGGCATAGGACTGATGGTCCTCGGTTTAGAGTGGGGGACTTGGTCTGGTTGCCCTCAAAGAATATTCCTATGAGAGTAGCATCTCCTAAATTTAAGCCTAGGTTCATTGGACCTTATAAGATCATGGAGATTATTAATCCTGTTTCTTTTCGTTTGCTTCTTCCAGGGACATTTAAGATCCATAACGTGTTCCACAAGTCCTTGTTGAAGAGGTTTGTTGAGCCAGTGGTTCCTGCTGCTGTGCCTCCTGACCCTGTTTTGGTTGAGGGCAATCTGGAGTATGTGGTTGAGAAAATATTGGATTCTCGTTTTTCTAGACGGAAACTCCAGTATTTGGTTAAATGGAGAGGTTATGGTCAGGAAGACAATTCTTGGGTGTTTGCTTCGGATATCCATGCTAGGAGACTTATCCGTGCGTATCATAGAACTCATCCTGACCGACCTGGTTGCTCAAATGAGGGTTCGGTGACCCCTCCTCAAGGGGGGGTACTGTTGTGAATGGGTTTGAGATGAGTTCTGAGCAGAGGCTCCCTCTGGTGGTTACAAGCGGTACTAGTGAAGATTGTGAGGACTGGGAATCAGGTGTTACTGACTGGTCTTATATAAGGGAGTCATTTTCCCATCAGGGTTGCCGGTGATCAATTGTTCTGGTCTGAATCCTTCATTCCAGTTTCCCTTGTAGCCTGCTGTGTCGTGTCTGCATCTCCTGCTACCAGATAAGAATTTTTCTTCTTTTGTGTTGTTGCTATATTTTTGCATTTTGTCCTGCACTTCTTTGGGGGCCTTCTGGGTCCCCTCCGGGGGCTTCTGCCTTCTCAGTTTAGTTCAGCCACTGAGTTTTGTTCTTTTGCTTTTTCCAGTTTTTTCAGTGGCTGCTGTTTTGATTTTGTTACACCAGAGAGCTAATTTAGGTGGTAGAGGTCGTGTGATCTCAGGTGATTTTGAAATTAGTAGAGTTGGTGTTTTTCAGGGTTTTCTGGGATTGCAGTAAGTACCCTTCCTGTCCTTTTCTATTTAGATAGTTTGGGCCCCAGCGTTTGCTCATTCTATTTTCTTTCTGTGTCAGTATTTCCTCTTGTCTAACCGCCATTACATGTTTGGGGGCTTTCTATTATCTTTGGGGTTCTGCTCCGGGGCAGATAGCTTTCCTATTTCTATCTTTAGGTGTAGTTAGTTTCTCAGGCTGTGACGAGGCGTCTAGGACCAACGTAGGAACGCTCCACGGCTGCCTCTAGTTGTGGTGGTTAGTCAGGGTACTGCAATCCCATAGATTCCAACTGCTCTGGTGTATTGCCTTTTTTACCTGCACTCCTCAGCTACCGAAACATAACAGGGGTGAGAGGACCATGCACATGAGGGGTGAGGGGACCATGCACATCAGGATTGGGGGGGTGAGCGGACCATGCACATAAGGGTTGGGGGATGAGAGGACCATGTACATCAGGGTTGGGCGGGTGAGGGGACCATGCACATAAGGATTGTGGGTGAGGGGACCATGCACATCAGGGTTGGGGGGTGAGAGGACCATGCACATCAGGATTGGGGGAGTGAGGGGACCATGCACATCAGGATAGAGGGGTGAGGGGACCATGCATACCAGGATTGGGGGGTGAGGGGACCATGCACATCAGGATTGGGGGGTGAGGGGACCATGCACATCAGGGTTGGGGGACGAGAGGACCATGCACATCAGGGTTGGAGGGTGAGGGGGCCATGCACATCAGGATTGGGGGTGAGGGGACCATGAACATCAGGATTGGGGGGTGAGGGGACCATGCATACCAGGATTGGGGGGTGAGGGGACCATGCATATCAGGATTGGGGGGTAAGCGGACCATGCACATCAGGGTTGGGGGTTGAGAGGACCATGCACATCAGGGTTGAGGGGTGAGGGGACCATGCATACCAGGTTTGGGGGGTGATGGTACCATGCACATCAGGGTTGGGGGGTGAGAGGACCATGCACATCAGGGTTGGGGGGTGAGAGGACCATGCACATCAGGATTGGGGGTGAGGGGACCATGCACATCAGGATTGGGGGGTGAGGGGACCATGCACATCAGGATTGGGGGGTGAGCGGACCATGCACATCAGGATTGGGGGGTGCGCGGACCATGCACATCAGGATTGGAGGATGAGGGGACAAATCATACCAGGATTGGGGGGTGAGGGGACCATTCATACCAGAATTGGGTGTGAGGGGACTATTCATACCAGAATTGGGGGGTGAGGGGACTATGCATTCCAGGATTGGGTGGGAGGGGACCATGCATACCAGGATTGGTGGGTGAGGGGACCATGCATACCGGGATTGGGGAGGTGAGGGGACCATGCATGCTGGGATTGGGGGGTGAGGGAACCATGAATACCAGGATATGGATGAGCAGGTACCATGCATACCAGGATAGGGATGAGGGGGTACCATGCATACCAGGATTGGGTGATGAGGGGTCCATGCATACCAGAATGAGGAATGGGGTGCCATGCATACCAGATTTGGGTGGGGATGAGGGGACCATACATGCCAGCATAGGGATGATGGGTACCATGCATACCAGGATAGGGATAAGGGGTGCCATGCATACCAGGATAGGAGGGGGGCAGCACATACCAGCATGGGAGACCTAATACCTTTAAAAATGCTTGCCAGGGGACCATGCACATCAGGATAGGGGAGTGAGGGGACCATGCACACCAGGATAGCAGGTGAGAGGACCATGCATACCAGGATAGGGGGTGAGGGGACCATGCACATCAGGATTGGGGGGTGAGGGGACCATGCACATCAGGATTGGGGGGTGAGGGGACCATGTATATCAGGATTGGGGTGAGGGTACCATGCATATCAGGATTGGGGAGTGAGGGGGACCATGCATATCAGGATTGGGGGTGAGGGGATCATGCACATCAGGATTGGGGGGTGAGACGATGCACATCAGGATTGGGGGGTGAGGGGACCATGCACAACAGGACTGGGGGTGACGGGACCATGCACATCAGGATAGGGGGGTGAGGGGACCATGCACATCAGGATTGGGGGGTGAGGGGACCATGTATATCAGGATTGGGCAGGAGGGAACCATGCATACCAGGATTGGGGGTTGCGGGGAAAATGCATACCAGGATTGGGGGGTGAGGGAACCATGCATACCAGGATTGGGGGGTGAGGGATCCATGAATACCAGGATATGGATGAGCAGGTACCATGCATACCAGGATAGGGATGAGGGGGTACCATGCATACCAGGATTGGGGGATGAGGGGACCATGCATACCAGGATGAGGAATGGGGTGCCATGCATAGTAGATTTGGGTGGGGGTGAGGGGACCATACATACCAGGATAGGGATAAGGGGTGCCATGCATACCAGGATAGGAGGGGGGCAGCACATACCAGAATGGGAGACCATGTACCTATAAAAATGCTTGCCACCCGGGCATAGAACGGGTTAATAGCTAGTAACTACTATAATACTGCTCCTGTATACAAGAATATAACAAGACTATCCCCTATTCATAAGAATATAACTACTATAATACTGTCCCCTATGCATAAGAATATAACTACTATAATACTGCTCCCTGTGTATAAGAATATAGCTATAATACTGCTCCTGTACTGTGTGCAGAATTATTAGGCAAATGAGTATTTTGATCACATCATCCTTTTTATACATGTTGTCCTACTCCAAGCTGTATAGGCTTGAAAGCCAACTGCCAATTATGTAAATCAGGTGATTTGCATCTCTGTAATGAGGAGGGGTGTGGTCTAATGACATCAACACCCTATATAAGGTGTGCTTATTATTAGGCAACTTCCTTTCCCTTGGTAAAATGGGTCAGAAGAGAGATTTGACGGACTCTGAAAAGTCCAAAATTGTGAGATGTCTTGTAGAGGGATGCAGCAGTCTTGAAATTGCAAAACTTTTGAAGCGTGATCACCGAACAATCAAGCATTTCATGGCAAATAGCCAACAGGGTCGCAAGAAGCGTGCTGATAAAAAAGGCAAAATAACTGCCCATGAATTGAGGAAAATCAAGCGTGAAGCTGCCAAGATGCCATTTGCCACCAGTTTTGCCATATTTCAGAGCTGCAACATTACTGGAGTATCAAAAGCACAAGGTGTGCCATACTCAGGGACATGGCCAAGGTAAGGAAGGCTGAAAAACGACCACCTTTGAACAAGAAACATAAGATAAAACGTGAAGACTGGGCCAAGAAATATGTTAAGACTGATTTTTCTAAGGTTTTATGGACTGATGAGATGAGAGTGACTCTTGATGGGCCAGAAGGATGGGCCCGAGGCTGGATCAGTAAAGGTCAGAGAGCTCCACTCCGACTCAGACGCCAGCAAGGTGGAGGTGGGGTACTGGTATGGGCTGGTATCATCAAAGATGAACTTGTAGGACCTTTTCGGGTTGAGGATGGAGTGAAGCTCAACTCCCAGACCTACTGCCAGTTTCTGGAACACTCTTTCTTCAAGCAATAGTACAGGAAGAAGTCGGTATCGTTCAAGAAAAACATGATTTTCATGCAGGACAATGCTCCATCACATGCATCCAAATACTCCACAGCGTGGCTGCCCAGTAAAGGTCTAAAAGAAGAAAAAATGACATGGCCCCCTTGCTCACCTGATCTGAACCCCATAGAAAACCTGTGGTCCCTTATAAAATGTGAGATCTACAGGGAGGGAAAACATTACACCTCTCGGAACAGTGTCTGGGAGGCTGTGGTGGCTGCTGCACGCAATGTTGGTCGTAAACAGATCAAGCAACTGACAGAATCTATGGATGGAAGACTTTTTAGTGTCATCGTAAATAAAGTTGGCTATGTTGGTCACTGACTTTTTTGTTTTTGAATGTCAGAAATGTTTATTTCTAAATTTTGTGTTGTTAAATTGGTTTACCTGGTGAAAATAAACAAGTGAGATGGGTATATATTTGGTTTTTATCAAGTTGCCTAATAATTCTGCACAGTAATAAATACCTGCACAAACAGATATCCTCCTAAGATAGCCAAATCTAAAAAAAAAAAACACTCCAACTTCCAAAAATATTAAGCTTTGATATTTATGAGTCTTTTGGGTTGATTGAGAACATAGTTGTTAAAGAATCCTCTCAAATACAACTTGTCTAATAATTATGCAAACAGTGTATATACAAGAATATGACTACTAGAATACTGCCCCTATATAAAAGAATATAACCACTATAATACTGCCCTTGTGTACAAGAATATAACTACTATAATACTGCTCCTACACACGTGGTCAAAATTGTTGGTACCCCTCATTTAATGACCGAAAAACCCACAAGTTTTTGAGGAGTGGGCCAAAATACATGTCAAGAAGTGTAGAAGTCTCATAGACAGTTACAGGAATCATTCGATTGCAGTGATTGCCTCAAAAGGTTGTGCAACAAAATATTAAGTTAAGGGTACCCATCATTTCTGTCCAGGCCTATTTCATGAGTTTTATTTTTAAAAAATTCTTTGGAAGCATGGTTGAAAAGCAATGTCTGACTTTCATTTGTTCATTGTCATAGATTTTGGATTTATTATTACTTTTGCCAGATTCAAGTTATTTCTGTGACCATTGTGGGTTTTTCTGTCATTAAATGAGGGCTACCAACAATTTTGACCACATGTGTATATACAAGAATACAGTATGACTACTATAATACTGCTCCTATGTACAAGAATAAAACTACTATAATACTGCTCCTATGTACAATAATAAAACTACTATAAGAGTACTGTCACACTCTCAGTATTTGGTCTGTATTTCAGTATTTGTAAGGCGAAACCAGAAGTGGGTCAAAAATGCAGAATTGGTGCGCTTGTTTCTATTATACTGTTCCTCACCTAGTTTTGGCTTACAAATACTGAGGAAAAATACCAAACAAATACTAATAATGTGACAGGAGCCTAATACTGCTCCTATATAGAAGAATATAGCTTCTACAATACTGCCTCCTCTCAACCAAGATATAAATCATAATATATTATGAATGTCTTATTTCTATATAATAGACAATACATGGTCCAAGAATCAAATTGTATAGTTCTGTTTGCTCAGGAACAATATTTGGCAGGTGAGGGACGGATATCCTTCTGAGAAGGATCTAATTTGTCTTTTTTTCTTGTCTAAGTAGTAAAGAATGTACTGATGTTGTTGAGTACCTTGTGCTCATTATTCATACCGCTTGTCAGAAGAGCTCAAAGTACAAGAACCCTTTATGGCAGAGCTGGGGTAATCATTCATGTTATATTAGTATGGAAGATAGTGACCTCACATTGGTTTGGTTGTTACTTCCTATACTAGTGGAGTCTTCATGGTAGATTTGAGTACTGGCAAATTTTGCCCTGATGACAATGTCTGATATCTAGATAGGTGTGATTACTGAGAGCCTGGACTTTCCATGCGTTACTTTTCCCCTAGTGTTTGAGCCTGGTGGTCACCTAACTAGGCTGGAAATGTCATTAATCTTGCTCAAAGGAGGTCTCAGCCCTCCCGCCATTGTGCCACCATTTTTGTCTACTTGTTCTCTGATTTCCAAGCAAGTCCACGTCTCTTCTAATGTTCCTTCTCATATTAAGAGTCTTATTACAGGGAGACCCCCTTTCCCTCAAATTCCTTTTGGAGTTATCTCAATAGAGCAGGTGCGGATGGGAACAGTCCTTTTATCTTACACGCTAATACTTAGGTCAATAATCTGCTGTGTAGATACCATTCAGAGCTAATAAATAGGACACACCACTGCACACACAAAGACAGAAAACCCGATACGAGAAGAAATCCATCTCTCATTGAAAAATGCTCATATTTACAGTTACCGCCTGCCCATAGTCAATAGTCCGCATCTTAAAGGAGAAATTCTCCAATAATAGTGCTAATTTTTGTGCCACCATAATACCAGACACATTGCCCATAACTGTACCGTTCCCAAAATAATACCGAAAATGTTGCTCTATAATGATATCACCCACAATACCCCTGTAACAATGCGACAACCGCATTGTTCTCATTACAAAGCCAACGGCAGGGTCCCTATAACATTGACAACAACTTTGCCTCCATAACAGTACCAACCACAGGAACACAGAATAGTCAAATTCATCATTGCCTTTGCACTCGTTTTTTGCCTAGTTTTGTGTGTTTTGCGCCTTTTTTTTGTTTACACTTAATTCGCTATTATATTTGCTCCTTTTTTCTGCTTTATGGGCAAATTTTG
>JARQOD010000003.1:66398397-66446105 GCA_033576555.1 Oophaga sylvatica | reverse complement strand
TTATGGCAACATGGGGAAAAAACCTTCCTCGAGCCAGGCTCTTGGGAAACCTCATTTAGAACATTTATTTTTCCCGGGGCCCTTTTTAAGAGGGGGGTTTCGCCACTGCTCATTTTTAAAACCCTTCACAGGACACGGAAAGTCAGGGACACTGGTTCCCGAAAAACCAAACCCCCTCGTCCCCCAACATCCCCTGCGGGGGGAATTTCATCACTATCACAGTCATCATTATTATCAATATCATTATCATGATTATGATCAGTATCATCATCACTATCATGATCATCATCATTATCATTATCAGCATCAGCATCATTATCATGGTCATCATCATTATCATGATCATCATCATCATCATCATTATCACATAAGTTTAACGTCCCACTAGCATTGTGTTCCGCCCCTCGGGACTGCGCACCCTCAGTAGGAGCTTCATCACACTGTCCATCAGAAACATTTTTCCCCCAGAGATCCTTAGATCGGGAAAGTCATCACCCAATATGACGGGGTGCACCAGGTTCTTCACTACCCCCACTTCATATGAAACCTCCCCGAGTTTGGGGACCAAGTCCACGACAGTCTCTGGGTAGACTTTGGTGTCTCTATGGATGCACACCATACTCAGGTGCTTATCAGGGATGAAGTCCCTATCAATCAGGCTGTCACATACGGAAGTCACTGGACTCTCTGAGTCCAAGAGGGCCTGTGCTGGGCAGTCATTTGCAACCACCGGGACACCTGTGGTCCAGTCTCTTCGGCTGAGGTAGACACACACACAGATTCTGCGCAGGGAGAGAGGGATCTGCCAACATCACAATACATAGGCTCCCCCTCTATTGGACAGTTGGCTGCAATTTCACGACATCTCCAACACTGTCCATCACACTCTCCCACCCATATGTCCCCTCGGGCCTGAACCCGCTTATCAGCATATCCCATGTCCCCAACAGCTGGAACGCTCTTACCGCGAGAGTTCAGCGTCCGGGAACTCTGAAGTGACGACCTCTCAGACGGCTGGTCACGGAGACAGTCTTTGCTGGCGAAGGCCTTCTCCATCAGGCTGACCAGACGATTGGCGTCCTGGTGGTCTCCTTGTCCGACCTCTGGCTGTACCTTAGGAGGACATGTTTGGGTGTAGCGGTCCACTATCACCCTTTCAACTCCACAATCAAGCCTGCTGACTGCAGACTCCCAACTGTATCTCCAGTCATGAACTCCCCGGGCACGGGCCGTCACCGCAACACCCGCCGGGTAAGAATCTCCACTTTCAGCTTAGCATAGTCTTGGCTGTCCTGCTCGCTCAGGTCAGCATAGGCCCTTTGGGGCTCTCCAATCAGATAGGGTGCGACCATCATGGCCCATTCAGATAGGGGCAGATTCTCCTTCTCTGCCAGTCTCTCAAACCTAGTGAGATATACCTCCACATCATCACGAGGTGTCATCTTTTTCAGGGACCGTCTTACCGCCTTCTTTACAGCGGACAACGCAGGTACCTTCACAACATTACTCTGGGACGAGGCGCTGAGAGCTGCAATCTGCTCCAACAACCGGTTAGTCTCCTGCTGCTGTAGCTGGCACCGCAGCCGCATGCTCTGCTCGGCCTGTACCAGGTACTCAACGAGCTCCTCCATACTGCCGGACTTATCTGTCTCAACCACGGCAGTCTTATGTTGCACATTAACTTGTGCCATTTGTTCAAATAGCGCCTCCATGCTGTCATCCATGCTGTCAGACTTCTCTGTCTTAACAACGGCAGTCTTCACTCAAGACATACACACTCTACAGTCTTTTCCATAGAAAAATTCAGCTCTGCTGTGCAGACACTTTTTTTTTTTTTTTCTTTGCAAAGTCTATTAGGGCTACTGTCTCTTTAAGACTGCTCCAAACAGACGTTTCTGCTGACACACTTTTTTTTTTTCTCTGCTGCTATTTCAACAGACTTCACCTTTATTGCTGTCTCTAAGCCACTGTGCTGCATGCACACTCCAGCACTAACTGTATCAGCCACTGCGCTGCCCGCATTCTCCACCAATTGTGACATTTCCAGGGGATATAGCTCTAGGATCGCTGTCTGGGTAGACAGAATGGCACGAAAACAGTTCATTCAGACAGCAGTTCTGGTGTAAAACTGGCCGCAACCAGTTTTATTAAAGTCCACAGCAAACAGATAAAAACAAATCATAAACAGAAAACCTGGGCTTGTCTAGCCACTAATTACACTTAGATAGAGTGCCCTGTCTATCCGGGTCCTGGCTCTACCAGCCTGGCCAAAAACAACACATATGATATATGTTACCAGTATGGAGTTTCACAGATACTCCTCCTTGTGTCTGAAGGCACCTTCAGCGTCCAGACTTGAGAGAGATCCACTCCTATTCAGCCGCTATTCGCACGGATTCTCACTGAGACTACTCCTGTGGCCGGGGTACTTCCTGCACCCAGACTGAGATAGCTCAAACTCCTGGAGACGCTTCTTGTGCCGGGACACCTTCCTGTGTCCAGACTGAGCGTGCTCCCACTCCTGGAGACTGCTTCTTGTGCCGGGACACCTTCCTGTGTCCAGACTAAGCCAGCTCCCTGCTTGTGTTTGCAGACACCTACTTCTGGTCTCCTAATTAACAGCTGAATGGCTTCAGGCCTGAGCTGCAAGTGTGGGCTGAATGTGAGGTATAGTGACCTTTCTCTACCACTAGGTTTACAAAGCCACACATTTCCCTTATACCTAGGTGAAATGTACACCCCATTCAACACATATTCCTTCACTGTCTCACAATATATATATATATATATATATTATACTGAATAACTTATACAGAGTGCAAAATTCATATGACAAACAATATTCTGTACATGGTGCAAAATACATATGACAAACAATAATAATTATATAAAAATACAAAGATTTTTATATAATTATTATTGTTTGCGATATATAAGAGAATACAAAACCAGGACCTGTTGGTATTAGTATACCATGTGACCTTACTCTCATTGGCTTGATTATACCATGTGACCTTGCTCTTATTGATTTGATTATACCATGTGACCTTACTCTCATTGGCTTGATTACACCATGTGACCTTGCTCTTATTGGCTTGATTATACCATGTGACCGATACCTCACAATAATGTTCTGACATCTAGGACCTGCGGTGACTGTATGCCAGTGCATTGAGTAACTTCTTATTGGCCACATCCAACCAGCTGATCGGAAAGGCCGGATATTTATATGCGGCAGTATAGCAACTTTAGATCACGCCCCCCCTTTGAGGAAGTGAGCCTAGAGCTCACGAAACGCGCGTCAGGGTCTCTGGACACCTCGTGGCTGTGACAACCTACTTCTTAAAATGGTAATTTAACCTTTTATATTTAAACTTATGCTTCTATCATCTCCTATGTTATTGATAGCACTTGCACAGGGAGCACAACACAGTTGTTTTTGATTGAATTAGTATGCCCAATATGGGTATGGGAAAACTCTGTATCTATACTATTATGTACCTGTGCTCCTAATACATGATGTGGCATTTTTAGTAGGTACCCTTGGTGTCCGTACATGTTATTTTGTTTGGTGGATCACAATATCCGTATTTATATATACAATTTCTGAATATGTATGGATCATTTTTGTACTTTTATTGATATACACAATTATTTAATAAAATATATTTTTGAGATACTTTTTTGACTTTTTGTTCTCCTGATATTCCTAAACTCAAATAGCTGTTGCAAAAACACCAATTTTTATAAAACATTAAGCTTAAGATTAATAGGGGTGCCCAAACTTTTTCATATAACTGTAAGTACATACATGGAAAGTAATCTTTCCTTTTTGAATTTTGTTTTTAAATATTAACTATTCCCTTATTAACCAAAAGGCAGCATAATTTAAGGAACACTAAATGCTATGCTGCTACTAAATACACATAGGTTCACAAATTCACGTAGTAAATACACTTTTGCTTGGAAACGAATATCTAGCAACAGAATAGAGTATGGTCGTGGGCTGAATGGTTACTAAATTGGCCAGTTAAACAGATATTCAAAGCTAAAATGAGAACTTTCTTTCATAGACTAAAAAATGCTCAGCCCAAAAATGGAAAGGCATAGCCCTGTTTGTGCAAAGTACAAAAAACTAAAGTAAAACTTAATAAATGAGCCAGATTATATGCTCTTACAAGTGCACTTTCACACTGTGGCCACTCAAAAGACAGTACCTAGGATAATAATAACAAAATGAGCAAATAACCTGTAGTAAATAAATACATAGTAATTGTATATGTAAATAATATAGGGTGCTTAGTTGACACTATTTTGATCAAATGAGTGTAAAAGCCATGCCACTGTGACAAGTTGTACTCAATCAGGACGGACCCTAACCCCAATAGTTCACCTTTCTACAGTGGCTTGCGGAAGTATTCACCCCATTGGCACATTGGCATTTTTCATATTTTGCTACTTCACAACCTGCAATTTCACTGTTTTTTTTTTGATGGTTTGCATCAGTTCATGTAAAGAACATGCCTACAACTGTGAACATTTGGTTTTCTTTCTTTTTATAAGGCAAACAACAAATAGAACAAAATAACTGAAAACTTCAGCGTGTCCATGACTTGTTTGGAGATCTCCATTGTCTTCATGGTGTTTGGTTAGTGGTGTCTCTTGCTTAACGGTGTTACAGCCTCTGTGGCCTTTCAGAAAAGATGTGTATACACGGACAGACCATGGGACACTTAGATTGGACACAGGTAGACTTCATTTCACTAAGTATGTGACTTATGAAGGTAATAGCTTGCACCAGAAATTTTAGGGACTTAATCGCAATAGGAGTAAATACATATGTACATGCCAATTTTGAGTTATTTAATTCCACAAATTTCATTTATGCCTATATTTTTCTCTCTTCACTTTCCCAACTTACACTATTGAGTGCTGATGCAGCACACACAAATTGTAATTACAAATATATTTAAACACAGGTTGTAATATAACAAAATAGATAAAAAGACAATGGGTTGAATACTTTTGCAAGACACTGTACGTGTCACCAGTCCTCAAAATAGTCAGGGGCAGAGCAGGACTCAAACCTGACTGGTCGGACACCTGCCTGTGTAAAGCAATAAAAACAAAAATGACCAGCCCAAAAATAGGGAGCCAAATCCCTGTTTTTACAAAGTACAAAAAACTAAAACAAAACCAAACAAATAAACCAGAGCACATGGTGGCATACACACGTGGTCAAAATTATTGGTACCCCTCATTTATTGACAGAAAAACCCACAATGGTGACAGAAATAACTTGAATATGACAAAAGTAGTAATAAATCAAAAATCTATTAAAATGAACAAATGAAAGTCAGACATTGTTTTCAACCATACTTCCACAGAATTTGTTAAAAATAAAACTCATGAAATAGACCTGGACAGAAATGATGGTACCCCTAAAACTAATGTGACAAAAGGGACGTGATAAATGAAGGTGTGTCCACTAATTAGCATCGCAGGTGTCTAAAATCTTGAAATCAGTGAGTGGGCCTGTGTAGAGGGCTACAGCTACTCACTGTGCTGTTTGGTGACATGGTGTGTACCACACTCAACATGGACCAGAGAAAATGAAGGAAAGTGTTGTCTCAGGAGATTAGAAAGGCAATTAAAGACAAACATGTTAAAGGTAAACATTAAGGCTAAGTGCGTTTTTACCACAGTTTTTTCTGGAACTTTCTAGGGCAATAATATAGCTGGAAAAACTCTAGAATTCCACAAAATTAATGAACATGTTGGTTCTTTTTCCGAGATGCGTTTTGTTCGTGAAAAAAAACGCACCATGTGCACAAAAATTGCGGAATTCATTCTAAATGATAGGATGCTTAAATCATGCGTTTTTGACGCGTTTTTTCCCGCGAAAAAAAGGCAAATAATCCTGAACGTGTGCACTTAGCCTCAAAGACCATCTCCAAGCAGCTTTATGTTCCTGTGCCTACAGATGAACATATTATTCAGAAATGTAAGCTCCATGGGACTCTAGCCAACCTCCCTTGACGTTGCCACAGGAGGAAAATTGATGACAGATCAAAGAGACGGATAACACGAATGGTAACAAAAGAGCCCAGAAAAACTTCTAAACAGATTAAATGTGAACTTCAAACTCAAGGAACATCAGTGTCAGATTGCACCATCCATTGTTGTATGAGCCAAAGTGGACTTCATCAGAGACGACCAAGGAGGACAACATTGTTGAAAAATAAGCAAAAAAAAGCCAGACTGGAATTTGCAAAACTACATGTTGACAAGCCACAAAGCTGCTGGGAGAATGTCCTATGAACAGATGAGACAAAAATGGAACTTTTTGGCAAGGCACATCAGGTCTATGTTCACCGACAGAAAAATGAAGCATTTAAAAAAAGAACACTATCCCCACTGGGAAACATGGAGGAGGCTCTTTTACGTTCTGGGGCTACTTTGCTGCATTTGGCACAGGGTGACTAGAATCTGTGCAGGGTACAATTAAATCTCAAGACTATCAAGGGATTCTAGAGAGAAATGTGCTGCCCAGTTTCACAATGCTTGGTCTCAGTCGCTGGTCATGGTTCTTGCAACAGGATAATGACCCAAAACAATCAGCTAAAAACATCCAATAATGGCTGAGAGGAAAAGATTGGAATATTCTGAAGAGGACTTCTGTGAGCCCTGACCTAAATCCTATTGAGGATCTTTGGAAAGAGCTGAAACATGGTGTCTCGAAAGGCAATCTTCAAACACGAGATAACTGAAGCAGTTTGCTCTTGAGGAGTGGGCCAAAATACCTGTTGAGAGGTTCAGAAGTCTCATTGACAGTTACAGGAATCGTTTAATTGCAGTGATTGCCTCAAAAGGTTGTGCAACAAAATATTAAGTTAACCCCTTAATAGTGTTGAGCGATACGATACTGCAAATATCGGGTATCGGCCGATATTAGCTGTATCGGGCTTTCGATTCCGAGTACCGATATATTCGTCATATCGGATACCGGAATCGGATTTGTCACTGTCACTGTGAGTGTCCGTCGGTCGGGTCTGTCAGGAGTCAGCGGCACTTACCTGGCAGAAGATCTCCGGCGGTCACGTCCTGGACTGCTTGATGGCCGCATTATCTTCTCCCTGGCGGTCACATGCAGTTTTTCGCGATAACTGCAGTGACTGAAGGGTAATCCCGGCCGTAAAGCAGTCCGATGACGTCACCGCCGGGGAAGCAGGTAATCAGCTGTGCTGCGCCGGGATGACAGGCTCTGCCTGTCATTCTGATGTAGCAGAGCTGGATCGTCATGGGACACTCGTTACTATGGACTGCGTCGACAGGTGGTATACTGCTGTTTTTTTTTTTTCATTTTTTTTACAGGAGATCGATGGCGTCGCAGGATGAGACTGTAATAAAAGTAATGAAAACTGTGTTGTGTTTTTTATTAAATTAAAAAAATTTTTTATGAATATTCACCCGTCCGGGTACATCAACAATTTAACTATTTACATACAGGGACCCTGTCCGGGTTATTTATAATTCTTTGGCAGGGGTGTTCCAGGTACCACCTGGTACTCTTCTGATGCTTTCCAAACATCCGAGACACCAAGGACCACCAGGACCTGATGACGTCGTGTGGCCTGTACAGTCAAGTCGTGACCCGCTATCTGTGTCTGTGTGGCCACCTCTTTCATCTCCCTCCGGGTATGGAGCCCTATGTCCCGGACTGAACGAACCCCAGGGGGCCTAACAGGCGCCGGGTACGGGCCAGCTATAGTTATCATGTCCATAGCTGGGGCTGCTGAGGAGACCACTGAGGGAGGCTGGGGAGATTTACAGCGTGGGGTGGGCACTTGTGCAGAGGCCTGGATGTGGGAGGCTGAAGGCTTCGAGGGTCTCACAGGTTCCTGACACTCTGGGGAGTAGGGGTCACACCTGGTAACATTTAGGGCGTACCATCCATTGTAACCCCAGTGTCGGGTGTAAGTCACCAAGTCTCCTGGCAACAGGTCCCTCCCCGGGTGTCCTTCTGGGAGGTGAGCCTCCACGTCCCGCCGGGTCACAAACACTTCTAAATAAAGTCCAGGCTCCTGGATGAAGCCCCAACCACCTTTCAATTTAAAGCTCCGTACTGCACCCTAACGCCGCGGCTCCCACAGGGTTCCTTTATCTTTTCTCATCCGGTCCTTATCTGCCCGGTCCTTCTCCAGGTTACGTTGCCGAAGTTTTTGGGATTCTCGCTGCTCCCTTTGTCGCTCTGCTTCCCGCTCCCAACGTCTCCACTCTTCCTCCTGACGCCGGTTGTAATTCTCCTCCACCAGCATCTCCATGTCTCCACCATCAAACTGCAGCTTACGATGTCCGGTTTGCGGCAGCTCTCCTGGCGCCCCCCAGTCCTGGCGGCGCTCACCTGCGGAGGAAGCAGCCGGCTCTGGAACAGATGACAGTCGGGGCTCCGGTACAGACAGGTAGACCTCTGGTGCCTGCGCGGCCTCCTCCATGAGGACGGGTGTCGCTTCTTCTGTCTCAGCGACGGGGGCAGACAGCGGGATCTGGGGTGCTGCCGGTGCAGAGTTTTTTGCAGGAACGGGTGCCTCCACTGCGACAACGTCAACCGGATCACATTGCAAGGGCTGGGATGCCCGCATGGACTCCTCTACAAGAACGGGTGCCTCACCTTCCGGTACAGACACTTCAGGTAAGAGGGATTGGCGCCGCTCCAAGTTTAGTTTCAGGGCACGCCAGCTGGCTTCCATCCTGGCGACCTCCTCCCGGTGCCGGGCCAGGCCTCTTAGGGTATCCTCCGCTTCTTGCAGCGTAGGAGGGTTTCCAGGCCGGGTGCCCAACGGTGGTTCCGTGGCGATCGGGTCGCTTCCGTGGGGGGAGAGCTCTGACTGCTCCATCCCTTCACACTTCTGCTCGTGTCCATTAGCCATCTCTGCCAAGTCACATGCGTCATTAGCATCTGGAGAGGGCCCCTCTTTTGTAGTGAGGCGGGACCTTCGTGTTAGTTTCCGCACACTGAGGAGGATGAGGAGGCGGAACTCAAGAGCTGTGGGGCACGATCTTACATTGCAGTACCATTTAGAGTGGTCGGCCATCTTTTTCACGCCACTGAGTGAGTGTACACCCACGAAGAGCACGCCCTTCTTCTTCACCAGTGCCTCGTCGTGACGCAGATATGGCGGAAAAATGGCAAATACATTCTCTGATGATTTTAGCAATTCTCAAGCACAAAACCAGTTCAATTCAGGCACACAGGACTCGCTTATAGCGAGCTACAGAATCCTGTTCGTGACGCCCAAGTTGAGTCGCACAGAGCCAGAGGTTTTGGGGGTACTCGGCACCGAGCCCGTCGACTTCTATGGGGTATGTCACGGCTTTACCCGGCAATTGAATCAGAGTCTATTTTACTATGTAGAAGTGTATAAACTATAAATATATGTATATATATGTCACAATGACATGTATATATATATATATATTTATATATATTCTATGTGTGTATATTTTGTGTTTACAATGAAAGAAAGGGTTTTTTTTGTTGCGATATTTTGTTCCCATAGACTTACATGGGACTTCCGGTATCGGAATCGGATATCGACGATATTTAGTGATATCGGCGATACCATTCCGATACGATATTTTTAGATATCGAGCAGTATCGCTCAACACTACCCCTTAACTCCCAAGGGTGGTTTGCACGTTAATGACCTCACCAATTTTTACAATTCTGACCACTGTCTCTTTATGAGGTTATAACTCTGGAATGCTTCAACGGATCTTCACGATTCTGAGACTGTTTTCTCATGACATATTGTACTTCCTGATAGTGGTAAAATTTATTCGATATAATTTGCGGTTATTCATGAAAAAATGGAAATATGGCGAAAATTTTGAAAATTTTGCAATTTTCAAACTTTTAATTTTTATTCCCTAAAAACAGAGAAATATGTTACACAAAATAGTTACTAAATAACATTTCCCACATGTCTACTTTACATGAGCACAATTTTGAAACCAAATTTTTTTTGCTACGAAGTTATAAGGGTTAAAAGTTGACCAGTGATTTCTCATTTTTACAACAAATTGTACAAAACCATTGTTTTTTAGGAACCACCTCACATTTGAAGTCACTTTGAGGGGTCTACAGTAATGGCCAAAAGTTTTGAGAATGACACAAATATTAATTTTTACAAAGTCTACTGCTTCACTTTTTTTAATGGCAATTTGCATATACTCCAGAATGTTATAAAGAGTGATCAGCTTAACAGCAATTACTTGCAAAGTTAATATTTGGCTAGAAAATGAATTTTATCCGCCAAAACACATTTCAACATCATTGCAGCCCTGCCTTAAAAGGACCAGCTAATCTCTTTTTAGTGATTGCTCCATTAACACAGGTGTGGGTGTTGATGAGGACATGGCTGGAGATCAATCTGTCATGATTAAGTAAGAATGAGACCACTGCACACTTTAAAAGGAGGCTGGTGCTTGGCATCATTGTTTCTCTTTTGTTAACCATGGTTATCTCTAAAGAAAAACGTGCAGTCATCATTGCAATGCACAAAAATGGCCTAACAGGGAAGAGTATCGCAGCTAGAAAGATTGCACCTCAGTCAACGGTCTATCGCATCATCAAGAACTTCAAGGAGAGAGGTTCCATTGTTGCCAAAAAGGCTCCAGGGCGCCCAAGAAAGACCAGCAAGCGCCAGGACCGTATCTTAAAAGTGTTTCAGCTACGGGATCGGGCTACCAGCAGTGCAGAGCTTGCTCAGGAATGGCAGCAGGCAGGTGTGAGTGCATCTGCACGCACTGTGAGGCGGAGACTCTTGGAGCAATGCCTGGTCTCAAGGAGGGCAGCAAAGAAGCCACTTCTCTCCAGAAAAAACATCATGGACAGACTGATATTCTGCAAAAGGTACAGGCAGTGGACTGCTGAGGACTGGGGTAAAGTTATTTTCTCTGATGAATCCCCTTTTCGATTGTTTGGGACATCAGGAAAACGCCTCATTCGAAGAAGACAAGGTGACGCTACCACCAGTCTTGTCTCATGCCAACTGTTAAGCATCCTGAAACCATTCATGTGTGGGTTGCATCTCAGCCAAGGAATCGGCTCTCTCACAGTCTTGCCTAAAAACACAGCCATGAATAAAGAATGGTACCAAAATGTCCTGCAAGAGAAACTTCTCCCAACCCTCCAAGAACAGTTTGGCGATCAACAATGCCTTTTCCAGCATGATGGAGCACCTTGTCATAAAGCAAAGGTGATAACTAAATGGCTCATGGAACAAAATATAGAGATTTTGGGTCCATGGCCTGGAAACTCTCCAGATCTTAATCCCATTGAGAACTTGTGGTCAATCATCAAGAGACGGGTGGACAAACAAAAACCTAAAAATTCTGACAAAATGAAAGCATTGATTGTGCAAGAATGGACTGCTACCAGTCAGGATTTGGTCCAGAAGTTGATTGAGAGCATGCCAGGGAGAATTGCAGAGGTCCTGAAGAAGAAGGGTCAACACTGCAAATATTGACTTGCTGCATTAACTCATTCTAACTGTCAATATAAGCTTTTGTTACTCATATGTTTGCAATTATATTTCTGTCTGATAAAAAAACATCTGTCAAACACACACATAAAAACCAGAGGGCAGCAGATCATGTGAAAATATAATATTTGTGTCATTCGCAAAACTTTTGGCCATGACTGTATATGGCAGAAAATACCCAAACGTGACACCATTCTAAAAACTGCACCCCTCAAGGTACTCAAAGCCACATTCAGGAAGTTTATTAACCCTTCAGGTGCTTCACAGGAGCCGAAGCAACTTGGAAGGAAAAAATGAACATTTAACTTTTTAGTCACAAAAATGATCTTTTACAAACTATTTTTTTATTTTCACAAGGGTAAAAGAAGAAAATGGACAGAAAAAGTTGTTGTGCAATTTCTCCTGAGTACGGCGATACCCCATATGTGGGGAAAAACCACTGTCTGGGCGCACGGCAGGGCTTAGAAGGGAAGGAGCGCCGTTTGACTTTTTCAAACCAAAATTGGCGGGAATTGAGATTGGACACCATGTCGCGTTTCGAGAGCCCCTAATGTGCCTAAACAGTGGAAACCCCCACATGTGACACCATTTTGGAAACTAGACCCTCTAAGGAACTTATCTAAATCTGTTGTGAGCACTTTGAACCCCGAATTGTTTCACTAAAGATAATAATGCCTGGGTATGAAAAAAAAAAATCCAAAAAATGATTTTTTTTGTCCCCAATTTTTGATTTTTCCCAAGGAAATTGGACCCCAAAAGTTGTTGTCAATTTCTCCTGAGTTCGCTGATACCCCATATGTAGGGGAGAAATACTGTTTGGACGCACCGCAGGGCTCTGAAAGGAAGTATTGACGTTTTGAAATGCAGACTTTGATGGGTGTCATGTTCAGTTTGCAGAGTCCCTGATGTGCCTAAACAGTGGAAACCCCACAAGTGACCCCATTTTGGAAACTAGACCCCCAAAGGAACTTATCTAGATCTGTGGTGAGCACTTTTAACCCCCAAGTGCTTCACGCAATTTTATAATGCCCGTGCATGAAAATAAAAAATCCTATTTTTTTTCCCACAAAAGTAATATTTAAGTCACCAATTTTTTATTTTCCCTAGGGTAACATGAGAAATTGGACCATAAAAGTTGTTGTCCAATTTGCCCTGAGTATGCTGATACCCCATATGTGGGGGGGAACTACTGTTTGGGCGCACAGCAGAGCTCAGAAGGGAAGGAGCGCCATTTGACTTTTTCAAACCAAAATTGTCTGGAATCGAGATTGGACGCCATGTCACATTTGGATAACCCCTGATGTGCCTAAACAGTGGGAATCCCCCACAAGTGACCCCATTTTAGAAACTAGACCCCCTAAGGAACTTATCTAGATCTATGATGAGCACTTTGAACCCCCAAGTGCTTCACACAAGTTTATAACGTAGAGCCGTAAATTAAAAAATCATATTTTTTCCACAAAAATTATCTTTTCACCCCAATTTTTATTTTCCCAAGGGTAACAAGACCTCAAAAATTATTGTGCAATTTATCCTGAGTACGCTGATACCCAATATGTGGGGGTAAACCACTGTTTGAGTGCATGGCAGAGCTCGGAAGGGAAGGAGCGCAGTTTGACTTTTTCAACGCAGAATTGGCTGTATGCCATTTGGAGAGCACCTGATGTGCCTAAACAGTGGAAACCCCCCACAAGTGACAGCATTTTTGAAACTAGACCCCTTAAGGAACTTATCTAGACCTGTTGGGAGCACATTCAACCCCCAAATGTTTCTCTAAAGTTTATAATGCCTGTGTGTAAAAGCAAAAAAAAAAAGAAATTCCACAAAAAATGATCTTTTAGTACCCAATTTTCCAATTTTTGATTTTTCACAAGAAAATTCGACCCCAAAAGTTGTTATCCAATTTGTTTTGAGTACGCTGATACCCCATATGTGGGGGGGAAATACTGTTTGGGTGCACGGCAGGGCTCGGAAAGTAAGTAATGACATTTTGGAATGCAGACTTTGATGGGTGTCATGTTCAGTTTGCAGAGTCCCTGATGTGCCTAAACAGTGGAAACCCCCACAAGTGACCCCATTTTGGAAACTAGACCCCCAAAGGAACTTATCTAGATGTGTGGTGAGCACTTTGAACCCCCAAGTGATTCACAGAAGTTTATAACGCCCGGACGTGAAAATAAAAAAAATCATATTTTTTCCACAAACATGATCTTTTAGTCCCCAGTTTTTTATGTTCCCAAGGGTAACAGGAGAAATTGGACCCAAAAAGTTGTTTTCCAATTTGTCCTGAGTACGCATACACCCTATATGTGGGTGAAAACTACTATATGGGCACACGTCGGGGCTCGGAAGTGAAGTAGTGATGTTCTGCATTGCAGACTTTGATGGAATGGTCTGCTGGTGTCATGTCACGTTTGGAGAGCCCCTGATGTGCCTAAACAGTGGAAACCCCCATAAGTGACCCCATTTTGGAAACTAGACCCCCAAAGGAATTACTTAGATGTGTGGTGAGAACTTTGAACCCCTAAGTGCTTCACAGAAGTTTATAACGTAGAGCCATAAAAACAATAAATCATATTTTTTTCTATGAAAACAATATTTTCGACCCCAATTTTTTATTTTCCCAAGGGTAACAGAAGAAATTTGACCCCAAGAGTTATTGTGCAATTTGTCCTAAGTATGCTAATACCCCATATGTGGGGGTAAACTACTGTTTGGTCACACGGCAGAGCTCAGAAGGGAAGGAGCACCGTTTGACTTTTTCAACGCTGAATTGGCTGGAATTGAAATCAGACGCCATGTCAATTTGGAGAGCCCCTGATGTGCCTAAACAGTGGAAAACCCCCCAATTCTAACTCCAACCCTAACCCCAACACACCCCTAACACTAATCCCAACCCTAATCATAACCCTAACCACAAACCTAACCCACCCGTAACCCTAGTCCCAACCTACCCTAACCTTAAAACTAATAATTGCCCCAACCCTAACCCTAACCCTAATGGGAAAATGGAAATAATTACATTTTTTTAATTTTATTATTTTTCCTTTTCTAAGGGGGTGATAAAGGGGGATTTGATTTACTATTTATAGCGGGTTTTTATGATTGGCAGCTGTCACGCTAAAAGATGCTTTTTATTGCAAAAAGCAGTTTTTGCATCATCACATTTTGGGAACTATAATTTTTCTATATTTTGGCCCACAGAGTCATGTGAGGTCTTATTTTTTGCGGACGAGATGACGTTTTTATTTGTACTATATTTGGACACATGACATATTTTGATCGCTTTTTATTACGATTTTTGGGAGGCAGAATGAACAAAAACCAGCAATTCATGAGTTTCTTTTGGGGAGGGGCGTTTATAGCGTTCCGCGTGTGTAAAACTGATAATGGAGTTTTATTCTTCGGGTCAGTATGATTACGGCGATACCTCATTTATATCATTTTTTTATGTTTTGGCGCTTTTATACAATTAAAACGTTATATATAAAAAATAATTATTTTTGCATCACTTTATTCTGCGAGCTATAACTTTTTTATTGTTTCGCTGATGATGCTGTATGGCAGCTCGTTTTTTTGCGGGACAAGATGATGTTTTCAAGTTCAGCGGTACCATGCTTGTTTGTATCCTTCTTTTTGATCGCGTGTTATTCCACTTTTTGTTCGGCAATATGATGATAAATCATTGTTTTTTAGACTTGTTTTTTTTTTTAAGGGGTTATAAGGGTTAACATGGACGCGGCGATACTAAATATGTGTACTTTTATTGTTCTTTTTTTTTTTTTACATTAAAGAAGTGAATTTATTACAGAATCTTTTTTTTTTTTTCATTATTTAGGAATTTTTTTACACGTTTATTTTTATTTTTTTTAACATTTTTACTTTTTCCCAGGACAGTATGGGGTCAGATCGCTGGTGTGACAGTGTGCACAGCACTCTGTCACACCAGCGATCGCACAGGCAGTGCTGGAGGCTTCTCAGTGCCTGCTCTCAGCAGACACTGAGGAAGCCGACTCCCTGCAGGACCCGGCGGCCATCTTGGATCTGGGGTCCAGCAGTGAGGAGAGTCCCTCGGAACAGCGCGACACATTGCGCTGTTCTGAGGGTCTCAGGGGAGCGCGCAGGGAGCCCCTTCCCTGCGCGATGCTCCCCTGTGCCCCCGGTACACCGAGATCATGTTTGATCGTGGTGTGCCAGGGGTTAATGTGCCGCTCCTGACACATAGTGCCGGGTGTCAGCTGTGTTATAATCAGCTCCCCCCGGGAGCGCAGCTGATCGCCCTGGTTATTATTCCGTCCATGGGAATTAAGTACCAGGTCACATGGACGAATATTACGTCCAATGGGATTAAGGAGTTAAGGGTACCATCATTTCTGTCCAGGCCTATTTCATGAGTTTTATTTTTTTTTAAATTCTGTGGAAGCAACGTTGAAAACCAATGTCTGACTTTCATTTTCATAGATTTTTGATTTATTATTACTTTTGTCAGATTTAAGTTATTTCTGTGACCATTGTGGGTTTTTCTGTCATTAAACGAGGTGTACTAGCAATTTTGACCACGTGTGTATGTGCAAAGTGTAGGAGCACAGTCACACTCTAGCCATTTAACAGCACCTACGATAAAAATAAAATGAGCAAATACCCAGTAGGAAATAAATAATTAAATAAGTAGTAAATGTATATAACTTGGGGTACATAGTTGACACTATTTTGACCAAAAGAGTGACAAGATGTACCCAATCAGGATGGTGCCTAACTCTTGTAACTCTTGTAGTTACACCTCACTATGTGCCAGCAGATATTAAAATAGATGGGGGCAGAGCAGGAACTAGACATCGCTGTTTCAATACCAGTCTTTGGAAAACTACAAGAGTTAGGGACCTGCCAGTGAACTACAAGAGTTAGGACCATCCTGATTGGGTACCACTTGTTGCGTACATATTTGTGAAATACATTTTGCACTATTTATTTCAGGATGTGAGCAATGCACGGAATGGGAGTAATTTTGCTGAGTGTAAGGCTACCAGAATGTTCTGGGCATAGTTGCTAACAGAAATTCTAACTTGCAGTTCATAGGAAGCCAGCCAGAGGGTAAGTAGATGCTTGATGAACAGCAGAAAATTTTCTGTTGTGCAGCTTGAGGTCATGTCGGTTAACCAACATTTGGAGGAGTTTAACAAATAACTACCATCTGGCAGTGAAACTGGACATAGCTTCCAGTCACCACCTTACACTTGTACTGCCATAGAAAGGATTTACCTAGAGAGCTTTGAAACTCATATATTGTCTTTGGCCATAGTCTCTGCTCTAAGTATCATTTTGGAGCTCAAAGACAAGTCTAGAGCAATGCCTACATTCTCTTGCATGTGAAAAAGAGTGGGCTCCGCTTTCTGCAAGAAATCATAGCTGCTTGGAATCTTTCAGCAAGGCTGAGGGCATGATATAATTTCTTAAAGTCATCAGAAACCACCAGCTTGTTAAACAGCGACTGAAACATGTCTGCTATGTTTCGGTAGCTGAGGAGGACAGGAACAACAGCAGGGCAGCCGAACACCTGAGATGTTGGTAACTGATGGTTTGCAGATTCCTAAACTAACAACACAACTAGAGGTAGCCGTGGAGCGTTCCTACGTTGATCCTAGACGCCTCGTCACAGACTGAGAGATAACTACACCTAAAGGCAGAAAGATGAAAGCTATCTGCCCCGGAGCAGATCCCCAAAGAAAATAGGAAGCCCCCAAACATATAATGGCGGTTAGACAAGATGAAAATACAAACATAGGCAGAAAATAGACTGAGCAAACGCTGGGGCCACAAGCTGACTAAATAGGATAGGACAGGAGAGATTACTTTCTGCAACCCAGAAAACCCTACAAAAATCCAACAATCCTGATTACAAAAATACTGAGATCACACGATCTCGCCTCCCACTAAATCAGATCTCATTGTGAACAAAAACCAAGCCGCAGCCGCTGAAAAAACAGGAAAAAGCAAATGAGCAAATAACAGTGGCTGCAGATAAACTGTGAGGAGCTCAGGCCCCAGGAGGGAACCTGGCTGACCTCCACAAAAGTGCAGAAAACAATGCAAAAAGCAAGCACAAAAAGAAAAGCAAAAAATATCTTATCTGAAAGCAGGAGATGCAGGCAAGACTCCAGCTAACTTCCAAATGAACCAGGAACCACAATTGAGACAAGAACAATTGATCACCGGCAACCATCATGGGAGGGAACCTCCCTTATATCAGACCAGTCCATGAACCCAGATTGCCACTCCTCGCTGAAAGGTTCAGTACTGTCTGTAACCACCAGAGGGAGCCTCTGCTCAGAAACCATCTCTAGCACATTCATAACACATGTCATCCGAAAACAAAGGAAGACTTTTCATGTCTTTCAAAATATCAACTGAAGAAGTAGTTCTGGTGTTCATTAGTCCCAGGGATGCTGTGGGTTAGGGGTCTTTGGGGCAGAATAGAAGCAGGGCAGGTGCAATTTACATATTTTAAATTCCACTATGAACAACATTAACCTTTATGATGGCAGAGGAGGTGGACTGAGCAGGACACTAACTCTGGCTGATTATGTCAATGTTAGAGGCTACATCACATCATTCTGCTGTGATTGAGATGAGGGATATATCAAATAGTCTGTTTTGCCTTCAGCTTCCTCCACAACAATGTGAAATCCAGAGACTTCTACCATTTGCACCACATGTGTATAAAACACCCAGAAAGAAGGCATCTGACCTCAAAAATATATACTTAGACTAAAAAGTATTTGCGAACTAAGTCAAATAAATTTATTAGCTGCAAATCACACTTTTTAGACATGTTCTGTAAACCTGTTAAATTTTAAAAGATTTGCTTCTCTCTAATATATAAGCAATAGATATAGTAAAATGCTTCTAGTGATTCAAGTACACAAATGACCATGTTTATTATTAGTAAAATTGCATAATCACAAACAATAATGTCATTTAAAAATAATGATCTGAATTGCTTTTATCTCTAATAGCATATAAGTATGATAGAGTAGTAGTCAATTAAATGTGAAAATATTATTTTCATTTATTAATTTATTAGGTTATGTTCACACAACACTTTCTTTGGGAAGGCAAAAACTGCAGATTTTCAGGTGGAAACTGCATCAGGAAATGTTGACTGTCTTTTTTTCCAGAAAGCATATTTGGAAAACTTTTGTTAACATTTTCTTAAGTGTTTTGTCAATATTTTTTGTTGGCATTTTCTGTAAACATATTTTTTGGGGCAAGGTTTTTGTGCATCTGCTTGCAACAAGCTGCAGGATGGTAGTCATATCCAAGCGTCATTCCTTTGACACCGCGGCCCGCTACTGAAATCGTGTGCTGTACGGTTACATGTGCGACAATGCTTAGAGATTTGAGAACTTCGCAGTCCCAGTTAATGCACTGGGTGCAGAACTGTCCCTTTTAACCCTCTCAGTCAACAAGCCAAACCAGATGTTCTTTTTATGCACAAACAGGTGAACAAGGACTAACAGGTTATGTATTGTAATCACTTCCCACACCGTACACCGGCTCCACTCTCAGAATTACAGTTTACAATTTGTTTCTGCAAATAGTCTCTTCAGAGAGGAAGAGGACTTGAAATCTAGTGCCACCTATTGGAAGTAGCAATCCTAAAAGTCAATGTCAACCCTTTAACGAGCCATGTCACTTGACTTAGAATAAAAGCTAAAACAGAATCTCAATTTGCCGACACTGTGTTTTGGTGTACTTCCCCTCGTCAGTGCAAAGTGTGAGATCTGGTTTGGCTGTGTGAGAGGCATCTGACCATGATATAAGTGGTAACGTTTCTCCTTGCGGAGAGTGACATGTTAAGCATGGTGAGATGAGGAGACTTAAAGGCGCAATGCTCCTCTGGGAAATATGCAAATACCGTATTTTTCGGACCATAAGACACACTTTTTTTCCTCCAAATTTGGGAAGAAAGTGTGGGTGCGTCTTATGGTCGGAATGTAACGTGGGGAGGAGGGCAGGTGGAAGCGGTGGAGTGAGATTGCAGGAGGCAGGAAAATATCCCCTCCACTGCAGGAATCCAGAGCTGGGGAAACCACTGGTCCCGATACTTAAGTGCAGTGAATATTAATTAGCCGCTTCCCCATCCACCTATCAGCTGAGCAGGGAGCGGGGAGCAGCAAATGACAGAGCCACATGGTTCCCCAGCGCCTGATTCCTGCAGCAGCTGGGGAGATGTGTGGGAAGTAGAAGGAGGCAGCAGGAGCAGAGTGCAGCAGGAGGCATCGCATACCTGACAGCCTGGGGCTGTGCTGATGCGATGCTGAATGCTCCTGTGGAGGACCTGTGATGAGGTCATGAAAAGGGCGGGCTGGAGCATCACATGACCACACAAAGCCCTGCCTCTTCATGATGTCATCACAGGTCCTTCAGACACACTGTACAACAGATAATTAATTAAAAGTTTAGTAATACAGCACTTAAAAAAGCACTCTGCCATCCTGTGGTGGACTATAACTCCCAGCATGCCATAGGATCTACAGGACATGCTGAGAGTTATAGTTCTCCCATGGGATCTTAAAGCAGCACTCCAGTATTATTTTTCAGTGCTGGAGTGGTGCTTTAAATATAAGCCCCGTGCCCCCATTCTTATACTCACCCTCCAGCGTCTTCATATAGTACTTTACAGACACCACACTGGTCCCGCAGCTTCCAACATAATAACATACTATTATATAGAATAACACCACATATAATAGTATGTGATTTATGTTATTAAATATTTTACCACATTTTTTGCTTCAAATATATTTTTCCCTATTTTCCACCTCTAAAACCTGGGTGCGTCTTATAGTCCGGTGTGTCTTATAGTCCGAAAAATACAGTCTTTTCAGAGAGGAAGAGGACTAGAACTCTAGTGCCACCTATTGAAAGTAGCAATCCTAAAAGTCAATGTCGACACTTTAACGAGCCTTATCACATGACTTAGGATAAAAGCCAAACCAGAATTTGAATTTGCAGACACAAATGCTAGCGGGTTTATTTATAAAAATTAGATGGTTTTCACTTTTTTTTACATCAATTAGTTTTTTCAAACTGCATTTTTTGCAGAGTGTTTGGAGCAGAAATACTTTGGTTCTATAACAAAAACCTGTGGTATTTGGAGAGTTTCTGCACTGAACACTCATAAAAAAATCTAAGTGTGAACACACCTCGTATTTGAATAAATTATTGAATAAAACACTATCATTTTTTAAGCAAAAAAAACTTTGCAAATCCCTAAGGAAATACAACATGTTCATGCATCTGTGATGAGTTTTTAGTTTTTCAGCTGAATTCTATGCTTGGACTGCGGACACAAGGATGACAAGTAAGTATACTGCAAAGACCCGCACCCACCCACCATCAAAGGACTCCAGGCAGCGGCCAGCATTCATCCCCCTGGCTGGTTAGAGGAGACGATAAGCGGCATCATTGGGGATAGCGGGGCAGGCCACAGCAAGTCACTTCAGGCATTCATGCGGCGGTCAGGAGTGGGGCACAGGAGGAGGCGGGCAGCGGTGGTGCCAATTACAAATGAGGCCGCGGTGCAACAGGGGCCAGCAGTAGATATTCCAGCATCAGATGCTGCAGGCTCCGGCATGCAGGCAGAGTGAGGACAAAGCAGCGATCCCCCTGCAGAGCAGCCTGAGATCGTTACAAGGGCGCCATCATCTTACTTCCGGGGTCCTCCGCTGAGGACCTGGGAGAGCAGGTCATCCAATGAGACACCTGCAAGGAAATCACAAAAGAGGGGGCTGTCCTGGGAGGTTCCGGCAGGGGATGAAAGGCACAGCAGCCCAGCACGCAGGACAAGGCCCCCAGAAAGGCTGTCCTTGGACATGCCTGTACAGGTGCAGCGATGGGCAAGAAGCCCCTCCATAGAACCCCAAGGAGTGCACAAGGATGGGAGGAAAGTTCCTCGGGCAAGGGGGGACCCCGTTCAGAGCTGAGTGCTCTCAGATGTCCTGGGGGTAAGGAGGCATCCTGAAGGGACAAGGTCATCATCACAGGGGTTTAGCCAGAGCCAGGGCCCCCTCAGGGACAGGGGCGTAGGCTGGGATGAGGATCAACTGGATCATCCAGAGGAGGTACGGCCTAATGGGGCCTTTGAAGCAAGCCTCACGGAGGATGTCCTGTGCCGGACCGAACACATCCTGATGAGGAGGACGACACCATAGATGCCAGAACCACAGTGGCCGTAGGGAGGGCTCCTCCCAGGTGGCCTGGTAACTATAGTTCTATGCTATGTTCGTCCTTATTGCTTGACCCTTTGCAGGGAGGTGGGGGTAGACAGGGATCCCCGGCGAGAGCATTAGTGCATGACACAGCTATATCCCCTATTGGTTCACTCAGCAGAGAGTTGATAGCCCTATTAACAAGTTTGAGGGACAGGGTAGAACGTTTGGAGGTGCCAGGAGAGAGTCATTTATCTGCCTGGACTAGTCCCTACACTCCTCGAAGGGGGGGCATGAACGGTAACGAAGGGTCGTGCCTGAAACAATAATAGTGGGGAGGAGGAGAATGGTCAGTTAGACAACAAGGCACGTGGGGAGGTATATATTTGTTTCTCCGGTCCCTTGGGTGCCCATCTTAAAAAAAAGGTCAGAGAAAAAATTTGGAAAGATGAGTACATCAATATATTTTCTTTATTACCAATGGATAAGATGGGTTCTGAGAGGCTTGAACGAGGGGGTGGTAAAAAAGATGACCAAGAAGGGCGACAGGTTCAGACAGTACCGCAAACGTTGACAAACTGGTGGCAAGCCTTTGCTATATTGGCCAGCATGATAGGGGAGAGGGCACCACAAAACTGCTTGCAATTGTTCTGCTATATGGATTCCATTGGGGAAGCTTACAGGACATATGGGGCACAGGGTGGTTGCGATACGATGAGCAATTTCGCCAACGTAAGGCCATTTGCCCATACATTAGATGGAACCAAAAGGATATTGTGCTCTGGCTAAAGTTCATGACCCCCAATAGCAGACACGGTAATCCCTTTCAAAGTTGGGCCGGTATCTCCAGCCAAGCAGGAAACAGTTCAGGGAATCAGGTGTCAGGAAACTTTCAGGCGTGAGGGAACACACAGAAAGTGGGGTTGTGTTGGCCATTTAACGAAAGCCAGTGCAAATTCGGCCCCAGCTGCAAATTTAGACACTTATGTGCAGTGTACAGGGTTGCAACACACAGGGCCAACAAATATTTCAGAAGGAATACGGGGAAATCAGGAGGAAACAGCTATGGTCAAGGGGCAAACACTAATCAAGCTGCACGTGATGCTCCCTTATCTAAATAGATACCCCGATAAAATCAAAGCTAACTTACTCATCAAAGGTTTCAGAGACCGTTTCATAATTCCTTCCCCGGCATTCCAAATGCAAAGAAAGTTAAAGAACCTACATTCGGCCTATCAGCACTCAGAGGTGTTAAAAGAAAAATTAAGTAAGGCGGTGCTGCTAGGCTGAATGGCAGGTCCTATTAATTCCCTGCCTGTTCCAGATTTGGTGGTCTCCGCTGGGAATTGTTCTTAAAAAGGAACCAAATAAATATTGCATGATTCACCATCTGTCTTACCTCCGGGGCAAATCTGTGAACGACGGCATTGACCCTGAGTTATGCTCCATTGTATAGGCATCCTTTGATGAGGCTTTGAAGTGGGTGAGAAAATGTGGGAGAGGAGCATTGATGGCAAAAACTGAAGTGGAACCAGCCTTTAGGCTGTTTCTGGTGCATCCATCTAGTCAGCGACTGCTCTGCTGCTATTGGGAGGGGGAGTATTTTGTTGATAGGTGTTTACCCATGGGCTGTTCCTTGACTTGCGCAGTGTTTGAGACTTTTAGCACCTTTTTGGAGTGGGTGGCTGAATATATATCTGGTTGTGATTCATTGATCCATTATTTGGATGATTTTTGATGTATAGGCCCGCCAAAGTCGCAGGTGTGTGAGACTATTTTGAGGAGCCTGGAGGGGGTAGCGAAAGAATTTGGGGTCCCATTGGCACCTGAGAAAACAGTCCGTTCAACGACTAGCATTTCTTTTCTGGGGATAGAGATAGACACAGTGAAATGGGAATGTCGGTTACCAGTAGGGATGAGCGATATTGCCTGAAATCGTATCGAAATTCCGATTTCCGATATCAATGCAAGTCAATGGGAGAAAAAAATCGGAATTACAAAATGACCACTACAGTGCTATATAATGGATAAAATGGAGGGGAAACAACTCAGGATAATGGGGAAAGAGTTTGCAGAGGCAGAGGAGCAAAAAAATCGCTAGAAAAATGCACAGAGCGAAAACTGTAGCAGGAAAACTGGTCGCCATCTTCTAATTCAATTGCCGGCTTTTGTGAAATTACAGAACCACCCGAAATGAAATGACTCATGGTTTACATACAGATAACCGTGTCATTTCATGTATTTTGATATGTTTTTCACTAACAATTACATGAGTGTATGTGTGCAAAATTTCACACATGTAGGGGTTAATTAAAGGTGTAAATTCGTTGAAAAAAAATTCAACGAATTTACACCTTTAATTAACCCCTACATGTGTGAACTTTTGCACACATACACTCATACGTCGGACAGTGAGTATTTGTGTTGGTTTGTTATTTTTGTTTTTTTACAGGAGATCGATGGCGTCGCAGGATGAGCGTGCAATAAAAAATAATGAAAACTGTGTTGTGTTTTATTTCATTAAAAGACTTTATTCTGGCTGTGTCTTTTTTAAACATTTACAAACTTTATGATTAATAATGGATCGGTGTCTTATTGACGCCACTCCATTATTAACAGGGCTTATTGTCACCTTTCAATCAAAGGTGACATTAACCCCTTATTACCCCACTTGCCACCGCTACAGGGCAAGTGGGAAGAGCCGGGTAAAGAGCCACAATTGGCGCATCTTTTGATGCTCCAATTGTGGGGCTGCTGCAGCCTGGTATTTTTAGGCTGTTGAGTGCCAAAATCCATGGGCCTTGACAGTCTTTTAATACCAGGCTGCAGCAGTCTGCTTTTTACTTGGCTGGTTAACAAAAATAGGGGGACCCCCACGCCATTTTTTTTTTCGAGGGGATCCCCTATTTTTATTAACCAACAAAGATAAGCAGACTGCTGTGGACTGGTATTATCAGGCTTGCAAGGTTCATGGATATTGGATCCTTAACAGCCTAAAATACTATGCCTCAGTAGTCTGCTTCATCTGGCTGGTTAACAAAAATAGGGGGACCCACGCCATTTTTTTTTCGAGGGGATCCCCTATTTTTGCTAATAAGTTCACTTCAGGTCAGCCGGGATTCCCTCTCACGTCACTGATGCTGTGCGGTGTCCCCGGCTGACCTGAAATGAAAGTGGGAAGCAATCAATTAAGCTTCCCACACTAATCACTTCCTCTCCTGTCAGATGGGAGAAGAGATGATTCATTCGGGGGTTTACTGCGTGGCTGGCACATTAGCTGCGGTCCCTGCAGTAAACGTTAACCCTTTCAGAAGGATTACATAAGGGGACCTGACTGAACACCGGATAGGTAAGAATAATGTTGCTTTATTATTTTATTTTTATTACAGGAGAACAAGGGATTCAGATGGAGTAGCAGTAAAATAAAATTTGGTCAAAAACTATGTGTATTTATTTCATTAAAATCATTTTAAATTAATGTGTGTGTGTTTTATTAAACCATTTAATACAATAGGATTAATAATCAATAGTTGTCTAATTGACAACTCTCCATTATTAACCTGGCTTAAAGTCACCTTCCAATAGCAAGGTGGCTTTAACCCATTATTAACCCATTAGCCACCGCTACAGGGCAATGGGAATAGACAGGATAAGTGAAAGAAAGGGCGCATCTCATTATAGATGTGCCTTTTCTGGGGTGGCTGGGGGTAGATGTTAGTAGCCGGGGGGGGCACAAAATAAATGCACCCTCCCTAGGCTATTATTATCTGCCCCCACTTGCTGGCTTTACCTGTCTGGTTGAGAAAATAGCGCGGGAGCCCACGCATTTTTTTTCAAAGAATTTACACCTTTAATTAACCCTAGATGTCTGAAATTTTGCACACATACACTCATGTAATTGTTAGTGAAAACCATACATCAAACTACATGAAATGACATGGTTAACTGTATGTAAACCATGAGTCATTTCATGTCGGGTGGTTCTGTAATTTCACAAAAGCCGGCAATTGAATTAGCGGCTATTTTACTATGTAGAAGTGTATGAACTATAAATATATATATATGTCACAAAGACATGTATATATATATATATATATATTATTCTGTGTGTTTATATCTAGTCAGCAATTATTCAGCTCCTGATTGGCTCCACGGAGCGCTCAGAGGCTGAAGGATTATTATGGGCTTTCCGATTTCCGATGTGAAAACAATATCGGAATCGGAAATCTGAATTCCGATATAGCAAATATCTGGCCGATTTCCGATTTTTCAATATCGGAAAGCTCATCCCTTTTTACCAGAAGACAAGGTGTCAGCGCTTAGTGTCGAAGTAGGTAGGGCGCTGAAGCTTAAAAAATTGAGGTTGCGGGAGGTTCAGTCCTTACTAGGCAGTTTCAATTTTGCATGCCGGTAATGCCCATGGTTAGAATTTTTTCTAGAAGGTTAGCCGAGGCCACAGCTGGTGTACGGTCATCACATCATTACGTTCAATTATCAGTGGTAAACAGGGAGGATCTGGTAGTGTGTTACCAATTTTTGGAGAGCTACAATGGCCATTCCTTGATTATGGATGACTCATGTTACAATTCAGATATCGATCTATACACGGACGCAGCTGGCAGTTTAGGTTTTGGGACATACTTTCAAGGACAATGGTGCGCAGCTAGATGGCCCGAGGATTGGTTCCGTGGAGGTTTGGTCAAGAACATAGCGCTGTTGGAAATTTTCCCGATCCTATTAGCGGTGTCTTTGTGGAAAGAGAAGCTACAAAACAGGAGGGTTAGTTTCAAGTGCGATAACATGTGCATGGCAATGGCCATAAATAGTGTTAACGCTTTTTCCCCTCCGGCAATCAGAGTGTTGCACCGTTTGGTATTAGAGTGTCTATCCATTAATATGTGTTTTACCGCGTCGTATGTACCGGGTGAATCTAACTCAATAGCTGATGCACTTTCTCATTTTCAATGGGAGCGGTTCCAATCACTGGCTCCAGATGCGGAAGAAGAGGGGTTACCCTGTCCTGCCGAACTCTGGACTGTGGTCTCAGGGCTGCCGAACCGCTAATCAGGTCATCATTGTCAAGCAGCATCTGGACAGCGTATCAGCGAGCATGGCACCTTTGGGATCGGTGGGTAGGACAAAGGAGGGAACAAATAATTCAGGAGGAGCAAGTAGGGGTGTTATTGATCGTTTTTAGGCAGGCAGCAGATGGTAAGTGGTCTATAGCAAAAATAAATCAGTTAATTAGCGGGTTAGCCTTTGGTTTTAAGCTTAGGAACAAAACTGATGTGACGAAGAATTTCCTAGTGAGACAGGCGCTAAAGGGATTTCGAAAAGGAAAAAGTCAAAGGGATAGTAGGATGCCGGTGTAATTCGGACTGTTGGAAAAATTGGGAAAGCAATTGAAGGGGTCTGCAGGTCAGGTTTTGAGATAGGGCTGTTCAGGCTAGCATTTTCATTGGCCTTTTTTGGGGCAATGAGAATCGGGAAATTGGTAGCACCAGGTAAAACTAGGGTAGGGGGTATTCTAGCCGGCGACATCATAGCCACGCAGAAAGGGTTAGAATTTTGGATTAAAAAGTCAAAAACTGATCAAAGGGGAAAAGGGAAAAAGGTAATGTTGGGAAACGTGAAGGATTCCATTATGTGCCCATGGCGTTGTTTTGGAGCATTTATGGCCTCTAGGCCCAGGCAAGGGGAACCCCTGTTGTGTCATGAGGAAGGATCTTTCTTATCAAAATATAAGTTCTTCATGGTTTTTCGGAAGTGCTTAGAAGGAGCGGGTTTGGAGCCGCATAACTATGGAGGGCATTCATTTCGGATTGGAGCTGCTACGGAGCAGCGGTAGGAGGTTTAGGCTCTGAAATTGTAATGAGAATTGGCCAGTGGGAGTCACAACGGTAACGGTCCTACATTCGACCTCCTGGATATGATGTGTTTGAGGCTCCGGAACCTAAAACACTATATTAACCTGTGTTTGCTTTCTTGCAGGGCAAGTCCCACTAATAGTTTGGATCCTAGGCCATTCTTATGTTCACTGGGGGGCGCATACGGGCAGACAGATGGATGGACAGGAGACAAAAGGGTTTCAAAAGGAATGTGATGTTAATTAAGTGGTTAGGGTTTAGAGGTTTAACTTGGGGCCGGGTTATTCGCGAGTTTCAGAAAGCTGTGCATCGCCATCGAACTCCTGATATATTAGTTTTACATGTACGGGGATTGACCTCGGAGCCCGCCTGTGAAGGAACTGGTTTGCCACATCAAGAGAGAGCTGGGGCAGCTATGGGAGGGGTTCTCGAGTTTGAAAGTTGTGTGGTCGAACATAGTTCCCAGAAAATCTTAGCGAGGGGCTCGGTCAGTGCAAAAAATTGATAAAGCACAGATTAAAGTCAACAAAGAGGTATCCAAATTTGTAAAACCGCAGGAGGATACGGAGGCAGAGTCTAACAAGGACATGCGCAGAAGAAATTGGACGGAGACATTATCATTACTGTTAAGGGCTAAATCTGCCCTTAAACAGAGTACATCAATATATTGATTTAGGTCACAATAGCGGCAAAAATAGTTATGAAAGAACAATTAGAACAATATATGATAACGGTAAGTATAATATTACCAAATTTGTAAAACAACAAGGGGGAGTAGTGGTACGCCTTGCGGGTTTTGACCGTATGGAGGAGGCATTTTGGCTGGCAGATGGAGTACACCTAAATGCGGTGGGGACAGATCTATGGACTCTGGGGCTGCAGGATGGGATACAAAGGGCCACAGCATGGCCGGTTGGTGGGGTCTCGAGTGCTTGAGGGGGGTTCGAGGCGCTCTCGGTGTGGCGTTGGTGGGTCCTCAAAGTTGGCTAAATTTCGGTTTAGGGGTTACCTAAATGCGTGTATCCCCTTCATTGGATGGTGATATGGTGGTGGTCTGGTGAAAATTGATGATACCCGGCGATGGAACGTCGGATTCACGTTAATATGGAGCTTTGGGTTACACCTGGCGATGGAACGTCGGAGTCATATTATTATGAGTTTGGGTGATACAAACACAGAAGAATTTGGAGAAAAACGCCATAAATTATATGAAAAAAATATATAAATTTATTTAGTACAAAAGACCTATACTTCAAAAATCATTAGAACATACATCAATAAAAAGCTAGTAAAGTGGTTTGATATGGTATGCGTGATGTTACCAGATGTAAACTATGTCCGAGAACACATGCCAAGAGGGTGAGAACAGCAAATAGTAAAAATAAGCATATGATACTATTATAGAATAACGACATGTGCCACAATGATAGATTAACATATAACCAAAACTATGAGCAAAAATCCGCAAGTGCGTACATGAAATGGGGATCCGGATTCCCCAGCTCAAGATTGGAAATGCTAATAAATACTATTGCACAAGTTGAAAATAGAACTCACCCATAATGACAAATGTAACTCAGAGACGCGCCCCGACGCGCGTTTCGCTATGGCTTCCTCGGGGGGCATATGGCTGATTAGGCGCTCATACAAGCCCGCTATATATCCCCAAGTAATCTTGTGAAATGACCGGCACATGTGGACTGCGTGTCCATGAACATCCGGCGACGTCATCCGGGCCGACACGCTCCACGGGTGCACCCCAATGACGTGGGTGGAGCGTGAGGCCGCCCAGGGACGCCGCAGGAGGATACGGAGGCAGAGTCTAACAAGGACATGCGCAGAAGAAATTGGACGGAGACATTATCATTACTGTTAAGGGCTAAATCTGCCCTTAAACAGAGTACATCAATATATTGATTTAGGTCACAATAGCGGCAAAAATAGTTATGAAAGAACAATTAGAACAATATATGATAACGGTAAGTATAATATTACCAAAAACAAATTAGTAAATAGTACCGTAATGTTAGACAATAAAAAATACCTGAAAAAAACATGAAAAAAACAGTGATATATATAGCATATAGATAAATGTCATAACGCCCATTATAAATGACACAACATGTAATGTATAACAGAAACGTCAATGCACAAAACGTAGCAATCCCATGACATAAATCTGGTGCTACCAATACATCTACATAATATACATCACAATAATTACATAATCACAAAATTATAATACATGGAAAAATTATACAAAAACATAGTTGCATCAATATATGATGAGTGGTGCCGATTTTATCCACATTCTCCATATAGCGAGGATAAAGTACATTTCATTCCAATGATGTAGAAACTAGAAGAAAAGATATGAAGTAAGTATATTATAAAAACAAAGCTAAAAAAGTCACAGATGTGGAGACACATTAGAGATAAGGTGCAAAGCTCACTTGTTCGTTAAGCCCGAAAGGCATCATAGTATTGAGCGTTACGATCCAGCGGCATTCCCTTTGTGCCAGGACACGACCACTATCACCACCCCGAATACCGAGGCTGACATGATCAATGCCCTTAATCTTGAGATCATCAGATCTACAATTGTGTTTCAATTTAAAATGACGTGGGATAGTTTTGAGTAACTCAACGTCCTCCATGTCACGAGCAGCCTCAATATCCCGAATGTGTTCACATGTGCGAATTCGCAACTCTCTAGTGGTTAAACCAATGTATATGAGGTTGCATGTGCACATAGCATAGTATACTACATGTGTTGTAGAACATGTAATATAGTCCCTAATAGTGAAATCTTTGAGGCCGTTCGATGACGTGAAGGACGAAGCCCTAACATGATTACGACACGCACTGCAACGTCCACACGGGTAAAAACCCGTAATTTTGTTTCCCACATTGAAAATGTTATGAGATTTTGCCACATAGTGGCTTGATACCAATGTGTCACGTAAATTTTTGCTCCTTTTAGCTGTCATCTGTGGAAAAGATGGGAGTCGTTTTTTGAGCTGGGGATCGGTCATAAGTATTGACCAATGTTTATTAAGTATGTTACGCATAGCACCCCATTGTTGATTATATGTCGAGATAAACCTTATAGTACCTTCTGTCTTATTTAATTTTTTATGACTATTGCCAAGCAAATCACTTCTCCTTGTATTTTTAGCTCTTAAATAGCCTCGTTTGATGGACCTATTACTATAGCCCCGATCCCTGAACCTCTGCCCAAGGTCCACAGCCTGTTTTTCAAATTGTGCCTCAGTGGCACAAATTCGTCTAGCCCGGAGAAACTGTCCAATAGGAATAGCCCTGATGGGTACTATAAGGTTTCAATAAAGCAATATAATAGAGGTATACCCCAAAATGTGTTTCAATGTATAGCAGCAAAAGAATTGGGGATGTAAAACTTAACATTTAATGAACCTAATGTTAAAAAGGGGACACACAGACAATTACCATCCTCCAAACAAACAGTGAGGATACATGATATAATCAGAGAGTAAAGTCCAATAGGGACTACAAAATATAGGAGATATAAATATAAACCAGACAACTTATAGTTTGCTCTGCACCGCAAGAGCAAAAAATTGACTACCTAAATGCAAGTGTATGCATCGCTCATTTGTAAGTCATTTGTCTGGAACGCAATCAAACGTGTGTGAGACAGTATGTATAAAAGGAATGATCTCACCCATTTGAATGGAGATATGCGCTCCAAAATTCATCTCCTAATAAAATATGCATCTGGTCATTTCCAGAGTAGATAAGGCCCTTTCCCAACGCGTTTCCTCCTTTCAGGATTCATCAGGGGATATGGCGACTAGAGACATCTATATCAAATGCATTGCTCTCATGGGGAGAAAAGTCATATAACTCCTCCTTATATCAATTAATAAGACACTCCCACCACCATTCAAACCAATCAGTGCAAAACAAAATAATGAATCACCAATCAAACGTGATGTGCATGGTTTAAAAATACATGCCTGTTCAATGAGCTCATAATCATGTTGAAACGCACGCCACATATAACGAAATGCATATAGCGATCCACCGTTTGCCAAATAGTGATCGCGCGCCCTATATTAGTGGCGCATGCGCATTTAGTGACTTCCGGTAATCGCATTCATTGGACCGTCGGTCTACTGAGACTACGTCATTGGCGTCCCACTCTGTGATGTAAAAACCACCGCACGCATGCGTGATACAAATTAAGTGGCTTACGATGTATAAATTCAGTTCGCACATTTCAAGAATAACACAGAACGCACAATTGTGTTGTGTCCTATATTGGGACGTTGAATTAAATCGCAAATTGCGACGAAGGTATAACGCTAATATAAAAGTTGTCACTACACAACAGAAGCATCAAAATACAAATATATTGCGTCCCAAATGGCGTCATTAAATATTATTTTAACCAGTATCACTTATTGCGACCAAAATCATGGGACGTTGAATTAAATCGCAAATTGCGACGAAGGTATAACGCTAATATAAAAGTTGTCACTACACAACAGAAGCATCAAAATACAAATATATTGCGTCCCAAATGGCGTCATTAAATATTATTTTAACCAGTATCACTTATTGCGACCAAAATCATGCCATCTTAGGAGACATTCAATAGTTCACCAAAATCTGACATTAACCATATAGAAACATAAAAAAGGGCGCGCAAGATCATTTTAGCTCATTTTAACTCATTCAATACCGTTATTAACACAGACATAGTATACAAATCCCCAAACGAAGAAAATTGGAGATTGATCCTCTCGCACTAAGAGGTAAATAAAAAAAAAATATATATATATTCAAGGAGCATCCACATGAGGTGTCCCATGGTACTCCAATCCAAAATATAGATATGGAGAAGAAGGAATATCCTTCTATGTAGAAAAAATAATAATTGGAGCTTCGGCTGGCTTACCACACTATGGAACGATACTTTGATAATTTCATTGATGTATTTGAGGAAGTTTTAAAGGATATAAAATACATAATCAAATATGGAGACCAGCATCCATAGGTCATAATAAAAATAACATTACAATTTTGGAAGGGAAAAAAAGGAAAAAGAAAAGCCTGACAGATCCCTATCAGGTACCTATTTCCATCCGACCCTACCTAGCAGCGGAGGTTGGAGCCCTAAATTCCTGCGCAGGTGGCCCCCCCGGTCCACGGCGGCTGACCCTAACTAAATCACCCTGCACGACCCTATACTAGAGAAAGCAGGAGTAGGAAAGTTGTTCATTTAAACCATATGGAGAGACAGTTTTTAGTCGAAAAATCCACTTTGTCTCTCGTTGTAATATTAAATTGTCCCAGTCACCACCACGAATCGGTCTGGGTACTTTATCAATGCCCATGAATTCTATTGCATTAGGGTCCCCCCCATGCTTGAGATTGATATGCCTGGCCACAGGTGTATCCATCTTCCTCGCTATATCTCTCATGTGCTCACCAATTCTCCTCCTGAACTCTCTAATGGTCTTTCCCACATAGATCATACCACATATACAGCATAGTATACTACATGTGTTGTAGAACATGTAATATAGTCCCTAATAGTGAAATCTTTGAGGCCGTTCGATGACGTGAAGGACGAAGCCCTAACATGATTACGACACGCACTGCAACGTCCACACGGGTAAAAACCCGTAATTTTGTTTCCCACATTGAAAATGTTATGAGATTTTGCCACATAGTGGCTTGATACCAATGTGTCACGTAAATTTTTGCTCCTTTTAGCTGTCATCTGTGGAAAAGATGGGAGTCGTTTTTTGAGCTGGGGATCGGTCATAAGTATTGATCAATGTTTATTAAGTATGTTACGCATAGCACCCCATTGTTGATTATATGTCGAGATAAACCTTATAGTACCTTCTGTCTTATTTAATTTTTTATGACTATTGCCAAGCAAATCACTTCTCCTTGTATTTTTAGCTCTTAAATAGCCTCGTTTGATGGACCTATTACTATAGCCCCGATCCCTGAACCTCTGCCCAAGGTCCACAGCCTGTTTTTCAAATTGTGCCTCAGTGGCACAAATTCGTCTAGCCCGGAGAAACTGTCCAAAAGGAATAGCCCTGATGGGTACTATAAGGTTTATCTCGACATATAATCAACAATGGGGTGCTATGCGTAACATACTTAATAAACATTGGTCAATACTTATGACCGATCCCCAGCTCAAAAAACCACTTTCACTATTAGGAACTATATTACATGTTCTACAACACATGTAGTATACTATGCTATGTGCACATGCAACCTCATATACATTGGTTTAACCACTAGAGAGTTGCGAATTCGCACACGTGAACACATTCGGGATATTGAGGCTGCTCATGACGTGGAGGACGTTGAGTTACTCAAAACTATCCCACGTCATTTTAAATTGAAACACAATTGTAGATCTGATGATCTCAAGATTAAGGGCATTGATCATGTCAGCCTCGGTATTCGGGGTGGTGATAGTGGTCGTGTCCTGGCACAAAGGGAATGCCGCTGGATCGTAACGCTCAATACTATGATGCCTTTCAGGCTTAACGAACAAGTGAGCTTTGCACCTTATCGCTAATGTGTCTCCACATCTGTGACTTTTTTAGCTTTGTTTTTATAATATACTTACTTCATATTTTTTCTTCTAGTTTCTACATCATTGGAATGAAATGTACTTTATCCTGATCGCTCGCTATATGTCCTTTCCCCTCATGGAGAATGTGGATAAAATCGGCACCACTCATCATATATTGATGCAACTATGTTTTTGTATAATTTTTCCATGTATTATAATTTTGTGATTATGTAATTATTGTGATGTATATTATGTAGATGTATTGGTAGCACCAGATTTATGTCATGGGATTGCTACGTTTTGTGCATTGACGTTTCTGTTATACATTACATGTTGTGTCATTTATAATGGGCGTTATGACATTTACAGTCAGGGCCAGAAATATTTGGACAGTGACACAATTTTCGCGAGTTGGGCTCTGCATGCCACCACATTGGATTTGAAATGAAAGCTCTACAACAGAATTCAAGTGCAGATTGTAACGTTTAATTTGAAGGGTTGAACAAAAATATGTGTTAGAAAATGTAGGAATTGTACACATTTCTTTACAAACACTCCATATTTTAGGAGGTCAAAAGTAATTGGACAAATAAACATAACCCAAACAAAATATTTTTATTTTCAATATTTTGTGGCGAATCCTTTGGAGGCAATCACTGCCTTAAGTCTGGAACCCATGGACATCACCAAACGCTGGGTTTCCTCCTTCTTAATGCTTTGCCAGGCCTTTACAGCCGCAGCCTTCAGGTCTTGCTTGTTTGTGGGTCTTTCTCTTTAAGTCTGGATTTGAGCAAGTGAAATGCATGCTCAATTGGGTTAAGATCTGGTGATTGACTTGGCCACTGAAGAATGTTCCACTTTTTTGCACTCATGAACTCCTGTGTAGCTTTGGCTGTATGCTTGGGGTCATTATCCATCTGTACTATGAAGCGCCGTCCAATCAAGTTTGCAGCATTTGGCTGAATCTGGGCTGAAAGTATATCCCGGTACACTTCAGAATTCATCCGGCTACTCTTGTCTGCTGTTATGTCATCAATAAACACAAGTGACCCAGTGCCATTGAAAGCCATGCATGCCAATGCCATCACGTTGCCTCCACCATGTTTTACAGAGGATGTGGTATGCCTTGGATCATGTGCCGTTCCCTTTCTTCTCCAAACTTTTGGCTTCCCATCATTCTGGTACAGGTTGATCTTTGTCTCATCTGTCCATAGAATACTTTTCCAGAACTGAGCTGGCTTCTGGAGGTGTTTTTCATCAAATTTAACTCTGGCCTGTCTATTTTTGGAATTGATGAATGGTTTGCATCTAGATGTGAACCCTTTGTATTTACTTTCATGGAGTCTTCTCTTTACTGTTGACTTAGAGACAGATACACCTACTTCACTGAGAGTGTTCTGGACTTCAGTTGATGTTGTGAACGGGTTCTTCTTCACCAAAGAAAGTATGCGGCGATCATCCACCACTGTTGTCTTCCGTGGGCTCCCAGGTCTTTTTGGATTGATGAGTTCACCAGTGCTTTCTTTCTTTCTCAGGATGTACCAAATTGTAGATTTTGCCACTTCTAATGTTGTAGCAATTTATTGGATGGGTTTTTTCTGTTCTTGCAGCTTAAGGATGGCTTGTTTCACCTGCATGGAGAGCTCCTGTGACCGCATGTTTCCTTCACAGCAAAACCTTCCAAATGCAAACACCACACCTCAAATCAACTCCGGCCCTTTCATCTGCTTAATTGAGAATGACATAACAAAGGGATTGCCCACACCTGTCCATGAAATAGCCTTGGAGTCATTTGTCCAATTACTTTTGGTCCCTTTAAAAACAGGGTGGCACATATTAAGGAGCTGAAACTCCTAAACCCTTCATCCAATTTTAATGTGGATACCCTCAAATGAAAGCTGAAAGTCTGAACTTCAACTGCATCTGATTTGTTTTGTTTCAAATTCATTGTGGTAATGTCTAGAACCAAAATTAGATAAATGTTGTCTCTGTCCAAATATTTATGGACCTAACTGTATCTATATGCTATATGTATCACTGTTTTTTTCATGTTTTTTTCAGGTATTTTTTATTGTCTAACATTACGGTACTATTTACTAATCTGTTTTTGGTAATATTATACTTACCGTTATCATATATTGTTCTAATTGTTCTTTCATAACTATTTTTGCCGCTATTGTGACCTAAATCAATATATTGATGTACTCTGTTTAAGGGCAGATTTAGCCCTTAACAGTAATGATAATGTCTCCGTCCAATTTCTTCTGCGCATGTCCTTGTTAGACTCCTGCCTCGTATCCTCCTGCGGCGTCCCTGGGCGGCCTCACGCTCCACCCACGTCATTGGGGTGCACCCGTGGAGCGTGTCGGCCCGGATGACGTCGCCGGATGTTCATGGACACGCAGTCCACATGTGCCGGTCATTTCACAAGATTACTTGGGGATATATAGCGGGCTTGTATGAGCGCCTAATCAGCCATATGCCCCCCGAGGAAGCCATAGCGAAACGCGCGTCGGGGCGCGTCTCTGAGTTACATTTGTCATTATGGGTGAGTTCTATTTTCAACTTGTGCAATAGTATTTATTAGCATTTCCAATCTTGAGCTGGGGAATCCGGATCCCCATTTCATGTACGCACTTGCGGATTTTTGCTCATAGTTTTGGTTATATGTTAATCTATCATTGTGGCACATGTCGTTATTCTATAATAGTATCATATGCTTATTTTTACTATTTGCTGTTCTCACCCTCTTGGCATGTGTTCTCGGACATAGTTTACATCTGGTAACATCACGCATACCATATCAAACCACTTTACTAGCTTTTTATTGATGTATGTTCTAATGATTTTTGAAGTATAGGTTTTTGTACTAAATAAATTTATATATTTTTTTCATATCATTTATGGCGTTTTTCTCCAAATTCTTCTGTGTTTGTATTGCTCAATGGAGTGCCATGGGGTTATTTACCCAATTTTGGTAGTTCTTCTATGTACTACTAATTTTGCCATATATTTTAATATTTGGTCATAGATTATGTTTTCCATGAGTTTGGGTGATGCTCGGCGATGGAATGCCAGGATTACAATGTCGGGGGGGCAACCTCTTCCCTCATTCAATGGTGCCTACGGGCCGTGCGGCTAGAAGTAAGGATGGGAGGGAAGGGGCAATGCCCGGGAAACAAAGCCACCAGACCTTTCTACCTTCGAGGACATCACAAAGTGTCTCAATTATCAAATATCAATAAATTGGCTACTGTGGCTTTTTTACCCAAAATGTTGTCACATGTTTTGTTTGCGGGGGGGCACAGAATGGGAGATCAGGGAGTAATCTCGAGGAATCAACCTTACCAGATCAAGCGTAATCTTTGAAGCAGAAAATGCCTGACTAATTGTTTGCTCACTTATTTGAACTAATTGGTATTTTTGGAAACTTGAAGTGGCTAAGACTCTCAAAAGCCTGAACATTTGAACAGCAAGTTGTTTTTACCTAGAAAAAAGTAGGAAGCATTTTCTGTGCACTTTCTTCTGAGGTGTTTTTCTGGGTGCACAAAAGTAAAGCTGGAAAAAAAAAACTTTGCACATATTTTAACACAATAAAAATTTAACATGGTAATAAATAAACTTAATTAATTTTAAAGACAAGAAAGGGGACTGCATACCATGCTATCAAAATGAGATTACTGATGGATTTGTATTGCCTTGTGCCCTATTACACAGCAGTGTTTTAGCTCTCTCCAGAAATAATTTAAAACAATGTACTGTACAAATTATTAGATATGCAGTATATATGTAAGGATCACACGGGTCAAGGTGTAGCACTGCACCCTTACCCCAGGAACCAGTAAAACAGATTCATCTGGTTGTGCATACTATGATTTTATTTTGTTATCCCTCATTCAGGCAACATACTGTATAATGGTATAGGAACCACCGGTTTAAGCAGTATTCATGGAATTTCTCTGTCCACTTTGTTAAGGCAGAACATTCTTTACTGTTGAAACTTGTATAACATACAGTTGTGTGAAAAAGTGTTTGCCTCTTTCCTAACTTCCTATTATTTTGCATGTTTGTCATACTTGTTTCAGATCACCAAACAAATAAATATTAGAAAAATATAGCACAAGTAAACACAAAATACAGTTTTTAAATTAAGGTCTTTATTATTAAAGGGAAAAGAAATCCAAACCTTCAGGGCCTTGTGTGAAAAAGTGATTGCCCAATAAACCTAATAACTGGTTGGGCCACCCTTAGCTGCAACAACTGCAATCAAGCATTTGCCATAACTGGCAATGAGTCTTTTACAATGCTCTGGAGGAATTTTAGCCCACTCATCTTTTCAGAATTGTTGTACTTCAGCTTCATTGGAAGGTTTCCAAGTTCCAAGTATAAATTGCCTTTTAAGGTCATGCCACGGTATTTCAATTGGATTAAGGTCAGGACTTTGACTAGACCACTCCAAAGTCTTAATTTGGCTTTTCTTAAGCCATTCAGAGGTGGACTTGCTGATGTGTTTTAGATCATCTTCCTGTTGCATAACCCATGTGCACTTCACATTGAGTTCACAAACAGATGGCCAGACGTTTTTCTTCAGGATTTTTTGGTAGACAGCAGAATTCATGGTTCTATTTACACAGTAATTCTTCCAGGTCCTGAAGCAGCAAAACAGCCTCAGATCATCACACAGCCACCACCATATTTTATTGTTGGTATAATATTCCTTTTCTGAAATGCTGTGCTACTTCTACTCCAGGGTTAATGGGACATGCACCTTCCAAAAAGTTCAACTTTTGTCTATTCAGTCGACAGAGAATTCTCCCATATTCATGTCGATCATCAACATAGTTTTCGTCTTGGAGCTCTGCCATGCAGGCCATTTTTGCCGAGTCTCTTATGATGGAGTCATAAACATTAATTGAGGCAAATGAGGCCTGCAGTTATTTGGATATTATTGTGGGGTCTTTTGTGACATTTAGAATGAGTTATCGCTGCACTCTTGGTGTAATTTTTGTTGGCCGGCCTCTCCTGGGAAGGTTCACTTTTGTTCCATGTTTTTGCCATTTGTGGATAATGACTTTCATTGTGTTTCGCTGTAATCCCAAAGCTTGAGAAATGGCTTTATAACCTTTTCCAGATTGATAGATATCAATGACTTTGTTTCTCATTTGTTCCAGAATTTCTTTGGATTGCGGCATGATGTCTAGCTTTTGAGGACCTTTTGATCTACTTCACTTTGCCAGGCAGGTCCTATTTAAGTGATTTCTTGATTGATAACATGTGTGGCAGTATTCAGGTCAGCATATGGCTAGGGAATTTGAATTCAGCTTCATGATTTGAGAAACCACAGTTAAATTATATTTTAAGGGGGCAGTCACTGTTTCACATAGGGCCCTATAGTTTTGGATTTCTTTCTCCCTTAACAATAAAGACCTTCATTTAAAAACTTAATTTTGTTTTTGTTCCTATGCTTCCAGAACATGCTTACACGTTGCCTTTTCAGCCTCACTCCTTTTAGTTCCCTTGGGCACTCAGCTAACAGCTCTATTTGTGGCTTCATGCCGTACTTTCTACAGCTAGCTCAATCATGTCATGATCACTTCACAGTGTCAAGGATCTTCTGGCCATGTCTGGATATTTCAGTCTGGAGGCATGCTAGAATCAAACGATCCTGTATTTTGAGCCTCACCAAAAATCCTACCTCAGTCCTTACTGAAATAAGATTTATGGCGTAACAAACATCGTCTCTCATAATGAATTTCAAGATTGGCAGTCACCATGCCCCTGTCTTGCCCTAGTTCAGACCATTTTTTCAAAGCTTGAATTATCACCTGGATGTTACTATTCTCCTGTCAATTGGATGTGTGCGATATAGTCTGATAGTATCTACTGAGTGACTGTGTAGTGACACGACTGTTAGATATAGAGAATAGGTAACACCTAATTGTCAGTAAATTCATACATTTCCAGTATGAATAACAGAAAAATGGCAAGAGACAGTGTTGGAAAATTAATCTATAGAGTCTATAATTAGTCTTTTGATCCTGATTTTGACTTCATGTTTTGCTCTTAGGCCTCTTTCACACATCCGTTTTTTGCCGTCAGGCACGATCCAGCGCTTTTTGAAAAAAACTGATCCGTTTTTTTAAACCGCCAGATGCATTTTTTTGTCATTGACTGTCATTAGCGCCGGATCGCGCTGGATGTCATTGCATTGCGTCCGGTTTTTGACGGATCCGACGAAAATGTACATTCCTGCGGCCGGACAAAACGGTCACTGTAACGTTTTTTTTTTCTGACGCACCCGCCGGATAGCGCCTGAAGCGGCGCATCCGGTGGGCGCAAACAATACAAGTCTATGGTGCCGGATCAGTCTTTTGTGCAATCCGGCAAAAGACTGATCCAGATTCTGGAAACCAAGGTCTCTCTATCTCTCGTCCGGACATGCGTAACAAGCATTTCCAGGTTCAAAAGTTCAGGACGGATTCGGCAAAAGAACCTGATCCGTTGCATCAGATTTTTCAAAATCTGCGCCGGATGCGTCCTTTCCGTTTTTGGACGGATTGTGCCTGACGGCACAAAACGGATGTGTGAAAGACGCCTTAGCTGATTATCTGTCCATGACACCAGGTAAGTGATTTAGTACATTTGCTATTGTGCCATTGTATGAATGTCAATTCAAGTTGTTTTTGGAAAAGTGCCATAGGGTTATTTTGGACTGAATTTCAGATTAAAGGATCAATTCTAGAAAATAGTTACTCACCTACTTCAGTTTCTACATTGCTCTTTGACATGTCCTGTCAAAGAGCAATGAGGAAGCTGAACATATTTCGATCTAGTGAGTCAAATGGCCAAGCAGTCTGAGACACTCTCTTCCTCTAACTAATATTGACTATGCTTTAGGTCTTCCAAGTTACAGCACTGATCTTTTATTACCTGCGATGATGATATCATGCAAACTGCCTGTGCATGTAATCAAGAAATTAGACCCCTAACTAAAGTTATGTTTGTAAAGACCCTTTAAACATTATTAAATGACTACCATAAGCTTTATGGTGCCTGAAGTTGTCCATACTGGCTGTGATAATTGATAGCTGTCAGGTAAGTGGGGTTCAGGAACCAGAGCTCAGCAGAGGTAACAAAGTTCAAGAAACAAAGGGAGAGTGTAAGGTTCTATGTATATATTCCTGAAACTCAGTTTGTTCGTCAGCCATTTTACTTTCTGTCTTGCTGCAGCTATCTTGCCCTCAGTCAAAATGGAGTTTCCAGCTTGCATGTTCCCGCCCTGATTCTCTCCTTTGCTTCTTAAGCAGCCACAGCTGAGCAATCAGTGCTTCAGAATCTAGCCTGCAGTGAATCTGTGACTTGACTCCTGTAAGCCTTGGACCTTGTACTCCAGCTATTCCTACTGAGGAACTCTGAAGCACTTGTGGACTCTGAACCCTGCTCTTGAAAGACCCACGTTTGCATGGACTTACGGTAACAGAGAAGAAGATCCTGAATCTGTATTGGAGAGTGATTGCTGAGCTTGGATTACTCTGGCCTGCTGTGTCTCCTGTTTCTGTGTCTGCAAACTGTGTGACTATTTCTGCCAACTTGTATGAAGTAATACAGGACTTTTCTATATCAAACCTGTGACTCCTGTGTTTTCATCGCACCCAAGCACGAGACGCTATATGAACTGTACTACATACATTACAAGATTCTGAAGCCAAAACGTTAGTGTCTGCTGGGTCTGGAAGGCTGTGTCTGCTGTACTGTGGATATCAGACGTCCAGTTGTACTTTCTGCGATGACAGTGGTTGTGACTTCTCACAACCATTCCAGGTGAGCAATTCCCTTAAGTTTTTTCTTTTTGCAGTGTTACCACAGGTAAACACTATTGTTTTTTTTTTTTTCCTTTCTTTTCTCTGTTTTGTCTGCTGTAACTCTGGATATCAGATGTCTGGTTGAAACTTTCTGTGATGATAGTGGTTGTGACTTCTCACAACCATTCCAGGTGAGCAGTTCCCTTAATTTTTTTTTCTCTCTGCAGTGTTGCCACAGGTGAACACTATTGTTTTTTTTTTTCTCTCCTCTTCTTCCAGTAATCCTGTCTTAAAAGATCTGGAAAATGGAGGCCCGCATAAAGGAACTTTGCGGAGTGACTGATAATATCCTTGCAGATTTGCAGAATATAAAGACCCGTTTTACAAATCTACAGGACCTCAATAATCACAATTTGCAAGTGGTTGGACAGACTACCCAGGATTTGCGAGCCAGGATTGAGGTTCTAGAGGGGCGAGTCCAGGCTCCTGCCGTAGCCCCGAGTGCTGGGATTCCCAAGTTGCCCCCTTTTCGTTTTGGCGGTGAACGTGAGAAATTCAGGGGATTTATTAATCAATGCAATCTTTTTTTTTCTGCACATGCTTCACAATTTCCCACTGAACGATCTAAGGTGCTTACTATAATTATGTTGCTTACCAACAAGGCTTTAATGTGGGCAAACCCTCTGATTGAGACTGAGGATGATTGTTTGAATCACCTTGATGATTTTATTTCAGCCATGGGGCAGGTGTTTGATGACCCCAATCGAGGTGCAACAGCTGAAGCAGCCATGTTAGCTTTGCGCCAAGGTAAGCACTCGGTAGCTGAATATGCCTTGGATTTCAGGAGATGGGCCCTTGATACCACCTGGGACAGTTCCGCCAAAAAATCTATTTTTCGAAAGGGGTTATCTCCACTGATTAAGAATGAACTTGCTCGTGCCGACCCTCCCACTGCGTTAGGTGACTTTATTAACTACTGCATCCGTATTGATACTCGTCTGACTGAACGCAGGCAAGAGAGATGGTTCGAAAGCAATCGTACTAACCTTTTCCTACCTTCCTCTCCAGCTAAGGAACCTTTGAGTAGGATTACACGGGAACCTGAACCCATGCAGGTAGACTCTTTACAACGACGGGTTAGTGATGCACGCAAGGAACATCGTTTTAAGGAGAATCTATGTTTCTATTGTGGTAAGTCAGGGCACTTCATTATAAACTGCCCCAGCCGTTCTCGTAAGACTACTGCAGCACTCATTCATTGTGAGTGTTGCGAGAGGGGATCTGTCAGGTCCGAGCCTCAGGCTCCAGAGAGATCTGCAGCAACAGATCTTGATTTCTCGGACTTAAACTCCGTTACCTCTGAGGACGTTGACTGTGTAAACGCTGCCATTTTTCAAGTTTCCTCAGCGGTGTCCCAGCTGAGTTGTAAGAAAAACAATTCTCATTGCTTTCTTTCCATCAAACTCTGGGTTGACTCAGCTTGGGTGTCTAGCTCTGCTATGATCGACTCAGGGGCAAGTGGAAATTTTATGGATGTCTCCTTTGCTCTGAAACAGGGAATACGTTCAGTGAAGAAGGCTACTCCAGTACAGATGGAAACTGTGGATGGCTCCCTGCTGACCTCTGGACCAGTGGATCAGGAAACAGAGCCTTTGAGGGTTCTTATGGGTAAAGATCATCAAGAGAAACTGTCCTTTATGCTTATCTCTTCTCCCCACTTTCCCATTATTCTAGGGCTACCATGGCTGCAGGCTCAGAATCCTACCATTAACTGGGAGACCAAGGAATTACACTTTCCAGAGAAACAGATGAGTCCAAAAGTTTCAGCTTGCTCTGTTCCTAAAGGAATCATGTCAGTCCCTGAACTACCAGCTGTATACCAGGACTATGTGGATTTATGTGACAAGAAGAACGCTGACCAGCTTCCTCCTCACCGTCCATATGATTGTCTAATTGAATTATTGCCTGGAGCAGAGATACCTTTTGGTAAGATCTACCCCCTGGCGGGGCCCGAGCTAAAGGCTTTAAAGGATTACATAGATGAAAATCTAGCCAAGGGCTTCATACGCCCTCTTCATCTCCTGCAGGTGCACCCATCTTCTTTGTAAAGAAGAAATATGGATCTCTGAGACCATGCGTAGACTATAGGGAACTCAATAAGGTTACTATTAGAAACCGTTATCCATTGCCTTTAATCCCTGAGTTATTGGAGAGAGTGCGACATGCCAAAATTTTTTCTAAACTAGATCTTCGTGGGGCCTATAACTTAGTCCGTATTAGACCTGGGGATGAATGGAAGACTGCATTCAGGTCACGCTATGGACACTTTGAATATCTAGTTATGCCTTTTGGTCTGAGTACCGCCCCAGCCACTTTCCAACACTTGGTGAATGACATCTTCAGGGATCTCCTAGATACATTCGTGGTAATTTATTTGGATGATATTCTAATTTTTTCTAACTCCACAGAGGAACATCATGGACATGTGAGAATGGTCTTGGAACGTCTAAGACAAAATCATCTTTACATCAAACTTGAAAAGTGTGAATTCCATAGGACCGAAATTCAATTTCTGGGGTATGTACTGTCTACACAAGGAATTAGTATGGATGGAAGCAAAACCCAAGCCATCAAGGATTGGCCAAGTCCTAGAAATGTGAAGGAGGTACAGCGCTTCATCGGGTTTGCCAACTTCTATAGACGTTTCATTAGAAATTTCTCTGAGGTAGTGTCACCTATCACTCAACTTACCCGGAAAGAGTCTAGGTTTTCCTGGACTCCCCAAGCCCAGGAAGCATTTTCCCATCTAAAAGATAAATTTACCACTGCACCTATCCTAGTACATCCCAACCCCGAGCTTGCCTTCATAATAGAGGTAGATGCTTCAGACTGTGCCGTTGGAGCTATACTGTCTCAGAGAACAGGTGAGAAGAATGTCTTGCATCCCTGTGCCTTCTTTTCCCAGCAGTTGTCTTCGGCTGAGAGGAACTACGATGTGGGCAATAGAGAGTTGTTGGCCATTATTGCCGCCTTCAAAGAATGGAGACACCTTCTTCAGGGAGCTGCACAGCAAATAGTCGTCCTGACAGACCATCGTAACCTTGAGTTTATCAGGTCGGCTAAGTGCCTGACTCCTCGCCAGGCTCGCTGGAATCTTTTCTTAAACCAATTTAATTTTATCATCTCTTATAGACCAGGATCGCGCAATGGAAAGGCTGATGCACTCTCTAGGATTTACTCAGCAGAGACACGTCCAATTACTCCTCCTAAGACTATTCTTCCTGACTCTAGATTCCTAGGAGTAATTCATAATCAAGACCTACTTAAGGACATCAAGGAAGCATACCATGCGGATTCCTTTTTGGCACAACCCCAAGGGACGTAAGTCTTGTCTTTAAGAATGGTGTGTGGATTCAGGGACAACGTCTGTATATTCCTGAAACAGTCAGATTAAGAGTATTGCAACTCATTCACGATTCCAAGATAGCTGGGCATAGAGGAATTCTAAAGACACAGGAATTTCTTTCTCGTTTCTTTTGGTGGCCCACTTGCAGGAAGGATGTTTTGAATTATGTCACTTCATGTGAGGTCTGTGCAAGATGCAAAACACCTCGCTCCTCACCAACTGGTCTGTTACAGCCTCTTCCCACCCCGTCCCGCCCGTGGGGATCCATTTCTATGGACTTCATTGTGGAGTTACCAACCTCTCAGGGGAAGAACACCATTCTAGTGGTGGTTGACCGTCTAACAAAGGCAGCTCATTTTATCCCTTGTGTCGGCTTACCCACTGCAAAACAGACATCAGATTTGATGATTAAAGATGTATTTCGCTTACATGGAGTACCGGATGAGGTTATTTCGGATCGAGGGGTGCAATTCACTTCTAGGTTTTGGCAAAATTTCTGTGCAGCATTGGACATTAAAGTAAACCTTTCTTCTGCTTTTCATCCCCAGACTAATGGACAGACCGAACGAACCAATCAAACCCTGGAGCAGTATCTCCGCTGCTTTATCTGCCACCTACAGGATGATTGGGTGGATCTACTTCCATTAGCTGAGTTCTCGTATAACAACTCTCAGAGTGCCTCCACTAAACAGTCTCCTTTTTACTCTAATCTAGGTTATCATCCTAACATTCTACCACGATTTCCCATAGAAACGCCTCTACCAGCAGTGGCTGAAAGAATCACGTCTTTACAGAAGAATATGGATCTTCTAAAGGAAAATCTGGAATCGGCTCAAGAAAGGTACAAGAAAGCAGCAGATAAATTTCGTAAACCTGCACCAGCTTTCAAGGTAGGAGACTTGGTCTGGCTGTCAACCAGAAATCTTAAGTTAAGGATTCCATCGTCTAAGTTGGGACATAAGTACATTGGACCCTATAAAATCAGTAAAATTATAAGTGCCGTTGCTTGTCGTCTTCAACTGCCCAGAACTATGAGAATCCACCCTGTCTTTCATGTATCCCTACTAAAGGCTGCGACACCCAATACGTTTCCTGGACGTTCCTCTCCTTGCCCTGACCCAGTGCTAGTCGATGGTCAGGAAGAATTTGTGGTGGAAAGGATTTTAGATTCCAGGTTGTATAGAAATCAGTTACAATATCTGATTAAATGGCAGGGCTACCCAGTGGAGGACAACTCATGGGAACCGGTCAATAACGTTAATGCTCCTCGCTTGCTCCGTCAGTTTCATCAGAGGTACCCACACAAGCCTGGTCTGAGGTCATCCGGAGGTTGTCCTTAAGGGGGGAGTAATGTAAGGTTCTATGTATATATTCCTGAAACTCAGTTTGTTCGTCAGCCATTTTACTTTCTGTCTTGCTGCAGCTATCTTGCCCTCAGTCAAAATGGAGTTTCCAGCTTGCATGTTCCCGCCCTGATTCTCTCCTTTGCTTCTTAAGCAGCCACAGCTGAGCAATCAGTGCTTCAGAATCTAGCCTGCAGTGAATCTGTGACTTGACTCCTGTAAGCCTTGGACCTTGTACTCCAGCTATTCCTACTGAGGAACTCTGAAGCACTTGTGGACTCTGAACCCTGCTCTTGAAAGACCCACGTTTGCATGGACTTACGGTAACAGAGAAGAAGATCCTGAATCTGTATTGGAGAGTGATTGCTGAGCTTGGATTACTCTGGCCTGCTGTGTCTCCTGTTTCTGTGTCTGCAAACTGTGTGACTATTTCTGCCAACTTGTATGAAGTAATACAGGACTTTTCTATATCAAACCTGTGACTCCTGTGTTTTCATCGCACCCAAGCACGAGACGCTATATGAACTGTACTACATACATTACAGAGAGCTGAGCAGAGTTTGAGTCAATAAACAGTAATGAATCAAAAATAGAAATAGCCAGCACTAAACCAGTAAGCAAATGAAGCCTATAATTAAAAAAAAACTTATCAGGAAATCAGATCAGTAGCTGGAAGCTTGTTTGTAAAGGCCATTGAATGCTCATTAAGTGCATACCTTTCTTGGAGTTTAGAACTTTCAGAGAAATCCATTTCTGAAGTTTTAATCGCAAGTGCATGGGGTGGACACTTCACTTCCAGCTCTCATAATTGTCTCTTTTTTTTCCTACATGCTATTGGCCTACAGTCTTTGACTGACAGATCACTCCCCTTTCCTCATGCCCACGATTCTTTGTAGATGCTGGATCATTGCCCAGAGTCACCTCAGATGGGGACAATGATT
>JARQOD010000003.1:66299584-66398297 GCA_033576555.1 Oophaga sylvatica | reverse complement strand
GGAGGATTGCAGCACGGGGGCATGATTGCAGAACAGGGGGCATGATTGCAGAAAGGGGGCAGGATTGCAGACCAGGGGGGGCATGATTGCAGCACAGGGGGATGATTGCAGAACGGAGGCAGGTTGCAGCAAGAGGGCATGATTGCAGACGATGGGGATGATTGCGAAGATGGGCAATTGCGACATGGGGCAGGATTGGAGACAGATGGGGATTGATTGGGAAGATGGGGCGGATTGGAAGAGGGGCAGGATTGCAGAAGGGGGCAGGATTGGAGAAGAGGGACATGATTGGGGAAGAGGGGCAGGACTGCAGGGACACGGGGTTGTTGGAGGAAGTGGGGAGGGACTGCAGACCGGGGGGCATATTGGAGAAGATGGGCTTGGTTTCAGACCGGGGGGATTTCAGAAAGGGGGTATGATTGCGACACAGGGGGTGATTGCAGACATGGGGCTCATTGAAGACGATGGGGCAGATTGGAGACGTGGGGCAGGATTGCAGACACGGGGGCATGATTGCAGACACAGGGGGAATGATTGGGCAGAGGGGGGGATTGCGAAGATGGGGCAGGATTGGGAAGTGGCAGGTTGCAAACAGTGGGGAAGAATTGCGACAGGGGGCGGATTGGAGAAAGGGGGGGCAGGTTGGAGATACGGGGGTTGTTGGAGCATGGGGGCTGATTGGAGCCGGGGCGGATTGGGGCGTGGGGCAGGTTGGAGCGATGAGGCAGGTTGGAGAAAGATTGTGCAAGTCATGGGGCAGGAGGTTCGTGGACGTGGGGGATCATTGGGGGAAGATGGATACTTTGGAGCGGAAGGGAAACATTGGTGAAGCCATTATGGACACAGGGGGCCAGGATGGGGGTTTATTACCATGGGGCAAATAAGGGATATTATTCTCAGTGATGTATTTATTTTATTTTTTTAGTATACTGTTTTAAATGGGGGGTGGTCCTGTTCGTGAGGCACACATGTTGCCTTTTTTTCTTATTGGTGTATGTGAAGTTGGAAAAAAAAATAAGTAATGTGTTCTGCAAGCGGGCTCTAGATAACTGTGTTTATTTACTGAAGACGAGCCCGGCTGGGAAGTGACGGCGGGTCTGTGGGAGAAAGTTGAAAAGCAAATATGAAGATCTTCACCTAGAGACATCATGGTGATTAGTGTGCTATGTACCTGACACTATTCCATTTAGTTTCAGAGGTCCTGTGTATTTTCCAGTGATCGATCACTGTCATTATATACAGAGCTACTTGTGGTGGTAAAATGTGGTTGGAATGGTGTTTCGGTATTTGTTCTTGTATGTGAAAATTTCAGTACTTGGGGTAATATGTGGTCGAACATGGTGTGGAGGAAATTTTTTCCTGTTGTGGTTTTAGGGCACTTTGGTGGTATTGGGTTGGCCATTGCAGTGGTATTTGTTCCTTGCATGTGTATTATTCAGTCCTGTGGTGGTAATATGTGTGTGGTATGGTTGTGGTGGTATTTGTTCTGTATATGGTATAAGGTTCTGTGGTGGTAATAGTGTCTGGCCATTGTGCGGTGGTATTTGTTCCTTGTATGTGTATTATTGGCATTTTAAACATTGAAAATAAATAAAAATTTTTACTAAAATTGTATTGCATATTTTTAAAAAAATTTAATAGGTTACAGTAAGTGAGCTTGGCCAAAAGTGTCTATAGTGTTTTGTGATGGAGCTAAAAAAAACTTTTGGCCAAAACAAATGCTGTTGGTTTGGTGATTGGTGATGGAATGTTAATGTGTGATTGGTGGAGTGGAGTTTTTCCAAGAGAGAGCGGTGGGCTGTGGACCGTTGAGGGGGGAGGCGGGTGGGGGTGGAGCCTGGGCGGAGTCTAAGGGGGCCCAGAAAATTTTGCCAGTATGGGGCCCCGAATTCTTAGTGGCAGCCCTAGGCCTGCCGTTCCCAAACCGAATCGATTGAGCACTCGGGGGAAGCATGTCTCGCTCCATCCACCAACGTCCGTTGTTTGTTTGGTAGCTGGGGTGCAGGTAAAAAAAAAAAGGCAATAACCGAGCAGTTGGAAATAGAGATTGCAGTACCCTGAATAACCACCACAATAGAGGCAAGCCGTGGGCGTTCTCGTTGGTCCTTGAGCCTCGTCACAGCCTGGAAACCTAACTACACCTAAAAAGATATAGGAAAGCTATTGCCCCGGAGCAGAACCCCAAAGAAATAGAAACCCCCCAAAACAGTAAGGCGGTTAGACAGATGAAAATAATGACCAGAAAGAAAATAGTTGAGCAACGCGGGGCCCAAACTAACTGAATAGAAAAGGACAGGAAGGGTACTTCTGCAATCCCAGAAAAACCCTGAAAAGCATCCCCCCATAATTCAAAACCCTGGATACACGACCTCACCACCTAAATTAGTTCTTCTGGTGTAACAAAATCAAAACAGCAGCCACTGAAAAAACTGGAAAAAGCAAAAGTACATCATAAGTGGCTGAATAAACTGAGGGGCAAAGCCCCGGAGGGGACCTGAAGGCCCCCAAGAAGTGGGACAAAACCAAAATATAGCACCAAAAACAAAAGAAGAAAATGTCTTATCTGTTGCAGGGATGAGACAGACCAGCGGCTACAAGGGAAACAGGAATGAAGGTTAGACCAGAACAATTGATACCGGAAACCCTGAGGGAGGTGACTCCCTTAATTAAGACAGTCGTAAACCTGTTCCCATTCACAATCTTCACGGGAAAGACCAGCACCGTTGTAACACCAGAGGAGCCTTGCCAGAATTCTCAAACCATTAAAACAGACCCCCCCTTGAGGAGGGGTCACGAAACCTCACCTGGAAAACCAGGCCGGGTCAGGTGGAGTTCTAAGTACGCACGGATAAGCTCCTAGCATGGTGTCCGAAGAAACACCCAAGAATTGTTTCCGACCTAACCTCCCATTTAACCAATATGGAGTTTGCAGGAAAAGAACAATATTTTTCTCAACACATCTCCAGATTGCCCTCAACCAAAACGGGTCAGGAGGAACAGCGCAGGAACCACTGGCTCAACAAACCTCTTCAACAAGGATTGTGGAACCCGTTATGGACTTAAATGTCCCTGGAAGAAGCAAACGAAAAGAAAAGGATTAATAATCTCCATGATTTTAAGGTCCAATGACCTGGTTAAATTTTGGAGGGTGCCATCTCATAGGAATTTCTTTGGGACAACCAGACCAAGGTCCCCCCCCCCCCCCCTTTTAAAAACCCAGGACCATCAGTCCTATGCCGGTTGCAAAACGCTGGGCCTTTCCTGGAGAGGGGCAACCCCCTACCTGGGGGCCCAAATTGTTGATACGCTCCACAAACAGAGTAACCTGGACAGACGAAGCCTCGCTGTTCGAAAAAATGGGGGCCCCGATTAAGAAAAAGGAGACATCAAAGTGGCCAGAGCTAGCCCTATTTTAAGAGCAAACTCGCCAAAGGCAAAAAGAGACCCAGTCTCCTGTCAGCGACACAAAGATCTTGATAAGTCTCCAATGTCTGGTTTGTTCTCTCGTTTGCCTTGGTCTGAGGATGAAAATGCCGAGGGAAAGACAATTGAAACCCCTTTAGAACAAAAAGTCCTCAAAAATGGAAACAAATGGACTCCTCTGTCAGACCCATGTTTCGGAATGCCGTGTAAAACGAACAAGTGCTGAAGGAACAAGGCACCAAAAATTTAGGGAGGAAGGCAACTTAGGTAATGGCACAGTGTATCATTTTGGAAAACCTATCAAATTTAACCCAGATGGTGGCATTCTTTAGAAACAGGGTCGGAAATGAAATCCTAGGTAGGGTCCTGGTCTTTGGGCACAGGCAATGGCATCAACAAACCACTAGGCGAGAGAAGGTTGGAGCGGAGCAAGTCCGCAGGATGCAAATTCCTGAAATCACGAGACAAGGTAGGCCCCAAAAGGCCGACTAACCGTATCTGGTCCAAAAAATTCCGGGAGCCCAGCCAATGTGGAACAAGAATCCAGACATCACATCTTTTTCCACTGATCCGGGAAACAATTTTCCAACGGGCGCGCTCGGGCTTTTCTCCCGACACCCCTCCAGAGAAGTCTCAAATTGGGCGAGATGGCGGAAAAAGAAACTACCCTTCTTTAAAAAAGAGGATCAGATAATCGGAGAGTCCGCAAGGAGCTCCTCGAGGGGCATCCGCCTTAACATTCTTTGTGCCAGGAAGAAAGGAAACCACAAAATTAAAACGTGTGAAAAACAAGGCCCACCTGGGGCCCGTCTGGTTGAGTGCTTGGCGATTCAGAAGACCCGTTTTATGGTCCGTAGGACCACCCCTGTGTTTGGCTCCCTCCAGCCAAGTCTAACTCTTCAAAAGCCCACTTCATGGCCATAACTCCCGTTCCCCGTCTTAATTAGTTCAGTGGAAAAATTTTCGAGGAAAAAAGGCACCAAGGGTTCTTTTAGGGTCTTGGTCTTTTTGGGACCAAAAACGGCACCTGCCCAATTTGAGGCATCAACCTCCACCTGAAATGGCAGGAAACTCGGTGCCGTTGAACAGGAGCAGAAGTGAATTTTGCTTAAGTTCCTGAAATGCAGAGACTCCCTCGGAGCCAATTCACCACATCAGAACCCTTTTGGAAATCGTTAATGGTTTAACAAAACGGAGAATTACCAATAATTTACGTTTTAAAAAATTGCAAAAAACCAAAAAAATCTTGAAGAGCCTTAATGAAGTTGGTTGGACCAATCACGATGGCCTGAACTTGCCGGGTCCATTTCAATAACAGATGGACAAAATGAATCCACAAATGAGATCCTCTGTACGAAAAAAGACACTTTGATCCCTTCACATCAGAGCTTCTCTCTAAAATCTGGAATACAGTTCGAACATGTTTCAATGAGAGTCCAGTCATTAGAAAAATCAAGATATCATCCAAATAAACAATCAGAATTTGTCCACAAAATCCTGAAAATGTCATTCATGAAGGACTGGAAGATGGAAGGAGCATTAGTGAGCCAAAGGGCATCACCAGGTACTCAAATTGCCTTCAGGGGTATGTAATGCGTCTTCCATTCATCCCGTGCTTAATGCGAATAGGTTTATACCCCCCCCTGAGGTCAGCTTGGTAAACCAAGTTAGCGTTTTTCACCCTGAAAAAAACAGGTCAGAAATCAAGGGTAACGGGGTATTGATTTTCAAGTAATATTGTTCAAGAGACGATTAATCATACACGCCTCAATGAACCCATCCTTTTTGGCCACAAAAGAAAAAACCGGCCCTAAGGGTGAAGAGGATGGTTGATATGACCCTTCTCCAATGATTCTTGATATAAGACCGCATAGCGTCATGTTCAGGTACAGACAAGTTAAAAAGGCGAACCCTTAGGGAATTTACTACCCGGCACTAATTCAATAGCGCAGTCATAGCTCCTATGGGGAGGCAAGGATGCAGATTTACTTTCGCTAAACACATCAGAAAATCAATCAAAAAGTCAGGAACATCCTGAGCCTGGGGGGAGGCCGAAAAAACAGGAGTGTTGGTATTAACACATTGGCAGCCCCAACTGGTTACAGACACAGATTTCCAATCCAAAACAGGATTATGAGACTGTAACCAAGGGAAACCCAGCATGATAATGTCATGCAGATTATACAGAACCAAAAATTTGCAGCACTCCTGGTGATCAGGTTCAACCCTCATTATCACCTGAGTAGAAAACTGGGGTTTATTCTCAGCCAAAGGGGTAGAATCGATCCCAGTAGGGGAATAGACTTCTGTAGGGGTATCAAGGGAAACCACAACGTCTAGCAAAATCATAATCCATCAGGTTAATAGCTGCTCCAGAATCAACGAAAGCCCGAGCAGAAATGAGGACAGAGAGCATATCAGAGTGACAGTTAATAAAAACTTAGTCTGAACACTACCAAGACAACTGAGCGTGCAAAACGTCTTCCCCGCTTAGGGCAGACTGAAATAGCATGAGAGGCATCACCACAGTAGAAACATAACCCCTTGCGCTTTCGAAACTCATGACGCTGTGCCCAGACACCACTCTATCACACTGCATGGGTTCAGAAGCTGGTTCACAAGGCAACACCATTCCACGCATACTTCTCGCTCACGCAAACGTCTGTCAATTTGAATCGCTAATGACATAGAAACATTGAGACCAGAGGGGACAGGGAATCCCACCATAACATCCTTTACATTATCTGACAGACCCTTCCGGAAAAGGGCTGCCAAAGCGTCGTCATTCCATTTGGTCAGGACTGCCACCTACGGAATCTCTGACAGTATAACTCAGCGTCATCAAGCCCCTGATTTAATGCCAACAAGGCTTTTTCAGCTTGATCAGTGACATTAGGCTCATCGTACAATAACCCCAAAGCCTGAAAAAATGCATCAACATCACTCAAAACAGGATCCCCAGTGTCAGGGAAAAAGCCCAATCCTGAGGATCGCCGCGCAGGAGAGAGATGATAATTTGAACCTGCTGCGCTGCGTTTCCTGAGGACTTAGATTTTAAGGCAAAAAACAATTTACAATTATTTTTGAAATTCTGAAACTTAGCTCGATCCCCTAAAAACAAATCTGGCATGGGAATCCTAGGTTCCACAACAGGCAACCTAGCAAGATAGGTAGCCAATACTCTGAACCTCAGTGGCAAGCTGATCCACACGGCCAGACAACTGTGCAAACTCCATTGAGAGAAAAGATCCTCCCCAGCACCCAGAGATACAGAGGGAAAAAAAAAAAAAAAATGCAACAAACAGAAAAATATCTCTGACAACCTTTTTTTTTTTTCACAATATTTTTCCTTCTGTGAGTACCACACAATTTCAGTTTAGGCCGGTGATACTGTTATGATTTGGTAGCTGAGGAGTGCAGGTAAAAAAAAGGCAATACACCAGAGCAGTTGGAAACTATGAGATTGCAGTACCCTGACTAACCCACCACAACTAGAGGCAGCCGTGGAGCGTTCCTACGTTGGTCCTAGACGCCTCGTCACAGCCTGAGAAACTAACTACACCTAAAGATAGATATAGGAAAGCTATCTGCCCCGGAGCAGAACCCAAAGACAATAGAAAGCCCCCAAACATGTAATGGCGGTTAGACAAGATGAAATACTGACACAGAAAGAAAATAGTATGAGCAAACGCTGGGGCCCAAACTAACTAAATAGAAAAGGACAGGAAGGTACTTACTGCAATCCCAGAAAACCCTGAAAAGCACCAACACCACTAATTTCAAAAACACCTGAGATCACACGACCTCTACCACCTAAATTAGTTCTCTGGTGTAACAAAATCAAAACAGCAGCCACTGAAAAAACTGGAAAAAGCAAAAGTACATACATAAGTGGCTGAACTAAACTGAGAGGGCAAAAGCCCCCGGAGGGGACCCTGAAGGCCCCCACAGAAGTGCAGGACAAAAATGCAAAAATATAGCACAAAAACAAAAAGAAGAAAATGTCTTATCTGTTAGCAGGAGATGCAGACACGACACAGCAGGCTACAAGGGAAACAGGAATGAAGGATTCAGACCAGAACAATTGATCACCGGCAACCCTGATGGGAAGGTGACTCCCTTATATAAGACCAGTCAGTAACACCTGATTCCCAGTCCTCACAATCTTCACTGGACAGACCAGCACCGCTTGTAACCACCAGAGGAAGCCTCTGCTCAGAACTCATCTCAAACCCATTCACAACACACGTTGCACCACAGACTGTCCAGGAGTTGACGGATGCTTTAGTCTAGGTTTGGGAGGACATCCCTCAGGAGAACATCTATAACCTCATCAGGAGCATGCCCAGGCGTTGAAGGGAGGTCATACAGGCACGTGGAGGCCACACACAATACTGAGCATCATTTTGACTTGTTTCCACTTTAATTTTGTCTTGTTTTGATTTTCATTTCGACTTGTTTCCACTTTTATTTTGGGGGTCTCTCAAAATCCAGGCCGCCATTGGTTCAAAAATTTGATTTCCATTGATGATTTTTGTGTGATTATGTTGACAGCACATTCAACTTTGTACACAACAAAGTATTCAATGAGAATATTTCATTCATTTAGATCTAGGATGTTATTTGAGTGTTCCCTTTTTTTGAGCAGTGTATATACAGGGCTACAAAAACAATATACCAGCAATAAAATTGCCCACACAGAGACATACAGACTGCATTGCCCATCAATGTAGTCTGATCAGTGCCCATCAATGCAGCCTTGCCAGTCCATATCATTCCAGCCTCACCAGTGCCCATATTGGCTGAACTCTGCTTTTACCTCAGGCTCAGACTGGTGTGGTGGGAGAGTCCCCAATAGGCAGGTAAATGTCCCAATAGGCAGCATAGGTGCCCAAACAGGCAGGTAAAGGTCCCCAATAGGCAGCATAGGTCCCCAATAGGCAGGTAAAAAGGTCCCTAATAGGCAGCATAAGTCCCCAATAGGCAGGTAAAGGTCCCCAATAGGCAGCTTAGGTCCCCAATAGGCAGCTAAAGGTCCCCAATAGGCAGCATAGGTCCCAAATAGGCAGGAAAATGTCCCCAATGGGCAGCATTGGTCCCCAATAGGCAGGTAAATGTTCCCAATAGGCAGCAAAGGTCCCCAATAGGCAGGCAAATGTCCCCAATAGGCAGCATAGTCCCCGATAGGCAGATAAATGTCCCTAATAGGCAGCATAGGATTCCAATAGGCAGCATAATCCCCAATAGGAAGGTAAACCATGACATACAAAGCCATCCACAACTTTTCTCTTCCATACATCTGTGACATGGTCTCCCTGTACCTACCCACAGGCAACCTTCGATCCTCTCAATATCTCCTTCTCTACTCCCCCTCATATCTTCTTCACACAACCGCATACAAGACTTCTCCCGGGCTTCCCCCATACTCTGGAACTCCCTGCCGCAAAACATCAGACTTTCACCAACAACGGAAACCTTCAAGAAGAACCTGAAGACCCACCTGTTCCGACAAGCCTACAGCCTGCAATGATCCTCAGTCTACTGAACCACCGCACAACCAGCTCTACCCTCTGCTAGTGTATCCTCACCCATCCCTATAGACTGTGAGCCCTCGCGGGCAGGGTCCTCTCTCCTTCTGTACTTGTATGCCCCTTGTCTCGCACATGTTTATTGTACTTGTCTATATTTTCCCTTTTCACATGTAAAGCGCCATGGAATAAATGGCGCTATATAAATGTATAATAATAATAAATGTACCCAATAGGCAGCATAGTCCCTAATAGGCAGGTAAATGTCCCAACTAGGCAGGTAAATGTCCCCAATAGGCAGCATAGGACCCCAATAGGCAGGTAAAGGTCCCCAATAGGCAGCATAGTCCCCAATAGGCAGGTAAATGTCCCCAATAGGCAGCTTAGTTCCCCAATAGGCAGGTTAAGGTACCCAATAGGCAGCATAGGTCCCCAATAGGCAGGTAAATGTCCCCAATATGCAGCATAGACCCCAATAGGCAGGTAAATGTCCCCAATAGGCAGCATAGGTCCCCAATAGGCAGGTAAAGGTCCACAATAGGCAGCATAGTCCCTAATAGGCAGGTAAATGTCCCCAATAGGCAGGTAAAGGTCCCCAATAGTCAGCATAGGTCCCCAATAGGCAGGTAAATGTCCCCAATAGGCAGCTTGGTTCCCCAATAGGCAGGTTAAGGTTCGCAATAGGCAGCATAGATCCCCAATAGGCAGGTAAATGTCTCCAATAGGCAGCATAGTCCCCAATAGGCAGGTAAATGTCCCCAATAGGCAGGTAAATGTCCCCAATAGGCAGCATTGGTCCCCAATAGGCAGGTAAATGTCCCCAATAGGCAGGTAAATGTCCCTAAAAGGCAGCGTTGGTCCCCAATAGGCAGGTAAATGTCCCCAATAGGCAGCAAAAGTCCCCTATGGCACGCGTGCCAGAGAGGGCACGCAGAGCCCTCTCAGCTGGCACGCGACCTCGCCTCATCGTTGTTCCAGACTGCAGCATCCTCTCACACATTGAGCGGCGCGGCCGCGGAGCTGAAAGATTATGTCATCCAGCCGTGGCCAGCAGTGCCGCTCAATGTGTGAGAGGAAGTGAGAGAAAGGAAGCTGCCGGCGCGCGGAGAGGTGAGTGTGGCCGCTGTGCCAGTGAAGCTTAGGTGGTATGTGTGTGTGTGTGTGTGTGTGGCCACTGTGGAGAGATGATGGGCGGTGATGGGGAGAGGGCCAATGATGGGGAGAGGGCCAATGATGGGAGTGATGGAGAGAGGGCCAATGATGGGGAGAGGGCCAATGATGGTAGTGATGGTTAGAGGGCCAGTGATGGTTAGAGGGTCAATGATGGTAGTGATGGGGAGAGGGCCAATGATTGGAGTGATGGGAGTGATGGGGAGAGGGCCAATGATGGGAGTGATGGGGAGAGGGCCAGTGATGGTTAGAGGGCCAATGATGGGAGTGATGGGGAGAGGGCCAGTGATGGAGAGAGGGCCAATGATGGGGAGAGGGCCAATGATGGAAGTGATGGGGAGAGGGCCAATGATGGCAGTGATGGGGAGAGGGCCAGTGATGGGAGTGATGGGGAGAGTGCAACGATGGTGGCGGGGAGAGGGCAATGATGGGGAGGAGGAAATGATGGAGGTGGTGGAATTTCTACATGAAGGGTATCATGATAGGGCATATTTCTGCATGAAGGGGATCATGATGAGGCATATTTCTACATGAAGGGGATCATGATGGGGCACATTTCTACATGAAGGGGATCATGATGGGGCATTTCTACATGAAGGGGATCATGATGGGGCATATTTTGGCATGTAGGGGATCATGATGGGGCACATTTCTGCATGAAGGGGATCATGATGGGGCATATTTCTGCATGAAGGGGATCATGATGGGGCATAATACTACAAGAAGAGGATCATGATAGGGCATATTTCTGCATGAAGGGGATCATGATGGGGCATATTTCTACATGAAGGGGATCATGATGGGGCATATTTCTACATGAAGGGGATCATGATGGGGAATATTTCTGCATGAAGGGGATCATGATGGGGCATATTTCTACATGAAGGGGATCATGATGGGGCATATTTCTGCATGAATGGGATCATGATGGGGCACATTTCTGCATGAAGGGGATCATGATGGGGCACATTTCTACATGAAGGGGATCATGATAGGGCATATTTCTGCATGAAGGGGATCATGATTTGGCACATTTCTGCATGAAGGGGATCATGATGGGGCATTTCTACATGAAGGGGATCATGATGGGGCATATTGCTACATGAAGGGGATCATGATGGGGCATATTTCTGCATGAAGGGGATCATGATGGAGCATATTTCTACATGAAGGGATCATGATGGGGCATAATACTACAAGAAGGGGATCATGATGGGGCATATTTCTACATGAAGGGGATCATGATGGGGCATTTCTACATGAAGGGGATCATGATGGGGCATATTTCTACATGAAGGGGATCATGATTGGGCATATTTCTGCATGAAGTGGATCATGATGGGGCATATTTCTACATGAAGGGGATCATGATGGGGCATATTTCTACATGAAGGGGATCATGAGTGGGCATATTTCTGCATGAAGAGGATCATGATGGGGCTTTTCTACATGAAGGGGATCATGATTGGGCATATTACTACAAGAAGGGGATCATGATGGGCAGGGCCGGCGTCAGCACCCGGCACACCCGGGCAAGTGCCGGGGCCCTGAGCAGGCGGGGGGCCCACTCGCCGTCTGGCACCCTGGCGCCCATTAGCGGTGTCAGCGCCACCACTGGGGCCCCCCCCGCTTGCTCAGGGCCCCGGCTGTGGCCGGCTCAATACTCACCTCTCCCCGTGCCTCCGCTGCCGCAGCTCCGCCTCCGGGCTCCAGGGGGCGCCTGCAGGACGCCGGCGCTTCCTCTCACAGCAGCGCCGCTGAATGACATCATCATTCAGCGGCCAGCTGTGGCAGTGAGTGCGCGGACGCCGGACAGGTGAGATGTTTGTGTGTGTGTCTGTGTATGTGTCTCTGTGTGTATGTAGTGCGATGCTGTGTGTGTGTGTGTGTGTCTGCTGTATGTGTGATGGTGGTGGGCGGAGGGCAGTGATGATGATTATGGGCAGGCATTGATGATGATGGGCAGGCAGTGATGATGATGGGCAGGCAGTGATGATGATGGGGAGGCGATGATGATGATGGGAGACAATGATGATGATGGGGAGGCAATGATGATAATGGGCAGGCAATGATGATGATGGGCAGGCAATGATGATGATAATGGGCAGGCAATGATGATGATGGGAGTCTTTCCACGGCGCCCTTTCCTGAGCCGTAACAGTGCAGAATGCAGCACAGTGCAGAGGAGAGCTCCATATTTTGTATGGAGCTTTATATGGGGACCAGTATCCTGTATGGAGCATTATATGGGGGATGGAGGGGTGACATCCTGCATGGGGTATTATATGGGTGATGAGGGGGAGACTGTGGTGCCCATAATATTGTATGGAGGACTGTACTGTCCAGTCTGTACTGTGCGCTGTGAGGATTTGGCGGTTTTTGAGCTATTGTACAATTTACAATAGCTATCAGTCGTAATGGAAGAAGAGAAGTGTTTGGCGTTGTACTATACCTATATTTCTCTACAGTATCTGTGCATCATGAATCGTGGTCTGTGTTAAAGGGGCCCACTGAGACTCTTTCGCCCGGGGCCCATGAAAACCTGGAGCGGCCATGATGATGGGGCATTTGGCACGTGTTGGCACTTCATCATAAATAATTGGGTTTTAGGTTGCAGTTTGGGTACTCGGTCTCAGAAAGGTTCGCCATCACTGGACTAAGGGAACTTTTTAAATGCTTAGGAATCATTTGTAGATGTTTTTGTTAATTATTCTAATTTACTGAGATAATGACTTTTGGGTTTTCATTGGATGTAAGCCATAATCATCAACAGTAACAGAAATAAACACTTGAAATAGATCACTCTATTTGTAATAACTGTATATAATATATGAGTTTCACTTTTTGTATTGAAGAACTGAATATAAATTAACTTTTTGATGCTATTCTAATTTTGTTAGAAGCACCTGTAGATTCATCCATCTTCCCATCACCTCTGACCAGCTTCCCTGTCCCTGCTGAAGAAAAGCATCCCCACAGCATGAAGCTGCCGCCACCATGTATGAAAGTGAGGATGTTGTTTTTAGGGGTATGTGCAGTGTTAGTTTTCTATCACACATAATGTTTTGCATTTAGCCCAAAAAAGTTAGATTTTGTGAGTGCAACATGAAAAAATAAGGAAAAGTTCACGGGGTATGAATGCTTTCTCATGGAACTGTATGTGTATGTGTTTGTGTGTACATATACTGTATATGTATATATGTATGTATATAAATCACATTGTATGATTTTTAAATATGTCATGTAACAAAATGCTATTTAATTATTTGATCACCTACCAACCAGCAAGAATTCTCGCTCTCACAGACCTGTTAGTTTTTTGTTAAGAAGCCCTCCTACTCTGCACTTATTACCTGTATTAATTGCACCTGTTTTAACTTGTAATCTGTATAAAAGACACCTGTCCACACACTTAATTAATCACACTCTAACCTCTTCACCATGGCCAAGACCAAAAAGCTGTCTAAGGACATCGGACAAAATTGTAGACCTGCACAAGGCTGGGATGTGCTACAGGACAATAGGCAAGAAGCTTGGTGAGAAGGCAACAACTATTGGCACAAGTATTAGAAAATTGAAGAAACACAAGATGACTGTCATCTTTCTCGGTCTGGGGCTCCATGCAAGAGCTCGCCTCACGGGGTAAGGATCATTCTGAGAAAGATCGGGAATCAGCCCAGAACTACATGTGAGGACCTGGTCAACAACCTGAAGAGAGCTGAGGCTACAGTTTCAAACATTACCGTTAGTAACATACTACGCTTTAGTATATTTAAATCCTACAGGGTACGCAAGGTCCCCCTGCTCACACCAGCACATGTCCAGGCCCATTTGAAGTTTGCCAATGACCATCTGGATAATCCAGAGGAGGCATGGGAGATGGTCATGTGGCCAGATGAGACCAAAATAGAACTTTTTGGTATCAACTCTTTTCGTCGTGTTTGGTGGAAGAAGGATGATGAGTAGAACCCCAAGAACACCATCTCAACTGTGAAGCATGGTGGGGGAAACATCATTCTTTGGGGGTGCTTTTCTGCAAAGGGATAGGACAACTTCACTGTATTGAAGGGAGGATGGATGGGGTCATGTGTCGAGAGATTTTGGCCAACAACCTCCTTCCCTAAGTAAGAGCAGTGAAGATGGGTCATGTCTGAGTCTTCCAGCATGACAATGACCCAAAACACAGGGCAACTAAGCAGTGGCTCTGAAAGAAGCATATCAAGTCCTGGAGTGGCCAAGACCTCAACCCAATAGAAAATCTTTGGAGGGAGCTGAAACTCAATGATGCCCAGAGACAGCCCCAAAACCTGAAAGATCTGGAGAAGACCTATATGGAGGAGTGGGCCAAAATCCCTGCTGCACTGAGTGCAAACTTGGTCAAGAACAACAGGAAATGTCTGACCTCTGTAATTGCAAACAAAGGTTTCTGTACCAAATATTAAGTTATGTTTTTCTATTGTATCAAATACTTGTTTCATGCAATAAAATGCAAATGAATTATGTAAAAATCATACAATGTGACTTTTTAAAGATTTTGTCTCTCACAGTTTAAGAGTTCCTACAATAAAAATTACAGACCTCTCCAGTCTTTGTAGGTAGGAAAACTTGCAAAATCGGCAGTGCATCAAATACTTTCCCCCCCCCCTGTACTTATATTCACATTTATTCATCTATTTTTAGCCAGTGAAGGTAAAGAACCCACCTGTTTCTTAAGTAACGCATAAAGTCAGGGTGCAGGATCTTAAAATGTTCTGTTGTCAGGTTCTTCCCAAAATATTTGGCAGGGCTATGGACAAAAAATAAGAGGGTTAAACTATGGTTATAATAAATGCCTAATGTGAGAAAGTCCCTCTTCTTTTTTATCTTTTCTGCTATTTCTTCATTTTTAATAAATACAGTAATAACCAAAAAAACATATTTTAGTGAGGTTTAATTATATTTAGTTGGTTTGCACCTTGGACCCCTGTCACCACTATTTTTTTCTAATTTCTTAATTACGTGAGATTAGTTTCTTCCTCCAGGATTTCATCTCTCGGGAGAATGGTGACCCCCTTTTACCAATTCCTGCTAGTTCCACTCTTCATATAGTCAAATGGAGAGGTAACATCAACAGGAAGATCCACAGTACTTTACAGATATCGGCACCGTCCCCATTGGGGCTCACAATCAAAATTCACTATCAGTATGTCCTAGTGTGGGAGAAAGCTGAAAGAAACCCATGCAAACGCCTTGGTGGGATTTGAATTTAGGACAGAATAACTGTGCTGACCAATGAGCCACAGAAAAGAATCAATCATGGCCACCTCTACAATGAGCTGTACAGACAGTGCAGGGAATACTATACTGAGGCATTTGGGCTCAAATTCTTTCTATGTCTGTGGTTTGGCATTGATATTGGTGTCATTTTCAGCTTCTTTATTGGAAACCGCTAGCAAGGTTGTCACCAGACTCCTCCGTACCCCTATATCTAACATCTTTTCTCAGCTAAAATTTTGTAATTGAAAAGTTAGATTTTCCTACATGTTACTAGAATAGAATGACATGCCTGGGAAGATTTCAGCTCTGAAGACGCCACAGTTGTGAATGAATACAGCTCTGGAGTATAACACAGACTGAAATTAAAGATAAGTAATGTGGCGCATTTAAAATGTCTGCTCCACTTAACAGGAAATTCAGTTGTACATAATTGAAATTACTTACTCTTTTCCTTTGTCTCTTCCTTTATCAATGATGGTGTTGGTGAGAGCTCCTGACACTATTAAATAGTCTCTGTCATGATCTGGTAAAACAACATAGCGTGTTTCCTGCGAAAATTAAGGTTTATAGTAAGATACCTGGTAATGATCAGTACGCAACACTAACCTTACAACCTAATTTACCCACACAGGCATTCATTAAGATGTTCCTCAGGGGCGGGGCATGCAAAAAAATCACAAAAGGAGACTCTGAGGAACTGGACTAGATATAATATCAAAGGTTTCAGTATTTCCAAGTGAGCTCCATTAAAATCTAATAAAAACTGTAGCTGAGTTCTCAGGCTGAGCTCCTGGATTCACGGCTGAGTGGTCAAATCATGCCACTGCTCAGCCATGCAATCCAGAAGTAGCTGGGTTGGCCACTTTGTGTCCACTATGCGTGCATGTGCACCTACGGATCACCTGCGGACACTGACATGTGGTGCGTCTTTCAGGACCACAGCATGTGAATTTCTCTCGCAGAGACTCTAGTCTCCGCAACAGAAATGGAAACAATAGAATGTATTGAATGCTGTAAATCCGCATGGTTCAGTGAACATGTGCAGATTTACCTGCGTTCAATAGAAGGTAGCATTTTGGACGCGCGAAAGTATGCTGTGTTCAAGCACTGCTACATCCGATTCGTGGGCACATAGTTTTAGGGTGACTCTTTTAGTGTGTTGTTAAGATGCTATTTTGAAACTACAGCTAACAATGCTAACCAGTTTGTATATCTTACGGGTGTTCTAGGAACTGCCTTGAATCCACTTTGGCCATATGCATATAACGAATTCATCAATGTATTTGTAGAGAAAGAAAAAAACGAAGTTCGGTTGCCAACGTCCTTCTCAAAACCTTTTGTAATGGCACCATTCATCCTGCAAGATAAGCCAATAACCAGAAGATGAGAAAGGCATTATTTATGGTCTCCTTTTGGATTTTTTTTTACAAGAAGATATATGATACCTGAAGACATAGTCATGAGCATCAATCTCTTGTCCCATTCCGGATCCATTTAAAATGCCACCATTACCCACCACAGCGCATTGAATACAAGGTGACTGCCCTCGCCAGGTGTCGAACATGTAGGCATTACCCGTAGAGTTCAGCAGATTCAGAGTTTTATTAATAACTGGGGAAATATATACAACAACATATTACTGTAGTTTGGTGAACAGTTTCCATTAGGGTGACTACTATGACTTTTTTGTCTGTGTTACATGGGTAGATTATTGGATCACCTAAAAATGTATGATTTTGGAGTTTTAAGTATCTAGTATCAGCAGGACATTGAAGCAAAGTGATAAGGGTAGGCTGACATGACGATGGGAGGGAGTGACAAGAGAACTGTATGGGAGGGGGGAAAGGGGAGGGGGAAGACGACCATCAGGTAGGAGTATATGGTTAGAGGGGAAGTGACATAAAGGAGGTGGGATTAAGCGTGGGCACAAAAGGACAGGACAAAGGGACGAGTGGTCTCTTGGACTGCGGACACAAGGACGGCAAGTAAGTATACTGCAAAGACCCGCACCCACCCGCCATCAAAGGACTCCAGGGCCCACTCATCTTTACCAGTATGGAGGCGCTTATGCAGAAACTCCAGGCAGCGGCCAGCATGCATCCCCAGGCTGGTTAGAGGAGACGATAAGTGGCATCATTGGGGATAGTGGGGTAAGCCACAGAAAGTCCCCGCGGGCATCCATGCGGCAGCCAGGAGCGGGCACAGGAGGAGGTTGGCGGTGGTGGCGCCAATTACAAAGGGGGCCATGGTGCGGCAGGGGGCAGCGGTAGATATTCTGGCGTCGGATGCTGCAGGCTCTGGCGTGCAGGCAGAGGGAGGACAAATCAGCGATCCCTCTGCAGAGCAGCCGGAGATAGTTACAAGGGCGCCGCCATCCTACTTCCGTGGTCCTCCGCTGAGGACCCGGGAGAGCAGGTCGTCCACTGAGACGCCTGCCAGGAGATCACAAAAGAGGGGGCTGTATTGGTAGGTGTCGGCAGGGGATGAAAGGCACAGCAGGCCAGCACACAGGACAAGGCCCTCAGAAAGGCTGTCCTTGGACATGCGGGTACAGGCGCAGCGACGGGCCAGAAGCCCCTCCATAGAACCCCAAGGTGCGCACAAGGATGGGAGGAATGGTCCTCGGGCAAGGGGGGACCCCGTTCGCACCTCGGGTGCTCTTAGATGTCATGGGGGGTAAGGGGGCATCCCGAAGGGACAAGGTCATCATCATGGGGGTTTAGCCAGAGCCAGGGCCCCTCAGGGACAGGGGCGCAGGCTGGGATGAGGATCAACTGGATCACCCCGAGGAGGAGCGGCCTAGCGGCGACTTCGAAGAAAGCCTCACAGAGGCTGTCCTGCGCCGGTCCCAAACACACCCTGATGAGGAGGATGACACCATGGATGCCAGAACCACAGCGGCCGGAGGGGGGTGCTCCTTCCAGGCGGCCTGGTAGATATAGTTCTATGTTATGTTCGTCCTTATTGCCTGACCCTGTGCAGGGGGTTGGGGTTAGACAGGGATCCCCGGTGAGAGCAGTAGTGCACGACACAATTATATCCCCCTTTGGTTCACCCAGCAGAGAGTTGATAGCCCTATTAACAAGTCTGAGGGATAGGGTAGAACGTTTGGAGGGGCCTGGAGAAAGTCATTTATCTGCCTGGACTAGTCCCTACGCTCCTCAAAGGGGGGGCACGAACGGTAACAAAGGGGTCGTGCCTGAAACAACAATAGTGGGGGAGAAGGAGAATGGTCAGTTAGACGACAGGGCACGGGGGTCGGTATATATTTGTTTCTCCGGTCCCTTTGTTGCACATCTTAAAAAAGAGGTCAGAGAAAAAATTTGGAAAGATGAATACATCGATATATTTTCATTATTACCGAAGGATAAGATGGGTCCTGAGAGGCTTGCACGAGGGGGTGTTAAAAAGATGACGAAGAGGGGCGACGGGTTCAGACAGTACCACAAACGTTTACAAACTGATGGCAAGCCTTTGCGATATTGGCTAGCGTGATAGGGGAGAGGGCACCACAAAACTGCTCGCAATTGTTTTGCTATATGGATTCCATTGGGGAAGCTTACAGGACATATGGGGGACAGGGTTGGTTGCGATACGATGAGCAACTTCGCCAACTGAAGGCCATTCGCCCGACCATTAGATTGGACCAAAAAGATATTGGGCTCTAGCTAAAGTTCATGACCCCAATAGCAGACACAGTAGCCCCCTTTCAAAGTTGGGCCGGTATCTCCGGCCAAGCAGGAAACAGTTCGGGGAATCATGTGTCAGGAAGCTTTCATTCGCGAGGGAACACACAGAAAGTGGGGTTATGTTGGCCATTTAACGAAAGCCAGTGCAAATTCGGCCCCAGCTGCAGATTTAGACACTTAGGCTATGGTTCCACGGTCCGGAACCATAGCGCTTTTGACGGAGCGGAAATTCCGCTCCGTCTAAGCCCCGCCCCCTTTCTGACGCGCGATCTTTCCGGAGGTGTTCAGGACACCTCCGGAACACCTCCGGAAAGAGCGCAGGGCTACATAGCCCTGTGTTAATTATGTTGCGGCGACGCACCGTCGCCGCAATACGCGGGACATGCTGCGGTCTAAAAAGACGCGCCGCATGTCCGTTTACGCAGGTTTGCCACCTGCGTATTGTTACGCATAGTGGAGACGGGATTTCTTGAAATCCCCTCCACTATGCTGTAACATCTGGACGCTGCGTGTTTGGCGCTGCGCCAGCGCACAGCGCCAAACACGCAGCGTTTCCTGACCGTGGAAACTCACCCTTATGCGCAGTGTGCAGCAGTGCCACACACGGGGCAAACGTTGCGGTGCAGCAGTGCCACAAACGTTTCAGAAGGAAGACGGGGAAATCAGTGGGAAACAGCTATGGTCAAGGGGCAAACACCAATCAAGCTGCACGTGATGCTCCCTTATCTAAATAGATATCCTGATAAAATCAAGGCTACCCTACTCATCAAAGGTTTCAGAGACGGTTTCATAATTCCTTCCCCGGCATTCCAAATGCTAAGGAACCTACATTCAGCCTATCAGCACTCAGAGGTGGTAAATGAAAAATTAAGTAAGGAGGTGCTGCTAGGCAGAATGGCAGGTCCATTTAATTCCCCACCCGTTCCAGACTTGGTGGTCTCCCCGCTGGGAATTTTTCCTAAAAAGGAACCAAATAAATATCGCATGATTCACCACCTGTCTTACCCCTGGGGCAAATCTGTGAACGATGACATTAACCCTGAGTTATGCTCCGTTGTATACGCATCCTTTGATGAGGCTTTGAAGTGGGTGAGAAAATGTGGGAGAGGAGCATTGATGGCAAAAACTGATGTGGAATCAGCCTTTCGGCTGTTGCCGGTGCATCCGTCTAGTCAGCGACTGCTCGGCTGCTATTGGGAGGGGAATATTTTGTTGATAGGTGTTTTACCCATGGGCTGTTCCTTGTCTTGCGCAGTGTTTGGGACCTTTAGCACCTTTTTGGAGTGGGTGGTGAAATATATATCTGGCTGTGATTCATTGATCCATTATTTGGATGATTTTTGGTGTATAGGCCCGCCAAAGTCGCGGGTGTGTGAGACTATTTTGAGGAGCCTGGAGGGGGTAGCGAAAGAATTTGAGGTCCCATTAGCACCTGAAAAAACAGTCCATTCAACGACTAGCATTTCTTTTCTGGGTATAGTGATAGACACAGTGAAATGGGAATGTCGGTTACCAGAAGACAAAATTGAGGTTGCGGGAGGTTCAGTCCTTACTAGGCAGTTTAAACTTTGCATGCCGGGTAATGCCCATGGGTAGAATTTTTTCTAGAAGGTTAGCCAGGGCCACAGCTGGTGTGCGGTCACCACATCATTACACTCGATTATCAGTGGAAAACAGAGAGAATCTGGCAGTCTAGGACCAATTTTTGGAGAGTTACAATGGCTGTTCCTTGATTATGGATGACTTATGTTACAATTCAGATATCGATCTATACACAGATGCAGCTGGCAGTTTATGTTTTGGGGCATACTTTCAAGGACAATGGTGCGCGGCTAGATGGCCCGAGGATTGGTTCCGCGGAGGTTTGGTCAAGAACATAGCGCTGTTGGAAATTCTCCTGATCCTAGTAGCGGTGTCATTGTGGAAAGAGAAGCTATAAAACAGGAGGGTTCGTTTCAAGTGAGATAACATGGGCGTGGTAATGGTCATAAATAGTATTAACGCTTCTTCCCCTCCGGTAATCAGAGTGTTGTGCCGGTTGGTGTTATAGTGTCTATCCAGTAATACGTGTTTTACCGCGTTGCATGTTCTGGGCGAATATAACTCAATAGCTGAATCACTTTCTCGTTTTCAGTGGGAGCGGTTCTGAGCACTGGCTCCAGAGGCGGAAGAAAAGGGGTTACCCTGTCCTGCCGAACTCTGGACTGTGGTCTCAGGGCTGCCGAACCGCTAATCAGGTCATCATTGTCGAGCAGCACCTGGACAGCGTATCAGCGAGCATGGCATCTTTGGGATCAGTGGGTAGGACAAAGGAGGGAACACATAACGGAGGAGGAGGAGGTAGGGGTGTTATTGATGGTTATTAGGCAGGCAGCAGATGGTAAGTGGTCTATAGCAAAAATAAATCAGTTAATTAGCGGGTTAGCCTTTGGTTTTAAGCTTAGGAACAAAACGGATGTGACAAAGAATTTCTTAGTGAGACAGGCGCTCAAGGGATTTCGAAAGTACGGTGGGGGGCATTCTGGCCGGCGACATCATAGCCACACAGAAAGAATTAGAATTTTGGATCAAAAAGTCGAAAACTGATCAAACGGGAAAAGGGAAAAAGGTAATGTTGGGAAGGGTGAAGGATTCTATTATGTGCCTGTGGCGTTGTTTTGGAGCATTTATGGCCTCTAGGCCCAGGCATGGGGGACCCCTTTTGTGTTATGAGGACGGACCTTTCTTATCAAAATATCAGTTCATTAAGGTTTTTCGGAAGTGCTTGGAAGGAGCGGGATTGGAGCCACACAACTATGGAGGGCATTCGTTTCGGATTGGAGTTGCTACAGAAGCAGCGGTAGGAGGTTTAGGCTCCAAAATTGTAATGAGAATCGGCTGGTGGGAGTCACAACGGTACTGGTCCTACGTGCAACCTTCCGGATATGAGGGTGTTGAGGCTCCGGAACCTAAAACACTATATTAACCTGTGTTTGTTTTCTTGCAGGGCAAGTCCCACTAATAGTTTGGATCCTAGGCCATTCTTATGTTCACTGGGGGGCGCTGCGGGCAGACAGACGGACGGGAGACAAATAGGTTTCGAAAGGAATGTAGCTTTAATTAAGTGATTAGGGTTTAAGGGTTTAACTTGGGGCCGGGTTATTCGCGAGTTTCAGAAAGCTTTGCTTAGCCATGGAACTCCTGATATATTAGTTTTACATGTAGGGGGGAATGACCTCCGAGCCCGCCCCGGGAAGGAACTGGTTTGCCACATCAAGAGAGACCTGGGGCAGCTATGGGAGGGGTTCCCGAGTTTGAGAATTGTATGGTCAGATATAGTTCCCAGAAAATCTTGGCGAGGGGCTTGGTCAATGCAAAAAATTGATAAAGCACGGATTAAAGTTAACAAAGAGGTATACAAATTTGTAAAACAACACGGGGGAGTAGCGGTACGCCATGCGGGTTTTGACCATATAGAGGAGGCGTTTTGGCTGGCAGATGGAGTACACCTAAATGTGGTGGGGACAGATTTATGGACTCTGGGGCTGCAAGATGGGATACAAAGGGCCACAGCATGGATGGTTGGTGGGGTCTCGAGCGCTTGAGGGGAGGGTCGAGGAGCTCTCGGTGTGGTGTTGGTGGGTCCTCGAAATTGGCTAAATTTCGGTTTGGGGGTTACTTAAATGCATGTATCCCCTTCATTGGATGGTGATATGGTGGTGGTCTGGTGAAGATTGGGTGATACCCGGCGATGGAACGTCGGATTCACGTTAATATGGAGCTTTGGGGTGACACCTGGCGATGGAACGTTGGGGTCACCTTATTATGAGTTTGGGTGATATCCGGCGATAGAAAGCCAGGATCACAGTGTCGGGGAGGGGCAACCTCTTCCCTCTTTTAATGGTTCTTCCTGGCCGTGCGGCTAGAAGTAAGGATGGGAGGGAATGGGCAATGCACGGGAAACAAAGCCACCAGACCTTTTTAGCGTCGAGGACCTCACCAAGTGTCTCAGTTATCAAATATCAATAAATTGGCTGCTATACCCAAAATGGTTGTCGCATGTCTTTGTTTGGCGGGCTGGGGAGGGGGGCATAGATTGGGAGATCAGGGAGTTAAGCTCGAGGAATCGACCTTACCAGAGTCATGTGAAATCTTTGATAAACATTACTAATGTAGATGTCCTTTTTTCAGCATCTTAGCCACAGTTTCAGCACAGTGATGCTTTAGATGTATACAGAGAACATACGGTCTATGGAATAAGTATGTAACTTACTCTCCCAGGTGACTCCCATCCATCCTTGAGCTCCACTGTATTTCTTAAGTCTTTCGTATTCTGACTCTTGAGCGTGTTTTTTCCACTGCAAAACTGGTATTTTTTCCAAAAACATATTTTGGAACTCCTTGCTCCGGAGCTTATCTCTGATGCGGTTTGGACATTTCTGCGGAGATGTGAACGTGAAGAACTTATTGATTATGTATGAGGTTGTCCAAAGGTTTCTTCAAAATTCTATATTTTTGAAGGACCATTGTTTGACATCCATATATTTCCCAACTATTCCTTTGATGGTTTCTTGAAGACTTTATCTTAGCCCTGGCCTAAACAATGAGCTTTAAATTCTTTGAGCAGGCTGTTCACTGTCCTAAGACAAAAATAGAAAGAACTTCTCATATAGAGGCTTCTAGTATAAGAAATATTTTTTTTGGCTGTGACTCAACATGGCTGATTGGGAGATCCTTGAGTTGTGCATGCGAATATTGGGTTGACAATGTTGTCAGATAACATGAAGCATCCAAAGTGGTTGCCTATGTTTGTCCACTTAGAGGAGTTTAAGGATTTGTTTGCTGCTTCTCATCAGTGATATCAACTAGTCATCAGGGGCCTCTCTTATCAAAAATTGCTTGTGGCCTTTATTAACATAAATGGTGACCTTGTAATGTATGACAAGTCCTACAAAGCTGCTGTTACCAGTCTGGCTAATAACAGATGCTCACCTTGTCAGGAACTCACTTTATAAACCAGGGTGGCCACTGATTGGGTTGTGCTATTTGTGAACCTTTTGGCATGGGCATGGATAGTATAATTTTTTGGACCTCTGTATAGTGGTTGAGTCAATAGAATATGCTAGACTTGGCTCCATTTCAGCAAAAACCAATCTTGTCTATGACACCGATGAAAAGGGGTTGTTTGAATTAAGTACTGTATATGTACAATATTGGTCAACGCAGCGTGACATGACAATATGGCTAGGTACAACTTTGCCCACATTCCCATTGTTCTTCACAGAAGGCTTGGTGGACATCCAGATATACTTTCCTATAACCATCCTATTGTCCTACCAGGTCCCCAGTAATGACGGTGATGTAAGCCTTTACCCGCGACCTAGTCATCAGTAGATAATAAGTTCTGTTCCAGGATGTGGGAATTTTCTACTTTTATACTTCAGTCAGTTACATCATAAAAACTATTTGTTCTCTCAGTATTTCTTTTCTCTGTGTCACGGTGTCTGGTGACGTTAATATATCACCAGGTGATTCATGTTTACAGAAAAACACGTACACAGAACATATCTATCTGAGCTCCTAATAAGCCAGGAGGTTCCTCTACTGCTTAAAGGCACAGAGCCATAGTAAGAGCCATAAACAGCAGTTTGCATGGATTCGGAAGTACTGAGGTGTTAAATAAGTTAAGTGTTAATTAATAATAAGAAAACACATCCATCAATAGCTTTCTGATGTTTTTAAGAGAAGACCTGATCCATCAACAGCTTGTTGATGGTTTCCAAAATAAATAAGAAAGACATAAGATTTACAACACATTTTACATTAGATTACTTTATTACTAATGTTAATCAATGTTGGCCACTCTAATATCTAGATGGCCATGTAGTAGTTGTACCAATGAGAAATATCAGGGACATATATTTAGGGACTAATGTGTCATAGATGCAGATTTTACAGATGCTATGGGAAAAGATAAGGCTTGTTGATGTTATCACCCATTTGACTATGGTGGTATGTGAAGCTGCACTCTCCGTTCCAGAATGGAGGAAAGGCCTCATAGGCTTTCGTCAGGAGAAATCAAAACAATAAATAAATTCATCCAAAGTTTAGGTCTTAATTTTTACTGGGTAACCATCTTTAGATGTCATTCCAAAGAAGAAGAAGCACTGTGAACCCCATAATCTCTCGCCTCCATCCAATCCATGTATCATGATTACCCCCATGCTTCCGGAGCATCCTGAACCAAGTAAAATTCTAATGTTTTCAACCCCTAACAGATGCTTCACCAACACTGACAAGCAACAACCAGCTAAAATCTGATATCAAACAATGGAAAAATTAATTTGTAGCATTCACATTTCAAAATTTTGGACTTACAGAATGGACGTGCGTCTCATCAGTCACATACTTATTTCCCAAGTAGTTAAAGGTTGTTGAGGACAAACTCTTTTTGGTTGGTTTTGGTATATTATTTGTAGTTATTACATTCTGTGGATTGTACTTAACATTTGGTCTTTTGGTGGTCACATGTGATTTTGGCGACTTATTTTGCAGCTTGATAGACTCATTTAGAGGTTTAAAGGTTCTTTTTGTAGTTTTCCTGGTGACTGTAGAAGACTTTCCAACGTTTTCAATTGGTTTCGGTGAGGAGGCTTTGTTGGTACCCTCAGGTTGTAGAGACTCTGTAGAAGGTTGTATGTTCATCTCTGGTCTTTCTTCTCTTTTTTCTATTTCTTTGAAACCAATGTAGTTTTCTATCAGGTCAATTTGGCTGTAAAAGAGTATCAGATGAGGTCAGGCAGGTTGAATACTTTCTTGAGATCAATCAAAATACCTACAAAATTCTAAAATGGTTGATCAAGTTCTCTAATAGTGGGTCCAAGAGGTTGGCCTCTAGCCTTTCAGCAACAGAAGTTAAAGTCCTTGATGATCAGTCTAGACTATGGGGCAGTCAACTCTCTAGGTACATTTCTCTTAAATTTAGGGTGGGTTTGTGTTTTTACATCTCAACCAATCTGAACAGAGTGATCTTCAGCAAAAAGAAAAAAAAGCACAAAAGAATGCCTGAGCAAAAACTCAAGCTTCTAATTCTACAAGAGGTAGATTTTAGATCATTATATAAAGTAACATTTAATGTCTCATACAGATTAGATGACTGTCAGCCAAACCCACCAATTTCGACGGAAGGATTGGGCATTTGGACTTTCTCTTCTCTCCCACTGAAAACTCATGAACACTCAGCCAAACAAAGAGTTTATGTGTATGAGGTAGATGGAAAAGATAGCTGTCTGTCAAAACGAATGGGGCATAATTTGACCAACAACTATCTCATGTGCATGGCCAGCTTTAATCCAGAGGAACTAGTGTATAAGTTAATAAGTACATTAGAACTAACAATTTTGAATCACAATTGTGTAATGCCTTAATTGCCCTGCAAGAGTGCTGTAGGGGAATTGAAAACTTGCTGCCAGGCCATAATTGACTCTTACTTACAACATGTTCACCTTCATGGATCTGTCACTCATCAGTCAGATAAGTGTTTGGAATGAATCAGACAATTTTATGTTGACTCTGAGGTCATATGGCTAGATATACGATAACAGACATGTTTTTTCAGTTGTAGACAGCAGCCTCAACTATTTCTGGAAATCCCACTTGTTCTTCTTCATTACATCTACTCAGCAGGTTTGCTTCCATAGAAATGCAAATGCTCAGGGTCCAGTGTGTGGTTTATTAAGATGAATTACACTGCATTCTTTAGATGCTAATGGGTAAAGGTTCACCGGCCCTACCCTGTGTTGATCTGTGTCCCTGCTTCATTATTACACCTTACATACCCATCAGCTGCAATATTTGGTTAAGTTTCTGCATCAGCGGTTAAATCCTTACTTTACTCCCTGCTTTATTTATATGCAGAGCTCTAATCATAATTCTGCAGGCTCTAGTGCGAAAATCTAACAACACCCCCTGCTTGTTCAGGGTCTATCACACCAGACACTGTGCAATCATCTGATGCAAGAAAAACTAGCAGCCCAACTGGATTAAAAGAGCATTGAAAAATTATAAAGCATTCCATGTGCCGCCTGGCCACAGTTGACTTTTTAAAGGGCCTTTTTTTAGCACACAAAAAAAGTCTGCTTTGGATCCCGCACCCTTAATATGGACTATAGTCATCAGAAGCCCGCACTGTTCACAGATGTCCCAGACGTTTGCTGGTTCGACCGTTGTAGTGGAGATACCACCTGGTTACCTATATTTCTGTATTGCCGTTTAATTCTCATATTTAAAAATAAAACGTTGTAAAAGGCATTATGTGCTAGAACAATTGCGCTACAGATCTAGTAAAAAGTATGTGTGATGCAAATTGAAGACCAGTATGTGGGAAGAAAGCCCAAGTCACACAATTGGCCAAGGCTCCTTGTTACACCATCTCGCCTGTATGACGGAGATTCAGCACAGTACTAGATTGTGCAGATCGGAGAAACATATTGATGGAACAGGGCCACGTGAGTAGTATATGTAGTTTTTTTTGCATTGTTGTTCTTTACTTGTGGGGCATCATACTATGTGTCTGGCTGTCGGGACATCATACTGTGTTGTGGGTTGTGTGCGATCATGCTGATTGGGGGCTATAGTGCCATCATACTGTGTGTGGGAGGCCTGTGGTGGACCATACTGTTTGGTAGGGCTTGTATTTGGAAAAGGACCAGTCCTTACCAGAGTAGTCTTTGAATACAGAGGTATTACTAGTGTCAGTACAGAAAAATATTTAGACTTGAGAGTCCTCAGTGGTTGATACCTTTTAATGGCTAACTGAAAAGATGGTAACAAATTGCAAGCTTTCGAGACTACTCAGGTCTCTTCATCAGGCATAGACTAATACAACATCTGAAGAATCACATATTTATACACAAAATAGCACAGAAAAAATGCAATAGGTAGGACAAGTGACATGAAGCAGAACTGTCATTATGGCAGAGGGATTAACATAAATATGACTAGTTCATAGATAAGGAGTGAAGGTTTTATTGTCAGTACAGAGATTTTTCAACAGACTAGACAATAAAAGTTAATACGACGTATACTGATAAAAAATAAAGATAATAAATTAATCATTTACAAGAACATAAAAGGCTGGGACCATAAACAGTCAGAGACGGGTCAGTCAGACGTTCTGGTCACAAGATGGTGGCGTGGAACTGGAGCAACGCTGGGATGAGCTGAAGACCACAGCTGGTGGTATGCGACTAGGGTCAGGGAACCTAGATTATTAGCAACACTCCACCACTGAAAAAAAAGATTGAATGGTGCTTTAAAGTAGAATCACCATAAACAGTGTCTTGAAAAACTATTCATACCCCATGAACTTTTCCACATTTTTTCACACTACACCCACAAACTTAAATGTATTTTATTGGGATTTTATGTGATATACCAACACAAAGTAGCAAGTATTGTGAAGTGTAAAGGAAATGATACATGGTCTTCTAAATATTTTATAAATATAAATCTGAAAATTGAGACATGCCTGTGAATTCAGCCCCCTGTAGTCTGATACTCCAAACAAAATCCTGAGTGGCTCTAGAAGTGACATAATTAGTAATTGAGTCCACCTGTGTGTAATTTATTCTCAGTATAGCTGCAGCTGTTCTGTCAAAACTGCAGAGGTTAGTTTGAGAGTATTAGGGATCAAACTCCATCATTAAAACCAATGTACACACCAGACAGGTCAGGGATAAAGTTGTGGAGAAGAGTAAAGCAGGGTTAAGTTATAAAAATAGCCCTAGCTTTGAATATCTCACAGAGCACTGTTCAATCCGTGATCCAAAAGTGGAAGGAGTATTGCACAACTGCAAACCTACCAAGACATGGCCGTCTACCTAAACTGACATTCCAAGCAAGGAGAGCACTAATTAAAGAAGCAGTCATGGGTCCTCTGGACCAAGTTCACTCTGGAGGAGCTGCAGAGAGCCACAGCTCAGGTGGGAGAATCTGTTCACAGGACAACTATCAGTAGCATAGTTCACAAATCTGGCCTTTATGTAAGTGTCAAGAAGAAAGACATTTTTGTAGGCAATCCATATGAAGTTTCATTTGCAATTTGCAATAAGCCCCAAAGGGGACACAGCGAGCATGTGGAAGAAAGTGCTCTGGTCAGATGAGACTAAAGTAGAACTTTTTGGGATAAATGCAAAACTCTATGTATGGCAGAAAACTAATACTGCACATCACCCTGAATACATCATCCCCATCATCACACATGGTGGTGGCAGAATCATGCTGTGGGGATACTTTTCTTCAGCAGGGCCAGCTGCCAGCATCAGAAGAGGATGCCTCCCGGCGGGAGAGCAGAAGGGAGGTATAATTAATTATTTTTTTCTATGCATTAAAGAACAGCGGCAGAATGAGGAACATATACTAGGATGGGGGACATACATACCAGGATGGGGGATATATAATTATTTATAATTATTTATTATACACCAGGATGGGGCTCAGGATAAGTTACATATGTACCAGGATGGAGGACATAGACAAAAAATTGCTCAGCACCAGCAATAGTCTCTCACACATACCTAACATTCCTCCCTGAGGATACCCGCTCTTGTGATTGTCATAAAAGTGTGACCACGAGCTTAAAGGGGACCTGTCAGTAGGCAACATGAAATACTGTAAAACATAGGTGGCCAACATATCACATGCAGATAACTTATGCAGCATATAATATACCAAATCTTGTAGGCATGTTAATACTGGACGAAATATAGAGACCAACTGTACTTAATACAGAAATGCCACACGAAACACAGTCATGTGGTCTCAAAGCAACATCTTTATTAATACAAAAAGACATAACAAGATAAAATAAGAATCAGACAGATTGGAACTGGGGAAATGTGTACAAGTGTAACGGCAAACACCATGACAGTGACAAAATAGCACGGGTCAGAAAAACAGGCAATGCTCTCACAATATAAGATGTATAAAACATGAAATGATGAAATTAGGAATGACCAGAGGTAAATAAAGGGAAAAAAATCAGAGAGTACTAGGCATCATAAACAACACGTGCAGCAGGGAGGTACAATATTATGAATATCCTGCTGATACCTTACATCAACTGGGAGCAATATAAATACGGCTATGTAGACACATACATTATGCCCATATGTAGGCTAAATCAATAAAGAAGAAAAACCCAGTATAAGGAGATGAAGACAATGTATGACATGCCAGCAGAGTAACTGACTTAAATGTACGATGTTATCCGTCCCTCTAGAACAATCAAGGAAATATCATAGTACAAATACATGGGGGAAGCGATAGATCCCTATATCCCTGGCACACGTGGCCATATTAATTTAGCATAAATACATATCTAATGAATGTGCCAAAAGAGACTATTGAATGTTACCTCGGGAGAGCAGAGTAGCGTGGGTCCAGGACGCTACTCTGCTCTCCCGAGGTAACATTCAATAGTCTCTTTTGGCACATTCATTAGATATGTATTTATGCTAAATTAATATGGCCACGTGTGCCAGGGATATAGGGATCTATCGCTTCCCCCATGTATTTGTACTATGATATTTCCTTGATTGTTCTAGAGGGACGGATAACATCGTACATTTAAGTCAGTTACTCTGCTGGCATGTCATACATTGTCTTCATCTCCTTATACTGGGTTTTTCTTCTTTATTGATTTAGCCTACATATGGGCATAATGTATGTGTCTACATAGCCGTATTTATATTGCTCCCAGTTGATGTAAGGTATCAGCAGGATATTCATAATATTGTACCTCCCTGCTGCACGTGTTGTTTATGATGCCTAGTACTCTCTGATTTTTTTCCCTTTATGTACCTCTGGTCATTCCTAATTTCATCATTTCATGTTTTATAGATCTTATATTGTGAGAGCATTGCCTGTTTTTCTGACCCGTGCTATTTTGTCACTGTCATGGTGTTTGCCGTTACACTTGTACACATTTCCCAGTTCCAATCTGTCTGATTCTTATTTTATCTTGTTATGTCTTTTTGTATTAATAAAGATGTTGCTTTGAGACCACATGACTGTGTTTCGTGTGGCATTTCAACATAAAATACTGGCAGGCTCCCTGTCAATCAAGCTAAGTCAGGTGGAGAGAAGCTGCAGGCCATGCCCGGATCATGAGTTTTCTTTGAAGCGCTGCAGTATTTCAGAGTAAAACAGCTTGTTGTATTGTGGGAGCCCATCAGTATTACATTATGAGCGTGGCTAGTGTAGCTTGACCACGCTGACAGTTTCCTTTTAAAATGATCCTGTAAATATTGATTCCTTTGTTATTCCTGTTTGGTGATAAACAATGGGGCCCCCAGTTATGAGAAGAGTCTACAAACGATTACCTGATAATGTTATGATTAGCTGTAAACTGTAAAAGAACCTGACAGCAGCTCTGGAGGACCCAACAATAGGCACTGTGCAATACTTCATTCCACCTCTGGTGGCGCCGTTGGAGAATTGAACACTTGCTGCCAGGTTCCCTTGCAGCTGATCGCCAAAAGTCACCATATGATCAAACAAACAAATATATGAAACGTATAGAATCCGTTTAAGCAAATGTCAAACCAGCTTCGATTCTTGATGTCGCACTTGTTGAGGAACTGCGCTGCCCCTAGAAGATGCTCTATACACCAATAATAAGTGTGGGGAAGGAGATCCCACGACATGGAGCCACAAGAGAGCCATTGATACAGCAAACAATGGACTTCATATATAATGAAGAGCACTGACATCATCATCTGTCTCCTCCGGCATCTGTCTGTGGGTTATCAACTACACATTCATGGAATTTTATAGTTAAAAAGCAATCTAGGCTCCTGAAATACTCTGTGCTGCGGGGCCCCGCTCCGCCTTCATTCCTGTTTTCATATGGCACTGCTACTGCTACATATAGTCCTGTATAAGGATGCAACAGGTCATTGTTTGGTACGGAATTAGCACTCTCCTTTCCTGAAATACTCTGTGCTACTGAGACCCTTGCTCTCTCTAATGTGAATTTGTGATATTCATTCCCATACTCAAAGGCAATGGCCCAACAACATACAGTTATAGATTTTACAGCCTGTACCTTTGACTACTTGATTTTTTCCATTATGCTACCGGTAGCCTCATCACATGCATTTCCTGCCTAAATAGAAACATTCTAACCCTAATAATATTTTTCTTATGGTTCTCATCAGCTGCAGGAACAAATATATTTAAGGAATTGCTCTTGAAGCAATTCCCTACAAGAAGGGTTATCTTACACTTTGAGATCTTGGCAGCCAGCTTGATGATTTTTATTTATCTATGACATCTCTATATCCCCCGTGTTTGGCAAGACTCTACATACTCTGGTTTCTTCGTATAATCCAAAAATATACTTCGGCCATGTGGCTTTCATTAAAATAACCCTGATGGGAACGTGAGGGAGATTGGATTGTAAGCTCCACTGGTTATAATGGATACAACATACACACCTAAACACATGCACATATAATGCACATGTATTATACTCATACACTATACACATATAAACACAGACATGCATGTAAAATACACATGAGTCGCACAACACCAGGGCTTTGGGGTACTCGGCACCGAGCCCGTTGATGTCTATGGGAGATGTCACGGGTAGCACAGCTCGGTCCGTGCCCTGGGCGCTCACTTTAATGTGGGATATTTACAGGTGACTTGAATAATGATATAGGGATTCGTGACGCCACTTGTGGTATCTGGTCAGGATGACCAGCGCTGCTATGCAGATCCACTGGAGGGTTGATATTGTGCAGCTAGGTGTTAAGCCTTCCACAAGTAAGGCTGAGTTATCCTCCAGGGCAGATAGATATGTAGAGGTGCAGGACAGACGGGGACCCGGCAGTCAGGAGTAATAAGGGAGACACACACATAAGTCACTTTGGTACCTTTATCTGAGGATGTTGCAGACACTTCCCGGAGCGCTGTAGGGTGAAGGGTGCACATCCAGATTCTTCCACTGGTAGGTGTGTGGCCTCCTGTACTCTGCCTTTTTGTGATAAAGTCCTGACCTGCTTGAAGCTAGGTCTAACTTGGTCTCCGTCTTGCACCTGGCTGATCTTGTGATTGGATCTCCTGTTGAAGCACACAGTCTCTATTTGCAGTGCACTGCTAGACTCCGTCCTCCTGATCCAGCTACGTATCAGCTCTGTGGTACTCCTGGGACTTGTAGTCCTCCAGGAACTCCGGTGTTCTCCTAATGGGTCGTGGAGATCCCTATAGGCTCGGACCCCGGTGTCCGGTGGTACTTGCTGAGATGAGCTATTAAGGCCCCTCTGTCTCATTAACTTCCATTCGCCTTCGGCCTACCTAGATCCTCTCACGATCACACACGCTGGCAGTTGGTGGGCTGCCTCTTCGCCGCTCTCTAAGCGTCGGCACGCTTCTACTGAGCTACACTTCCTCAATTCAGCTCTGACTAGACTTAAGTGATTTCTCTGTATCACTCTTACTAGACTCCACTAGCAGACTGAGCTCTCCGAGCAGACTGAGCTCTCTGACTACACTCACAGAACTCCCTAGAAATGGCTGCTCTGCTCTCTCTCTGAGCTCTGACTGAAACTGAAACTTACAGCTTCTTTTATACGTCTAACACAGCTCCCTCTGGTGGTCTCTTAGGGTGAGCTGTACGTGTGTGTAGGTGCATAATGACCTCTGGTGGTATCTTCCTTCAGTGCACCCTTCTGGAAGATATGGATCCAGTCACAGCTGGGCTCCACACACACATTTCATACTCATATAAAAACAACAATTCTACAAAAACATAATAAAATAGTAATAAAAAATCAATATTTATTCTATCACTAAATAAATATTTAAATGGAAAAAAAATCTAACAATAAATGTACACAAATTTGGTATCGCCGTGTTCGTAACGACCGACCTACTATAAAACTGTCCCATTAGTTAATCCCTTTAGTGAACACCATAAAAAAAGGCAAAAAAACAATGCTTTATCATCATACCACCGAACAAAAAGTGGAATAACACGTGATCAAAAAGACGGATATAAATAAACATGGTACACCTGAAAACGTCATCTTGTCCCGCAAAAAACAAGCCCCCATACAGTATCATCAGCGAAAAAACATCACATAAAAAATGATATAAATGAGGTGTTGCTGTAATCGTACTAACCTGAAGAATAAAACTGCTTTATCAATTTTACCACACGCGGAATCGTATAAACGCCCCCCCAAAAGAAATTCATGAATTGCTGGTTTTTGTTCATTCTGCCTCCAAGAAATTGGAATAAAAAGCGATCAAAAAATGTCATGTGCCCCAAAATGGCACCAATAAAAACGTCAACTCGTTCTGCAAAAAACAAGACCTCACATGACTCTGTGGGCCAAAATATGGAAAAAATATAGCTCTCAAAATATGGTGATGCAAAAGCCCGCTATAAGGCCTCCTGCCACGTCCTGATATTTCCGGTACCGGAGATACTTGTGGCTCACATGTGGCATGCGTGTGCCGCATCAGTACCACAAGGACGGGCGCCAGGGAAGAAGCGTTGCAGTAAGGGTATGTTTCCACGTTCAGTATTGGCAGCGCTTTGAACGCAGCAGATACCCGATCCGTCCAAAGCGCTGCCAGCTTTTGTACGCTCAACGATTCAGCATGTGTTCATTGAACACATGCGGAATCACCGTATCTTATACATAGGACGGTGCTATTTATCTTGCGGAGACTGAGCGTCTCCGCAAGATAAATAGACATGCTGCAGTCTATAAATATCGTCACTCCTTGCGGAGATCAACATGCTAAGCATGCAGATGAGGAGACTTAAAGCTGCAATGCTCCTCTGGGAAATATGCTAATTATGCAAATTGTCTCTTCAGAGAGGAAGAGAGCTAGAACTCTAGTGCCACCTTTTGGAAGGTAGCAATCCTACAAGTCAATGTCGACCCTTTAACGAGCCTTATCACATGACCTAGGATAATAACCAAACCAGAATCTCAATTTGCAGACACTGTGTTTCGGGGTTCAGCCCCTCGTCAGTGCAAAGCGGAGATCTGGTTTGGCTGTGTGAGAGGCGTCAGACTCTGGTCTGGTCTGACGCCTCTCACACAGCCAAACCAGATCTCCGCTTTGCACTGACGAGGGGCTGAACCCCGAAACACAGTGTCTGCAAATTGAGATTCTGGTTTGGTTATTATCCTAGGTCATGTGATAAGGCTCGTTAAAGGGTCGACATTGACTTGTAGGATTGCTACCTTCCAAAAGGTGGCACTAGAGTTCTAGCTCTCTTCCTCTCTGAAGAGACAATTTGCATAATTAGCATATTTCCCAGAGGAGCATTGCGGCTTTAAGTCTCCTCATCTGCATGCTTAGCATGTTGATCTCCGCAAGGAGTGACGATATTTCTTGGACAATGGTCTGACGCCTCTCACACAGCCAAACCAGATCTCCGCTTTGCACTGACGAGGTGCAAAGTGTCCTGGATGCCTTGAGTGCTGTCTCTTGGCCTTCCGGCATCGCCACTTCGGTGGCTTAAGCCGGTTGCTGCTTTAGGGAGATAGCCAGGAGGATTCAGGGAGAAGATCCTTGGAGTTGTGGACGATGGGAGTCCGACTTCAATTCTCTGGGACCGGTGATAGCCGGGTCAAAAATGGATTCCGGATTGAAATCGCTGAAGATAAGAAGTTGCATTTTTCCCTGGGATATTTGGTCAACATGGTGTTTTATGACATCCTGAAGATTCGGAAGTCCGATATAATATGTCTGCAGGAGTTCAAGAGGGAAGGCAGGTATGTGCTGGTGCTATCTTCTATGGCAGCTTGCCAGAATTTGTTTACTGCCCTGAAAAATGGAGTTGCAAATCCTTTGCTGGAAGGACTTACCTTTACTGTGCTATACTCTAAGGGGGATATCCCACTTGTGGTTTTCATGCACAACCCTTTTGTTTCCCTGGAGGACATTACTTTATTTTTGAAAAGACATTGCATTTATGTTCAGTACTCCCACAGGGTCCTGAATGGAGAAGGGCTCTGGACCGGGAAGTACAAATTTTTTGTGAGATTTGGGATGGATCCCCAAGGCCCGGGAGGCATCCATTACCCCCCTCTTAATTTTTCAATTGGGAAAAATAGTGGTTTTTTGTTTTTTTCCAGATGCCCCACTGTATTGCAGGAGGTGTAAAAATTTCGGGCATACCCAGGATAGTTGCAAGGACATGCCAACTTGTAGGAATTGCAATGGTTCCGGCCATATGGCAAAAGACTGCACAAATCCTGTTATGTGTAATGCTTGTGGTGAGGAGGGCCATAAGTATCGGGATTGTAAGGCCAGGATCAGTCCTAGGTCTTACGCTGAGGTCACAGGTGGGGCAGCTGCGCCCCCTGCTGCTGTTGTTGACATTCCACAGGTTACAGACCCGGATCTTATTGAGGAACCTGAAATCATGGATGCGCATGAGGAGGCCCTGCCCGAAACGGAGACTCCCAGCCCAGAGGTGGCAGGTTTGGAACTTGCTGAGGTTGAATGTGAGCTCCCTCATCAGTCTGATGTCTGTGGGGAGGGGGAGTTGGAGGGTTCTCTTGGTAATACCCCCAGTATATCTTGGTTAGCTACTGAGGAGGAGTTGACCAGTTGTGGAGATCAAGGTGACTTCACTCTTGCAAGGCCCTCTGAGGAGGAGGAGGAGCCTGGAACTTCCTGTAAAAAGCCCAGAACGGATTGGGCGGACGCCGGTGAAGATTGTTTAAGTCCGGTGAGTGAACGTAGTTACCCTCAGAATGTCTTCTCTCCTGACACCAATGTTTTTTTAGGCATTCCCGCAGACGTAAACAGATTCGGGGAGTTGCAGTTCCAGATGGAAGACGAAAACGGTTGAAGAAGAAGTGGCCTGTTTGTCGTCATGTAAATAACACCATCATGTTATGGCTCCCCAAGCTGGTTGGGGCATTGCGTCCCTGAATGTCAGACAAATTAGATCTAAATCCAGGAGGGCAGTCGTCCTAGATTATATTAAACAGATGAATGCTCACATCTTTTGTCTTCAGGAATGTGGGATTGAGGACGCTCCAAGCGATAAGGACTGGCCTTACGGTCAGCATGTATGGTCTGGCTCATGTGTTAATAGGAATGATGGTGTAGGGATATTAATGGGTAACAAGGAGATTAGTTTAGATAGCTACACGGTGGTAGAGGTGGGTAGATGTATAATTGCACATGTTAGCTATAGGGGGTGGCAGGCTAGAATTATTAATGTGTACTGTCCATCAGGAAAGGATGGGAAAAAGGAGCGTCTGGCTCTTTTGGAAAAATTAAGTTTGTTTCTTCCAGGCAAAATGCCTACAGTTTTAGTTGGAGACTTTAATTGCATCACAGAAGGGAATTGTGACATAACTGGTAAAAAGTTATCCAATCTTATTTCTGATTTTTCCCTTCTAGATGCTGCTGCTCTGAAATTTGGCATCCCACCACCGCCAACATACCATGCTGATAGGGGTGGTATTGCATCCAGAATAGATAAAATGTTGTTTTCCAAAAATATGTTGTGTATGAATTTTGAACAAAATGCTGTACCTTTTTCTGATCATGAGTGTTTGAGAGGTGTGTTTAGTGCGATTGATGACCGTGTGTATGGTGGTGGGGTTTGGAAGCTGAACGTTAGGTTGTTAGAAGATGAGGATGTGATGAATGAATTAAAAATAAAGTATAAAGAGTGGAGAGTATGTAAGAGGAATTTTACGTGTGTGCTGGAATGGTGGGACTGGGTTAACCCCTCTCTGACATTAGACGTACTATCCCGTCCATAAAACCCGTGCCATTCTGACCATGGACGGGATAGTACGTCATAGGCGATTAGCTGCGCTCCCCGAGGGAGCGCAGCTAATCGCCGCCGGGTGTCAGCTGATTATCACAGCTGACACCCGTGACTGTGTGTCAGGAGCGGTCACGGACCGCTCCCGGCACATTAACCCCTTGCACACCGCGATCAAACATGATCGCGGTGTACTGGGGGCACAGGGGAGGATCGCGCAGTGTGGGGGCTCCCTGCGCGCCCCCCTGAGACCCTCAGAGCAGCGCGATGTGATCGCGCTGTTCTGAGGGCTTCCTCCCTCCCAGGACCCGGATCCAAGATGGTGCTGGGGTCCTGGAGGGAGGCGGCTTCCTCAGTGCCTGCCGAGAGCAGGCACTGAGAAGCCTGCTGCACTGCCTGAGCGATCGCTGGTGTGACAGAGTGCTGTGCACACTGTCACACCAGCGATCTGATGAAATACAGTGATGTCCCACCCTGGGACAAAGTAAAAAAGTAAAAAAAGTAAAAATAAACATGTGTAAAAAAAAATCCAAAAAAAAAAAAAAAAAAAAAAAAATATTCCCAATAAATTCATTACTTATTGTAAATAAAAAAAATAAAACAATAAAAGTACACATATATGGTATCGCCGCGTCCGTAACGACCCCCCCTATAAAAATGTCCCACTAGTTAACCCCTTTTGTGAACCCCTTAAAAAATAAAAAATAACAACGAAGCAAAAAATCAGTGCTTTATCATCATACCGCTGAACAAAAAGTGGAATAACACGCGATCAAAAAGACGGATATAAATAAACATGGTACCGCTGAAAACGTCATCTTGTCCCGCAAAAAACGAGCCATCACACAGCATCATCAGCAAAAAAATAAAAAAGTTATAGCTCGCAGAATAAAGCGATGCAAAAATAATTATTTTTTATATAAAATTGTTTTTATTCTATAAAAGCGCGAAAACATAAAAAAATGATATAAATGAGGTATCGCCATAATCGTACTGACCCGAAGAATAAAACTGCTTTATCAATTTTACCACACGCGGAACAATAAAAACGCCTCACCCAAAAGAAATTCATGAATTGCTGATTTTTGTTCATTCTAACCTCCCAAAAATCGAAATAAAAAGCGATCAAAAAATGTCACGTGCTCAAAAATGGTACCAATAAAAGCGTCACCTCGTCCCGCAAAAATTAAGACCTCACATGACTCTGTGGGCCAAAATATGCAAAAATTATAGCTCTCAAAATGTGGCGATGCAAAAAACTACTTTTTGCAATAAAAAGCGTCTTTTAGCGTGACAGCTGCCAATCATAAAAACCGCTATAAATAGTAAATCAAACCCCCCTTTATCACCCCCTTAGTTAGGGAAAAATAATAAAATAAAAAAAATGTATTTATTTCCATTTTCCCATTAGGGTTAGGGTTAGGGTTTCGGCTAAAGTTAGGGTTAGGGTTGGCGCTAAAGTTAGGATTAGGGTTAGAGTTTGGATTAGGGTTAGGGTTGGGATTAGGGTTGGGACTAGGGTTAGGGGTGTGTTGGGGTTAGGGTTGGAGTTAGAATTGGGGGGTTTCCGCTGTTTAGGCACATCAGGGGCTCTCCAAATGTGACATGGCGTCTGATCTCCATTCCAGCCAATTCTGCTTTGAAAAAGTCAAACGGTGTTCCTTCACTTCTGAGCTCTGCCATGCGTCCAAACAGTAGTTTATCCCCACATATGGGGTATCAGCGTACTCTGGACCCCAAGAGTTATTGTGAAATTTGTCCTATTTCTTCTGTTACCCTTGGGAAAATAAAAAACTGGGGGCGAAAATATTATTTTTGTAAAAAAAATAAGATTTTTTTGTTTTTACGGCTGTACATTATAAACTTCTGTGAAGCACTTGGGGCTTCATAGCGCTCACCACACATCTAAATAAGTTCCTTGTGGGGTCTATTTTCCAAAATGGGGTCACTTGTTGGGGATTTCCACTGTTTAGGCGCATCAGGGGCTCTCCAAATGCGACATGACGCCCCCAGACCATTCCATCAAAGTCTGCAATCCAAAACGTCACTACTTCCCTTTCCGAGCCCTGACATGCGCCCATACAGTAGTTTTCTCCCACATATTGGGTATCAGCGTACTCAGGACAAATTGGACAACAACTTTTGGGGTCCAATTTCTCCTGTTACCCTTGTGAAAATAAAATATTGGGGGCGAAAAAAATCATTTTTGTAAAAAAAAAAAAGGATTTTTTATTTTTACGGCTGTGCGTTATAAACTTCTGTGAAGCACTTCGGGGTTCAAAGTGCTCACCACACATCTAGGTAAGTTCCTAGTGGGGTCTATTTTCCAAAATGGGGTCACTTGTGGGGGGTTTCCACTGTTTAGGCGCATCAGGGGCTCTCCAAATGCGACATGACGCCCCCAGACCATTCCATCAAAGTCTGCAATCCAAAACGTCACTACTTCCCTTTCCGAGCCCTGACATGCGCCCATACAGTAGTTTTCTCCCACATATTGGGTATCAGCGTACTCAGGACAAATTGGACAACAACTTTTGGGGTCCAATTTCTCCTGTTACCCTTGTGAAAATAAAATATTGGGGGCGAAAAAATCATTTTTGTAAAAAAAAAAAGGATTTTTTATTTTTACGGCTGTGCGTTATAAACTTCTGTGAAGCACTTCGGGGTTAAAAAGTGCTCACCACACATCTAGATAAGTTCCTTGTGGGGTCTATTTTCCAAAATGGGGTCACTTGTGGGGGGTTTCCACTGTTTAGGCGTATCAGGGGCTCTCCAAATGCGACATGACGCCCCCAGACCATTCCATCAAAGTCTGCAATCCAAAACGTCACTACTTCCCTTCCGAGCCCTGACGTGCACCCATACAGTAGTTTTCTCCACATATTGGGTATCAGCGTACTCAGGACAAATTGGACAACAACTTTTGGGTTCCAATTTCTTCTGTTACCCTTGTGAAAATAAAATATTGGGGGCGGAAAAAATCATTTTTGTAAAAAAAAAAAAGGATTTTTTATTTTAGGCTGTACGTTTATAACTTTAGTGAAACACCTGGGGGTTCAAAGTTCTCACCACACATCTAGATAAGTTCCTTGAGGGGTCTAGTTTCCAAAATGGTGTCATTTGTGGGGGTTTCCACTGTTTAGGCAGATCAGGAGCTCTCCAAACACGACATGGCGTCCAGCCAATTCTGCGTTGAAAAAGTGAGACGGCGCTCCTTCCCTTCCAAACTCTGCCATGCACCCAAACAGTGGTATACCCCCACATATGGGGTATCAGTGTACTCAGGACAAATTGCACAATAACTTTTGGAGTCTTGTTACCCTTGGAAAAATAAAAATTCGGGTGAAAAGATCATTTTTGTGGAAAAAATATGATTTTTAAATTTTACGGCTCTACGTTATAAACTTGTGTGAAGCACTTGAGGGTTCAAATTGCTCACCAAAGATCTAGATAAGTTCCTTAGGGGGTCTAGTTTCCCAAATGGGGTCATTTGTGGGGGTTTCCACTGTTTAGGCACATCAGGGGCTCTCCAAATGCAACATGGCATCCAATCTCAATTCCAGCCAATTTTGGTTGGAAAAAGTCAAATGGTGCTCCTTCCCTTCCGAGCTCTGCCGTGCGCCCAAACAGTGGTTCCCCCCCACATATGGGGCATCAGCGTACTCAGGACAAATTGGACAACAACTTATGTGGTCCAATTTCTCCTGATACCCTTGGGAAAATAAAAAATTAGTGACTAAAAGATAATTTTTGTGGGAAAAAAATAGGATTTTTTATTTTCATGCCCGGGCATTATAAACTTGTGTGAAGCACTTGGGGGTTCAAAGTGCTCACCAAAGATCTAGATAAGTTCCTTAGGGGGTCTAGTTTCCAAAATGGGGTCACTTGTGGGGGTTTCCACTGTTTAGGCTCATCTGGGGCACTGCAAACGGAACATGACCCCATCAACGTCTGCATTCCAAAACGTTACTACTTCCTTTCCAAGCCCTGCCGTGCGCCCAAACAGTTTTCCACCCCCACATATGGGGTATCAGCGTACTCAGGACAAATTGGACAACAACTTTTGGGGTCCAATTTCCTTGGGAAAATTCAAAAATTTAGGACTAAAAAATCATTTTTGTGGAAAATTTTTTTTTTTTTTTTTCACACCCAGGCATTATAAACTTTTGTGAAACACTTGGGGTTCAAAGTGCTCACAACAGATCTAGATAAGTACCTTAGGGGGTCTAGTTTCCAAAATGGTGTCACTTGTGGGGGGTTTCCACTGTTTAGGCGCATCAGAGGTTCTCCAAGCGCGACATGGCGTCCAATCTCAACTCCAGCCAATTTTAGTTTGAAAAAGTCAAACGGTGCTCCTTCCCTTACGAGCTCTGCCGTGTGCCCAAACAGTGGTTTTCCCCCACATATGGGGTATTGGCGTACTCAGGAGAAATTGCATAACAACCTTATCTGTCCATTTTCTCCTTTTACCCTTGTGAAAATAAAAAAAAGTTTGTAAAAGATCATTTTTGTGGCTAAAAAGTTAAATATTCATTTTTTCCTTCCACGTTGCTTTAGTTCCTGTGAAGCACCTGAAGGGTTAATAAACTTCTTGAATGTGGTTTTGAGTACCTTGAGGGGTGCAGTTTTTAGAATGGTGTCACTTTTGGGTATTTTCTGCCATATAGACCCCTCAAAGTGACTTCAAATGTGAGGTGGTCCCTAAAAAAAATGGCTTTGTAAATTTTGTTGTAAAAATGAGAAATCGCTGGTCAACTTTTAACCCTTATAACTTCCTAACAAAAAAAATTTTGATTCCAAAATTGTGCTGATGTAAAGTAGACATGTGGGAAATGTTATTTCTTAACTATTTGTGTGACATATTTCTCTGTTTTAAGGGAATAAAAATTCAAAGTTTGAAAATTGCTAAATTTTAAAATTTTCGCCATATTTGCGTTTTTTTAAAAATAAACGCAAGTTATATGGAAGAAATTTTACCACTAACATGAAGTACAATATGTCACGAGAAAACAATCTCAGAATCGCGAAGATCCGTTGAAGCGTTCCGGAGTTATAACCTCATAAAGAGACAGTGGTCAGAATTGTAAAAATTGTCCCGGTCATTAACGTGCAAACCACCCTTGGGGGTGAAGGGGTTAAGGTGTGTTGCAAAAAATTCTTCAAAAAATGGGGCTATAAAAAAGCTGCTATTTATCGGGAAAGATTTAATGATTTAAACAGGCGTATAGACTGGTTAAGGAAGTGTGGAGAAAGTGGGATGGATGTGTCTGATGAGCTGGCTGAGACAAAGAGTGAGTTAAAGCGTGTTATGGATGAGAAAGGAAAGGAAATCATCTATCGCACCAAAATAGAACATCTTGAGAAAGATGAAAAGTGCACAAGGTTCTTTTTTAAGAAAATGAATGGGAGAAAGGTTGATATGGATAAAGTCCTGGATAGGAACGGTTTGTGTGTGTCAGGTGAGAATGTGATAAAGGAGGCGAATAGGTTCTACAGCAAGTTATATGATAAAAAATGGATTGACTCTGGTCTTGTTTCAGAAGTGCTGAATGGGTTAGAAAGCAAGTTGGGTAGTGAAGAATGTGATATTTTGAATGAGGATGTGATTATGGATGAAGTAGAAAACGTGATGAAGAGTGCTAAAAAGAATAAGACACCAGGAAAAGACGGATTGCCAGTAGAATTCTATGTGAAAGCATGGGATTTCCTGGGTGCTGATTTGACTGAGATATGTAAGTACATGTGGGAGAATGGTAAGTTGTGTGAATCAATGAAAGAGGGGGTGGTTGTGCTTGTGTATAAGAAAGGTGAGAGAAAGTGTTTAGAGAATTGGAGACCTATAACGCTGCTGAATGCAGATTACAAAATCTATAGCAAATTGTTGGCGAATCGTATGCGTGAGGTGATTGGTAATGTTGTGGATGAGGATCAGGTGTGTGCGGTGCCTGGGAGAAGTATGAGTGATAACTTATTGTTATTAAGGGATTTGATTGGGGACTGCATGGGAAGGAAACAGAAGTGTATGGTTCTGACAATTGATTTTGAGAAAGCGTTTGATAGGGTCTCGCATGTGTTTTTGTTTAAAGTTCTGGAGAGAATGGGATTTCCTAAAAAATTTGTGAATGGGATAATGTCTTTGTATGATTGTGTGTCAAGCGAGTTTCTTGTTAATGGATGGTTGAGTGAGAAAGTGAATATTATGTCTGGTGTAAGGCAGGGGTGTCCCATGTCCCTGTCTTATTTTTATGTGTGATTGAACCTTTGTTGTGCTTGGTGAGACGTGATAAAATGGTGCGAGGTTTGTTGGTACCGGGGAGTGGTGGAAAGCATGTGAAAGTTCTTGGATATATGGATGATGTTGTGGTTGTGAGTGAAAGTGTTGCGTCTATGAGTAGAGTTAAGTTGCTTTTGGAGTTTTTCTGTGGTGCGTCTGGTTTTAGAGTGAATTGGAATAAATGTAGTTTTAAATGTTTTGGGGATGATGGGGTTAAAATGGAGGGGGTTAAATGTGAGGAGGGTGCTCTCAAAGTGCTGGGAGTATTATTTAATAAGGAGCTGGAAGGTAAGGAGAGCTGGGAGGAGTGTGGATTGCGCATAGAGCGTAAGTTAAATTTTTGGCGACTGAGAGACTTGACCTTGAGTGGTAAGATTTTGGTCATAAAAGTGGTGATTCTTCCGATTCTACTTTTTATTGCAACAGTTTTTCCACCGTCTAATAGGAAAATAAAAAGAGTGGAAAAGTTAGTTTTTACTTTTTTCTGGAGTAGTAAAAAAAACTTAAGAGAGAAAGTCTTTTTAAGGCATGTCACCATGGTGGCATGGCCTTTCCAAACATTGAGATTTTTCTGGGGCTTCAGTATATCAAAACGGTAGTTATTTTGTTGAATAAAGGAAATAAAGGAGCTTATATGGCAAGATATTCTGCTGGTTGGATGTTGTATGGCTTGTGTTGGAGAAAGAGGGATGCTAGAGTGCCTGTTGCTTTCAAGTGTCCGGTCTGGTATGAGGTGATTGAAAAGTTTGTGAGGAAGCATGATTTACTGAATGTGCCGATGAATGATTTTAGAATGGCTAAGAAGGTGATGAAAATAATACATAAGAATGATGTGGAGTGTAATATTGTGGGTTTGAGAGGGAATGAAGTCTCGGTTGCATGGAAGAGTTTGGGAACGCATGGGATGTCTAATAGACAAAGGGATATTGTATGGATGTCCTTGCACAATATTTTACCTGTGCGACAGGTTCAGAAGAGACGAGGTCTGACGAGAACGGATGTGTGCCCGAGAGAAGGTTGTGGTGGATGTGAGACTGTGTGGCATACTATGTGGGACTGTGATTACGCGTACAGTGTGTGGAAGTGTGTAGGTGGGTTGTGTAAGGAGTTAGCGGGGGTGAGTTTTATTGACTGGCGTGTTGCAATGTTTGGAATTGGTGCATGTGGTCGTGTGAAAAATAGAATCCTATGGTTAATTATGACTTGTGTGATGCAGAGTTTGTGGGATGTGAGGAATTTAGGAATTTTCAAAGAGAAGCATTTATCTGTGAATAAGTGTGTCGGGCTGATCCTTTCTAGATTATACTTGATTTATAAATTAGACAGTGAAGGCGGTGGTGGTTCTGATGCAGAGGGTGTTTGGAAATTTAAAAAATGGCAGCACCTGATCAAATATCAGTGAATTTTGGTGATGTTTATTGATGTTTATGACGTCTTTTGTGTATACCTTTGGTTTGTTATGCTGAATTAAATATGAACCATGATGATGAGAGTTGAAACAACGACGTTTAAGTTGATGAGCTTATATTGAGTTGTTTATAACTAACCTGAATGGTTTAAAAAAAAAAAAAAAAAAGAAACACAGTGTCTGCAAATTGAGATTCTGGTTTGGTTATTATCCTAGGTCATGTGATAAGGCTCGTTAAAGGGTCGACATTGACTTGTAGGATTGCTACCTTCCAAAAGGTGGCACTAGAGTTCTAGCTCTCTTCCTCTCTGAAGAGACAATTTGCATAATTAGCGGTCTATAAAGACACATCGCATGTGCGTATATGCAGGGATGCCGGAGGTGTCACTGCACGCATAGTGGAGATGGGATTTCACAAAATCCCATCCACTATGCTGTAACATCTGGTCACTGCGGATTGGATGCTGTGGCTGTACGCTACGTCTAATCCGCAGAAAATACTGAGCGTGGAAACATACCCTAAGCGCTGTTCCCCGGCGCCAATGCGTGTCACATGAATGATATCCGTGTGTTATGCGTATGCACGTGTGCTGGATGTTTTGTGGCCCATGCTGACATTAAAAAATTGACATGTCAGCATGTTTTGCCCACGGACACACGGTCCATGGAAACACACTGATGTGCACAGACCCATTTACTTGAATAGGCAAATAGTCTATCCACATGGCTAAGTAGTACTGTACAGCCACATATGGGGTATTGCCACATTTAGTAGAAATTGTGGGACAAATTTTGTGGCCATTTTTACCCACTTCTTGTGTGAAAATGTAAAATCTTTGACTAAAACAAAATTTTGGTGGGAAAAATGTAGTTATTTTGTCCTCACTTCCCAATGGTATAAAATTCTGTGACACACCCATGGTGTCAATATGATCACTGCACCCATAGATGAATTCATTGAGAGGTGTAGTTCATTAAATGGGGTCACTTATGGGGAGTTCTGTTGTTTTGGCACCTCATGGGCTCTCCCAGTGGGTCACGGCACCTGCCAACTATAACAGTAAAATCTGGGACTCCCTCCCTTCCGAGCTCTGCCATTAGCCCAAACAGTGGTTTATCCCCACATATGGGGTATCAGCATACTCAGGACAAATTGGACAACTTTTGGGGACCAATTTCTCCTGTTACCCTTGGAAAAATAAAAAATTGGGGGCTAAAAAATCATTTTTGTGAAAAAAATATTATTTTATTTTTACGGCTCTTCATTATAAAGTTCTGTGAAGCACTTGGGGGTTCAAAGTGCTCACCACACATCTAGGTAAGTTCCTTAGGGGGTCTAGTTTCCAAAATGGTTTCACTTGTGGGGGGTTTCCACTGTTTAGGCGCATCATGGGCTCTGCAAACGGAACATGACGCCCGCAGACCATTCCATCAAAGTCTGCATTCCAAAACGTCACTACTTCCCTTCCGAGCCCCGATGTGTGCCCAAACAGTAGTTTTCTCCCACATATGAGGTATCAGCATACTTAGGACAAATTGGACAACAACTCTTGGGGTCCAATTTCTCCTATTACCCTTGGAAAAATAAAAAAATTTGGGCTAAAAAAATCATTTTTTGTGGAAAAAAAATGTTTAATCTTTTCCCGGCCGGGCATTATAAACTTTAGAGAAACACTTGGGGGTTCAAAGTTCTCAACACATCTAGATAAGTTTCTTAGGGGTCTATTTTCCAAAATGGGGTCACTTGTGGGGGTTTTCACTGTTTAGGCACATCAGGGGCTCTCCAAACGCGACATGGTGTCCAATCTCAATTCCAACCAATTTTGGTTTGAAAAAGTCAAACAACACTCCTTCCCTTCCAAGCTCTGCCATGCGCCCACACAATGGTTCCCCCCACATATGGGGTATCAGCATACTCAGGACAAATTGCACAACAACTTTTGGGGTCCAATTTCTCCTGTTACACTTGTGAAAATAAAAAATTGGAGACTAAAAAATCATGTTTGTGGAAAAAATATGATTTTTTATTTTCGCACCCGAGCATTATAAACTTTGGTGTAACACCTGGGGGTTCAAAGTTCTCACCACACATCTAGATAAGTTCCTTTGGGGGTCTAGTTTCCAAAATGTGGTCACTTATGGGGGTTTCCACTGTTTAGGCACATCAGGGGCTCTCCAAACGCGACATGACGTCCAATCTCAATTCCAGCCAATTTTGCGTTGAAAAAGTCAAAAAGGCGCTCCTTCCCTTCCGAGCTCTCCCATGCACCCAAACAGTGGTTTCCCCCCACATATGGGGTATCAGCGTACTCAGGACAAATTGCACAATAACTTTTGTGGTCCAATTTCTTCTGTTACCCTTGGGAAAATAAAAAAATTGGGATCTGAAGTAATTTTTTTCTGAAAAAAAGTTAAATGTTCATTTTTTTTAAACATTCCAAAAATTCCTGTGAAGCACCAGAAGGGTTAAAAACTTCTTTAATGTGGTTTTGAGCCTCTTGGGAGGTGCGGTTTTTAGAATGGTGTCACTTTTGGGTATTTTCTATCATATAGACCCCTCAAAGTGACTTCAAATGTGATGTGGGTCCTAAAAGAAATTGTGCAAAAATGAGAAATCGCTGTTTAACTTTTCACCCTTATAACTTCCTAACAAAAAAAATGTTGGTTCCGAAATTGTGCTGATGTAAAGTAGACATGTGGGAAATGTTACTTGTTAAGTATTTTGTGTGACATATCTGTGTGATTTAAGGGCATGAAAATTCAAAGTTGTAAAATTGCGAAATTTTCGCCAAATTTCCATTTCTTTCACAAATAAATGCAAGTCATTTCAAAGAAATGTTACCACTGTCATGAAGTACAATATGTCACAAGAAAACAATGTCAGAATCACCAGGATCCATGGAAGTGTTCCAGATTTATTACCTCATAAAGGGACAGTGGTCAGAATTGTAAAAATTGGCCCGGTCATTAACATGCAAACCACCCTTGGGATTAAAGGGGTTAAAATATGAAAGCTGAGCTGTGATTGGTTGCTATGAGCAACAGTTTTCCCACTCTACAACACCTCAACAGACACTGACCGGGTGGGAGAAATCTAGCATTCCCGGGAACATAAGATCCCGACCATTGTTTGCCCCCCAGAAAGGAGCAGAGAGCACATAACACAAATGAATCCCCCTCTCCTCTATTACGGGCAGGCTCTATTGTTACCGGCGTAGAAAATCGCATCATCAGCGGCCACACAGAGCCGCACACAGAGCCGAGCACAGAGCTGCGCACAGAGCCACACACAGAGCCACACTGCCAGGTTACATAACATCACATCTCCAGGAACTCCCTGCTCGGCGCCACCTTGCTTGGGACCAGGGGCAGATTACCAGAGGGTCAATCTGGGCGGTAGCCCAGGGCCCAGTGGTGTGGGGTGGGCCCACAGGGCAACCATCAGGGCATTACTGCCCTGACTGGCGTATGGGGCCCGGTGGGCAGAGGGGGTTCGCATCGGACCCCGTCTATTCTGCTCACCGGGCCCCTACCGGCAGCCGGCAGGCTAAACCGGGCTCTTAGCGGCGGCGCGCTGTGGCAGTTTAACACTATTGACGTGTGGGCCCGCGCCTGCACATCAATAGTTAACAGCCGATAGCCAATCGGAGGCTGGCAGCTGACATCAGCCGTAGCGCGCACGTTGCCGGAGTCTGACATCATTGTCAGTCGCCGGCGAGTGCGCGCTTCAGCTGCGTGGAGGGAACTTCGCCGCTGCAGCACGGCAAGGTAAGAAGAACTGTTGTTTTTTTTTATTGAGCGGCGATCCGGGGAGCCGGGCCCGGGGCAGCCTGTGAGACTCGGGGGACAGAATGCTGCCTGAACACGGGGGGCGGACTGTGAGACATGGGGACATGAATGCTGGACATGGGGGCAGAATGCTGGACATGGGGGCAGACTGACACATGGGGCAGAATGCTGGACATGGGGGCAGACTGAGACATGAGGCAGAATGCTGTACACGGGGGCAGAATGCTAGACATGGGGCAGAATGCTGGTCACGGGGGCAGAATGCTGGACACAGGGGCCAAATGCTGGACATGGGGGCAGAATGCTGGACACGGGGCAGAATGCTGGACATGGGGCAGACTGAGTCACTGGGCAGAATGCTGGACACGGGGCAGAATGCTGGACATGGGGCAGAATGCTGGACATGGGGAAGACTGAGACACGGGGCAGAATGCTGGACACGGGGCAGAATGCTAGACATGGGGCAAAATGCTGGACATGGGGCAGAATGCTGGACATGGGGCAGAATGCTGGACATGGGGCAGAATGCTGGACATGGGGGCAGAATGCTGGACATGGGGCAGAATGCTGGACATGGGGCAGACTGAGACACGGGGCAGAATGCTGGACATGGTGGCAGAATGCTGGACACGGGGCAGAATGCTGGACATGGGGCAGAATGCTGGACATAGGGGCAGGGCAGAATGCTGGACATGGGGGCAGACTGTGAGACATGGGGCAGAATGCTGGACATGGGACAGACTGTGAGACACAGGGGCAGAATGCTGGACATGGGGCAGAATGCGAGACACAGGGCAGAATGGAGATACGGAGCATTATTTGAGACACTGGGGGCATGACTGGAGACACTGGGGGCAGGATTAGAGACAGATGGGGCAGGATTGAAGACAGATGGGGCAGGATTGCAAATATGGGGGCATGATTGGAGACTTAGGGGGCAGAATGGAGGTACGGGCATGATTGGAGACACGGGGCAGAATGGAGATATGGGGCATGATTGGAGACATGGGGGCAGGATTGGAGACAGATGAGGCAGGGTTGGAGACAGATCGTGAAGGATCATGGGGCAGGATGGATACAATGGAGACAGATGGGGTAGGATGGGGAGATCATATGGGGCAGAATGGATATTCATAAGGACAGGATGGGAGAACATATGGCTGAAGCCAGGAATGAGACACACGGGGGCCAGGATGGGGAATATTATTACCATAGGAGCTAATTAAGGGATATTATTACTGCAGTGATGTATTTTTTTATTTTTTGAGTATACTGTTTTAAATGGGGGGGGTCCTGTTACTGTGTAGAGTGATACTATGTCGCTTTTTTTTCTTCATGTGGTGTAATGTAGAAGTTGGGAAAAATTAAGTAATGTGTTCTGCAAGCGGAGCTCGAGATAACTGTGTAATTTCCTGCAGAGATGAGCCCTGGCTGGAAGAAGTGATGGCGGTCTGTGCTGGATGAAAGATGAAAAACAAAGATGAAGGACTTCACCTAGAGACGTCACTGGTGAGTCAGTGTGTTACCTATAGACTGACACTATACACTGTACAGTCATGGCCAAAAGTTTTGAGAATGACACAAATATTATATTTTCACATGATCTGCTGCCCTCTGGTTTTTATGTGTGTTTGACAGATGTTTTTATCACAGACAGAAATATAATAATTGCAAACATATGAGTAAGAAAAGCTTATATTGACAGAATGAGTTAATGCAGCAAGTCAATATTTGCAGTGTTGACCCTTCTTCTTCAGGACCTCTGCAATTCTCCCTGGCATGCTCTCAATCAACTTCTGGACCAAATCCTGACTGATAGCAGTCCATTCTTGCACAATCAATGCTTTCATTTTGTCAGAATTTTTAGGTTTTTGTTTGTCCACCCGTCTCTTGATGATTGACCACAAGTTCTCATTGGGATTAAGATCTGGGGAGTTTCCAGGCCATGGACCCAAAATCTCTATGTTTTGTTCCCTGAGCCATTTAGTTATCACCTTTGCTTTATGGCAAGGTGCTCCATCATGCTGGAAAAGGCATTGTTGATCGCCAAACTGCTCTTGGAGGGTTGGGAGAAGTTGCTCTTGGAGGACATTCTGGTACCATTCTTTATTCATGGCTGTGTTTTTAGGCAAGACTATGAGAGAGCCGATTCCCTTGGCTGAGAAGCAACCCCACACATGAATGGTTTCAGGATGCTTAACAGTTGGCATGAGACAAGACTGGTGGTAGCGCTCACCTTGTCTTCTCCGAATGAGGCGTTTTCCTCATGTCCCAAACAATTGAAAGGGGATTCATCAGAGAAAATAACTTTACCCCAGTCCTCAGCAGTCCACTTCCTGTACCTTTTACAGAATATCAGTCTGTCCATGATGTTTTTTTCTGGAGAGAAGTGGCTTCTTTGCTGCCCTCCTTGAGACCAGGCCTTGCTTCAAGAGTCTCCGCCTCACAGTGCGTGCAGATGCACTCACACCTGCCTGCTGCCATTCCTGAGCAAGCTCTGCACTGCTGGTAGCCCGATCCCGCAGCTGAAACACTTTTAAGAGACGGTCCTGGCGCTTGCTGGTCTTTCTTGGGCGCCCTGGAGCCTTTTTGGCAACAATAGAACCTCTCTCCTTGAAGTTCTTGATGATGCAATAGATTGTTGACTGGGGTGCAATCTTTCTAGCTGCGAAACTCTTCCCTGTTAGGCCATTTTTGTGCATTGCAATGATGACTGCACGTGTTTCTTTAGAGATAACCATGGTTAACAGAAGAGAAACAATGATGCCAAGCACCAGCCTCCTTTTAAAGTGTCCAGTGGTCTCATTCTTACTTAATCATGACAGATTGATCTCCAGCCATGTCCTCATCAACTCCCACACCTGTGTTAATGGAGCAATCACTGAAAAGAGGTTAGCTGGTCCTTTTAAGGCAGGGCTGCAATGATGTTGAAATGTGTTTTGGGGGATAAAGTTCATTTTCTAGCCAAATATTGACTTTGCAAGTAATTGCTGTTAAGCTGATCACTCTTTATAACATTCTGGAGTATATGCAAATTGCCATTAGAAAAAGTGAAGCAGTAGACTTTGTAAAAATTAATATTTGTGTCATTCTCAAAACTTTTGGCCATGACTGTATACTATATACAAAAGTCCTGTGCACAATGTCACCAGTGATCACTGTATTACCTGTACACAGACACTGCATACTAAGTACAGATCTCCTGTGTATAATGGCACTTATGGTGATAGTATTGTGTTTTTTTTTATTACTGATCAGTATTGTAGTATTCAGTCACTATGTGGTGGTAATATGTGGTTTGGATAAGATGTTGCGGTATTTGACCCTTGTATGTACTATTTGGTCACTTTGTGGTGGTAATATGTGCTCTGGTCATGGTGTTGTGATATTTGTTCCTTGTATGTGATATTATTCGATCACTGTGGTGGTAATATGAAGCCTGGTGGTATTTGTTGTTTGTATGTGATATTATTGGTCATTTTAAAAATTTAAAAATAAATAAAAATATACCTAAATTGTATTGCATATTTTAACAAATATTTAATAGGTTACAGTAGAGTAGGGCCCGGCCAAAAGTGTCTACTGTGTTATGGTGGCGGCTTAAAAAATCTTTTGGCCAAAGCAAAAGCTGCTGGCTATATGTGTGATCTGGTGATGGAAACTGTTAATGTGTGATAGGTGAGAAGTGGAGTTTTTCCAAGAGAGAGCGGTGGGACTGTGGACAGTTTGAGGGGTGGAGGCGCCTGGAATAATCTGTTTCAGTTATATGATGACCCCGTCGCTTGACACCGTCGCTTGACCCCGTCGCTTCACCCTGTCACATGACCGGGGGGCCCACAGAGTCTGAACAGCCCGGGGCCCTGGCTACCCTTAATCCACCCCTGCTTGGGACTATGGGATGGAGGAGGTGTGATGGGTATATGGTCACGGGAATATGGGATGGAGGATATGTATGATGAGTATATGGGCACGGGACTATGAGATGGAGTATATGTATTATGAGTATATGGGCACTGCACTATGGGATGGAGTAAAGTTATATGAAAAAGTTTGGGCACCCCTATTAATCTTAAGCTTAGTGTTTTATAAAAATTGGTGTTTTTGCAACAGCTATTTCAGTTTGATATATCTAATAACTATTGGACACAGTAATGTTTCTGCCTTGAAATGAGGTTTATTGTACTAACAGAAAATGTGCAATCTGCATCCAAACAAAATTTGACAGGTGCATAAGTATGGGCACCTCACCAGAAAAGTGACATTAATATTTAGTAGATCCTCCTTTTGCAAAAATAACAGCCTCTAGTCGCTTCCTGTAGCTTTTAATGAGTTCCTGGATCCTGGATGAAGGTATTTTTGACCATTCCTCTTTACAAAATAATTCCAGTTCAGTTAAGTTTGATGGTCGCCGAGCATGGACAGCCCTCTTCAAATGATCCCACACATGTTCAATGATATTCAGGTCTGGGGACTGGGATGGCCATTCCAGAACATTGTAATTGTTCCTCTGCATGAATGCCTGAGTAGATTTGGAGCGGCGTTTTGGATCATTGTCTTGCTGAAAGATCCATCCCCTGCGTAACTTCAACTTTGTCACTGATTCTTGAACATTATTGTCAAGAATCTGCTGATACTGAGTGGAATCCATGCGTCCCTCAACTTTAACAAGATTCCCGGTGCCGGCATTGGCCACACAGCCCCAAAGCATGATGTAACCTCCACCAAATTTTACTGTGGGTAGCAAGTGTTTTTTTGGCATGCTGTGTTTTTTTGACGCCATGCATAACACCTTTTTGTATGACCAAACAACTCAATCTTGGTTTCATCATTCCACAGGACCTTCTTCCAAAAAGAAATTGGCTTCTCCAAATGTGCTTTTGCATACCTCAGCCGACTCTGTTTGTGGCGTGCTTGCAGAAACGGCTTCTTTCGCATCACTCTCCCATACAGCTTCTCCTTGTGCAAAGTGCGTTTTATAGTTGACCGATGCACAGTGACACCATCTGCAGCAAGTTGATGCTGCAGCTCTCTGGAGGTGGTCTGAGGATTGTCCTTGACTGATCTCACCATTCTTCTTCTCTGTGTTTCTGATGTTTTTCTTGGCCTGCCACTTCTGGCCTTAACAAGAACTGTCCCTGTGTTCTTCCATTTCCTTACTATGTTCCTCACAGTGGAAACTGACAGATTAAATCTCTGAGACAGCTTTTTGTATCCTTCCCCTGGGCACTGGACTATGGGATGGAGGATGTGTGATGGGTATATGGGCACTGGACTATGGGATGAAGGATGTGTGATGGGTATATGGGCACAGGACTATGGGATGGAGGATATGGATGATGGGTATATGGGCACTGGACTATTGGATGGAGGATGTGTGATGGGTATATGGGCACTGGACTATGGGATGGAGAATATGCATGATGGGTATATGGGGGGACTATGGGATGGAGGATATGTATGATGGGTAAATGGGGGGACTATGGGATGAGGATATGTATGATGGGTATTTGGGCACGGGACTATGGGATGGAGGATATGTGATGGGTATATGGGCACAGGACTATGGGATGGAGGAAGTGTGATGGGTATATGGGCACGGGACTATGGGATGAGGATATGTATGATGGGTGTATGGGCACTGGACTGTGGGATGGTGGATATGTGATGGGTATATGGGCACGGGACTATGGGATGGAGGATGTGTGATGGGTATATGGGCACTGGACTATGGGATGAAGGATGTGTGATGGGTATATGGGTATATGGGCACGGGACTATGGGATGGAGGATATGTGTGATGGGTATATGGGCACAGGACTATGGGATGAAGAATGTATGATGGATATATGGGCACGGAACTATGGGATGGAGGATGTGTAATGGTAATGGGTATATGGTGAGAGGATGGTAGGAGTTATACTTCACCCAAAATTACGATGTAAGACACAGATGAAGTTATTCTTCCCTTATCTGGACATTTGGACTGACGCCCAGAAACTAGATTGTAACTTGTTTTTAGCTGTCTCAGCAACCTTCTATTACTATGAATTATCACTTTTCTAATTATGAAACTTTCTTATCAACATTCCACTGTTATGAATCACTTTGCTGCTTATGGAACAAAGGAATTTTACTGCGCCTGTGCGACAATATCTTATGATTTGTTAGTATAAATAAAGGGATAGCATCCATAGAGCGGGCGCGCTCAGGGGCTTCCCAGTACCTGATTATACACTACGTGTCTGTGTATTTCTTGTTACGGGGATACTCCGACTCCAACAAGGACCCTCCATGGCTGAATGATCCTAACAATTCCTGGCGCCCGAACAGGGACCCGAGGTCTGCGTATTCCTTCAAGTTCATCGACCGGCACGAGTAACCGCTGAGATTGGGACATTGGAACAGCAGATGACAAACCTGGCCAGGTAAGAGACACTGTTAGTTCTCTTACATCTGCTCTGCGATAGTCCGTAAATTTCATGCATATCTTGTGTTGGGATTGAGGAACTAGTAGAGAAGAATACCTATAGCTCGGGTCATTCATGTATATACTGTAGGATCTGCCGAAGGAGAGGTCAGAGAAGGTCATGAAATGTATGGTATGAAAGAGATGTGGATGTCGGGAATAGCCTCATAAGCCGCACTAAGGTAGATGACATAAGTATTACGGAGATTGCCTAACTGAGTCATAAGGTTGTGTCCTTTCGGGGAAACCTTCGCTCACGCTTAACTCCCGAACCTTTGTCCTCCTTTCTGACGGATAAGAGATTGATAGAATGAGCCCATGGAAGTAATGATAATACTCCAGGGACACGATATGTAATGGAGACTGTATGGTTCATTTTATGTATTGTTGGTCTTGCCCTTGTTGCCATATATATGTGTGTTAGAATTACTCTACACTTCAGACAAAACGGTTCAGATAAACCGTTTCAGATACTGGCTCCTTAGGACAGAATAGGTAACGAGGAAAGGTAGAATATAGAATATATTCTATCTAACCCAAAAAAGCCTCCTAAGGTAGGAATAGTCAGGAAAAATGGGCAACAAACAGACTAAGACCACAAATGATGAACAAGATGTCTATACAATCGTGAAAGAAAGGTGTGGTGTAGAAGCAACTAAGAATTTAGGGAAAGTTTGCAAAACTTTTCAGGTAGCAAGGCATGAAAGGTTTAACAGGAAGATATGGGAGGACATTCAGGTTAGAAAAGCGGGAGTAATAAGGGATAAAGGATGGCAAGAGCAGGTTGACTCTATGGTCAAATTATCCAAACTAGCAGAAACAGACCATTGGTCTTTTAATAAAGACAATGGGTTATGGAGAACTCCAGTCAGACAGGGTCCCATTGTACAAACTGAGAACAATAAACAAATGAACCCATTGGCACCACCATATCAGCCCAGGTCAGAACCCACACTGTATCCTGATCTTCAGGGTCCGGGTGGTTGGACATGTACAAACTGTGGACTCCAGAATCCAGACTGGAGAGACACATGTGCAGGATGTGGAGCACCACAACCACATGATATGTTGGCACCAGTGCGTATCCTCAGTCGACCATACAGAGAAGAAGATGGTGGCAATCCACCGCGTAGAGTAACTAGATACCATCAGACTAGACAATATTTTCCATGGACCCCCGCTGAGGGAATGTCCCTACTTCAGAATGCACCAGATCCGATACAATGCCCACTAAGATTTGCTACGTACATACAACAGATAATACACACCCATAATGGAACATGGTCAGATGGAACAGAATTATGTAGAATGAAAATGACACCAGGGTTGTATCAGGAATTGATGACAGTTATAGAACCTCATAGACCTCAACCAGTAGATGGTGAGGATCCAAATACCGCACTGTCAGGACAGAATTTTGTGCAGAGACTACTAGAGTTTATGAGAACCAAGCAAAGAATGAGAGGGACTTCAGGAACTGTTTCCCAAAAGTCAGGACAGCCAGTAGATGAATACTACCTAGCGGTAGAGAACAGTTACAGAGATGAGGGAATGGATCTTACTAATGAAGGAGTCATTCGACTGATGACTAAAACTTTTATAGAGAATCTCAACCCAAAACTTAGGGAAAAGTTCAAGGCTGCAACTCCTGATTGGAGAACACTAGATGATCCCCAGATAGTCAGACAAAAACTATTAGGGATAGAAATGGATATGCGTGAGGCAGCATCCAAACCCGTCAGAGTGGCGGCAAATAACAGTCTGGTTAATAAGAACAACAGATCAAATCAAACTTATGACAAAGGGAATTTGGATAAGAAAACTAATCCATGTCATTACTGTAAGAAACCAGGACATTGGATTAGAGAATGCAGGAAAAAAGCCAGGGATATAGAAAATGGTATTTATGTCCCAAGACAATCACAAGAAAAGACAGTACAGGCTTCTGCTCCTGCAGCTAGCGAGTGACTAGACGTAATGCAAACCACTTTGACTGGAAGGCGCCCAATAATTCAAGTAAAAGTAGCAGGAAAGCAATGTCCTTTTTTAATAGATACCGGAGCAACTTCCTCCGTCCTCAATGAAGACGCCCTACCAAATGCTGATTGTTTATCAGATGATGTAACTTATACCGAAGGGTATGATGGAGGAATCAGGCCACTCCCATATAGTATTCCCCTTGAAACAAAGATAGGATCTAAAATATTTTTATCAAAATTCCTTTTTGTTAAAGGGGCACCTACTTGTCTTCTAGGTATGGATTTACTAAAACAGACAGGAATGAATATCCAATTTTTGGAAGATGGTAGAGTCCAAATTTTGGTGCCTGATGACCAAGAGTCTCTAGAAAACATTGTAAAAGTCCAAGCCTTAGAGGATGAGAAAGATCCTGCCCCTACCCAAATTATTTTGGATCTTTCTGAGGTACCAGAAAAATTATGGGCACAACATGACACCGATGTAGGACTAATGCCAATAGCTCCTGTAAAAGTCACTCCTGTTCCAGGTGTGACACTACCCCAATTGAGACAGTATCCTATTAGTGCCCAACAAGAACACGCCATAGGAGAACAGATAAAAGATTATCTAGAAACTGGAGTACTGATAGAAGTAAAGTCACCAGCTAATACACCGTTGTACCCCGTAAAAAAGAAATCTATTGAGGGGTCAGCTGCTAAGTACCGGATGGTACATGATTTAAGAGAGATAAATAAAATTTTGGAACCTATTACTCCTGTTGTGCCAAATCCACACACGTTGCTATCACAGATTCCAGCAACAGCACGAGTATTTTCTGTCATAGACTTATCAAATGCATTCTTTTCAGTACCATTACACCCAGACTGTTACAAGCTGTTTGCATTTACATTCAAGAATAGACAATTAGCATGGACAAGATTACCACAGGGTATGATACATTCACCTACCTTGTACTCAGAAGCTATGAGATCAGTTCTACAAAATTTTAAACCTACGGATGAGGTTGTAATTCTCCAATATGTTGATGACCTATTGTTATGTGCCCCTGATCAAGAGTCCGCAGACAGCAACACAATAAGGTTGTTAATATTTCTAGCAGACATGGGCTGTAAAGTTAACAAGAGGAAAATACAACTTTGTATGACTACGATAGTATTTCTAGGACACTGCATTTCACAAGGTATTCGGCACCTCACCGCCGACAGACTAAAAATCATTAGAGATCTTGTTCCTCCCAAGAACTACAAAACATTAAGAGCATTTTTGGGAATAGTATCACACTGCAGACAATGGGTTATACATGCTAGTCAGCTTATGCAACCTCTATATGATTGTTTAAAAATCGAACCTTTCCAGTTAACTGAATCAGCGCTCATAGCCTTTCAAGACCTCAAGAAAGGTCTCATGTCAGCCCCGGCCTTGGGAATCCCAGACTACGCCAAACCATTCCAATTAATGGCTGCAGAAATATCTAATCATGCTACAGGGGTACTAACACAGAAACATGAAAATAAACAAAGACCTGTCGCATACTACTCTGCTCAATTAGATAATGTCACCAAAGCTGCACCGTCATGTGTCAAGGTAGTAGCAGCTGTTTCTCTTTTGGTAGAAAAAGCCTCAGACATAGTACTAGACCATGCCTTAATAGTACAAACGACACATGATGTACATGGCATACTGAATCAGGTATTGCCAAAACACATTTCAATGGCTAGACATCTTAGATTACAATGCTCCTTACTAATGCCACCAAACCTCACTTTTCGCCGTATATTGTCTCTAAATTTAGCCACTCTGTTACCATTAGAGACAAAGGGGGGGGTGGAAGGAGACTATGAAGATAAAAAATTTTTACAATTTCATGAACAAAATAATGGAATACATGATTGTTTACAGTGTATAGAACAAGAAACACAAGGGTTACCTAATGTACAGGACATCCCTCTTGACAATCCAGACTTACAAATGTATATAGATGGTAGCAGGTATGCAGATGAAGCTGGTAACTTTCACACAGGTTATGCTGTTGTATCAGACCATGATGTTATTGAAGCTGAACCAATGCAAGCCAGCTGTTCAGCCCAGGAAGCTGAACTATTAGCTCTAATACGAGCATTACAATTAGCAAAAGAAAAAACCGCTAATATTTTTACTGATTCTAGATATGCATATGGCATTGTACATGATTTTGGATGCATATGGAGAGCTAGAGGTTACATGACAGCTTCAGGTCAACCAGTAAAACATGGACAAATGATTAAACAAATTCTAGAATCAGCTGCCTTAACTAAACAAGTAGCAGTAATGAAAGTACCTGCACATGTAAGACTCGACACAGAGATAGCTAGGGGTAATGACCGAGCCGACAAGGCTGCTAAGCGAGCTGCAGTAAAACCTCTGACAACTGACCACACTATTAGTGCAGTATCAGAATTTGACTTAATTACACGGCTCAAAGAAGCCCACCAGCAGGTGAGTAGAGAAGAAAAAGAAGAGTGGCAGAAACAGGGGGCAGAAGAAAAAGAAGGACTATGGAGAAAAGGAGATGAGCTTTGTCTCCCCCGAGCGTGGTACCCTGTTGTGGTCAGTGAAGCCCACGGACCTACACATGTGTCTGCAAACGGTATGATACAGAGGGTCAGACAGAAGTGGTTAGCCCCAGGGTTTGGCCAGGTAGCTCGAGCAAAATGTGGTTCTTGTGAAATCTGTTTAGCCTACAATCCAGGACAGACTATTAAGACCCCCCAGAAGCACCATGTAAGACCACTATATCCGTTCCAGAGACTTCAGATCGATTATATCCAGATGCCTAAGCATGGACACTATGAGTATGTACTGGTATGTGTGGACATGTTTTCGGGGTGGCCGGAGGCTTATCCAGTTCATAGAGCCACGGCTAAAATCACTGCAGTAAAAATAGCACATGAACTGGTACCCCGTTATGGTATCTCAGAAGTGATCGAGTCAGATAGAGGTACACATTTCACTGGAGAGATCTTTCAGAATGTAATGAAAATGTTGTGTATAAAGAGTGAACTACACACCCCTTACCACCCACAGAGTTCTGGTAAGGTTGAGAGAATGAACGGGACACTCAAATTGAAAATACAGAAAGCTATGGCAGAGACACAGAAACCATGGACTGAGTGTCTTCCAATAGCATTGTATTCAGTCAGAAACACCCCCCAGGGAAAGAGCAAACTCACCCCCCATGAAATATTGTTTGGTAGAGTTGCCAATACAGGATTGTATTTCCCACAGACTTTAATGCTAGAAACTGAGAGTTTAACAGCATATGTACAGAACTTATGTAAACATGTGTCTAAAACACACTCTTTAGTGTTCTCTTCTATTCCAGATCCAGATTCCGTTGAAGGGACACACAAGCTACAACCAGGGGACGAAGTGTATGTAAAAAGACATAACAGAAGGACACTAGAACCCAGATTCGAGGGTCCTTATCAGGTGTTACTAACCACGCCTACTGCATTAAAATTAGAAGGAAAGGCTGCATGGGTGCATGCTAGCCACTGTAAGATAGCAAAATGAGAATTCTTTATCAAATCATTGCGTTGATAGCGATATTGGTAAGCTACACTGTTGCTTGGACACCTGGGACATCCATCCCCAAGGAAAAAAGAACTGGAAGAAGGGGAGACCTACTCTTCCCTTTGGAAATGGAAAAGCCATACACAAAATAGGACGCAAAATAACTATACCTGCAGAGCAAACACAGAATGCTTGACCATGACAATAAAAATCACTGGCCCCTGTACAATATTCAGACAGGAGAAGTCTAAAGTATGGTATAACCGATATCTCATACATGTAAAAACGGGTTTTAATATAACCATTAATTCCACAGTAGAAGGGAACAATGTATGTTCATTTGTGAATACCACAGGACCCCTGCACCTAAATACCCCATATGTTGGATGTATTAAAAATATTACTACTCTAAACTGGAAAGGAAGCACTTATTTCTTTTTACCTGAAATAAACAATGAAATAAGTGAAGGAATGAACTTTGTAAAAATGTTGCCTAACATACCTGTTAGTTTAGACTGTACCAAGCTAAGAGAATTGATTAATAGATCAGAGGAAGTGCATGCTCATATTACTGAGTTTAAACATTCTTTGAACAAACTCCTGGTAAATGCATATATAGACTCAGAAAAATTGATTAATTTAGGGTCTGCAATTCAAAGTGAAACTGAACATCATTGGTATGATATATTTAGTGGATGGTCCCCTACTGCCACACACTTTATTCAAGTTTTTTGTTATCCCCTTGTTATATTAGTATTACTTATATTTGTGTTAACTATGCTAAATATATTCGTGTACCGACGGGTGGCAAGGAAGATGAAAAAACTTCAGGAGAAAATTCACTATCAACATATATAAGGAAGAATCAAAGGGGGGACTGAGAGGATGGTAGGAGTTATACTTCACCCAAAATTACGATGTAAGACACAGATGAAGTTATTCTTCCCTTATCTGGACATTTGGACTGACGCCCAGAAACTAGATTGTAACTTGTTTTTAGCTGTCTCAGCAACCTTCTATTACTATGAATTATCACTTTTCTAATTATGAAACTTTCTTATCAACATTCCACTGTTATGAATCACTTTGCTGCTTATGGAACAAAGGAATTTTACTGCGCCTGTGCGACAATATCTTATGATTTGTTAGTATAAATAAAGGGATAGCATCCATAGAGCGGGCGCGCTCAGGGGCTTCCCAGTACCTGATTATACACTACGTGTCTGTGTATTTCTTGTTACGGGGATACTCCGACTCCAACAAGGACCCTCCATGGCTGAATGATCCTAACAATGGGCACTGGACTATGGGATGAAGGATGTGTGATGGATATATGGGCACGGGACAATGGGATGGAAGATATGTATGATGGGTATATGGGCACTGGACTATGGGATGGAGGATGTGTGATGGGTATATGGGCATTGGACTATGGGATGGAGAATATGTATGATGGGTAAATGGGGGGACTATGGGATGAGGATATGTATGATGGGTATATGGGCAGGGGACTATGGGATGGAGGATATGTATGATGGGTATATGGGCACAGAACTATGGGATGGAGGATGTGTGATGGGTATATGGGCACATGACTATGGGATGGAGGATGTGTGATGGGTATATGGGCACTGGACTATGGGATGGAGGATATGTATGATGGGTATATGGGCACGGGACTATGGGATGGACGATGTGTGATGGGTATATGGGCACGGGACTATGGGATGGAGGATGTGTGATGGTGATGGGTAGAATCATAGAATCATAGAATGGTAGAGTTGGAAGGGACCTCCTGGGTCATCTGGTCCAACCCCCTGCTCAAAGCAGGATTCACTAAATCATCCCAGACAGATGTCTGTCCAGCCTCTGTTTGAAGACTTCCATTGAAGGAGAACTCACCACCTCTCGAGGCAGCCTGTTCCACTCATTGATCACTCTAACTGTCAAAAAGTTTTTTCTAATATCTAATCTGTGTCTCCTCCCATTCAGTTTCATCCCATTGCTTCTAGTCTTTCCGTGTGCAAATGAGAATAAAGATAATCCTTCTACAATGTGACAGCCCTTGAGATATTTGTATACAGCTATTAAGTCACCTCTCAGTCTTCTTTTTTGCAAGCTAAACATTCCCAAATCCTGTAACCGTTCCTCATAGGACATGGTTTGCAGACCGAACACCATTCTGGTCGCTCTTCTCTGAACTTGCTCCAGTTTGTTGATGTCTTTTTTAAAATGTGGTGCCCAAAACCTGACACAGTATTCCAGATGAGGTCTGACCAAAGAGGAGTAGAGGGCAATAATGACTTCACGTGATCTAGACTGTATGCTTCTGTTAATAAATCCCAGAATTGTATTTGCTTTTTTTGCTGCTGCATCACACTGTAGACTCATGTTCAGTCTGTGATCTATTAGTATACCTAAGTCTTTTTCACATGTGCTGTTGCTTAGCCTTATTCCTCCCATTCTGTATACGCTTTTTTTGTTTTTATTTCCCAGATGTATGTGGGCACGGGACTATGGGATGGAGGATATGTATGATGGGTTTATGGGCACGGGACTATGGGATGGAGGATGTGTATGATGGGTATATGGGCACTGGACTATGGGATGGAGGATATGTATGATGGGTATATGGGGGACTATGGGATGGAGAATATGCATGATGGGTGTATGGGCATGGGACTATGGGATGGAGGATGTGTGATGGGTATATGGGCACTGGACTATTGGATGGAGGATATGTATGATGGGTATATGGGCACGGGACTATTGGATGGAGGATATGTATGATGGGTATATGGGCGCGGGACTATTGGATGGAGGATATGTATGATGGGTATATGGGCACAGGACTATGGGATGGAGGATGTGTGATGGGTATATGGGCATGGGACTATGGGATGGAGGATGTGTGATGGGTATATGAGCACTGGACTATGGGATGGAGGATATGTATGATGGGTATATGGGCACGGGACTATTGGATGGAGGATACGTATGATGGGTATATGGACACAGGACTATGGGATGGAGGATGTGTGATGGGTATATGGGCACGGGACTATGGGATGGAGGATATGTGATAGGTACAATACAGACCAAAAGTTTGGACACACCTTCTCATTTAAAGATGTTTCTGTATTTTGATGACTATGAAAATTGTAAATTCACACTGATGGCATCAAAACTATGAATTAACACATGTGGAATTACTGTATATACACTACCGGTCAAAATTTTAGGGTCACTTAAAATTTCCTTATTTTTGAAAGAAAAGCAGTTTTTTTCCAATGAAGCTAACATTAAATGATTCAAAAATACACTCTATACAGTGTTAATGTGGTAAATGACTATTCTAGCGGCAAACGTCTAGTTTGTAATGCAATATCTTCATAGGTGTATAGAGGCCCATTTCCAACAACCATCACTCCAGTGTACTTATGGTATTTTGTGTTCGCTAACTGTGTAAGAAGGCTAATAGATGGTTAAAATACCCTTTAAAACCCTTGTGCAAGTATGTTAACACAGCTGAAAACCGTTTGGTTGATTAGAGAAGCTATAAACCTGACCTTCCTTTGAGCTTGTTGACAATCTGGAGCATTACATTTGTTGGTTCCATTAAACTCTCAAAATGGCCAAAAAAAAGAACTTTCTTGTGAAACTCGACAGTCTATTCTTGTTCTTAGAAATGAAGGCTATTCCATGCGAAAAATTACCAAGAAACTGAAGAATTCATACAATGGTGTGTAGTACTCCCTTTAGAGGAGTGCACAAACAAGCTCTAACCAGAGAAGAAAGACAAGTGGGAGGCCCCGCTGCACAACTGAGCAACAAGACAAGTACATTAGAGTCTTTAGTTTGAAAAATTGACGCCTCACAGGTCCTCAACTGGCAGCTTCATTAAACAGTACACATTAAACGCCAGTGTCAACATCTACAGTGAAGAGGCGATTTGGGGATGCTGGCTTTCAGGGCAGATTGGCAAAACAAAAGCCAATATTCCTCTGTCCAATGTCTGTGTTCTTTTGCCCATATTAATCTTTTCCTTTCATTTAAGCCAGTCTTAAATATGGCTTTTGTTTTGCCAATCTGCCCTGAAGGCCAGCATCCCCAAATCGCCTCTTCACTGTAGATGTTGACACTGGCGTTTAATGTGTACTGTTTAATGAAGCTGCCAGTTGAGGACCTGTGAGGCGTCAATTTTTCAAACTAAAGACTCTAATGTACTTGTCTTGTTGCTCAGTTGTGCAGCGGGGCCTCCCACTTGTCTTTCTTCTCTGGTTAGAGCTTGTTTGTGCACTCCTCTAAAGGGAGTACTACACACCATTGTATGAATTCTTCAGTTTCTTGGTAATTTTTCGCATGGAATAGCCTTCATTTCTAAGAACAAGAATAGACTGTCGAGTTTCACAAGAAAGTTCTTTTTTTTTGGCCATTTTGAGAGTTTAATTGAACCAACAAATGTAATGCTCCAGATTGTCAACAAGCTCAAAGGAAGGTCAGGTTTATAGCTTCTCTAATCAACCAAACGGTTTTCAGCTGTGTTAACATACTTGCACAAGGGTTTTAAAGGGTATTTTAACCATCTATTAGCCTTCTTACACAGTTAGCGAACACAAAATACCATAAGTACACTGGAGTGATGGTTGTTGGAAATGGGCCTCTATACACCTATGAAGATATTGCATTACAAACTAGACGTTTGCCGCTAGAATAGTCATTTACCACATTAACACTGTATAGAGTGTATTTCTGAATCATTTAATGTTAGCTTCATTGGAAAAAAACTGCTTTTCTTTCAAAAATAAGGAAATTTCTAAGTGACCCTAAACTTTTGACCGGTAGTGTACTTAACAAAAAATGTGTAACTACTGAAAATATTTCTTATATTCTAGGTTCTTCAAAGTAGCCACCTTTTGCTTTGATGACTGCTTTGCACATTCTCTTGATGAAATGGTTTTCACTTCTGGTGACTACCTCTTGAAGCTCATCAAGAGGATGCAAAGAGTGTGCAAAGCAGTCATATATTTTCAGTAGTTTCACAATTTTTTGTTAAGTATATACAGTAATTTCACATGTGTTAATTCACTCCAACAGTGTCACCAGCAAAGCACCCCCACACCATCACACCACCTCCTCCATGCTTCACGGTGGGAACCAGGCATGTAGAGTCCATCCATTCACCTTTTCTGCGTGCAAAGCAGTAATCAAAGCAAAAGGTGGCTACTTTGAAGAACCTAGAATAAAAGACATATTTTCAGTTGTTTCACACTTTTTTGTAAAGTGTAATGTATACTTCCACATGTGTTAATTCATAGTTTTGATGCCTTCAGTGTGATTCTACAATTTTCATAGTCATGAAAATACAGAAAGATCTTTGAATGAGAAGGTGTGTCCAAACTTTTGGTCTGTACTGTACATAACACACTGTTAAGTCTCACATATAATACTCATAAAACCACGCACTTCTAAAGAGCTCAAATTGGCATATAATAAATAGAAACATAAAACAGACAAGTAATAAAGCACTGTGAGATAGCGACAGGACAAGTGGAAGTATGGATCTCAGCCAGGAAAAGCCATGTGAGTTATAAGGAATGCAGAAAAGCTGGACATTCCCAAAAAGTAAAGTTTCTGGATTTTTGGAGAATAACAGACCACGGGTCCTATCATTCCTTCCTTAACTGGTCGGTTCAGTTGTTGGGCTGATTCATTACTGGGTTTATAAAGGTGTATAGGGTGCACACATCAGAGGAAGAAAACTGTCTCAAGACACAGAAGAGACTCCATTTTTGAGGATGCTGGTCTCCAGCTGGTTCTATTGGTGTGAAGTAACACAAGACTTGGGCCTTACCTTTATTTTGCAGACCTATAAAGGGGTTAAATTCATAATGTTCATTGTTGTATTTATGCCTTTTTGCTTACTGGTATTGCTACCCCTTCTGGGTATTACCAACGCTTTGTTTCCATGTTTGATTGTTCCTCATTATATATGATGTGATAATGTTTACTATGTTTTCGTGTATAGTATAGGGAAAGTGTAAAGTGTGGGAGTGGCCACTAGATGGGGCATCCTAGCACACACTAGTTGTAGTCAGAGATAGGTTAATGTAGGGTTAACATAATAGGAGAGGCTGCCGGATGGTAAGCGGTAGGTCTAAGTGAAGTTAGTTCAGATGGGGCCAGAGTGCCCGAAGTGTCCACATAGGGTCTAGACCCAGGACAGCCTGACAGCCCCGTAACGTTTGCAAGTGACAGTCCCAGGTATCTGCAGTTGTAGGACGGAAGGACAGTGGGACAACAGAGTGAAGAAGTTATGGCAACTGATTGCCTGAGCGGACGCTCGGGGGTCCGGATTCTGATGGACCACGGAGCTAACAGGACCAGTGAGTAAGGAAAAAGGAACGCTGAAGCTTCACAGGGAACAGTACGGAAGGGTCGGATGCTTGGCCAGAGGCAGCCTAACTTAGTGACTGATGATCTTTATCCTGGGGCGAAGCAGGCAGAGGGAATTGTCATGGTGGCAAGGTTGAGCCGGGAGAAAGCTGGGAAGCAGTCTAAGACGGTCCGGTCCGGGCGCGTACTGCAAGGAAGTGTCAGCAGTGCAGGGAAAGTTGAGGAATCCAGTATGGAAGAGAATGAAATCCGAAATGTAACAACTGTGGATATGCTGTGCAAAGTTTGTAGTAAAGAAATCGTTCTAGTTGCAATGGACTATGTCTCATTTGATGGGGGTCGCCGTGGAAAAGGAATCTTCCTTGTCTGAGAAGTGCCCAGAGGGACCTGAACCTGGAGATACAGGTACGCACAGTAATGAACTTTATGTTTCTGTAGGGTATGGCCAGGAAACTGATGCTGCGGTGACCGTGGCTACAACTATAGTCCTGGCCGGCCCTTACAGACCAACACTAAAAAACAGGAGAATCCTTGTCTCATCAGATCTGTGTCCCTGTCACTGACTGCATTGGTCCCATTTTGCCAACTGCTTCACAGCTAATCTTCTATAACAAATATATAACACACATATAAAACAAACATAAGTAACGTATACTTATCACCCATACTGTATAATACAGTCATGGACAAAAGTTTTGAGAATGACATAAATATTAATTTTTACAAAGTCTACTGCTTCACTTTTTCTAATGGCAATTTGCATATACTCCAGAATGTTATAAAGAGTGATCAGCTTAACAGCAATTACTTGCAAAGTCAATATTTGGCTAGAAAATGAACTTTATCCCCCAAAACACATTTCAACATCATTGCAGCCCTGCCTTAAAAGGACCAGCTAACCTCTTTTCAGTGATTGCTCCATTAACACAGGTGTGGGTGTTGATGAGGACATGGCTGGAGATCAATCTGTCATGATTAAGTAAGAATGACACCACTGGACACTTTAAAAGGAGGCTGGTGCTTGGCATCATTGTTTCTCTTCTGTTAACCATGGTTATCTCTAAAGAAACACGTGCAGTCATCATTGCAATGCCCAAAAATGGCTTAACAGGGAAGAGTATCGCAGCTAGAAAGATTGCACCTCAGTCAACAATCTATCGCATCATCAAGAACTTCAAGGAGAGAGGCTCCATTGTTGCCAAAAAGGCTCCAGGGCGCCCAAGAAAGACCAGCAAGCACCAGGACCGTCTCTTAAAAGTGTTTCAGCTGCGGGATCGGGCTACCAGCAGTGCAGAGCTTGCTCAGGAATGGCAGCAGGCAGGTGTGAGTGCATCTGCACGCACTGTGAGGCGGAGACTCTTGGAGCAAGGCCTGGTCTCAAGGAGGGCAGCAAAGAAGCCACTTCTCTCCAGAAAAAACATCATGGACAGACTGATATTCTGCAAAAGGTACAGGCAGTGGACTGCTGAGGACTGGGGTAAAGTTATTTTCTCTGATGAATCCCCTTTTCGATTGTTTGGGACATCAGGAAAACGCCTCATTGGGAGAAGACAAGGTGAGCGCTACCACCAGTCTAGTCTCATGCCAACTGTTAAGCATCCTGAAACCATTCATATGTGGGGTTGCTTCTCAGCCAAGGGAATCGGCTCTCACAGTCTTGCCTAAAAACACAGCCATGAATAAAGAATGGTACCAGAATCTCCTCCAAGAGCAACTTTTCCCTACCCTCCAAGAGCAGTTTGGCGATCAACAATGCCTTTTCCAGCATGATGGAGCACCTTGCCATAAAGCAAAGGTGATAACTAAATGGCTCAGGGAACAAAACATAGAGATTTTGGGTCCATGGCCTGGAAACTCCCCAGATCTTAATCCCATTGAGAACTTGTGGTCAATCATCAAGAGACGGGTGGACAAACAAAAACCTAAAAATTCTGACAAAATGAAAGCATTGATTGTGCAAGAATGGACTGCTATCAGTCAGGATTTGGTCCAGAAGTTGATTGAGAGCATGCCAGGGAGAATTGCAGAGGTCCTGAAGAAGAGGGGTCAACACTGCAAATATTGACTTGCTGCATTAACTCATTCTAACTGTCAATATAAGCTTTTGTTACTCATATGTTTGCAATTATATTTCTGTCTGTGATAAAAACATCTGTCAAACACACATAAAAACCAGAGGGCAGCAGATCATGTGAAAATATAATATTTGTGTCATTCTCAAAACTTTTGGCCATGACTGTACGCACATAAAAATACAGATACCAAAGCAATACACCCACAGAAACACAAACATTTAATCCTCACAAGTCAAACATAGTGACATAACTCACAGATCTACATGTAGTATACACATATAATACAAGAAGATTCTCGCATAAAAGCACACAGAAGGATACACACACAGATACGCACATAATACACACATTCACTTACACATTACACACATACAACCCTACCAAGCTCTAAGTACGTAGAATGACAAAAGATATTTGTCTATCAAGCTCAAACGTTCTTCGATTTATTTTAAGGGTGCCCATGCACATTAGATCAAAGTTGATGAAAATGGACGATTTTGCCCTTAATTAATGCAGATCAGGTGAAATTAAACATCAAACCGCCGCTTTAGCCATCCGATCACCGACCATCGTTGTCTGAAATAAGATTGCTGTGTTGTATTTTCCACCAGCCAAAAGATCTTTCAGTCACGAACGATCCAGGAAAGAATATTCAAACAAAAATTATTCAATTTTAGTCTTATTGTCATTGGACGACATGTACAGTATAGGTAGGTTTAATATCTGTAACTGTGGACTATAAGGCGTAAGACTGCGTCGGCGTAATTATCCTGTATCAGATGACTGTTGTTCAACTATCAACCTAGTTTTATCTAATTTGTTTGCCCACCTTAAAACACAGATGCACATAAACATAAATACTAACACACATACATACAACATCCATACACTAGTACATAAATACTAACACACATACATACGAAAACATACATCTGTGCAAACATACATAAATACTAACACACATACATACAACATACATCCATACACACATACATAAATATTAACACACATACAACAACATACATCCATACACACATAAATACTAGCACACATACATACAACAACATACATCCATACACACATACATAAATACTAACACACATACAATATACATCCATACACACATACATAAATACTAGATTACATACATACAACATACATCCATACACACATAAATACTAGCACACATACATACAACATACATCCATACAAACATAAATAAATACTAACACACATACAATATACATCCATACACACATACATAAATACTAGATTACATACATACAACATACATCCATACACACATAAATACTAGCACACATACATACAACATACATCCATACACACATACATAAATACTAACACACATACAATATACATCCATACACATATACATAAATACTAGCACACATACATACAACATACATCCATACATCCATACACACATACATAAATACTAGCTTACATATACACAACAACATACATCCATACACACATACATAAATACTAACACACATACAATATACATCCATACACATATACATAAATACTAGCACACATACATACAACATACCATACATCCATACACACATACATAAATACTAGCTTACATATACACAACAACATACATCCATACACACATACAATGACGATGACCAAAAGGGTAACAATGTTTTGAATTTTTTTACTTTCAGGCTCCATATCTCACCATCCACTACTGCTTTCATCATGAGACTACCATCATTTTAAAGACAATCATCTTGGCTATCGCATACATACGTTTGACTTGCAGCTAGTGTTGAGCATTCCGATACTGCAAATATCGGGTATCGGCCGATATTGGCTGTATCGGAATTCCGATTCCGAGTTCCGATATTTTCGTCATATCGGATACCGGAATCGGAATGTCACTGTCACTGTCAGTGTCCGTCGGTCGGGTCTGTCAGGAGTCAGCGGCACTTACCCGGCAGAAGATCTCCGGCAGTCACATCCCGGACTGCTTAATGGCCGCCATCCTCTTCTCCCCGGCGGTCACATGCAGTATCTCGCGATAACTGCAGTGACTGCTGGGTAATCGCGGCCATAAAGCAGTCCGATGACGTCACCGCCGGGGAAGCTGGTAAGCAGCTGTGCTGTGCCGGGATGTCAGGCTCTGCTCTGGGACAGTCGTTACTATGGACTGCGTCGGACAGGTGGTATACTGTTGGTTTGTTTTTTTTATTTTTTTACAGGAGATCGATGGCGTCGCAGGAATGAGAGAGTAATAAAAGAAATGAAAACTGTGTTGTCTCTTTTATTTCATTAAAAGACTTTTTTCTTGCTGTGTCTTTTTTTTAAACATTTAAAAACTTTGGGATTAATAATGGATCGGTGTCTTATTGACGCCTCTCCATTATTAACCGGGCTTATTGTCACCGTGCAATCAACGGTGACATTAACCCCTTATTACCCCGCTTGCCACCGCTACAGGGCAAGTGGGAAGAGCCGGGTAAAGTGCCACAATTGGCACATCTTTTGATGCGCCAAATGTGGGGCTGCTGTAGCCTGGTATTATCAGACTGTTGAGGGCCAAAATCCATGGGCCTTGACAGTCTTTTAATACCAGGCCGCAGCAGTCTGCATTTTACTTGGCTGGTTAACAAAAATAGGGGGACCCCTATGCCGTTTTTTCTTCGAGGGGATCCCCTATTTTTGTTAACCAGCCAAGCTAAGCAGACTGCTGTGGCCTGGTATTATCAGGCTTGCAAGGTCCATGGATATTGGATCCTTACCAGCCTGAAAAACCAGGCCTCAGCGGTCTGCTTCATCTGGCTGGTTAATAAAAATAGGGGGGACCCCACGCCAATTTTTTTCGAGGGGATCCCCTATTTTTGTTAATCAGCCAAGATATGCAGACTGCTGTGGCCTGGTATTATCAGGCTGGCAAGGTCCATGGATCTTGGCTCCTTAACAGCCTGAAAATCCAGGCCTCAGCGGTCTGCTTCATCTGGCTGGTTAACAAAAATAGGGGGGACCCCACGCCATTTTTTTTTCGAAGGGAACCCCTATTTTTGTTAATCAGTTCCCTCTGACGTCACTGATTGTGTCCCTGGCTGACCTGAAGTGAAAGTGGAAAGCAATCAATTAAGCTTTCCACTTAAGGGCCCGTCTCACATAGCGATATCGCTACCGAGATCGCTGCTGAGTCACTAGTTTTGTGACGCAGCAGCGAGCTCACCAGCGATATCGCTGTGTGTGACATTCAGCGACGATCAGCCCCCCTGCCCGGTATCGCTGATTGTCGCTGAAATGTCAGGACCTTTTTTTGATCGCTGGTTTCCCGCTGACAGGCACGCATCGCTGCGTGTGACAGGCGGGAGACCAGCGATCCGCTGGTAACCAAGGTACACAGCGGGTTTCCAGGCGCGGGGCTGTGCCTAGAAACCCGCTGTGTACCTTGGATACCAGCGCCCTGATGCAGGGAGCTGGTATCCAAGGTACACAGCGGGTTTCCAGGCACCGCGCAGCGCTTGGAAACCCGCTGTGTACCTTGGTTACCAGCTCCCTGCATCAGGGCGCTGGTATCCAACGTACACTGCGGGTAACTAAAGGCTGGGTCTCACATAACGATACACCAGCGATCCCGACAACGATATGCACTTGTCAGGATCGCTGGTGTATCGCTACATGATCGCTGCTGAGCTGCCAAACAGGCAGCTCAGGCAGCGATCTGGGACAGCGACACTGCGGGTAACATCGCTTAGTTACCCGCAGTGTACCTTGGATACCAGTGCCCTGATGCAGGGAGCTGGTATCCAAGGTACACAGCGGGTTTCCAAGCGCTGCACGGTGCCTGGAAACCCGCTGTGTACCTTGAATACCAGCTCCCCTGCATCAGGGCGCTGGTATCCAAGGTACACAGCGGGTTTCTAGGCACAGCCCCGCGCCTGGAAACCCGCTGTGTACCTTGGTTACCAGCGGATCGCTGGTCTCCGCCTGTCACACGCAGCGATGCATGCTGGCCAGCGGGAGACCAGCGATCAAAAAAATGTCCAGGACATTCAGCGACGATCAGCGATACCCGGCAGGGGGGCTGATCGTCGCTGAATGTCACACACAGCGATATCGCTGGGGAGATCGCTGCTGCGTCACAAAACTAGTGACTCAGCAGCGATCTCGCTAGCGATATCGCTATGTGAGACGGGCCCTTAAGCGATGTTACCCGCAGTGTCGCTGTCCCAGATCGCTGCCTGAGCTGCCTGTTTGGCAGCTCAGCAGCGATCATGTAGCGATACACCAGCGATCCTGACAAGTGCATATCGTTGTCGGGATCGCTGGTGTATCGTTATGTGAGACCCAGCCTTTACTCTCCTGTCAGCCAGGAGAGGAACTCATTCATTTGGGGGTTTACTGTGAGGCTGCAGCATTAGCTGCGGTCCCTGCAGTAAACATTAACCCTTTCTGAAGGATTACACCGTGGGACCTGACTGTGCATGGGATAGGTAAGAATAATTTTGCTTTTTTATTTATTTTTATTACAGGAAATGGTTTTTGCAGTAAAATAAAAGATGGTCAAAAACATGTGTCTTTATTTCATTAAAATGATTTTTAATTAAAGTGTGTGTGTTTTATTTTTATTTCATGCAATAGGATTAATAATTGATAGTTGTCTAATTGACAGCTCTCAATTATTAACCTGGCTTAAGGTCACCTTTCAATAGCAAGGTGGCTTTAACCCCATATTAACCCATTCGCCACCGCTACAGGGCAATGGGAATAGACGGGCAAAGTGCCAGAAAGGGCGAATCTAATTATAGATTTGTCTTTTCTGGGGTGTCTGGGGCAGATGTTAGTAGCCGGGGGGGGGCAAAAATAATGGTCCCTCTCTGGGCTATTATTATCTGCCCCCACTCACTGGCTTTGTCTGTCTGGTTGCGAAAATAGGGCGGGAGCCCACGCATTTTTTTTTCAGCAATTTTACACCTCATATATATATATACATGTCATTGAATTTGTGACACATATATATATATATATTTATAGTTCATACACTTCTACATAGTATAATAGCCGCTAAATCAATTGCCGGCTTTTGTGAAAATGCAGAACCCGACATGAAATGACACTTGGTTTACATAGAGTTAACCATGTCTTTTCATGTAGTTTGATATCTGATTTGCACAAACAATTACATGAGTGTAAGTGTGCAAAATTTCACACCTGTAGGGGTTAATTAAAGGTGTAAATTCGTAGCAAAAAAGTCCATTTTTTTTACAACGAATTTACACCTTTAATTAACCCCTACAGGTGTGAAATTTTGCACACATAGACTGATGTAATTGTTTGTGCAAATCAGATAGCAAACGACATGAAAAGACATGGTTAACCCTACGTACACCAAGTGTCATTTCATGTCGGGTGCTTCTGTCTTTTCACAGAAGCCGGCTTTACCCGGCAATTGAATCAGAGGATATTTTTCTATGTAGAAGTGTATAAACTATACATATATGTATATATATATGTCACAATGACATGTGTATATATATATATATATATATATATGTATTCTATGTGTGTATATTTAGTGTTTACAAGGAAAGAAAGGGGTTTTTTTAGTTACGATATTTTGTTCCCATAGACTTACATTGGATTTCCGGTATCGGTATCGGGTATCGCCGATATTTTAATGGTATCGGCGATACCATTCCGATTCCGATACTTTTGGATATCGGAAAGTATCGCTCAACTCTACTTGCAGCTATTTAGCATATGATTTAATTATGGAGATTCCTGTCATGTCACTGCATTGTTACTGTTTTGCTCCTGGTGGTGGAAAAATCTTATTCTTCCTGTATACAACAAAATGCAACCTGTTCTCACATTCCCTAATAGCTCAGTGTGTTGTTAGGTTGGTTCCCAAGCGAAAGGTCACTGATTCGAATGGAGGAGCAGCCATGAAGACAATTTCCCAAGTAAAGAGAAACAGTATCATGGACAATAGCGGTCTCTTGACCAAGAAAATTTCCAAACTGTATCATGTGAGGGCCATGACAGTTGGAAGAATACGAAATGAAGAATCCATACAAAAGCCAGAAGGTGGACATCCAGACAAAATATCAAACTTGACAAGTCAGCTCATCCCAAGGTCTATCAATTCTAGTGCGACAAACACGGCAGTGGGGTTGGCTTGTATGCTTTTTAATAGTGAGATCACAGACGCCCACTCAAGCACCGTGCGACACACATTACACAAGTCAGGAATGGTGGCCCAAAAAAAGGTGAAGAAGCCTCAACTTTAATATCGCCATAAAAAGCATGAGCACAAGTTTTCAAAAAGGTGCAAATCATGGACAGTAGAATATTGGAAACAGGTGATTTGGAGTGATGAGACAAAAGTCAATAGTCTAGGCTCTGATGGATACTAATGGGTCTGGAAAAAACAAGGGAAAAAGAGGCTAACGGATCAAGAAATTGAACTGTCAAGTTTGGTGGCAAAAGCCTGATGATATGAGTTTGTCTCACAGGAAAAGGAGTTGACCAGGATCGATGGTGGTCTAAATGCTGAGCTATATGGTTATCCTCTGAGACGAGGAGTTACTTCGTACACTCGAGTACTATGTGTATGAAAAGGACGACATGGTGTTCCAGAAGGACAATGACCAGATGCATATGTCAAGCTTGGAGAAGAAATGGTTCAATGACAATGAAGTAGAGGTGCTGAATTAGCCCCCACAGTCCCCAGACCTCAACCCAATCGTAGACTTGTGGGTAGAATTGAAGAAAAAGCTGTATACATACATAAGTAAGTTGATCAGTATGCAGCAACTTTGGGAATGTGTAGAAAAGACCTTGAATCAGATTTCGGCCAGGACATGCTTGAATCTAATCAAGAGCATGTCCAGAAGAATTCAGGCAGTGTTGAAAGCCAAAGGTAGATTTACAAAATAATAAAAATTAAAATTTAGATTTTTAGGAGCAAAACAGTAACAATGCAGTGACATGACAAGAATCTGCATAACTAATCATATGCTAAATAGTTGCAAGTCAAATTTATGTATGAGATATCCAAGATGATTGTCTATAAAATGAGATTAGTCTCACCTTCAAAGCAGTAGTGGATGGTAGGATATGGAGAATGAAAGTCAAAAGGTCAAGACATTGTCAGTCTTTTGGTCATCAGTGCATATAAATACTAACATACATATAAAAATACACGATACACACATACATAAAAACACATACATAGAAAATTCACATACACTTATACACAAACATAAATACTAACACAAATGTAAACAAAAACACACCAATACACACATACATAAATACTAACACACATTCAAAAACATATACCTTTACACATATACAAAAATGCTAACATACATACAAAAACACACACCAATACACACATACATAAATACTAACACACATGCATGCAAAAACATGCACCTAAACAAACATACATAAATAGTAACACACATACATACAGAAATACACACACACAGTTGCACAAACAGAAGTACTAATGCACATGTACAAAAAAAAACACACAAAAACACAAATAATGATACATACATGCATAAACCACAGGTAACACACATAAACAGTAACTCAGAAATAAACACATACAACTAAAGACATACTGATATGGGATTAAGATTGTAAGCCCCAATGGGGTCAGAGATGACAATATCTGCAAAAGCATTGTGGAATATGATGGCGCTATATAAGTAAGCATAATAAATAAAACAATACAAAATATACAAAAAACACAGATACATAAAAAGGACTAATACACAGATATAGACATAAGTACTAAAACACAGACAAATATTCAAAGCAAAAGGCAAATATATTCACCTAGATACATAAATACCAACAGCTTCACACACAGGTACAGATAGATAAATATAAGCCAAAGATACATCAAAAAGACAGTTACACACCGTAAATACATAAAAATAGCACACACAGACGCACATATATGTACACAGATAGATAATAGTACAGATATACACATAAATGCATGCAAAGACACACAGATACACACATGCTAACACACAAAAAACACATAAATACATAAAAAAGATACAAGTACGAAAAACAAGCAAATATACAAACACATAACACAGATAAAAAAACACAAATACACAAATGTATACACATCTACATAAAAAATAAAGACACATACAAGAAAATACACAGAAACACATACTAAAAAAACATCACCGATATGCACATAAATAAATGATAACATATACACACACATACAAACACTAACACAGAGAAAAATACAGGTAATCACAAAAAAAACTAAAGAAAACATCACATAACCCATCATCTAAACACAAAGATGCAAAGATGACTGTTTACTTTGACATGGCAGAGAGGAACTACAAGTCCCATCAGCTACTGTTTCTTCACATTCACTTCCTAAAGGTCTCAATCTCTGAGCCCTTAGAAGCACAAGTTTCAAGTTTTTACCCAGTACCCATCCGTTACCCAGCATCACAAATACTGCATCAAAAATGTAAAAAAGTCCTATAAGAGCCCGTAGTGTGTCCACCACCCACCGAGCATTCTTACCTCTTGTAATAGGCAGTCCACCGTGGCGATAGATTATTGACTATCTGTTCCTTGCGGGAAAGAAGTAGTCCTACCATAGTGACCAGACATAGTGCCAGGAGGATCTTCATTAAGGACTTGGATCGTAGGTTCACGTAGGGGATCATCTTGAGATTTTATTTTTTATTCTTCCAGCTCTTACGGGTGTTGATCCCGTTTTCGGCATGTGAGTGCCTTATCAGTGGGATTTCTAGTACATGGGTGAGGGCACTGGCGTGAGCTCAGACTGGTAGTGCTGTAGTGTTGCCCTTCTTCAGCTCCGCGCTCAGTGGTGTATGACAGGTCCTAACATGAGTGTGCATACAGTGTGTGCATGTGTGTAATCTGATTATGTGAGTCTCTGCAGAACATTCCCGGACAGTACAGAGGCAGCTGTGTCAGACACTTATGCTGAAGGCGCGTCACTACAGTGTTTTAGGGCAGGCTAATATATCTTTTGAAATATGCAATGATTAACTCATTAGTCACTGCCACTGCGAGAGTCCAATACTCTTAAGGAGAACTAGCCGTTAATATACTGTACTGTAAGCTATTGGCTAATTATCCTGCAGCAATTTCTTAACTTTTAAATTAACTATGGGTTATTATGGGTTGTTACAGCTATGCCATTTCCTAATAATTACACCCTCATGGCTTTTGTTAGGTTCCCAGCTGCCATAGGAAAGTGTTGTCGATGAACTAAGCTGGCAAACACCTTAGAACAGGGGTGGACACTGACAGATTTGGGATCCTGTGCACGAAATGTGTCCGGGCCCCTCTACATTCACATAATATATAAAACACAGCGTTCCAAATTATTATACAAATGCTATTTTTTCTGCGATTTTCATAAATGGTCAATGCAGATGGTCGATAGTCAAGTCAATATAATGTTCAAATCTTCAACCCTTAGAGGATAAATTACATTTTATTGGACAATCCTCCCAATGAAAACAGGAGTTTTTCAAAACTAAAAAATCTGAAAATCCACTGATTCAAATTATTCTGCAAAACAGAGTATCCAAACATTTAATTTGTTGTAAAGAACTGAAAATGTTGAATTCACAGCATTATGAGGTCACATTTACAGAAATCAAAAGTTTTTTTCATCACAAACATCTAAAAAAGCCAAGATATGTAAGGATATGGATATGCTGACCATTTTTCATCCTTGAAGGAACAAGTTCATTGATGTGATGTCATGTGAATTGTGTCTTGCGTCTTTGTGAATATTGTGATGTAATGTACCATGTGAAATGTCATATGTTCCGGCGTAATATATAGAGTTATGATAAGTATAATATCATGTGCTATAGCCAATGTTAGTAATGTACAGTGTAAGGCATAGTGTATAAGACAGGTAGTATAACGATAGATAGTTGATTGTAGTTTAGGTAGTGACATTAGGGTAAGATAAATGTTAATGTTTGGGACTAGCCCATAGTGGAAGGGACTTACTGTTAGGTCAATTGACCGCTTTCTGAGTTAGAGTTTTGAGTGTAACGTAAGCAGTGCTGCCGTGGGGTGATCCATAGGAAGAGGATAGCGAGATCCAGAGGGAAGTGACTGACTAGTCATAGTTACCTTCCCGAAAAGGATCCGTGTAGAGGACGCTGAGTCACAAACCCCTGAGCTTGCAACGCTGGATCGTGTCTTGCATCTGAGGGGAAACACAGTGCAAGGAAGACTTGAGTGACGAGGAAGATTGTGACCATGAAGCGGACTAAGATTGTGTTGAACAAGGACTGCAAGATGGCATTGAAAGCAAACAGCTGAATGGTACAATTCCCACCCCTGCTGCCTGTCTTGTCTGCTGCAATATATACTAATGGTATGCACTCCGTTCATTGAAAGCAAACAGCTGAATGGTACAATTCCCACCTCTGCTGCCTGTCTTGTCTACTGCAATATATACTAATGGTATGCACTCCATTCATTGAAAGCAAACAGCTGAATGGTACAATTCCCACCCCTGATGCCTGTCTCGTCTGCTGCAATATATACTAATGGTATGCCCTCCATTCATTGAAAGCAAACAGCTGAATGGTACAATTCCTACCCCTGCTGCCTGTCTTGTCTGCTGCAATATATACTAATGGTACAACTCCATACTTCTGCTTGCTGTCATCCGCTGCTTTACCATTTTGCAACATATTTTAATGCGCCTTCTAAAGCTTTGGTATAATTCATGTGTTGCACTGTATTTAATACTTACTGCTTTATATCTGTGCGACTGGGGCCTCTCTAGATCTTATCAGGTGGAAGGTGCTAAAGCATATAGATGTAGCCAGGTCTAGTGCCTTTGATGATCTAACCACCCCCTGGTGTGCTGGCCCCAGCTGCCAAATTATCCCAAACCAGCTCCCACAATCCCTCTCTCCTGACCCTGTAGTGTGGGCTATATATTTATGAGTAGTCTAAGGGGAGCACGCAGTGTGGGGTGCACGCAGTCCATAAGCAAAGCATCACAGAAGATAAGCATTATGTAAACGGCAGTTATCCATGGCAGTTAATCAGGGCAGGAATCAGGTAACCCACACTTTGCTTTCCCTTTTCACCATGTGCTTTATCTCTATCCTCCTGTGTTCCCTAGCCATCCACATTCACCTCCCATCCCCCCTCCATCACGACTCATACACTTCAGCCCTCTATACTTCCCTGTCCCATGTACAGCTCCCATGCACTCCTTACCTTCTTGAAAAACCTCAGCCCATCTTGCCCAAACACATCACAGAAAAAAACTACTTACAATTCCAACAACTACTTGCTCTTTATCTTCCTACTCCTACTGATTTCAGGGGACATCTCCCCCAACCCTGGTCCACCATCCCCAACCTCAATCCCTACCCTGCTTCATATCGAAACCATAATAATCTTATTAATATTACTTGCACTCCCTCATCTCCTTCTTTTAATTGTGCCCTCTGGAATCCACGGTCTGTATGCAACAAGCTATCCTTCCTGCACAACTACTTTCTAAACAACTCTCTTCATCTGTTGGCCCTCACCGAAACCTGGATTCAGGATTCTGACACCGTCTCCCCTGCTGCCATTTCCTATGGTGGCTTACAGTTCTCCCATTCCCCAAGACCCGTAAACAGACATGGTGGTGGAGTCGGCATACTCCTGTCCCCACAATGCACTTTCCAGGTCATCCTCCCAATTCCATCACTCTCATTCCCTCTTTTGAGGTCCACACCATCAGTCTCTTCCGTCCCCTCTCCCTCAGAGTAGCGGTCATATATCGGCCCCCAGGCTCGCCACACCAGTTCCTTGACCACTTCTCAGCCTGGCTGCCGCACTTCATGTCCTCAGAACTACCAACCCTTATCCTTGGAGACTTCAACATCCCCATTAACAGCCCTACTTCCACATCTGCATCTCAGCTTCTATCACTAACCACTTCTCTTGGCCTCTCACAGCTTTCAACCTCTGAGACACACAAGGATGGTAACACCCTTGACCTTGTCTTTGTCCGGCTCTGTTTAATCTCCCACCTAAATAACTCACCGCTTCCACTCTCTGACCACAACATTCTCTCCTTCACGCTCACAAATCCTCGAACACACCAGCGCACTCCTACCTACCACACATTCAGAAATCTACAAGCCATTAACCCTCAGACACTTTCTGACTCCCTACACTCATCACTGTCCCCAATCTCCTCTTTTTCCTGGACTACTGCAACGCTCTATTACTTGGCCTCCCCATTACTCGACTATCCCCTCTCCAGTCCATTCTTAATGCAGCAGCCAGGGTCATCCATCTGGCTAATCGGTACTCGGATGCGTCCGCTCTTCGCCAGTCCTTACACTGCCCATTCATTATAGGATCCAATTCAAAGTACTTGTTCTCACCCACAAAGCTCTCCACAGTGCAGCACCCCCTACATCTCCTCCCTCATTTCTATCGGCCTAACCGACTGCTGCGCTCTGCAAACGACTTTCGACTAAACTCTGTACTAATCCGTACCTCCCACTCCTGACTCCAAGACTTCTCCCACGCTGCGCCAATCCTCTGGAATACTCTACCCCAAGAAATTAGGACTATCCACAATTTGCATGGTTTCAGGCACTCCCTCAAAACACATTTGTTCAGAGCGGCCTATCATGTTCACTAATCAAAGTCATTCTATGTGTAAGTGTGCGTGTGTAGCCCATTCACTATCTCCATCCATCCCTCACTCCCTCAAGATGGCTGGACCATCATTGTAAATACACCATTGTATATACACACCTGTACTTTGTATCTCCCCCACCTCATTGTAGATTGTAAGCTCTCACGAGCAGGGTCATCTTATTTTGCTTTAATTATTGTATTGTTAACGCTGTTACTTATGACTTGTGTTTTGAAACTGTTAAACTGTAAAGCGCTGCGGAATATGTTGGCGCTATATAAATAAAGATTATTATTAATTATTATGGCGGTGAGTGGTGGGAAACAGACCCGCCCATCATGACTGTTGGAGAAGTAAAAGGGTGTAAAGCAATGTCTAGCCCTTCAAGAGGTATGCCTACAGAGGTGAGTGCCGAACCCGAGAGCGCCAGTCCACAGCGAGGAGTGACTATTGTCACAGAGTGATGTGGAAAGAGGAGATCCGCTCAGTACGGTGTGTTCCGAGAAAATGAGCAGGGACAATCGAGAAAGGGGATAGTGAGTTAGAGAGATCTCCACCCAGCAAAAGGCGGGGCCATGATGGGCCTCAGAAGGTGGAAGAGACATCGCCATTTGAGAGTTGCAAGTCATCGAGAGAGTGGCAGTGTTAGATACTGGCGACGTGGAAGATTCTATTGGCACAGAGCGAGTGATCCAATGAGAAGGCTGGTCGAGGATGGTTAACCAAGCAGATGGAGATGGCGGACAAGAAGATAAGACCAGGCGGCCTGCTGGAGAGTGTCAAGGCCGAGCAGGAGCCGGGGCCATGGACAGCGGCCTGGTTGGAGGCTCGCAATAGGACCATCCATCTGGAGACCCTGCAGGTCCAGATGCCAGAGGGTCCCCCTTCGACTCTGAAGGCTCCTTCACCCAGTCCGGAGGTGAACCCCAACCAGGGGTGCGCACCTTTTGCCACTCAAGTGAAGGGGATTGCGGGGGTGGTCCGAGCCCAGAAGGAAAAGGAGCCATCAGGTCCCTTGAAGAGAGGTCATGTTGAGCCCGCTACACCTAGTCACCGGGACAGTTACAGGTGCCTGAAGGCCAATGTTTCAGAGAGTCTAAGACCCAACTATATCTGGGAAGCCACGGATGGCAAAACAGGTTTGTTTACCACCCCTGTTGGATTGCAGAGACGCTGCAGCCGCTGGAGGATCCTTCACTCTCAGACAAGGGCTGCATCGTTTTCAATGGGGAAAATGTCTCGAGAGGACAGTTTACCTGTAGCGAGGACAGGATTGTAAATAAAGGGACCATGCCTCCATTTGATAAAGGTTGTATTGAGGACTGTGTTCCCATCTTACAGACTGATGGGAGACAATGGGCTTTGCCCTTGATAGACTGTATCCTTACCATAAGAGCTGATGTTGGGGAAGGATGGATGGACAACCCGATGTGCCAACCGAGTTTAAGTTATGTTGTATTGGCTTGTGGGCCCTTGTGGAACAGGGCCAATATTGACCCAGGAGACTGTTCCCAGGCTGGAGAGACTTGAACTCTGAGTACCAGGGTCTTAACCGAGAGGATCAGTTAATACAGAGCGAAAAGAGATGGTTAGTAACATAATTAATGTGTAGGAGAGTGGCCCACTGTACATCTTAAGTAAAGCAGAATAAGAAATGTACAGAAGCGTGTGCAGGCAACAATTCCAATTGAAAATTCTAAGTAATGAACGTATGGGTGTCATAAAGTTTTGGAGTTTTGCAGGTTCTAGATGGTCGAGGACAACCTTCATTAAAGAGGGGGAAATGTAAGGATATGGACATGTTGCCCACGTTACCCCTTGAATAAGTTCATTGTTGCAATGCAGTGTGAATTGTGTCCTGCATCTTTATGAATATCGTGATCTAATGTGCCATGTGAAATGTAATATGTTCCTGTGTAATGTATCGAGTGTGATAAGTATAAAAAAAGGAAAATTGGATCAGCATAGGAAATATAAAATTACAAATTTTATTCCATTAAATAAAAAAATAGGATGTTCATAGTGCCTGATTAAAATCATGTTCACTCTGACGCGTTTCTGGCCGAAGCTCTTATTAATAGAGTAGTAGTATGGTAGATCCAAGGCACCAGTAGAGGATGTAATAGGATGTGGGACAGCTGAGAGAGTAGAGAGACTTGCTGATCAGGACTGTGGCGCTCAGGCTAGGTTATGGCAATGTAGGACAAAACAGTGTGTCTACAAAGCTCTGGAGTAGAACTATAGAGGAAGGATATGGTGTGAGAGAAAATGCTTTATGCTGGAGATGAAACGACCATAAGACTTTGTGCCCACTATCCCTTGTATTGAACCTTTGCCAAGTTATCGCTCAGAAAAGACTTTATTTTTGAATGATGGTCTTCTTTATTGAACTGTGGAAGCTATGGTCCTGGCCAACTCACACCGCCGGCTATCCGCAGCCTGCACGGAATTAAGGAGCTCACAGCACAAGTCCACACACCTAGCCAGGACCCACACTTTTATGTAGTGCCGGGCATAAAGGAGACAAGCACCGTGCCACATTATAGTTACATTGTAACACACAATTTTTGCATCCATTGAACTTATGAGTTTTTGGATAGTTTCTGGTTGAATTTCTTCACAGAATGTCAGCTTAGCCTCCGAGAGGTGCTGTTTTGATGTGAACGGTCTTCTACCCTCATAGATCTTTTGCTTTGAGTTTCTTCTCCTGTTATGCTCATAGCAGCCAATGACTCAGAGGTATTCTTTGCAGCATGAGATGTTGCATTGTCATGCATGAAGATGATTTTGCTATGGATGGCACAGTTCTTTTTTTGTACCATGGAGAAAGTGGTCAGTAAGAAACTATAAAATTTGCAGAGGTAGTTTTCACACCTTCAGGGACCCTACAGGGGCACATCAGATCTCTCTAAATGATTCCGGCCTAAAACATGACTCTGCCACCTCCTTGTTGATGTCGTACCCTTTTTTTCATATCTTGTCCTACATTGCACTATTTGTAATTTCCCATATTGGGGAGGCGATGATGATGATGGGCAGGCATTGATGATAATGGGGAGGCCATGATGATGATGGGGAGGCCATGATGATAATGGGCAGGCATTGATGATGGGGAGGAGATGATGATGATGGGCAGGCATTGATGATGATGGGGATGAGATGATGATGATGGGCAGGCATTGATGATAATGGGGAGGCCATGATGATGATGGGGAGGCAATGATGATGATAAGGAGGCAATGATAATGATGGGGAGGCAATCATGATGATAATGGGGAGTCTTTCCACAGCGCCCTTTCCTGAGCCGTAACAGTGCAGAACGCAGTATAGCGCAGAGGAGAGCTCCATATTTTGTATGGAGCATTATATGGGGACCAGTATCCTGTATGGAGCATTATATGGGGACCAATATCCTGTATGGAGCATTATATTGGGTCCAGTATTCTGTATGGAGCATTATATGGGGACCAGTATCCTGTATGGAGCATTATTTTGGGTCCAGTATTCTGTATGGAGCATTATATGGGGGGTGACATCCTGCATGGGGTATTATATGGGTGATGAGGGGGAGACTGTGGTGCCCATAATATTGTATGGAGGACTGTACTGTCCAGTCTGTACTGTGCGCTGTGAGGATTTGGCGGTTTTTGAGCTATTGTAGAATTTACAATAGATATCACTCATGTAATGGAAGAAGTGAAGTATTTGGCGTTGTGCTATACCCATATTTCTCTGCTGTATCTGTGCATCATGAATCGTGGTCTGTGTTAAAGGGGCCCACTAAGGCTCTTTCGCCCGGGGCCCCTAAAAACCTGGAGCCGGCCCTGTGTCCTTCATACAAGTTTTCAGCATCTTATTGTGTCACATACTTATGGGTAATCTGACAGTCTGAAGAAGGTCTCTAACAGATCAAAACATCATATTTTACTGTGAATTGCAGTTAAACTTATTTTCTCGCATTATACTTGACTACCAAGTTCTTCATATATTGGATTATGGATTGGACCCCTACTTGTGCACCTTCATATAAGAGAGTCTTGTTCTACTATACATGAGATTGATTTCAGTGATATAAAGAGCCCTCAGACATAATACCACAAATGAGTTTATTTGTAAAAACAAAAAAATTATATCTCGATGACACTTAAATCCAATTTGCACAATAATTTGGAAAACAGTGTATACATTATACATCTTTCCTATACATTATATAGTCTTTTATTATAAGCAAAAAGAAAAGCATACAATTGTGAAGTATAAAATTACAAATAAAAATGTATCGGACCAAAAAAATGGTTCTACACCATATTGAAGCACAGCATATAAAAACAAGGTGTGAATAATAGAGAGACTTGCTGATCAGGACTGTGGCGTTCAGTCTGAGACGAAAGCTGATGCAAATAGGTATATTATTATTATTATTACACATTTATATAGCGCCATTTATTCCATGGCGCTTTACATATGAAAAGGGAAAATATAGACAGGCACAATAAACGTGTGCTAGACAAGGGACACACAAGTACAGAAGGAGAGAGGACCCTGCCCGCGAGGGCTCACAGTCTACAGGGATGGGTGAGGATACACTAGGAAAGGGTAGAGCTGGTCGTGCGATGGTTCAGTAGACTGAGGATCATTGTAGGCCGTAGGCTTGTCGGAACAGGTGGGTCTTCAGGTTCTTCTTGAAGGTTTCCGTTGTTGGTGAAAGTCTGATGTTTTGCGGCAGGGAGTTGCAGAGTATGGGGGAAGCCCGGGAGAAGTCTTGTATGTGGTTGTGGGAAGAAGAGATGAGGGGGGAGTCGAGAAGGAGATCTTGAGAGGATCGAAGGTTGCGTGTGGGTAGGTAGCGGGAGACCATGTCACAGATGTATGGAGGAGAAAGGTTGTGGATGGCTTTGTATGTCATGGTTAGGGTTTTGAACTGAAGCCTCTGGGCAATAGGAAGCCAGTGAAGGGCCTGGCATAGGGGGGAGGCTGGGGAATATCGGGGAGACAGGTGGATTAGTCGTGCAGCAGAGTGTAGGATGGACTGGAGTGGTGCCAGAGTGCTAGAGGGGAGGCCAGACAGTAGGAGGTTGCAGTAGTCGAGGCGGGAGATGATAAGGGCGTGCACTAGTGTATATTAAAGTGAAGCAAAACTAACAGAGCTCTTCCTGCAATTGTAACGAATGCACAGCACAAAACAGAATAGTTCAAGTGAAACAAAACTAACAGAGCACTTCATGCAATTGTTACGAATGCACAGCACAATATAGAAATGTTTAATGACTGAATAGAGGGGAGCGACCGCTAATATGAACCAGTCCAGCAGTAATATGACGCAGGAGTGCACAAGGCACCAAACGTAGGAGTCCAGCAGTAATATACAAGAGAAAGCACACGGCACTTAACGAGGAAGTCTAGCAATAATATGAGTGTGTATGCACACTGAACTTAAGCGTAGAAGTCCAGCAATACACAGGTTAAGAGTTAAAGGAGAAGGTCACTATATGTACCTTTTGGGCTGAAAAGTCCCACTCAAGTCCAGCACTGCAGACCACACAAACACAGTCCAAGAAGAGATAGTGTTGTCAGAATTCCTACTGACCACAGCAGTTCCAGAGTTGAGTAGCTTCTCACTAGAAGTCCAGACAATAGTTAACCATTGACAGTATCAGTGAGACGCACAGAGGACTGAAGGCAGCAGAACATGGAGAGGCAGACCACCGATCAACGAGCAGCAGCAGCAAGGAGTTCACCAGCAAACAGGCAGAAGCTCAGGAGCCAACAAAATACTCAGGCAAGGAGGATCTCCTGAACCGGACTAAAATAGCAGAACAGAGAGGAAGTTCAGGGGCAGGGCAAAGTACAAGACTCCATCTTGGACAAGGGCGAAACAGGCTCCATGGAACCAAAATCCTTACAGCCGCTTTGTAGTAAGGCTTTTTAGCAGCTGTTCTCTTAATCTGATTAATTTGTCTGACAAAAACCTTCCTCATTATGCCTTTATCCGCATGAATCCATCTGTGCTCTGGATCAGCCACAAATCTCTTCAAAATACGATGATCACTCTTAAGTTTTCTTAAAATATCTAACTTTTTAAAACCTTGTCCAACATGTAAAGAGGTGGCGGGGGACCCTCACGTACCTTCTCTCTCCTTAATGCTGTTCACCCGTATCACATGTGGCACCCTGACATTTTATACAGGTTTTGCTATTGCATGTACTGTGATGCAAATGTATTGTGCATAGGCTTAGGGATAAATTAGGGAGTAGTATAAGACTGTAGGGGGACTAGAATAGAGGGGGCAAATTAGAGATAGAGCATAGGTTAAATGTGAAAGTAGTATGGTATTGGCATCATAGGAGTTAAGCAGATTGGAGGGGCACAGAGCAGAACAGCACAGAGCAGGGAGACATAGGACAGATACTTCCTGGTTCTGTCAGACACCCGGGCAGCTGTCCAAGGGCAGGATGTATGCAGTGGACAGTAACAAGCTGTGGGGGATAAGTCTGCAGATGGCAGTAAGGGCCCCCCGGCTGGAGAATAGTGGAGTCCAGCACCAGCTTAAAGGAATCATCCACAGGAAGGATTCAGGGTCTAAGACCGGGGCGGGAGCAGCTGAGATAGCGTTCCCAGCACCTTTCCCTTTTGGAACTGGACAAGGGGCTAACAGAGAGCTGGTGATGCAGAAGGTACAGATGGGACACAAACTGTCCAAAGATGCTGCCCGGATGGCAGGTACAGTGAAGCCAGGTGTTGGACACGGATGGTCCAAGGAGACGGCAGGGATTGCCAGGAACAGAGATGGTCAAAGGAAACAGGTGGGACACGGATTGTCCAGGAATATAGTTGAGCTTCACTGGGAAAGGAAAGCTGATGCAGAAGATAGAGTCTGTCCGGATGACAGGGAAAGATAAGAAGATGTCTCTGTGCTTAACTTTTGCTGCTTGTGTGAAGAATGCAGATAAGATGTCTCTGCTTGACTTGTGCTGCTTATGTGATGAATACGCTACTGTCTAGTAAAGTTAAGCTGTTGGAAAAAGACCTTGTCTCTGGAGTGATTTGCGGAGCCGACATGGCAGCAGCTGAGGGAATCTGACAGAGCCTGTGAGTGTGCTGTGGTGCATGCTTCACATGCAGTACAAGGGACTTTGTTTATCTTTTCATGTACAAGGTGTCGGGGTGTTCACTGACTGTTGCTTAGTGACTACCACCTCGGGCCACCTTGTTACAAACTCATGGCGCTACTTGACGCTTTTCAGCAGCAGAGAGATTCTTTTTCTTTCCAATATTGGTTGTAATCTGTGGCCTGCTTAATAATATGGAATGTCCTTCTCGAGTTATTTTCCTTTAATTGGGCTCACCTGGCAAACCAATTGTCACAGGTGTTTGAGAATGATTTCAGTGATCCAAAGAGCCCTGAGATACCATATCCATGAGTTTATTTGTAAAATATTGCGCCATTTTTTTAAAGTTGTCTTTGTCTTTTAAGTCTTTTTTTGAAATTGTCCTTCACAACATTGCATATCAAGATGATAGCTTCATGAAATGTGACTTTTTGAAATGTTGCATAAGTTTTTGGAGCACATCTAACTCCAGTCCTTGGCTGGAGTTAAGTTTTTGTCAGATTTTTATTTTGGCACAGTTGAAGTCTAACATGTGAAATTTTAAAGGATTATGCCACTTTTTGCCCTAAAAAGTCACAAGGTTAAAGACAAAAATAAAGAGAAAAAAACGATGCAAAATTCATGTACCATGTGTGACATTTTGAACAATTTGGCGCAAAATAGCATCAAAGATGAAAAAAGAAAATTGACTAAAACAAAAAAACAACAAAAGTGATGACTTGTGTAATCTATCTTTTTTTAATTTAGTCTCTTGACTATCACTGTTCTGCTAACAAGCAAATATTTGGGGCCTCTGATAGTATACAGTCATAGTTCCTTCCTTCTGTCAAATCGTTAAGGTGCCGAGCATTGCCTTCTAAGGGGTAAACTGCAGTGATCAGATTTATCACTAATCCCAGATTTAACTGCATGATGTCAGCAGTGATGGGTAGTAGTAGCTTCTGTGAAGTAGCTGTAGGTACAGCATACTTCCTAACTATCCTCAAATAGGCCCTACAATCTCCAATGTTATGTATATGCAGCAGACTTGGTGTCTCCTGTGTGATGTATAAACAGCAGTTTCAGTGTCTCTAATGTGATGTATAAACAGCAGTCTCAGTGATTTCTATGTGATGTGTATACAGCAGTCACGGTGTCTCCCATGTGATGCATATAGAGCAGTATCAGTGTCTCCTATGTGATGTACTGTATATAGAGCAGTCTCGGTGTGTCCTATGTGATATATACAGTAGTCTCAGTGTCTCCTATGTGATGTATACAGTACAGCAGTCTCAGTGTCTCCTATGTGACATACACATATGGTCAAAATTGTTGGCACCCCTCGCTTAATGACAGAAAAACCCACAATGGTCACAGAAATAACATGAATCTGACAAAAGCAATAATAAATAAAAAATGTATGAAAATGAACAAATGAAAGTCAGACATTGCTTTTCAACCATGCTTCCACAGAATTTAAAAAAAAAATAAAACTCATGAAATAGGCCTGGACAGAAATGATGGTACCCTTAACTTAATATTTTGTTGCACAACCTTTTGAGGCAATCAATGCAGTACACGTGTATCCTATGTGATTTATATACAGAAGTCTTGGTGTCTCCTATGTGATGTATATGCACCAGTCCCAGTGTCTTCTATGTGATGTATACAGTACAGCAATAACATTGTATCGTATGCGATGTATATACAGCAGTCCTGGTGTCTCCTATGTGGTGTATTCTGTACAGCAGTCTGGATGTTTTCTATGTGATGTATACAGCTAACCCCCACTACTTGAGTTCCATAAATGGTGTGTGCGCAAAAATGTTTCCCAGTTTTAGGAGACATGCAGTGTAATATGCATCCATGTTCAGAAGAACTTACTGCTGCAAGTTTTTTACAAAATTTATCACAAAGAGTCGACCGCTCCATACGGAAAATCTGGAAAAGCAGTTGCGAGTAGCCGCATCATCATTAGCACCTTCCATCAACAGCCTCAGCAAAGAGAGGCAGCTCCAGTTATCACATTACCGGTGAGTTAATTAATTGTTTGACCAAATATAACAAGATAAATTTCAAGTTGATGATTTTGTAAATCCCGCAAATGATGGTAGAAAAAAGGTTCTCCACCCCTGCTACAGAGTGAGTAAACTCTTAGCAGCAACGTGTTTTGGTGAAACAGGATCCCCAATCTGCTTTCCATCAGAATATCTTAGTTTATCTACACTTGAAAGGCCTCCAAATTTGGCTCTATTAAGCATACTGTATGTAAGCTTAAGGGTATGCCACACTAAACAATATCGCTAACGGGATCGCTAAAAAACGTCACTATTTAGCGATCCCGTTAGCGATATTGTTCAGTGCGGCAGCTTCCAGCGACGAGCTTCCTGCTGTGATCTCGCTCGTCGCTGGAATCGTTCCGGACCCTATTTTCTCGTCGGCGCTCCCGCTGGGTAAGTATCTTATCGCTGTGTGGCACCTTTTCTTAGCGATTTAGCGGTACTTTTGTACCGCTAAAGTCATTAAGAAGATCGCTAACGGCGATAGCGTCGGGAACTATATCGCTAAATGCGGCAGCATTTAGCGATATAGAAACAATCCCGCTAGCGATCGCATTAGTATGCGTCGTTATAGTGATCGCTAGCGGGATTGTTTAGTGTGGCAGTACCTTTAGATATCCTAATGGAAAAGCAGATTGTCTCTTTTAGTTTGATAAAGGGGATCCTGTTTCCCCAAAACGAGTTGCTGTTAAGAGTTTACTTTTTTTATGAATTTGCCAGTTATAATATCAAACATTTTCTACCAATTTTTAATTGTTTATTAACCCCTGTACCCCCAAGGGTGGTTTGCACGTTAATGACCGGGCCAATTTTTACAATTCTGACCACTGTCTCTTTATGAGGTTATAACTCTGGAAGGCTTCAACGGATCTTCACGATTCTGAGAATGTTTTCTCGTGACATATTGTACTTCATGTTAGTGGTAAAATTTCTTCGATATAACTTGCGTTGATTTTTGAAAAAAATTGAAATATGGCGAAAATTTTGCAATTTTCAAACTTTTAATTCATATCCCCTTAAAACAGAGAAATATGTCACACAAAATAGTTAATAAATAACATTTCCCACATGTCTACTTTACATCAGCACAATTTTGGAACCAAAGTTTTTTTTTGTTAGGAAATTATAAGGGTTAAAAATTGACCATCGATTTCTCATTTTTACAACAAAATTTACAAAGCCATTTTTTTTAGGGACCACCTCACATTTGAAGTCACTTTGAGGGGTCTATATGGCAGAAAATACCCAAAAGTGACACCATTCTTAAAACTGCACCCCTCAAGGTACTCAAAACCACATTCAAGAAGTTTATTGACCCTTCAGGTGCTTCACAGGAGCTGAAGCAACATGGAAGGAAAAAATGAACTACTTTTTAGTCACAAAAATGATCTTTTCCAAACATTTTTTTATTTTCACAAGGGTAAAATGAGAAAATGGACAGATAATTTCTCCTGAGTACACCAATACCCCATATGTGGGGGAAAACCACTGTTTGGGCGCATGGCAAAGCTCGCAAGGGAAGGAACACCATTTGACTTTTTCAAACCAAAATTGGCTGGAATTGAGATTGGACGCCATGTCGCGTTTGAAGAGCCCTTGATGCGCCTAAACAGTGGAAACCCACACAAGTGACACCCCTATGGAAATTAGACCCCCTATGGAACTTATCTAGATCTGTTGTGAGCACTTTGAACCCCAAAGTGTTACACAAAAGTTTATAATGCCTGGGTGTGAAAAAAAAACAATTTTCCACAAAAATGATTTTTTAATCCCCAATTTTTGATTTTTTCCAAAGAAATTGGACCCTAAAAGCTGTTGTCCAATTTGTCCTGAGTACACTGATACCCCATATGTGGGGGGGGGAAACTGTTTGGGCGCACGGCAGGGCTTGGAAAGGAGTAATAACGTTTTGGAATGCAGACGTTGATGGGTGGCATGTTCCGTTTGCAGAGCCCCCGATGTGCTTAAACAGTGGAAACCCCCCACAAGTGACCCCATTTTGGAAACTAGACCTCCTAAGGAACTTATCTAGATCTGTGGTGAGCACTTTGAACCCCCAAGTGCTTCACACAAGTTTATAATGCCCGGGCATGAAAATAAAACATCCTATTTTTTTCCCACAAAAATGATTTTTAGGCACCAATTTTTTATTTTCCCAAGGGTAACAGGATAAATTAGACCCCAAAAGTTGTCCAATTTGTCCTGAGTACGCTAATACCCCATATGTGGGGGGGAACCACTGTTTGGGCGCACGGCAGAGCTCGGAATGGAAGGAGCACCATTTGACTTTTTCCAACCAAAATTGGCTGGAATTGAGATTAGACGCCATGTTGCATTTGGAGAGCCCCAGATGTGCCTAAACAGTGGAAACCCCCCACAAGAGACCCCATTTTGGAAACTAGACCCCTAAGGAACTTATCTAGATCTGTGGTGAGCAATTTGAACCCCCAAGTGCTTTACAGAAGTTTATAACGTAGAGCCGTAAAATTAAAAAATCATATTTTTTCCACAAAAATGATCTTTTCACCCCAATTTTTATTTTAACAAGGGTAACAAGACCCCAAAAGTTATTGTGCAATTTGTCCTGAGTACGCTGATACCCCATATGTGGGGGTAAAACACTGGGTGCATGGCAGAGCTCGGAAGGGAAGGAGCGCCGTTTGACTTTTTCAACGCAGAATTAGCTGGTCGCCATGTCGTGTTTAGAGAGCCCCTGATGTGCCTAAACAGTGGGAACCCCCCACAAATGACCCCATTTTGGAAACTAGACCCCTCAAGGAACTTATCTAGATGTGTGGTGATAACTTTGAACCCCCAAGTGTTTCACTAAAGTTTAGAATGCCTGAGCATGAAAATAAAAAAATCATATTTTTTCCACAAACATGATCTTTTAGTCCCCAACTTTTTATTTTCCCAAAGGTAACAGGAGAAATTGGACCCCAAAAGTTGTTGTCCAATTTGTACGCTGATACCCTATTTGTGGGAGAAAACTACTGTATGGGCACACGTCGGGGAAGTAGTGACGTTTTGGATTGCAGACTTTGATGAAGTGGTCTGCGGGCGTCATGTCGCGTTTGGAGAGCCCCTGATGTGTCTAAACAGTGGAAACCCCCCACCAGTGACCCCATTTTGGAAAATAGACCCCCCAAGGAACTTATCTAGATGTGTGGGGAGAATTTTGAACCCCCAAGTGCTTCACAGAAGTTTATAACGTAGAGCCATAAAAATAAAACATAATTTTTTTCCACAAAAATATTTTTGCCCCCAATTTTTTATTTTCCCAAGGGTAACAGAAGAAATTAGACCCCAAGAGTTATTGTGCAATTTGTCCTGAGTACGCTGATACCCCATATGTGGGGGTAAACTACTGTTTGGGCGCATGGCAGAGCTCAGAAAGGAAGGAGCACCGTTTGACTTTTTCAACGCAGAATTGGCTGGAATTGAGATCAGACGCCATGTCACATTTGGAGAGCCCCTGATGTGCCTAAACAGTGGAAACTCCCCAATTCTAACTCCAACGCTAACCCCAACACACCCCTAACCTTAGTCCCGACCCTAACCACAAACCTAACCATTTTTGGGCACGTGACATTTTTTGATCGCTTTTTATTACGATTTTTGGGAGGATAGAATGAACAAAAATCAGCAATTCATGAATTTCTTTTGGGGGGGCGTTTATACCGTTCCGTGTGTGGTAAAATTGATAAAGCAGTTTTATTCTTTGGGTCAGTACAATTATGGCGATACCTCATTTATATAATTTTTTTATGTTTTGGCGCTTTTATACAATAAAAACTATTTTATGAAAAAAATAATTATTTTTGCATCGCTTTATTCTGCGAGCTATAACTTTTTTATTTTATCGCTGATGATGCTCTATGGTAGCTCGTTTTTTGCGGGACAAGATGAAGTTTTCAGCGGTACCATGTTTTGTTTATATTCGTCTTTTTGATTGCGTGTTATTCCACTTTTGGTTCGGCGGTATGATGATAAAGCATTGTTTTGTGATTTTTTTAAGGGGTTCACTAAAGGGGGTTAACTAGTGGGACAGTTTCATAGGGCGGGTCATTACGGACGCGGTGATACCAAGTATGTGTACTTTTATTGTTTTTTTTATTTACATGAAGAAATGAATTTATAGGGGAATATTTTTTTTTCTTTATTTAGGAATTTTTTTTTTTTTACACATGTGATTTTTATTTTTTTTTACTTTTTTACTTTGTCCCAGGGTGGGACATCACTGTATATAGTTAGATCGCTAATCTGACACTGTGCACAGCACTGTGTCAGATCGGCGATCTCACAGGCAATGCTGCAGGCTTTCTCAGCGCCTGCTCTCAGCAGGCACTGAGGAAGCCGCCTCCCTGCAAGACCTGGAAGGACCCCATGGACATCTTGGATCCAGGTTCCTGCAGGGTGGAAGCCCTCAGAACAGCGTGATGACAGTATAGTACTCCATACAGTATTATGGGTACCACATAGTGCTCCACACAGAATAATAATCCCCAAGTTTTGCCTCATACAGTATTAAGGGCACCACATAGTGCTCCATACAGAATAATGAGCCCCATATATTGCTCCATACAGTATAATGAGCCCCATATAATGCTCCAAACAGTATAATGAGCCCCATATAATGCCACAAACAGTATAATGAGCCCCATATATGTTCCCGTTATGATGGGCCCCAAATAATTTTCCATATATTATGTGCCTCATATAATCTTCCAGTATATGATGGGCCCCAAATATTGCTCCAAACAGAATGGGTCCCATGTAATTCTCCATATATAGTGGGCCCCATATAATGCTCCATATATAATGGGCCCCATATGATGCTCCACATATAATGGGCCGCATATGATGCCCCAGTATATGATGGGCCCCATATATGATGCTCCAGTGTATCATGGACCCCATATAATACTCCATATATAATGGGCCCCTTATATAATGCTCCAGTATATGATGGTCCCCATGTATAGCTCCAAACATTAAAAAAAAATTAAATACTCACCTCTCCTCACTGGCCTCTGCTCTGCCTCGGACTCCTCAGCGTCGCAGTCTTCTGGCTCTTTGCACTGTGACTGTTCAAGAAGAGGGCGCACTATAGTGACCTCATTGTGCTCTCTGCCCTGAACATCACAGAATAAGAAAACTCAGAAGATGCCGCAATGCAGGAACGGGAATAGTAAGTATCACTAGTATCGGGGCCCTAAGCAGGCAGGGGGGCCCTCTCGCGGGAGCTGGCACCAGGCTCCCATATTACGCGGGTGTCCCGATGGCGAGTGGGCCCCCCGCCTGCTCAGGGCCCTGGCACTTGCCCAGGTGTGCCGGGTGCTGACGCCGGCCCTGCACCAAGGTCTTTTTAGTGACAGTTTTGCCCAGTGTTTTACAATTAAGCACATAATTATACATCTTGTTTGTTCTACCCAAGTGCATGACCTTACATTTATCACCATTAAAGCTCATTTGCCATTTATCAGCCCAAGCTTCTAGTTTACATAAATCCTCCTGTAATATAAAATTGTCCTCCTCTGTATTGATTACCCTGCAGTTTAGTGTCATCTGCAAATATTGAAATACTACTCTGTATGCCCACTACAAGGTCATTAATAAATATGTTAAAAAGAAGCGGGTCCAATACTGACCCTTGTGGTTCCCCACTGCTGACCGTGACCCAGTCCGAGTGTGCTCCATTAATATCCACCCTTTGTTTCTTATCCCTGAGCCAGCTCCTAACCCACTTAGGCTAGTTTCACAATAGCGTTTGACCGACCTGCGTCGGTCTGCACACGGCCGCCGCTAAGCTCCGCCCTGGCCGCACCTCCTCCTGGCTGCTCCGCCTATGGGCGCATGACACTGCATGTGACCTGCGTATCCTATCTTTAGCATTGCGGAGCGGCCGGGAGGAGGCGCGGCCGGGGGCGGAGCTTAGCGGCGGCCATGTGCAGACCGACGAAACGCTAGTGTGAAACTAGCCTTACACATATTTTTCCTTATCCCCATTGTTCTCATTTTATGTATCAACCTTTTGTGTGGCACCATATCAAAAGCTTTTGAAAAGTCCATGCACACCATGTCCACTGCATTTCATTGGTCCAGTCCGGAACTTACCTCTTCATAAAAGCTTATTAGATTAGTCTTGTTAGATTAGTCTGACAGTGGTGGTTGGGTTTCAGTCTTCCTTACCTCAGTCTTGTTTCTGAGCAGTGAACATCTTGTACTTCTGCGTCTTGATCAGTGGTGGTTGGGTTTCAGTCTTCCTTACCTCGGCCATTTTTCTGAGCCATGAACACCTTGTACTTCTGTGTCTTGCTCAGTGGTGGTTGGGTTTCAGTCTTCCTTACCTGGGACATGTTTCTGAGCAGTGAATATTCTGACTCTTAAAGGCAGTATGAGTATCTAAATCCTTAGCCATCAATCCCTTAGATAACTGAATGACTGTTGTACTCACATGCCAGGCATCCTCAGATAGTGCCAACTCAGCAAGCACTGACTTGTTATAAGAGTCCAGGAGAAACAGAGTTGATATTCTCTGAAATCTTGTATTAAGTACAATGCAGCAGGTGGAAAGAGTAATCCCAAACAGAGAAATATACATGTGCATCCAAAGACAGCTACAGCAAACTGATAATGAAGAAGAAGGGAGGAGCAAAGGCTAACATCATCAACTACAGGAGAGACAAAGGGATAAACTTCAAAGAGCAGGGCTTCTCCTTAGCAACAGCAGAATGCAATGCATAACATAGAAATACATAACAAGTTGTTCCCAACACAACACTCCCCGTCTGCAATCTTCAGATTTTGCAATGTCTCTGTATGACGTGATGAGTCATTGCTGTCCAATGCCGACATGGAACCTGAAAAGAGGAGAGAGAGAAAGCACTATGCAATAATAACACTGGTCAACACAAAAAAATCATCAGCAAAGGTAATATGTCTGTTTTATGGAGTTTAATGTGCTGATTCCAAAAATATGCTTAGTTTTGCTCTATCACATAATGTTTCTGAGATAGAAGTAATTTTGTTATTACGTTATTTCTGCATTTTCAA